>JAKOGI010000123.1:0-717500 GCA_029747015.1 Carnegiea gigantea | reverse complement strand
TTAGGAAAAGAATTCACTCGAATTCTCAAAAAATCAGAATCATCCTTGATCATACTAGCAAAATAAGACGACCATGATCGACCCAACCCAGCAGCACCCACAATAGCCTCAAGAAGAATATTACTAGCAGCAATAAAAGCAACAAAATCACCGAGTTCAATCCTAAGGAAGGAAAAAGACCCACCAGCAACAGGTACTTCAACAGTGAATTCAGTGTAGCAAAACACAGAAAGAAGAGCAGATAAACCCGAAACTGCATAAGAAAGAACAATCGAAGGACCTGCATGATTGTGGGCTTCCTGACCAGTGATTGAGAAGATTCCAGACCCAACAACGGACCCAAAAGCAAGCCAAATTAGATCCCACCAAGTCAAGCATTTGACAAGGGGAGTAACACTCTCCCTCCTCAGATCCACAAGCTCGAATGTGTCGGATGAACGCCCAAAAACGCGGTCTTTGAGACGTGGGCATATCTGAGAAAGTGCGGATTTGTAAGAGGCGAGAGATTGGAAGGATTTTTCAGGGAAAAAGTCGTGTTTGGTCCATGCCCAGTAGCTCTTATCGGACGAGGATGGAGGTTCTTCCATGGAGGAAGCCATGAGAAGGCGTGTTGAGAGATGGCTGTTACTATTACGTGCGAGGGGTTTTGAAGACGATGAAGAATTTGAAGGGGGTTGGGATTCGGAAGATGATTCCATTGTGGGAGGGAATCGGTGACAATTTTTCTGTTCCTTGGAAGTCGGAGCAGATTTTGACACGCAAGATCTTGAGTTTGATTGATGGATAAATTCCTCCTTTGCGGCAATTGTATTCTGTATTCTCCTTCGATAGTTGGCACGATTCATCCCTTGGATTTGGATGCTTTGAATAATTTGACTTGGAGCTTTACTGTCATTTTTGGGCATTTTTTTATCAAAAAAGACATTTCTCCTATTTTACTTTTTGGTCTTAAATTCTTTATTTTACTGAAGTCGAGCTACAGTTAGCCTAATAGAGGATAGAATTATTTTATCACAGGTTTTTCTTATTTGTAAGACTCGAATTCGAAACCTTACTTTAAAAAAATAAGTGTCAAGCCACTTACGCCAAACTTTGTTAGTTATTTTTCCTGTTTTATTAAAACTAAAAATGGCAAGGTGCTTTCGATGCATCCATTAAAAAAATAAAATGAGATGAAGGCCAGTCAACTCAAGACTTACGTTAAGGAGTCCAATAGTTCACTTCATAAAAAAAATTTTCAAAACATACCTATTGCCAGTCAAATCCAACTCTATGTTGGCCCATCATACATGGTACATTCTTCCTAATCTAACATAAAGGCTAATTTCTAAACAGCCGTCCATACTGTTACCCCAGCCCAACCAAATGGACTCATCTATACCCATGATACATTTTTTTTTTTTTTTTGGGTGGGGTTTGGAAGAGAAAAGGCCCCAAAATGAGTTATTAGATCATAATATCCCAGGACATCTTAGCCCCTACGTTTGGACCCAGATTTTCAAAGTTGGTCCAAGCATAACCAGCTCGAGGGCAAAAGCAGGGGACATAGAAAACTTCTTCCAATGTTTTAGAGGACAATGGAGATGTTACACCCTGTTTGGCAAAATTCGTGATTTGATCATATTGGATAACAATTTGGGTAGCCAATAGTTGTTTTAGTAACATACGGTAGTTACAATTTAATTATGAGCGGGTGGCTATTTTACCAAGCAATTGAAGAAAATGTGTTCGATAAATTTAATTGTTGAATTAGCATACTAATGAATGATATTTTGGGGGTGGGAGAGGGGGGCACACAAAACAAAGCATGAAACACTACTTCTAAGAGGCTAGAAGCTGATTTGTTAGCTTTTAGAAGTGCTAAACTCTAATGAAGACGCTAATCTAAATACTGCCAAATACTAATATTTGATAGATAAGAATGTTGCTTTGGGATTTATTCATTTTCAGCATGTTGAAACTGCTACCTACTCTAACATATTCCAACCTACTCAACCGACTCCAATGAAGAATATTTAGGCATTGATCTTATAATTTTTCAAATTGGCCACCACCTAAAATGCTAACATTAATAAGGTGGAAAATCGAGATGTTGCATCTATAAAAGCCATGAATTGCTCTGTGCATCGTCCAATCAATTTGAGATAAAATCTCATATATATGAGTTTATTTGGAGCTTGTTTTGCTTAAACTCTTTAACTTTAAACAAATTGTCAGATATAATAATTTTTAAAAAGTACATAAATCATAAGCGACTCAATTTATGAGACTACTCTGTACAAGAACTGACAATTTACATGCAATTGATTGATATGAGGAGTTTTAATTACATGATTAATTCAAGCACTTATCAACCACCTACACATATAATGATATATGTATTGATGTAAGACACTCTTAAATATTTTATCTTAATCTAAGTAATGTATTTTATGCTTTAAAATTACAAAAAAATTTAATAATTACAACTTATTACGAGTTGTAAAAATTTAATATTCATCGGCTAAACTGACAGCTGACAACCTAATATAATGAACCCATCTGCGAAGTTATATCATACGTGTGACTTTATAAGTACGAAAAGTTATGTACAAATGATGATTTTACACAAGTTACAAGTAGGCCTGGCAATTTCACCTGAATCCGATGGATAACTGATTCACCTGACCCGAAAAATCGGGTGAAAACTCGAGTAAACGGGTGAATTAAATGGGTGATGGATAACCGGATAATGGATCGGGTCGGATTCGGGTGATAGTCCACCTGATCCGTTACCCGCTTTATATATATATATATATATATATATATATATATATATATATATATATATATATATATATATATATATATACACGCATACAAGTTATGTTTGGTTTCTTTATCATTTGTGGTAATTGTTATGTTTACGATTAGGGTATGTGGTTCCAGTTGGTTATTGTTTTGTATTTTTTAAATTGTCCGGCTTTTAAAAATTATTTAAGTGATAAACGAATAAAATGAAACAGAATGCATTTCATATGTTTCACCCGTTTGCCACCCTCTTCATCCACGAGTGGTGGGTAGATTGGATGCAGGTGATGGGATGAGTGGGTGACGGGTGGATCGGGTGTAGTGGATGAATGCGGATAGAGGCTCACCCGCTCCAAATCCGATCTGTTGCCAGATCTGGTTGCACGTTATAATATCCCTTCACACTCCTATTCAATCATATTATTTTTTTCAATTTATTATATAATAATATACAGTTCAAGTCAACACTTAAAAAGGACCTTGTATTAAGATATTTATTATTTTACGACTAATATGCTGATGGAAGATGCGGGAGTTTGACATACCAACTCACAATTTGGCATTGATATTATAATAATATATAAGATCACTGTTATGCCTATCTAGCTTACCGAATTACCTAGCTTGTCTACATCCATGAAATGTCATTTTCCGAGTGCATGCATGTGAGCTAAGTTGAGGGTTCTTTACTACCTGAATTGGGAGTTAAATTGAACCAATAATTTCTCTCCTTCGGATACGATGAAAAGTTGGTAATTTTTTTGTACAACAAAAGGCCCATCAAAACTATCACATAATTCATAAATAGCTTTTGATCGACATGAAAAGTTGCAAGTTTAATTATACATATATTTTTCCTGTACGTTCTCCAGAAGAACTGTACGGTCCACACGAATTGACCAATTCATTTGCATGCCCATGCAAGGGGGTTACCTTTACCAGCATTAGAAGAAAGACTTTTATGAGTTTTTTTTTATATTATATATATATATATATATATATATATATATATATATATATATATATATTCTTAAATTCAAAAAGTTGACTTCATTGTAAGTGGATTTTTGGTGTGCCGAAGAGAAGTTGGCTCTGTGATATGTGAATGGTTTTCCATTATGTATTGAAAATTTAAGTTTAAATCTTGGGTTTCACGTGTATAGTAGAGATTGTGGTATCTAATAAAATTGCATATACCGGCTTTAGATTTGACCTTATTTTATTTTTAATAGGATATCCTCAAAGATTAATATATACGATTTTAACTATCATAAGGGCGAAAGGGGGATTAGGCCCTATTCTAGTATATCTAGTTGTATATGTACGTAGAAAGTGGATAGGTTGAAGGAAAAATTGTTTTATCGTATTTGTTTAAAAAAAAAGATTTTTGATGTGAAGAAACATGGAAAAAAATGGATCTCAAAGGACAAGCCGAATGCACAAATTAAAGAAAGGATTTTCAAATTCCAACTTCATCTATGTAGTTATTTTTTCTTGACAAAGTTATTTGTAAATAATCAAATTTTCTGCAATTGAGCTTATATTACAAGCCAAGGCATTACCTAAAATCACCTTATTAAAATGTTGTTACGATACGTACTTATATTATACAGCTGTCATTCCATGAGCAGGCTGTCACTCCATAACTTCATCATCCTATGCCTTTGAGTCGTGATTTTTATTTTGTGTTTTGCTTGATGAGCTTAATTTCCTGTTGCTTAAAATTTGTGTACTCTCTCTCTCTCTATACATATATATATATATATATATATATATATATATATATACACACACACACACACACAAACACACACATATATATATATACATACATATATATATATGTATGTATGTATGTATATATGTATACAGAGAGAATGTACCTAAAGTAAACCAATATTCCATAGCAAGATTTGGGAGGTTTGGTTACTCCAACATAATCCCAACCCGAAAAATTTACTTACAGTCATAAATACTACACCTTGAAAGAAAATTAAGTTATACTTAGATTACCATAATTAATTAATACATAATTAAATGCATTTTTTCTACCAAAACTATTGCAACATATTAATAACATAAAAAAATAAAATATAAAAAATTTAAGAGAGATTCCAATCAATAATTAAAATTTCAATGAAAAGCTTTCATTGTGATATTATATTTTTCTAAAATATCCAAAAAAGAAATACAATTACCTTTATTATTGATATATAAAAAAACCAATTATCAATAATTTTTAGAATTGAAGTGTCACGTGACTAACTTATGCCTTATATGAGGATAGAATTTTGCTATGATCAAAAGTTTCAAGCCCAATCTAATTCTATTAAGTAAACTATTAAGAGTTGGTAACTCCTAAAATCACATTTTTAATTATTTATTAATCAAAATTAAGAGTAAAGACAATAGAATAATAAGTCATTAACAAATTATTAGCCTCTGACCATGTATTTACAATTATGTTATTCAAAATTAGTCTGAACCCATGCTATGCATGGTGCATATTAAAATAGACATCTCATAACATATACTATGCAAGTAATAAACCGATAGCCATTATAGACATAGTTAATATTATAATTTAGGAAAGATGATAGAGTAATCAATTAAAAAAAGTTAATATTATACCGCTCATGTTTATTGTCACTTAAATTTGAATACATAAGGCGCACATTGGTTCTAAAATGTTGAATATTGCAGTAAGACCAAAAGGTTGCCCTTGATATTGAAGATGCAACGATATCTGCTCTACTATCCTTTGTAACAACATGAAGTATTTGCCTGAAATTACCTCCAAAAATGACCATTTTCCCCCCAAATATTTAATGAAGTAGGCAGATTCTTTTGTTTTTTTTTTATGCAGAACCGAGTTCAACTTTACACATAAAGACATCGCATCCTTTGCTCACACATAGAAAAGTATATGCAAAAAGGATGAAAGAAACGAAAATAGGCCAACAAATCTAAGCAAATATGAGAAACCCATTAAATGAAATAATTTTGAAAATAACAAAATTCAAAAACTATAATTTATCTGTGTTATATAATCATCATAATTTTCTTTCTGTTTATTATATAATTTATTTGTATTATGCTTTTTCAAAAGAAAAACTGTGTATTACATAATCACAAATGAATTTATAAATTGTGAACCACATAAATAATAATGAGACCCTTGGATTCTCATGGTGTGCATTCAATGTAGGAACCACATAAATTTGTGGAAGTGCCAGGGAAAATTACCAGTCTACCATTATTAGAAGAGGTTGCCTTGTGCGATAATAAACAAAACAATGAAGTGAACTTAAATCACTACGCCTAAAATGGAAATCAATGCTAGCCAAACATTCGTCCGTCATGCAGAAGATTCCCCCCCCCCCAAAAAAGGACCCCCTACATTTCTTGAAGACTTGAGCCAAGTCAGAAAGTCGCCTTGTTGCTGCACAATTATTCCTATACTCATAGCGTTTCCATCGTAGTGAATAATATCAAGTCATCAACAAGTTGGACTAATCAGTTAATTCCTAGCCTAAGCCTAATGTATGTTGGTTTGAACTCCTCATTGCACCCCTCAAGTATCCAACCCGGAGTCCCAGATGCTTAGTATACATGGTGATGACAATTGAGATTTCATTTTAGCCAAAAACTAGTAAAGTTTCCAGAAGATGAATAGTCCAATGCCTACACACATTGATCTTGCATATCTAATAAGTAATTTTATTTTAGGTCGTCGTCAAGGACGTTAGTGTACTCAATTGTTGCATTTAATATGATAGGGGCATTTTGGGTTTGATAAATGAAAGATTTTATTGAAGATATCATTCTCAGCTCACTAAATTTAGTTCACGATATGATTATATTTGACATGGCATTCTTTAATTTTGAATATTAGTCTGGACCCGTGCTTTGCACGACATATGTTAAAATAGACATTTTGAATATATATATATATATATATATATATATATATATATATATATATATATATATATATATATTATTGACGTAATAATCGAATCCTTGTAGACATAATTGACTCGTTGAAAAGATGACACAACTTCATTGACTCATGCATTTCCCATGCCATATTGACTCATGTAGCATGACAACTATTTGCATAAGATTATATAAGTTGACATACCAAATGAAACTAAACCATAATTGATATTGCTCTTGCACAAAAACCAAAAATCCCTATAACTTAGTAAGAACAATACTAAAAACTATTTCTCTAGTTGTGCATTTAGTAAAAAGAAGCGCTTTTGTTGATTAATATCTATAGCCTAACAACCAATTACTATTCCTCCTTATGACATAAAATTTCCTCCAAACCGAGCAGGAGACTTAAACTTTATCTTATAAAATCTAAATTTCTCCATAACTTCGTAAGTATAATACTGAAAACTACTTCCACATATGTACATTTAGCACAAAGAAGCCCTTTGTTGGTTAATATCTATAACCTAGCAACCAATTACTATTCCTTCTTGGGACAAAAAATTACTTCCTTGATCATTTGGGTCTTTCACTACACTATACTTATAAGGGATTTTTTGATAAATTATTTATTTTCTTTATAATGAAAATGGTACTATAACCAATTACCTCTCTAATCAATTAGATGTTTAGCCAAAATAACAACGCTATAGTATGTACACACTAATTTCATTTTCATCTAAAAGTTTAACTTGGTTCATTGAACAAAGAATACGACGGTTAGGTCTTTGATTAATTCAATATCAACAAAATTAGTCCCAAGTATTTTTGTCGATAAGGAAAAAGGGAGTAATAAATAATTGAAAAAATTTTTACAATGTGGGAAGGTAAAAATTAAGAAATTAACGTAATCGTAATGCTTTTTACTCAAGTTTGCAAGAGATCATAATGTTATTTTCATAGATTTATGCTCAGTTATCTCCAATTATCCCACATCAAATTCACTGACACAATGCTTTTTATAATAGCATCTACAAAATTTTGTGCAAGGTGCCTTATAATAGACTATTGCCTAAATCTTGCCCAATGAATATATAATGACGCTTAAATACTAAGACAATAAATGAACTCCTCAAGGAAATACAATGATTAGATATTGTACCATTGTATTCAAATCTGTTTTGATTTCCTAATCTTTTTAGATTTCTTTTTATTTATTACTGTGGGGATATGTGCATAGCAATATGGTTCCTTATTATTGTGGTTGTTTCATATTTTTTTATTATTTTATTATTGCTACTTTTAAGTGTATAATACTAAGCTTATCCGCTATATTATACTGTAATTTTTTAACTGATATTTAAATAAAAAATATATCAATTTCAACATAATATGCTAATAGTACAGTTCATGCAGGAAACATTTGTATGTACATCCTATCTCTACCAGCCTTTCATGGTCCCTTACAGGGGTATTAATTAGGTCTACAAAGTAAAAGCTCTACCTTATATTTTAGCTTAAGAAAGCTATTTCCAACATGATATATTTGATTGGAGTGCTAACCTAGCAAGTGACATTTACTGAACCCTATGTCACGACTGTGCTTTAACTAAAATTTGATAGAATATAATGTATCGATAAGAGAAGGATGCCTATAGGTAATTACATCAATAATTAGCCTATTGCAAATATACAACGAATTCTGGAAGATCAATACCTAACGTTGGAGGACATTGAGATTGAAATACAGGTTTCAGAAGAGTAGCTCCAATGTCTCCTGCAACAGGAAAATAGAAAACATGATACAATGACTAAAATTGACAAATTAACCAAGGAAGATCCATAAATTTTTAAATCAGTAGCCTAGTGCGAATAGACCATCGATTCTGGCAAAACCAATACCTAACATATATATATGTATAAATCAAAAAATCAAAAACTCATACTACGAATAAATTGACCACAGATGTGTAATTGATGAACAATGCATAAATCAAAAGTCATAAGCTTTTTTCAATTTGAGTATGTTTACCTTCGAAGATCAGGACGCTTACGAAATATCTATTCAAGATTTCAATTGATTAGTTGCAATTGGTATAGGAGATGGAAGAAGAGGTTATGAGATAGATGTGAGACTGAGAGAACTGATTGGTTGTTAAAAACAAAACCACATAGCCGGTTGAGGGGGATGTGAGCAGTGAGCAATTTCTAAGTTGTTAGTGCGTGGCCGCGTGGGCGAGAAGTGGGCGACAAGTTTGTAACTAAGTAGGAGTCTTATGGAGGTAGGAACTATATTATAACTTACTGTTTTTTTTTTTTTTTTGGAAACAATTTAAGTAAATTGAAACAAAGATTGTACAACTAATCTGAAACTAAGTTTTTTTTTGAGAAAATCTTAAATTAAATTGAAACAGAGACTGATCTGAAACCACCAAACCGATGGAGTGACCTTGACATTTCGAAAAAAATCAATTGAGCAATAGTTCCATGCTAAGGGGACACGAACACTTATTTCAACATTTTATGGACCTATGCCGGGAGCGTTCTTGTTAAGCTACCTGTCCAAGACCCAGATGCTTAAAAAAGAAACTTCAAAGAAGAACGCATATCAACTATCAAGTTGCCTATCGAGGACCCACATGCTTAAAAAAAGGAACTTCAAAGAAAATTGGAAGATCAAGGATACGAAGAAGAAGGAAATCAGAAGAATTTGCAACCAACATAGGAAATCTGCTTCAAAAAACTGAAGGAATTTTAAGAAAAACGGCTACCTCTGTTCTACTCTGTATATGCTGTATGCATGCCACCGTCTCCACCCAATTTTACCGGTGTTCAGGTTTACTTCTGCTCAACTTGCGCCTGGAGTGGTTCTTGGAGTGCCGGTGTTCAAGTTACCACCATCCCCACTGTCTTCTTCTGCTCCTCTTGTGCCTCTGGAATGTTCTACCATGGATCTGGAAATGACAAAAACATTGGACTCCATAAGAAAAGAGTGAAAATCCGAAAACGGGATGAACAACTATTAACAAAAACCCAGAAATCAGCTTTATTAATGAAAGGTATGAAAGAAATATCAGTGGAATTGATGGTTGAAAGCTGATGTGTTGTAATGGCGGTGGTGTGTTTCATGGAGGAAGCTATGGGAAAGGAAGAAATGCAGACACAGAGGGTGGGGGGAGAGAGAGAGAGAAAGAGAGAGAAGACAATTTCCTGGTAATTAAAATGGACAGGCTGGTTGGTGAGGAGAGAGAAGAAGAAAATGCAGGTCTAGAAAGTTCAACGCACGTGGGTGGGTAGATGGTTTAGGGTGAGTTATTTATTTTTTGGTTGAGTATTTAAAATCAACGGCTGCTATTTATTGTGATGTAAATCGAACGGTTGAGAAGTTCAAATTAATGAGGATTTAGGAAAGGGTAGTTATTAAAACTTTACTATTATGTATTATATAGATATAGATAAGATGGAGAAACTATTCGCATCCAAAAATATTACTGAAATTATGATAGTATAGTTGATATAAATTTTTCTATTAAAATTAATCATAATCTATTTTCAATATTATCAATTAAAATTTACATTCTCAATTGTTATAACTGACTCTTCGAAAAATTGAAATTAGAAATTACTTTTGAAAAAATCCGTACAAATGTGAAGCTTTTTTTTGGGGGGTTAAATGAGGCACAAAAACAGTGTAATACAATGGAGATAGAGGTGATGTCAATGTACTCAGAACCTGAAAAATACACGAAGCCGGTTAACAAATGTGAAGCGGTAATTTAAATAATAATTCATTATGGACATTCTCGGTTTCCCATAAACTTTATAAGTGAGATTATCTCATTGTAAATAAAATTCCTAAATTCATCTAACAGTTTAGATTAACAATATAAGTAAAGAGCAAGTGGATTAATTAATTGAGTGATTGTTGACTGTTGAGGGTGGTCAATTCAAGCACAGTACAGCAAAGACCTTAATAAAATGCACAAGATTAGTAATTGTACTCTTTGACAAGAGAGTATATATGTCACTGTTTTTTTTTTTTTTTTTGGGGGGGGGGTACGATGCGACACTTATGTTCACATGTTCTGCTAATTTTTGTAGTTTTCTCACGTGAAGAAAGATTCTTTCTCATGTATCATGTTCATACCCATCTACGTTTATAAATTACTGTATTTAGTTGCACAATTACTTAGGTGTTGATATGGTTCTATGGAGTCAACAAAGGCATGTAGTTAGTCAACAAAAGGCCTATGTATTCTGCATGTTTGTACACTTGTGCATGCTATCCCCTTCATTTACAAGTACAATTTTGGTTTTTTAAAATGGTATATTCATTTCTCAAGTATTTTCCATTTTCAGTCAATCTTTTTTACTATTGTTTTTGGTATGTGTGTGTGCAGCCTTTCTTCTCTGTGTATGTCACAAACTTTACCCTTTTTTGATCTTTTAAGCTTCGTTTAGTCCTTAAAAATTTTGCTAAAAAAAATTTGAAGAAAAAAATGTAAAAGAAAAAAAGTTTAAAGAAAATGAGTTTTTTTTATTTTAATTGAGAAAAAAATATAAAAATTTCGATGAGAAATTTAAATATTGATGAAACTATTTGAATCATGTTGATGTCATATAAGTAATGTGGGATTGGAGAAGGTTGAGAATTTTCTTCAAACTTTCCTCACAATTTTATGAGGAAAATTTTATCACTTGTTTCTAACAATTTTTTCACTTAACTTTCCTCCATATTTTTTTCTTTGTAATTTTCTCTGAACCAAACACAAGAAAAAAAAGTAATTTTTTCAGATTTTTTTTATTTCCATCAAATTTTCAAAGGTCCAAACTAGAGAAAAAAAAATTTTTTCTCCCTACTTTTTTTTCTTTCGATTTTTCTTCCCACCAAATTTTCTAAGGACTAAATGAAGCCTAAAAATTTCGGTTAAGAGAACTATGCTAATGAATACCATATACGGAAGATTAAAAAAATAACAACTTAGAAGTTAGAGAGAAGTGTCGAAAAGGGTATGAGAATCATGTGCAAGAGGACTAGAGGCAATGATCTAGAGCATTATAAATTTATGAATTGTTTAATCTGATCATTAATACCATTTAATTTAGGATGACTTATATTTGAATCTTTTTATCTAAAAAATTTTAAACCCTAAAAGGCATGAGATTTAAATCTTAATATTGAGATAGATGAACGTGAGAGTGCTTGCCTTTGTACCTTTTGTTGATTAGAGTGGTATGTTAGTGATCATTTACTGCCTATTTTATTGTTTAGTAATT
Source organism: Carnegiea gigantea (assembly GCA_029747015.1). Lineage (NCBI taxonomy): Eukaryota > Viridiplantae > Streptophyta > Magnoliopsida > Caryophyllales > Cactaceae > Carnegiea > Carnegiea gigantea. Next base: position 705,494 of record JAKOGI010000123.1, on the reverse strand, counting down.
AGTGTTTTTCGTTCTTTTATTAGTAGCTATAATTCTGCCTTTTCGCAGTCTTTTTGTTTGATATGCAGTTGTATCTTTATGAGATTTTTTCAACTAATGATCGAAAAAAATGTGGTACATTCAAAAACACCCTTCATTAATATAGGCTAATTCAAATAGTTTAACACTTATTTTTCTTAAATGAGGTATTTGATTTGAATATTGTGAATGAAAAAAATATATGACGGAAGAACTCTATCCCTTAATAGGCCAATATTAGTTTGACTCCAATAAAATGAAGGATCGAAGACCAAAAAATCATCTTCAACTAGAGACCATGAAGTTAAGGGACCATGAAGGGGGCCAAAATTTGTCCTCGATAAGTTGGCCTAGAGTGCTCAATACATTTTTGGGGGGGGGGGGGAATTGAGTGTTTTGCTAATGTCAAGGTTTTAAATCTTAACAGTTCACTAATAGACAATTAATGATACACATTTAATTAATGAAACTAACCATTAATTTGGGAGCATAGCAACTAGCAAGATGAGATCAGAGTAAGGTTCTGTTTAGTCCTTAGAAAATTTGGTGGAAGTAAAAGTTGAAGGAAAAAAATGTGAAGGAAAAAAAAGTAGGGAGAAAAAGAGTTTTTTTCTCTTGTTTGGATTGAGAAAAAAATACAACGGAAATTTGAATGTTGATGAACTACTTGAATCATGTTGATATCATCTAAACAATGTGAGATCGGAGGATGTTGGGAATTTTTTTCAAACTTTCCTCACAATTTTATGAGGAAAATTTTATCATTTATTTCTAACAATTTTTTCACCTAACTTTTCTCCATATTTTTTTCTTTGTGATTTTCTCTAAATCAACCATAAGAAAAAAAAGTTACTTTCCCAAATTTTTTTCTCTCCACGAAATTTTACAAGGTCCAAATGGAGCCTAAAATTAAATAAAAATAGAATATAGTCAGGGTAAGCATTAACTAACTAATATTTAATTATGCTACCAGTAAGACTTATAATTTATGAATGTTTGACATAATGAAGATCAAGGGTAAAAAAAGAGTGTATATATTGCAAATATTTGATGAACTAAGAGTGTATATAGCTATATTTTCAATCACCATATGTATACTAGTTTTTTTTCCCTTTTACTTTACACATATTTTGCTTAATGAAGAGTATAGTGTTTACTTTTTCCCACCTTAACAATTTTCGGTGCAAATAGAAGTACGAATGTTGATTTGGAAGATTTGTGAACTCAAATTTAGTAAAAATTCTCACAGATTTTTCAATTGAGCTAATTGATACTCACTTTTTCTGCCTCGAATATAACACATATGGCGCTTAATTAAGATTACCATGCTCAATTAGTGAATTGAAATTTTAAGCTTTTGATGAAGAGCAAATTAAACATAGAGTAATCTGGCTTTTTTTATCTCACATAATTTAATGCACAAAATTGAGAATTTAAATATGCGAATTAAAAATTTGACAAACTTGTATATTACTCCTAAATAAATTGAGATCATTAATAAATCTTGACTTTGGAATTTGGATAGATTAAGCTAAAAATACATGAATTATGTTGTTTTTATTTATATATAACATATAAAACCTCAAGATATATGCATTATTTATAGCAGGTGCCAATTACTGTTAAAATATATTGTTAAAATATTTGCAAGTTGTTCTCGATAATCTAGGGGGTGAATTCCACTTACATTAGTTGTTGTGCTTCATATGCACCAAAAATTATTTATTTGTCAAATTTTCTTCAAATATCCATCACACTCTGCAACAAATTGTAAGACATACTACTTAAAAATAAAGGAAATTCTGATTTATGATAATGATTGGAAAAGATTGGTTCAGAGAGTTGAGATATAATTTCTTTTCTTTAAACAAGATCTTGAATTTTTTTGAAGGGCAGATCTTGAATTTGAGTATTATCAATTCTAACTGAAGACTTATGCCAGAAAGTTATACATGTTTTATAGGACAATGCCTTCAGTTTAATTAGCATACAAATAAGTACCTCAAATTAAACTTTCAGCAAGTTAATGATCTAAATATATTCTTAAAATTTTTCATTTTTAAAGAGCATTTGAAACGTAATTATACATGCAAACTTAAAAATAGAAACGAAATATTATTACTGAGGAATCAAGTGAAAAAAGTAAAGTTTTATTAGTTAATAAGTTAGGTATATTCTTAAAGTTAACACTTTTAATAAACATTTGAAAGATGTGATTCTGCAACTAGAAAATTGAAAAAGGAAAAACGAAATATTACTGCTTAAAAATGAATATGGCTGTGGGTCGTTATCAGTTTAAAGTTTTTGAAAAGATTGCTATGTGATGCAATGTGAAGGGCCTCTATGTAAAGTGGGACACCTGATTATTAAATATAATTTTTATTGAAAATTTTAGCGAGGGCATGATTGGAGTGCTATGCTTATGCCCGACTCTAGATGTCGTGTTCATGCATGAGTGAATAGGAAGAGAGGAATGTAAATGATCCTAAAATTAGGTATTTCTTACCTTATCTTAGGCTATCTCCATGGTGATCCTACTTGTCAAAGGGGAAGGAAACCTTTATGTTTTTGAAAGGGTTTGGATAGGGTTTTCAATACCATAACACAGCTATTATTAAAGATTGTTAGGTATTGCATTGATATAAATAATGTTTGGTGTCAAATATTGGTCTGTATTAAACTTTTAAAATAGATGTGCTTTCAAATTTGTTAATTATAAAAATTTATATGGTGCGAGTTTGGTACAATATTATATATCTATTACATCTCTGTTATTTATCATTAATTTCAATGAGAATCCAATGTAAGGACATGTACGGTATTTAAAATTGCGGTTGAAGCCAAAAATTGTTTGCCTTTATTTAGGGATGTATTTATTTATTTATCACAAGTAATTTATTGTTTATCAGTGCTAATAAGTGCTGAACTGATGATCATGACTAAAATTATGAGTAAGAAATATGACTAAGTGATGATTAGTGCTAAACTGCGGATCATGACTAAGATTTTGAGTAGAAAACAATGCTAAGTGTTGGTAAGTGCTGATAAGTGCTAATAACTATTGATTGATGGTAATAAGTGTTGATCAGTGCTGAATTCTGACGATAAGTATTTATGATAAGTTGAAAAGAACTGATTGGTGCTGTATTTAAATATTGATACATAATTCATAAAGTGAAAACCAATTTTAACATATAATTATGCTATCTAATATTATTTGCAATTATTACTCACAAATTTTAATATATAATATTTTCGTCGATAAGATTGACTTAATATTTTTCATATTTACCAATTGCATTAACAAATTTTCAATTGAAGAATCAATACAACAACAACACCACCACCTCTCAGTGTGGGTCCCGCTTTCGCGGGATCTGGGGAGATCCAGTTGTAGGCAACCTTACCTCTACCGGTATTCCTACCCATGGAGAGGTTGATTCCGAGAGACCCACGAAAAAGGTTTTGTAAAAAAGTTTAATAGAGGAAAGCGCTAAGTATATAAAGAGGAAAATCAGTGCCAAAGGAGTTAAAGCTGAAAGAAGCTGAAAGAAAGCTGAAAAGAGCGTACCTCAACAATCCACGTTAAGCAGCTGCCGTCACTCCAAAAAAAAAAAAAGCACAACCTGCATACGAGCACGACAGACCGCTACCAGTACTAAGCCACTGCAGCTACGGCCAACTACAGAGTCGCTTCTCTGCCATCTAAGATTCTAATCCTATCCCGCCACAGTCTCATATCCTGAGCCAGGTCCTCCTTCAAGCCCACTACTTTCAAGTCCTCTCTAATCACCTCGTCTAAACTCTTCTTCGATCTACCTCTTCCTCTCTTACCACCGGGAGGGTCGATCAACTCACACCTCCTCACTGGGGCGGCCATACTTCTCCTTTTCACGTGGTCGAACCATCGGAGTCTTGATTCTTTCATCTTTTTTTCTATGGGGGCCACTTTAGCTAAGTCTCTGATTACATCATTCATAACTCTGTCCATTCTCGTAAAACCATACATCCACCTGACCATCCTCATCTCAGCTACCATCAACCTCTAGACCTGCGTCTTTTTTAGCGGCCAACACTCCGATCCATATAGGATAGCCGGTCTGACTACCATCCGATAGACTTTGCTTTTCAATCCTAAGGGCATCCTCTTGTCACACAGCACCCCTGAAGCAGACTTCCATTTTTACCAACCCACTCTTATACGCTGGTTAATATCCTCGCCAATGTCCCCATTTTGCTGGATGATCGAGCTAAGGTACTTAAACTTATCTACCTTAGGTATTTGTCTCCTATCCAGGATGACTTCTCCCCCCTCTTCTATCCTTCCACTGAAACAACAATGCAGGTATTCCGTTTTCGATCTACTTAATCTAAAACCTCTAACTTTCAGCGTACGCCGCCAACTCTCCAACTTGTCATTCACCCCCTGTCTGGTCTCATCGATAAGAACAATGTCATCTGCAAAAAGCATACACCAAGGGACCTCATCCTGAATCCCTCTAATAAGTTCATCTAAAACTAAGGTGAAAAGGAACGGGCTTAGAGCTGAGCCCTGATGCAGACCCATACTAATAGCGAAGTCATTTGAAACCCCTCCCGGCGTCCTAACACTCGTCAAGGGCGACACCCCTTTTTTTTCCAAACAGCTCCATAACACTTCCCGTGGGACTCTATCATATACTTTTTTCAGGTCAATAAACACCATATGGAGATCCACCTTTCTATCCCTGTACAAACCTATGAGCCTTCTGAGAAGGTAAATTGCCTCTATGGTCAACATGCCTGGCATAAAACCAAATTGATTCTCTGAAATCGCCGCATCTCTTCGCAACCTTCTCTCAATCGCCCTCTCCCATAGCTTCATAGTGTGGTTGAGCAACTTGATACCCCTAAAATTATTACAGTCTTGAATATCCCCTTTGTTTTTATACAGGGGGATGACTGTACTAGCCTTCAATTCTCTGGGCATCTTAGCGGTCCTAAAAATAATATTGAAAAGCTCCGATAGTCACTCTAAACCTGCTTCCCCCAAACACTTCCCAACTTCCACCGGAATCTGATCCGGCCCCTCTGCCTTCCCATTCGCCATCTTCTTTAAGACCTCCTTAATCTCATCCTTTGTTATATGACCACATACTCGTGGATCAATACACCTATCACTGCCTTCTCCGCCCCTACTACAGGCTTCTCCCATCCCTTCCCCATTAAGGAGTTTCGCAAAGAACCTTTGCCATCTCTCCTTGATATCAGCATCCTCATACAACACCTTACCATCTTCGTCCTTGATGCACCTCACCACGCCTAAATCTCTAGTCTTTCTTTCCCTAGCCCTTGCTAGTTTAAAAACTTCCTTCTCCCCTTCCTTGGTCCCCAATCTATGATACAGTCTATCAAAAACTAGGCTCTTTGTTACCGCCACAGTTTTCTTGACTACCTTCTTAGCCGCCTTATATCTAATACTCTTAGCCCTTTCTTCATCTAAACCACTATTCATGACCTCTGCGTAAGCCTCTTTTTTCTCCTTGACTATCTTCTTTACCTCCTCGTTCCACCACCAGGCACCCTCCATCTTGTTGCCACCCCCCTGGAAGAACCCAAGATTTCCTTAGCCAACCTTCGAATACAATTTGCCATAACTTCCCACATTGAATCTGCATCTTCTGCCCTCCCCCAAGCTCCTTCCTCAGTAATTCTCTCTGCTATTAACGCTGCGTTCTCCTTCGTGAGGGTCCACCACTTAACTCTGGGGTCTCCTACTCTCCTCTTCTTCCTCTTTGAACACCTGAACTCTGCATCCAGAACCAACAACCTATGTTGCGTTCCCAGATACTCCCTAGGGATCACCTTACAATCCTTACACGATCTCTGGCTATCCGACCTCGTTAGGAAGTAATCGATTTGGGTCCTGCAGGAGCCGCTCTTCAAGGTCACTAAGTGATCCTCATTCTTTTTGAAAAAGGAGTTGACCACCAGCAAATCAAAGGCCACCGCAAAGTCCAGCACAGAAACCCTTCCCGAGTTTCTCTCTCCGAAACCAAAACCCCCGTGAACCGCATCGTACCCAATGATTGCGCACCAATATGGCGGTTAAAGTCGCCTCCTATGAAGAGTTTCTCGCTCCGAGGTACACCTTGGAGGACCATATCCAAATCCTCCCAAAAAAGCTTCTTGATGTCCTCCGGCAGGCCTACTTGAGGTGAATAAATACTAACCACATTCACGAAAACTGAACCCACCAAAACCTTAATGGCCATAATCCGGTCGCTCTTACGCCGCACTTCGACCATGAAGTCCGCTAGCTCCTTCTCAACCAAGATGCCAACTCCATTCTTCGCCTTAATTGACCCCGAGTACCAAAGTTTGTAACCATCAATCTCTCTAACTTTAGCACCCACCCACTTCGTCTCCTGAACACATGTTATGCTAATCTTACGCCTACGCAAAGACTTAACTAATTCTATCGACTTACCCGTGAGAGACCCAATATTTCAAGACGCTAGGTGCACCTTCCAATATCCAATTGAAGAATCAATAATTTTGTTAAACGACAAGAATCAATAATTGATAATTAACTAAGACTACCAACCATTTGAAGCATAAAATTAGGTGTGGTTGACTGTCAAAATTATGAAGAAAGAAGGGGACCAAGGGGTTGGTTAGCTCATAGTTCGTACTTCTGCTTCCTACCATACACCATTTCTCTTTAAAACAAAGATAATCACAGTGAAGACAAACCGTTACAGGTGGTGGGACCCACTTAGACCCACTTGGAGGTCTGAGGCATCAAATAGATGGTTGCCACGTGGTCGGCCAGATTGGTCCTGGGTACGAGTCTTATGACAGAAGGATTTCCGAATCTCAAAAAAAACACCCCTCGAAAAAAAAAAAAAAAGAAAAAAGGGGAAGGTAAAAAAAAAAAAAGAGAGAGAAAAAGAAGCTGTACAGTCGAAGTCCCTGGTGACCTCATACCGAAGTGAAACCTCTTCAGCAGCCACTAGCCAGCAAAAACTGAAAGAGAGAGAGAGAGAGAGGTTTTGCCGTCAGCAGAATCAAAGTATCTCTTTGGTTCAAGGAGAAGCCGCAGAAAAACAAGCTACTTCTTCTACGATTCTCTGCATAAGGTATGAGTCTGACCTTAATGTCCACCTTTAATTACCTCTCTTAAGCTCGTTTTTGGGATTTGCAGGTCTTACATTAAGGGCTTCAGTCAAATCTTGGAAATGCTTCATGGGTTTTCTTTAATTTGTGAAAATTTTGTGGAATGGTTATCTGGGTGTTGGTTTGCTTCTTGTTTGGGTGCTCTAAATTGACTCTATTTAGTGAAAAAACGAGTTTTTCCAGCACCCTCTTCTAGTGTTGGATACATTTGGTGAGTTTGTTCTACGAATCTGTGTCTCAATGTGAAAAGTGGAGGATTTGCCTCTGTGGGTCAGCTTTAGAATTTCATCTTCGGTTCAAGGGTTTCAGCCAAATAATGGGTCTCTGTTCTTTCCAAATTTTGGTAAGTTTATCTTTTTAAGTAAGCGGAGTCAAGGGAAATCATTTTGTCAGCTGGACATTTAATTAAGCTTCTACATTGCCAGTCTACAGTAAAGTTCTCTCTTTCATTTGACTAATTTGCCTTCAGAAGTGATTTATATGCTCAAATTCTCTCTTTCATTTGATTCAATGGTGTGACCCATGGTGACTACTTTGATGAGTGATGGGATTTTTCTTGTCTTGTCTCCAGGATAACACTTGGCAAGAGCTATTTTGAGAAGTGGATGCCTGTTGATTTGAGAAAAGGGTTTGATCGTCAAGACGGTTTCAACCTCTAATTATTTGTTATAGAAGAGGTTTTGAGCTAATCTTATCTCTAGCAGCGCGGTTCTGAATGGGTTGTACGGCTGCTCAAAGTTAATCTCTTCAATTTTCGGTTGGATGTAAGTTTTCCTGGACTCTCGAAGCTCAAGGAGAGCAACTATAGAGGAGTTGTAAATACTGTTGGACATGAATTTGCTGAAGGGGACATGCTTGAGCCAAGGCAAGCTGATTTACCTGCCCTGTTTCTGGTGCTGGTTGTGCTACCGGTGGTTGTGTATATTTTACTTGGGAGATGGAGTGAGGCGTCAAAGAGAAAAGAGAGGATAGAGTTGCTTGCTGGAGAGGGACCTGTGGAGTCCTACAGAGCGGAAGCAATGGCTTCTGCCAGTGTCATTCCTCCAAGTTTTATACCCCCTAGTGTCATCCCTCCTGTGCCTCCACCAAATGCTGCTATTAAGGTGTGTGCCAGATGTAATGCTCCAGCTACGACACGTTGCTCCAGATGCAAATCCGTCAGATACTGGTATGTATGAAACCACATTGTTTCTTCAAGTCAATGATTTATTTTTCGTCTGTTCTTATTTCTCTGCCTATTACACCCCCCCCCAAAAAAAGGGGCATGGTCCCGTATTGAATTGTGACGACGCTATTGCACCAGTGGATATAGTTGCCGGGTTGGTGGTATAGGGATAAGAGGTTGAATAGTTGCCCTATTTCCACAAAGTATATCTAAGCCCTTGGATTAAGGCCTAGTGAGAACCATCAACAGAACAAGGCACGTTTGGTCGCCTTTCCTTCGTCAGCGCAAACGCTTAGCTAAGTCATAACATCCATGATGGATAGCGTTTGAAGGGCTTTGAAGTGTTTCTGGAAGCGTAATTGGAAAAAAGGATGCAATATGTGAATGCAGTCATACTAAATGCTACTATGGCTAGCCAAATTTGGCTACGGATCCCAGTATCCAATCTATCTTTTTGTTAATGTTGGATAGCAAATCAGATTGCTATGCTGAAGGACATATAGTTACGGTTTATTGGTTAAAGGATATTTTAATATGGGGCATTGTTTAAGGAACATCTCATTAGAGTGTAATGGTAAGGTCATTCGTTTAGCATGGACTAATTTAATTTGACTTGTAAATTTGTAAAGGAAGTAAAACATTCCCTTCTTTTTAACAAAATACCTAGTTCTAACTTAAGTAAATTTAGATCTGATCTAGTCTTTATGAGGGAAGCCTAATTACATCCAATCTTCCATTTCCCTACTTTTGTTTCTCTCCTATTCAGCCTTCCCTCTTTATGTCACACCATCTTAGTCCTTCTTCCATTTGTCTCGGCTACCATTGATTGTCTTCTCCATCCCCTTATTCAGCGTCAACATTTCTATCAGTGTCTCAAGGAGGATATTCGGTGTAGACAGATCAGACAATTTTGAACGAGTGCTAGCTACAAGTTGCTCTTGAAGGGGGTGAGGCTATTCGGTGCCAATGATATCAATGGGATCAGTTGGCATGATGATCATAGCTATTTTTCTATGCTTCAACGTAAACAAATCTCTTAACACTCAACTTCTCTATGAATACATCATCGATATCCTTGACTCTATCTCCAGCTTGATTGCACATCCAGTTTCGTTTGCATCGCTATCCCTAATCCCTATCCTCATCCCCTTTCTGGTTCCAGTGGGGCCCCATTCCTCGCAAGGAGTCTTGTTTCCCATGTTTGATATGACAATCATGCAATACCAGTAGGCTACATCTGAGAAAAGTTTTGGAGGTGGTCAAATGTATGCATTTTACTGCTAGTAAGGAAAACAGCTCTCTCCAAAAGATCAAGAAAAACATTTGGGGACAAGTTATAGTAATAATGTGGAAATAATGTTGTAGAAAATGTATTAATAATGTGCAGAGAATGCTATATGACATCTGCAACAAAAGGAGGGTAAAGAAAGGCACTACAAAAATCGAACAAGTAAATTGTTGTTTTTTGGGGGGGGGGGGGCTGGTTGTAGAAACTAGGAGGCCATCGTTAAGTAAAAGAGGAATAAAGAGACTTGTGGAGAAATTACTTGCACGAATCCTGGAATACGGCAAACAATATGGAAATGCGAATTTACTAGAATACGAAGACATATTGAAACAATGGCTAAGAATTATTACTATATTAATAGAATGTAGTTTATTGTAGTAAACTTAGGAGAGTGGATGACACGTCAATCCTATTCCTATCCCTTTTTTGCAAATTCTTTTTGGAAATTCCCATACTCATTTCCAGGTTGACTTTTTGAGTGTGATCCTCATCCTTAAAGGGTGGATCTTCATAGTTTTCCATGGCCCATTACCATCACTTGGTGGTTGTTGTGTCCGATTCCCAGTGACAGAGTCCTTCGTAGATCAAGTATAAGTAATCATGTTGTTAACCTGGTCGCACTAGTCAAACAATTGACTAGGTATCTGAGGCCAAAATGTTAAAGAAATGTAGTATTAACATCTTGTAGAAGTGATATGCTGAGTGTCTGTTCTTCACTTGATAATAAAATCACAAGTTCAAATGAAGACATACTACACTAGAAATGCACTAGATAAGGTTCTCCCTTGGACCAACTGAAGATAATGTTGCGGCTTGTGAGCCCTAGGAAATAAATGAATCATGAACCCTAGGAAATAAATGAATCATGAACCAAACTGCAAAAAGGTTGATTGAAACTCAGATGGTTTTCATCCTATGAAGAGATATAAAAGATATCCTATTTATGGTGTCTCACTACATGATGCATTAAGCTTAACTGCCTTAACATGCTAACATGTACCTGTGTTTCTTGTGGGTTCCTTGAAAACCCCCCCCCCCAAAAAAAATCCAATCCAAAGGTATCGCGGGGGGGGGGGGGGGGAGGGAGGTTGATATATATGGAGCCATGCCTTTATTCCATACCAACCTACATCTGACAGGCATTGACTACCTCCTATTGCACTTGAAAGCGAGTGGAGGATGATTTTGGTGAGACTTGTGCTTTGAAATATTGAGATCCTTTTCGTAGATTTTTCATAGTTGGCCTTATCATTAGGAGAAGTAAAGCATCTGATGCATGCATCCCTAGGCATGGCTTTCTGCTTAGAAGTGATATTTATTCTCTTGGTTTTGCTTGAAACTTCCTTCTTGATTTTGAATCGTTTAATCTGCCTGCAGTTCCGGGAAGTGTCAGATAATTCACTGGAGGCAAGGTCACAAAGATGAATGCCGACCCCCGGCGGATAATGACTTGTCTGTAAAATCTGCCTCATCAGATGGAGCTGGTCTTGAGAGGGGATTTTGCCAGGAAGATGCATATTTTCAGTTTATTGGCCCTCCTTCAGAGCAGCTTGTGCAGGAAAGGACACAGTATAATGTAGAATCCCAAGAAATGAATCCATGTGCCACCACTGCTTCTGCTACTGTGGGTGCTCCTCAGATTTCAAAACCTGAGAGAAGGATATCAGAAAAGAGAGTTTCACGCAAATCCACCAAAGAAATGTCGGATGGCAAAACTAGAGCTGCCAATGTCTCTAATGAGGGGAGCTCAAGGAAAATCTCTATTAGTTCTGAGGCTTCTGCGAGGAATAAGGTCTTGATATATCTTATTTAATCTTTTTATATCTCTTTGGTTTCCTATTTGCTGTGTAGTTTTGGAAAGTCATCATGTACACTGCATTGGATGCAGTTAAGAGGTAATGGCTCCATTAACTCAGAGGATGGTTTTTCTGAAATGCCTGGCGTCAATGATTCTGCTATATCTAATGGATCTACTGATTGGGAAAGTGCACGGCGACCAAATCTTGGGGTCAAAATTCATCATAAAGACTATTTATGCTCAACCAAAAGAGGCATGAATACAGATGACGTAGGTACAGAGTATGCTGTACCTAATATGAATGGTTTTAGACAGGAAAATAACTGTTGTGAAGAAGTTTTGAAAAAGAGCAGTTTTGCTGAAATGGTCTCTAGCAATGGAAACACTAGATCCAACAGTGTACTGAGCACTGAATGTGTCAAACCAGGCAAATCCCCAAAATCAATACCCAGAGTAGTCAGAGAAAAAGCCCAGGCCACAAAAATGAGGAAGGGGCATGCATCTGATGGACCAGGTATCTATTTGAACTTGATTTTTGTGATTGGATGCATTTTATTACTTTATGTAAGTTGTCTGTTTCTTAGCTGTGTCAAATAGTAGTGGAGAATTCCTTTTTCTTCTCTCTGTCCAAGCAAAGTAAGGGGATTTCTTGATATTTTTGTTTTATTTTTTATGGAGAAAATTTAGTGTCGAAGGTGAAATCATTTTAGATTATTTAGATAGTACGTTTACATGTTTGACAAAGATGAAGCAAAACTCATTTAAACATTGTCTTTTGTGCCTGGAGGACATAAATTTATATATCCTCTAAAAGGTATCACTTATTGAACTGTATGTATTTAATAGAAATACATAAGGTTATGATAAAACATTTCAAGAAAAAAGGAAAATCATGGTCAGAATTTAAAAAATAATGGCAGTACTCAAACATGGGAAAATCATTATAAAATTTCCACTTCTGATCACAAGTTTAATGTTTCTTCTTGCTTGCTAATGGTTAATTCTGACTGCTGAGCCGTCTTTGTTGATTTAATGTTTAATTGTCTCATGGGCAAGGTTTTTTTCCCCTTCTTTTGGGAGGGGGGGTGTTGTTCATGCTAACCTCTCTACCTCTTAAGGTCACTGTTCGTTTCTGGTGGCTGATATGTTTTTATCTTGCTCTGATGGAAGTTACTGGAATGGGCAATTTCACTGCTGGGCATGGCAGCAATGGTTCCACGGGCATAGGCTTAATGAAGGTTATTGGCCTTAAGAAATCTTCAAAGATATCCAGGCTGGATGCTTCTGAACTCTGCATGGGCAGTTGTCAGAAAGTCCAGGTCAGTTGAAAATCACAGGAACATTTTGGAACTGGATGACACGATTCCTTGGGTGATTCCATCATTTATGACTGAGCTACTCTGTGTAGGTGCTATTTCCTTATGAAGAGTTCACAAAGTTCTTCAATCATGAGGTCTTCGAGTTGACACCTAGAGGCCTTTTGAATTGTGGAAACAGGTATATCTCTGATGTACTGGATGTTATATAATGTATAATTGCTGTATCCAGAAATCAGAAAGGGGTATAGGACATGCAACAATAAGCTGTAGTGTGGATGGATTGAACAAGGAGAGCAATGAATTTATGAGCTTCATGGAACTTTATGCCTTCATCTCAAAATAGCTATTCTCTTAGATCCTTGCTTTTGTGGCCTGTTACTCATGTCTCTGAGTATGCTTTGCGACTTGCATGAACTGTGGGATGCACATTTGTTAGGATACTCAGCAATAGCTGTTAGAGATGTCAAAGGCCACTGCATAAAATAGAAGCTCAGATAAAAACCGACAAAAATGCTAACAATTAATTGTGATCATAACTATTCTTGAGTTATTGTTTCTCAGGATAATAATTTGCTTTGCATAATTTTATCATGTTCATTTTCTTTGGGACTTTAAAGAATTAAGAATGATTGGAATGCTTCTTGCCCTTGATTTAATTTTCTATGTAATTTATTGTGCAGTTGCTATGCAAATGCTGTATTGCAGTGTTTAACCTGCACAAAGCCTCTTGTCACCTATCTGCTTAGTGGAACACATTCAAGAGCCTGTAAAAATCTTCACTACTATTGGCGATGGGTTTTTCATGTTTTCTGATGTGAAAGACACCTAATTTCCGTTTTGTTTTGGATAATAGGTTGCCTCAAAAATTGGTGCCTATTGTGTGAACTTGAGCAGCATGTAATGATGTTGAGAGAACCTGGAGGCCCTTTGTCTCCAAGCAGAATATTGACACATATAAGGAGTATAAGCTCCCAGATAGGCGATGGAAGCCAGGAAGATGCGCATGAATTTTTGAGGTTGGTAAACTGTGCTTGCATTTTTCACCTGATCCATAGCACTTACCTGACTAGCCTTGTTAGTGCAAATGATTTATGTTGGAGGCAATTGTTGGAGGATATTGCACCCAGCTTATTCTGCTGATTAATGAAGCCAGCATTGTGCAAGATTCAAAATTTAATGGAAGGAAAGGTATTTGCTTCAAGAATGACAATTTTTCATTGATATTGATGTTCTTTGTTAGGCTTCTAGTAGCGTCAATGCAATCAATCTGTCTAGAAGAGGTGGGTGGTGAGAACCAAGTTCATCCCAGTTTACAGGAAACAACATTTATTCTGCAAACATTTGGTGGCCGTCTTAGATCAATGGTATTTTTCTTCTTGCTATGTCCGTGTAAATTTTTGTTTGTTACTTTTCATGAGCTATCACTTTGGGTCTTGTGGTTTGCTATTTTTTCTGGGGTAAAAGTTTTAGTGACATATGTGACCATTGATCTGAAGCCAATTTGTGCCTGAGTAGGTCAAATGCTTGAGATGCCTTCATGAATCAGAACGATATGAGAACATTATGGATCTGACTCTGGAGATCTATGGATGGGTTGAATCACTTGAAGATGCACTAACTCAGTTTACCACTCCTGAAGATTTGGATGGAGAGAACATGTACAGATGCGGAAGGTTCAAAATCTATCTGCACCTCTACTTATCTTAATACTTTTATTCACATTGTCACTTTTAATTGAATTATCCACTGAACATTTATACATTTGCATAAAAAGGTGTGCTTCATATGTTCGGGCCAGAAAGCAGCTGAGTATAGACGAAGCGCCAAACATTCTTACTATTGTCTTGAAGAGGTTTCAGGTCTCTGCCCGCTCCCTAATCTTTCTATATGTTTTGTGGTTTAATGAAGATGATTGTGCTATTTGCTATGTTTCTTAATGCGAATCATTAAAAGTTTGTTTGTCTTGGGAGTTCTGTATATTGCCATTTTCCTTTCCTTTTTTCTTTTCTTGGGATGCATAAATGATTAACAAATGTTGCCGTTTTAGAAAGCAAATGCCTTAGATATAGCAGATAGCATGTTCTCCAAGCTAGGAATTTTCATGATCTCGTCTATTCAAGAAATGATGACTGCTAGTCATTATGAAGCTTAGTTATACCAAACCCCTGAGAAAACTTAAATATCTGAAGCAGCTATTATCTAATGATTGTTCATTATGTTGTTCTGCTTTATGATGTCAGCATGAATGAGAAAGGCAGAGTTGTCTGATATATGTATATGAGAGTTGTTTCTGAACTTCCTTCGGTAAGTGAATCAGAAATGTTGTGCTTCTTTTTTTTTTGGGGGGGGGGGGGGGGGAAGGGTCAATGCTGTTAAATGTACAATTTATAATTGGTTACAAATAATAATTGGTCGATTGCCAGCCTTTGAGTTGTGAGGTAAAGTGGTAGTGGGCTATTCATTACCATGTGATCCGGGTTGGGCCTGTTGTGCCTAGTTCTGGTATGTGAATTAGTTTCATGCGCATTGGTTTGGGGACATATTGCCTGGCTATCATTGATCTCATTGTTGTCAGTCTTCACTGCAGCAGTCTAGCTTCGTGTTAAATTCTTGGCTCTGTGATAACTGGGTAGTCTATGAAAATTGATTAGTTTAACTAATGATGTCTTTTATCATACAGGAAGGGAACTATGGCAAGATAAACAAATGTATTACATTTCCAGAGATGCTGGACATGGTTCCTTTTATGACTGGCACCAATGATATCCCACCACTCTACATGCTTTACGGTGTGGTTGTGCATGTGGATACACTAAATGCATCTTTTTCTGGACATTATGTATCGTACGTGAAGGATCTGCAGGGGAATTGGTTCAGGATAGATGATTCAGTGGTAATTGGTCCCATAGTTGCTATTATGCTTTCTTTTCCTGTTGTTTGTTTGATAACGTTTTTCGAATCTTGTGTCATGATATCCACTCCTTGAAGGATTGCGTAAATTTGGTGTTGCTATTGTTGCCCTTTGGTTGATTTCGACTCATGACACTCATTATCAGGTCCAATCAGTGCCCACAAGACAGGTGATGTCAGAAGGAGCGTACATCTTGTTTTATATGAGGTAATGTTGCAAATTTGCAATATGTAAGCAATTCCTATGATTCATTTGTTTGTTTTAATTTTTGTGGACTGACTGTCACCAAAAAGTTTGGACAACAATGATTGAGCTTCTGACCTGGGAATGGGAACTCCTAACATCACAAAGGGAACGCATACTCCCTCTTTCACAAAGAAGTAGTCCGATTTAGAAATAAGGGTGCACTTTTTGTGTTGAGCTATTTTTATTGGACGGGGAATGTTTCTGTAGGCTGGCATATGAAATCCTTCTACAGGTTCCATCTTGGTGTTTTTTCTGTGCTTTTGTAACTATGGATGTCCGATCCACAAGAAAATAAGGAAGGAATGCGGACTAGCTTCTTTCCTTTACCCGTACATTAGATCAATCATAGATGTGACCTGAAGAGTCTGTATTTCCACCACTGCAAGCTGTCCATGTAATGATGAAGTAGATTCCACCATCTTATTAGTGGTTGGGGATCAGCAGAGGAGCATATCGGAGAGTTGTTCCATCGTCTCAAATGTGACTTTTGTGGAGATCTTCGTAGCTAGGAAATTTAATGAAGCTTAATTAAAGGGAAGTAACCTTTTCAAGCAGTTCCATTCTTTGATAGTTACTTATGTGACCTTGTAGATCACGCCGCTTCTCCCCCCCCCCTCCCCCCCAAAAACAAAACCAGAAAAGGAAGAAGAAATAAGGTATGGGCAGGGCTTTGGAGCACTGGTTTGGTTTGGGGGTTTGGCCATTATTACCTTTGTGAACCTTAATTTCTTTTTACAGGTCTTCCCCTCGACGCCCACGAGTGTTCATGAGAAAACCTACCAGGCAGCAAGCTGCAAAGCCATCGAGGCCGAGAACCCGCAGTTCTTCAGAGGTGGGACAAACTATTCACAGATCAAACAACAGATACACTCCCTCTGCGGAAACTTATGCTGAACCAAACCCAATTCAGTTTTC
Organism: Carnegiea gigantea; assembly: GCA_029747015.1. NCBI lineage: Eukaryota > Viridiplantae > Streptophyta > Magnoliopsida > Caryophyllales > Cactaceae > Carnegiea > Carnegiea gigantea. The sequence goes on along the minus strand of JAKOGI010000123.1, from coordinate 688,676 downwards.
CGACCCCACATCCAGTGACTGGTCCCTTTTCACAAGCTCAGATGACGCATCTTTTACAAGTGAAAGTACAAGAGATTCATTCAGCACCACTGATTATTCCGACACTTGCAATATTGATCCGTTTTCCTCGGTGTTCAGTTCAGCTCGAGAAAGACCCTCTCAGAGAACGATCTCATGTCGGATGTTTTCAGGCAGCAAGCCAGTGACAAGGTATGTCTCCGAGGAGAAGGGGTTTGTACAAATAGGAGGAGATACCGGACAGGTTAGTGATCCATTTGATGAAGCTTTCCTGTCGGATAGAGGGTATAAAAATTTTGTAAATGATGAAAGTTACCCGGGTGATGATTTTCTTTGGACTTTCAGTAATTGTCATCTCTGATTCTGTGAGATTACGCAGTCATAGATTAGGTTTCTAGGTTGATAGGAGGATTGATGCCCCAAAATTTTCCAATTTCAATTCACTTGTTGAATGGGGCATCTGTTAATATTTGTAGTTCCAAGAATATTTATGTGCACCGTCAAAGTTGACTGATATAACAGTTGTGTTGATGAGCTAGAACATGCACCTAGTATATATGTTCATTACATGCATTGGTTTAGGAAGATGCCAAGCAGGCTGATTCAGTAAAGCTCTTTGGACCTAATGGTATTCTGACATTTAGAATGATCAACTCTGTAGCCCTAGTGCACAAGCCCGTTAGTTTGGTTTCCTTTCGATGTTTTAGTTTTCTTTTTGGTTTCGTTGTGGCTCTCACCTGTTGAAATAGTTTCTTTCACTATTCTCTAAGTTGGGATTATAGTTGATTCAGCAAAATGTCTCTCTGAAAAGGTTTTCAGCATTTAGTGCTTTCTACTCGATATATATATAGTTCAAGCCTTTTTCCTAAATGTATGTTTAGCCTGAATACCGTAAATCAAGTATTCTGACAACTCATTGAAACCTCTTCTTCTTTGATCATGCATACAAATCAATTAGACCCCGCTGTTTTATATTGCATGGCCGAATTCACAGTGTAACAGGTGGAGTAATCCTGTCTTCAGTGAATCATACCCTACCTAACCATGAAATGAGTGAGTATTTAATGGACCATCCCGCCACGCAAGGACTAATACTGTAAATGCGTTTGCAAGTTATATAGTGCCATTTTTCACAACATTGGTTGATTTTGATCACTCATCTCTCTATGATTGCATTGTTGGCCTTCAATTAGTAGAAATGTAGAATATTACCTACAACACTAGGTAGATCTTTTCAACATCAATGTTATATTATGTTAAAATATGAAACGTATTTCTGAAGCTTTATCTATTAGTTTAAGTTTTTAGTTGTGATGAACATAGTATCAGAACCTTTCTAAGAGAAAGGTCAGGTAGATCTTTTCAACATCAATGTTATATTATGTTAAAATATGAAACGTATTTCTGAAGCTTTATCTATTAGTTTAAGTTTTTAGTTGTGATGAACATAGTATCAGAACCTTTCTAAGAGAAAGGTCTTAGCTTTGAGTCTCATGAGTAGTCCCTATATATTGAATTATTGCACAAGATAAAGAGGGGCTTTCGTAGCATTCATACTTTAAGCTCAAAGGATATTCGTATGAGAGAGTATGTTAGAGTATAAAACATATTTCTGAACTTTCAACAATCAACTAATAAACTTTTTTTTAGTTGAAGTAACTGTTGAACAGTTGTCTAAGTATTTGCGTATTAGGCGTACTTCTTTGCATTTGTATACACAACGTAAAAGGATTAAATGTTTGGCATATATTGCAAGTTTGCATGATTTTGGACATTTTGGCTCATATTTGAATATTTTAAACCAATTTTCTAAATTAAAAAAAGAAAAGAAAAAGAGTTGCCTAGCTTATCTTATTGCTTGTAATGGGAAACAGAGGAACTCGAGGTCGAGAGGAGAGAATTTAAGAGATGCAGGCTGCTTATCGAGTTGGCTTCTACGGTCCCTGACTCCCTGCTGTAGTGGCTTGTATGTTGTATCAACTCAACATCTCGGGAGTCTCTTTTCTTTTTCTTTATTCTTTTTAATGTTTCTTTATCTTTCATACTATTTTGGGGTAACTAATGTTCAACATTCAACAATAGTGTTCGAGGTAGCTTTTTCAGGTAAATGTTAGTGTTCGATAAATTCATATTTAGCCAAATATCTGAAGCAGTATTTAGTGTTTCAAGTGCTGTTCCTTAGATTTTCTGGCTCTGTTTGGCAATCAATTGTTAGCTGTTAACTATTTATGTTAATTGTTTGCTATTAGCTGTTAGAATTGGCTATTTGAATTAGCTATTTGGATCGGTTGTTTTTAGAAAAAAAATGTTTGGTAAAATTAATTGTTTCTAAAAAATTCTTTGTTAAAATTTCATTTATGCCTTTTCTCTACATTACCTTTTAGTTGAACATGATTTTTTATTTGTTGGCCACCTAATTAGTTTCTCTTCAAAATAATTAAATTCATGTCATATGCAGAAACTAATTTAATCCTCCGAACCTCATTTTCTAACTAATTGATTGCAGCTATGGCTTATAGGTGGGGTCAGAGAGAAGTAAGGTTGAAGAAGGGGCTGTTTGAATAGAAGAAATCAAGATTTTTGATTTCACTAGTGGCATGCCATGTAATTTAACTTAAGTTTTACGCAATTTTGTCATTTATTCAAACAACTATTTACGAAAAGTTACTCATCTTAACTTTTTGTCAATTGACTTTTTAAGCTAAAATAGTTATTACAAAAAGTTCTTTACTAAATATTAAATTGATTTTTTTGACCAGGTTAAAATAGCCAAATCCCCCTCCCCCAAAGCCACTTTTTTGTATCAAAAAGCCAACAACCAAACACCTCCATCTTTAAAAGTAGCTTTTTTAACTTCTGTTGAAAATTGTGTATCATGCGCAAAGAATTCGTGGGTAAATTGGTCTATGATAGATGATTTAATGGTAATTGGTCTCATAATAGGTGTAGACAACAGAAAGGGTCAATCCATTAACAAAATGAGGCGGACTACTTCAGGTTAGGTCGGTTTAAATTTGTGAACGCTGAGCAATTCCTTATGTTGACTTATGAAAAGGTGGTTGAGTGACATTCTTTTTGATCAAGATCCTTCTAAAGACTATTGTGGTTGATAATTTAAAGCTGTGGTGATCGAGTAGTATTCTGACATTAATAATGAGTAACTCTGTATCCCAATTCCCAAATACGTACCTCAACTATCTAAGCCAATCACTTGGTTGGTTTTCTTTTAATATTTTCGTTTTTTTTGGGGATTACTTGCGGCTGTCTTATCTGTCGAAATAGTTTCTTTTACACTATTTCTCTAACTTCACACTATAAGTAACTGGGAGTAAAATATCTCTATGAAGAGGTTTTCCTGATGTCAATGCTTTCTACTCCACATAGATGGCTAAAACCTTTTTGCTAAGGTAGTGTTTGGTCGGAAGGGGAAAAAAAAAAAGTTTTCCCGAAAGCCATCCGTAAGAAGAGGCTTAACACCAAATAGACTCAAGAGTGCTTATTCTTTACCATCTCACAAGTTACAGCTTACAACTCGCCTCCCACAAACTGATAAAACCTCATATTACATAAAGAACAGACCCCCGCCCCCCTCTTTTCTTAATTCTATCCCAACCAAATGATCACTCATAACTCATTAGCAACATCCTTCATATCAAACCTGATCCATATCTCATTAACCCTATCCTTAAACTCGAACGGGGAGTTGTACTGAGCAACTATGTAACCTGAGCTTGCACCCTTCTGCACAGCTGCAGCCCATTTGGACCCAGCTAGGTTAGCTTGCAATTGTGCAGCTTCCTCCGCGACCTGATAATCCGACACAAACCCACCAAACTGTCTCACAGCAATGTAGGTTGTGTCCCACCTTTGAATGTCTAGACCTTTGGCCGGAGGTGGGTCTGCTTGGTTCTCCTTGGGCACGTAGAAGCTCACCACGAACGAGGACTCGCAAAAGGGTCCGTCGCTTGGGGTGACTTCTGTGATCACTGGTGCAGTCATCTCTATTTTCTTGTTGTACTCGTTTTTGCCTTGGATGTATTCAAATAGCCTGGCAAAGACTAGAGAATATATAGCTCTATGGAGAACAAATGGATGTAGCTAGAAATATATAAGATGATTGAAGCATAATTTGATGAAATGAGGATACCAACAACTACGACTACTACTTTTAGTGTGGGTCCCGCTTGTGCGAGGTCTGGAAAAATTCAAACATAGGCAGGCTTACCTCAGCAGACATGACTTGCCTGCCGGTAGATTTAGAGAGACCGATTCCAATCGACAGATGAAATGATGACGATGGATTAAAATTTGAAACACATCCACACCCAAGCAAAGACAGAGAGAGAGGGAGAGAACAACATACGTGAAAAAGCCAGAACGGGTGGCTTGAACAAGGGAGATGTCTTGAATAGGAGAAGTGGAAATCCAGACAGCTGAATTATATCTCCTAATTTCATACCCATTACCCTGTTGAATCATGTCGTAGATGGGGCACTCGATGCGCTTACATGTGGGTGGGAACGACTGCGGCTTCGCCTCCAACCACGACGACGACCAAACCCTGAACCCACCCAGGTGGTCTGGGCTGGAGATGAGGTTCAGGAACAATGCCAACTCCAATAGCTTCACTACACCCATTTCGTTGTTTCTAATTGTAGGTAAGCAAATCCCCAAGGAAATGAACAACTTACTTATGGGGAATGTGATGAGTAAGGATAGGAGAGAAAACCAGATTCACTGAGGCACTCAGATATCGTGTGTGACTTAGACTGTATGTGCGTGGGCGTGGCGCTGATTGTAAGTTTCTGTGGAGGAGAATTGCAGAGTGGAATATGGACGACCTTTTAGAAAGATATAATAATCTCACCCCTTTTTGTATTTTTTTTTCATGATTTGGAGATTTTTTTTTTGGGGGGGGGGGGGGGTAATAGGAGAACGCAATGTTAATAATGAGAAATGAGAATATGTTTGAAAATAATAATGTCTACACGAACAATTTTGCCATTAGCATGTTGGAACACCCTTTTTTTTTTTTTAACTCTGTTGAGATATATATATATAATATATATATATATATATATATATATCTATATATATATATATATATATATATTATATATATATATATATATATATATATATATATATATATATATATATTTATATATATATATATATATATATATATATATATATATATATATATATATACATATAGAAGTTTGTCAATCTAAAATTTCAAATATTGTCTATAATAGTAGGTTTTTTCTTTTACATGAAAGTTACATTAATTTTTACAAATGTCAAATTACCTATTGTGAAAAATGAGTAAATAGAAATAAAAGTGTTTAATGTTTTAAAAAATAGTTTTGTTTAGTAAAAAATGTATGGCACTATTTTAGCTTTGTTTACTTAAATATGAAAGTACTACAGGTGCCATATTGACTTTCGATAATAACTTATTTGGAGGGGGTGGGGGCCCGGGGCGAAGGAGTCTCCAAATTGGTTTTTGCAAGTTGCAAGTTTGTTATGTTCTTTAAATTTATGTAATGTTTTGTTGAATGCAATGTAATAGCAATGTATTATAATCAACTTCGCAATGCAATCATAATTATATAGTTTGTGGTAATTATAATTACAAGATAGTTCTTTTATTGCTGTACTCTCATACAACCAAACAAAGTAATGAAAATACAATTACAAACTTGCTTACATTACAAGGTTGATTACATCTAACTAAACATTACATTAATGCTATGAGGGATGGATATTTGTACTCAATGGATGAGTTCCCATCCTTGCCCATTCAATTGGGCGGGTAATATTGAGTAATGGTGGGCAATTGAGTAGGGTGGGCATGCTTATCTATACTTACTATGTGTGTACGTTGGACAATGGATGTCCATATATCCATTAGCAATATTAAAGAATGATAATACCATTGTATCATCAATGTAATTACAAACGAGTCACTCTTTTGGTCTCTCCCTTGATAATAAAGTCAATCGAAATTCAGCAGCAAAATCCAACTTCAACTTGGATTGAAACTTAATTATCCCATAAGTAATATTAAAAGAAACTTAAAGATGAGTTTTGAGCTCAAGATGTCTTCATTTGGTTAACATTTATTTTCATCACGTTAATTCACTTGACATTTTACAATACTTGTTATCATGGAGATAAATATTAACCAAATGAAAGAATTTTGAGTTTCCTTTAAATTATCACATCAGAATGATCAAGTTTTGACTTAAATTGTTAAAGTTGTTTTAGGGCAAAAAATGTCAATCGAAGTTTTTGCCGTTGAAAAATATTAACTGAATTATTATAGTGGAGATAAATATAAACAAATGAACGAATTTTGAACTCAAAATTTAGATTTAAGATTTATTTAATCTTTCCCATTGAATAATCAAGTCTCAAGTTGGATTTTCCTCCTGAATTCTGATGACTACATCTTTCATTTACTTGTAGTTTTGAATATTGGGTAGTAAACAATAAATCTAGGGATATCCATGAATAATACCTATATAGGTAGTACCCATGGGGAGTAACACTCATATGGGTAGTTTCCATGTGAATATTAACATTATTGGGTAAAATATGGGTATGGATATATCATACCAATACCCTCCCAATACCCATCCCAAGATATTATGCATACTGTGAGACCATCTCAACTGACAACTATTGTGAATTTGTGATATGAACACTTTTGTAATGACTAGTAATAATTATGGATTGCCTAATAATTCATTAAAGAGCATTTTAATAAGAATTACGAGTAAATAAATTATTAATCACATCATAATTCAAAATTCATCTTAAAAGAATTATAGTCATCCAAAACTTCAAAAAAATGAAGTCTAAAGAAGCATGTCTTTTAATTCTTATATAAGACGGTCTCATCTAAGAATTTGTATTACGTCAAGAAATTTTAGACCAAATTTAAACAACTTTTTCACCTAAAGGTTATTGGCACCATGGTTGACTTATTATAAATCCACCCCTAGTCAATAGGCATTCAGAAAATGCAAAATAATTTGCAAATCTAGAAACAAGGAGTGGATAAAAAATCAATGATACTCGAATTTTTAAGTATTACCGAATAAACTAAATTAAAAAAGTAAAGAAGCGGACAAATTTCGCCAATGTTCCGCTGTACTGCCCGGTGGGTGACCGCACATCGGATCCAAGATTACGGTACTTGCTAATCGAAACACATTTATATACGTCAATCTGAACCCCTCCAAAAAAATGCCAATTTGCTAACGCAACTGGGATACTTAAATTCCAACTCAAGTGTCGACTTTGTAATAAGATACCATCACACAACCAGAAAACATCAATGGAGAGCCAACACTCTGTTTGTGGCTTGTGCTTGGCTGTAGGGATAGCGATTTTATCGCTTGTGTTATGGAAAGGGTTGAACTTGCTGTGGATCACTCCGAGAAAGATCGAGAGGAGGTTGAGAGAGCAAGGATTCAAGGGGAACAGTTATAAGCTGCTTCTTGGAGATGCATTGCAGTTCTCCAAGCTACTCAATGAAGCCATGGCACGACCCATTGGTCTCTCCGATGACACCTTGCCTCGAGTTGTTCCGTTTGTTGTCCGAATCCTTCAAGAACACGGTATGTAAGCTAGCTTGTTTTTTGCTCCTGCCTTTAAGTCGACTGATGTGTTTGGTGCAAAGAGTTGACTTGGAGTTCAAAGCACAGGCCTTGGAACTTTCAGTTGAATTCATGAAACAGAACAATCTACTGATTAATAGAGAAGACTTCTGCCTCTTTGAGGTAATCTAGTGGTAGGATGCCTAGTTTCTACAATGAAGATCAGGGTCCAATTCTTCAGGCTGTGAGGACTTTTTACTGTGATTTGGTGAGGCGGATGTACTGATAAGTATAAAAGAAACACAAATATTTATCTAAAATACCCAGATCAGCATTGCAATTTGCATGTACGCTCAGCATCCTCAATGACAAAAAAATGATTCATGTATTCAGACATTTGATCAAGGATTCAAGGATGCATCGAAGAATACAATACAATCTAGGTTACAATAGCAAAGAAATAAATAGTTATCCAGTCCTTTAGCCGATATGCTTCATAACCTATGTCACTTCAACTCTTCATTTGCCTCAACTGGACGTTCCATGAGTACTAGTTTTGTTTAGTTGTTGCCTGCAACTATGTTTCATGATGATGAAGGCTGGATGTAGTATCATGAGCTATGTTACCACAAAGTATCTAGTGTCCTACACTCCTACACAGGTGCCATGCCAAACTCGGTGCATTTTTGGTTCCAATTTGAGGGTCAAGTGGTTATGTCTGTCCCTACAACAAAAATGTCACCAGTTTTGTTTCCATAGAATCCCCACTTCAAAAGATATTAAGCATCTACTATTGTAAAATGGACCAATTGGGAGGCAGAAATTCAGTAAGACATTCAACTTTGGTCCTCTGCTACACCCCTGCTGCAAGTGGAACATAGGACCCCCAACCCCCCCCCCCAAAAAAAAACCCCAAAAAAAGAGAAGGGAAGAGGAGGTGGGAAGGAATTAGAACATCATATTGAACATCCTAGTTAACACAGACGACTTCTACTTTTCCACCAGACCACACTCTTGACCAATTTTCCACAACGGATCGTCAACGTCGCATAACTGACCTTGCAAACAAATTGAAAATACCCTTCTGAGAGGAGAAAAAGAGGAGGGGGACCTCCTATCTCAATTGTCCCTTGTTCATTTCCCTTATAAGGTGCTTGACAGTATTACTTTGTGCAACAAGGCCTGTTACAGTAACACAGATGTATCTTTTGCGTTCCCTCCAGATACTTTTAGTTTCACTTTATAAGCCCCACAGGCTTGGTGATTGTTTTTGACTGGGAAATCGTAGGTAACAACTCATTTGGATGGCTGGGCACAACACCATGGCTGATTGTCATCAATCCAGATAAGATGAAGGAAATGTTAACGAGGCATGAAGATTTTCAGAAGCCAAATCGCCCATTTACCAAGCTACTTATGGTGGGGCTCTTTGGATATGAAGGGGAGAAATGGGCCAAGCATCGGAAAATCATCAATCCTGCTTTCCATCTCGAGAAGTTGAAGGTAACCTCTCGTAGTGGCTAAGTACTTACCTATGTGCCCTCTTTAATTTTGTTTTCCTTCTATTTTTTACCAAAAGTGCGTCCACCCATCCAATCTTTGAAAGCTTCTGTAGTATGACTTTCATGTTCAACCTCCTGGTACAGAATGTATTGCCCCTGACGCATGTAAGCTGTCAGAAGATGACAGAGTCATGGGAGCAACTACTCTCAAAAGATGGATCCTGTGAGTTAGACGTGTGGCCTCATCTAGAAAATTTAACATGCGACGTAATTTCAAGGGGTGCATTTGGCAGCAGTTACGAAGGAGGACAGAAAATTTTTCACCTACAAAAGGAGTATATTGACCTGCTCAAAGAGCTTACGCGAGCAAACTATATCCCCGGTTTAAGGTAAAATTAAAAACTCTTGAGGTCAGCGCAGCTTAATTGATTGCTAAGTTAGCTAAAAGTACTAGACATGCTAATCTCCTGTCCAACTTGTGTAGAAGTTCCATTCCATTTTGTTATGTTCCATGAAAATATGTAGAAAAAATTATAATGATATGAAATTCACAGGATAATGAAGAAATATCTGGGAATTTGTAGAGATACACAGATTGAGATCCTGATGCTGGAGACACTAAGGGAATACTATAAAATCTTTAGACATCTAAAATATGTAGAAATATGAAAGAAAAAGTTTAGAAGAATCTGAATCTGTGAAAGACCGTAGAATGATGAAATCTGTAGCATAGAGTTCAAATGACATCCAAGGGGCCCTAATTCCTTTATAACTAGCCAGGAGGCCAAGATTCATGGTCCACAGAATGAATAGAACCTCTGCATTACTATAAGAGTTCCCCCTTAGAACATGCATTAGTCACATGTGGAAACTTGCAATAAGCGTGCCAATTATCTCAGATTTTTGCCAACCAAGGCAAACAGAAGAGCAAAGGCAATCAGCAAAGAAGTTGAAGCTTTGTTAATGGGAATCATTGAAAAGAGAAAATTAGAGCTGGAGGCAGGCGGAAGTAACAAAGTGGATCTGTTGGGTATACTACTTGAATCTAACTTGAAAGAAATCCAAGAACAAGGAAATGAAAAGGCAAAAGGGTTGACAACGGAAGAGGTTGTTCAGGAATGCAAACTCTTCTACTTAGCTGGGGCAGAGACCACATCCTCCATGCTCGGTTGGACACTGGTTTTGCTAAGCAAGCATCAGGATTGGCAGGAACGAGCAAGAACTGAGATTATGCAGGTGTTTGGGAAGGAACAGAACCCAAGCTTCGATGGATTGAACCAGTTGAAAGTTGTAAGTTCTTATCCTCTTCGACATAGTTTCGCTTACACTCACTATATGATTGAATCTTTAATCCAACACAAATTACTGGTGGAATCTTCATAGGATACTAGATTGACAAGTGACAAGCATTCACCAATATATATTTAAAAATTAAAAAAAAAACTGAGATTTACCCAACTTTTTGACCTCAGGGACCTGAAACTAGTCCTCATATAGACCAAGAAAGAGTGATTGGATTTCAGCCAGATCCCAACTGAATTGCCCAATAAAATAATTATGACAAAGTTCATGGACCACCCCTATGGAACCGCCTCAAACCAGCATACAATGAAAACCCTGCTTAACCATGATGATTTATCAACCTGAAATTAATCCAATGCAAGCCAACGAAATGATCTGCATAGGGACTAGAATACTCAAAAGTATTTCACTCATTTGGTTTGTGATTGGACCTTCTGAAACCAAGGTTTACTTGTTACAGTCACCCAAGATAATTAAATGAATCAATTTCAACTTAACTAAGCCTTAAGAATCAACCTACACTGAACCTACCAAAAGTGACTCTCTGGACAACCTTTTCTTTCTTACTTTCTTTTCTTTCTTTCGTATTTCCATCTGTTTCTTTTTTATTTCCTGGGAAGGAAGGGGGCGGGGGATATAGCAAGATACTCCCAGAACCCAACCTGAGCCTATTATTCTCATCAACATGAAATTAACACCATCTAAGTCAACTCAAGAAGAGAAAAGCTTCTTTACCCATTGTAATACTTCACAGAACGAACTTGTTTGATTTACTTTTCAACCTCTTGAAACCAAATTCTTCTTACCACAGGTGGGCATGATACTAAATGAGGCACTGAGATTATACACTCCAGCTTACATACTCCTTCGGAGGGTTTTCAGGGACGTAAAGTTGAGGGACTGGTTACTACCAGCAGGGACGGAACTTATCATTCCTTTATCTATACTCAACCAAGATAGTGAGATATGGGGGAAAGACTCGAAGGAATTTAATCCAGAGAGATTCTCACAAGGTGTTTCCAAAGCAATGAAGAAGCAAGGTCTGTTCATACCCTTCAGCTTCGGGCCACGAGTTTGCATTGGGCAAAACTTCGCACTATTGGAGGCAAAAATGGCTCTAACAATGATTTTGCAACGCTTCTCTTTGCATCTTTCACCGACTTATGTCCATGCCCCTTATAGTTCTCTTACTATTAAGCCTCAGCATGGTGTCAACTTGATTTTATGTAAAGTCTAGGCCAACATTATCTAATAGCTGGAAGCCTGAGATGTCTGTTTAATTTGTAGAAAGGCAATACAACACTCTTCCTCAATAACAAAACTGGGAAAAAAAATGTGTAAAGGATATCCATTATCATTTTGTGAAGCATGATTCAAACCTGTACTTTTTCAAGGAAGGTCAAGAATGATGGTCGTCAAACTACAGCACACAAATATTGTAGCCAGTGGTTATAAATGGACCATTACTCCATATGATCATACCAGTTTTGATTGATCATCATATGTATTGTACATCAACAAACATCAGTTCATATTTTGCGCTTGTTCTTCCAAACTTGTGGATGCCGTGGCAGCAATTCTCGTAACGTCAAGTATTATTATTTTCAGATCACTATGTATGAAGGAAACTGTTACTTGCCAACTCCGTAATGAGACAGAGAAGGTATGGGTTCCATGTATCACTTGGTAAAAGGTTGAAGAGGCAGTTAAAAAAAAAAAAAAAAAAGCCATGAAACTGGACCTAATTTCAACAGAAGCTTGAAAGGACAGGGTTGAGAAAGCATAACTTGGTTAACCAACTTACGCAATGCCATCCTCAGGACAAACAGTTCTCAGAAGAATGGAGGTCTAGCACACTAATGTTGCTGCATAGGCATGAAGGTAACAAATAGAACTGAACCAACCACTAGGGCATTAAACAGACAAATTGCTCAATGAAATTGTGGGAGACACTGATTTAGGACCAAGATTCCCTCTCTGAGAATCAATTATATTCATGACAGAACTATCCATTTGAACACTTCGCCAAACATACTGTAAGGCTCACCGAGAAACATAGCAAGACATGCATATAGTCCATCGAACTATAAAGGTCTATAGTACAATGCCGAAAATGTTCCTGTGGAGGATGCTGAAATTAGCCCTCTGGAAGTGTTCACAGACACATCCAAGTTATGAGAGATAAGTATAATGCATCAGGGACTTGTTTTCATACGCTTATGGGAGATACAGTCTATTTTCCTATTGATGTCAGACTTCTTTAGGGATCTACCTTAAGCCTTCATACTCCTTGCAGTCAGTATGGGTAAGACTTACTAGTATAAATTAGGATGGCTAACCTTTGTGCATGATCTTTACTGATGCCATTAACCAAATGGACAAGAGGAACTATCATAATAAGCTGGAAGATTCGGAAAAATTCAGACCGCTAGGACAGAGACCAAGAGCAAAGATTATAAGTTTGATAGCATTAAAAGCTTCTCAAATGTCCACGTGGAGAACATAATGTAGGTAAGAAAGATAATTTCTGGTCAACAACTCAAGTTAATGTGGAGATTAATGACGAACCACTGTGCATGCAAAGAGTAGCAAAGTTGGAGCATATGGCAGATTCAATGTGAGATGAGGACTCCACTAAAACTTGGATGGAAGTCTTCTTGGATAGATCATAGCTGCTGGGCCAGATATGTCATATGGCATTACATGGGATACACTGTTGGGTAGTTGAGCATAGGCTTAGGCACTTGACTTAGGAAGGTTGCAGAGTCACAAGTATACAACAGGAAATATGCTTGAAAAAGGAAAATAATTACGCAGAGGTGAAAGAGAGCATATTTAGCATAGGTGTGTGAAATGAGTCTTGGATGATTTTGCGCACCAAGGTAATGCCCAAGTGAGGGACATAAAGGGATATCACCTATATCGTAGCAAAGAGGGATAGACTAAGAGAATGAAAACTTCCGGGTTTTGGGGCCCACAAAATAAACTTAGACTTTTGTGAGATTAAGTTTACAAACTAAGAGGTGGTTTGCCTTATTTTTGCACACACACATGCATGAATCATGATAACGTCGAAAAGGGTTGCTTAGGTGCACCTACTAAAAGAGAATAAATATACCAACTCAATAGAAAATTAAGACATGGAAATCTTGGCATGTATAGAATTCGCGACAGTAACAACTTTGGGAAGTACTAAACTGTTTCAGGAAAGGGCATGAAATTATCCTATAAAAGGGTGGGAGCATACAAATCCTAAGAACTAGATCAATCTAATGCTAGCAATGCTTGTAACTTGAAAATATTGTAGATCAATACTTAGTTAGTCATGTGCAGCGGTTTGGAATCATTCAGGAAGACATGCTATTCAAGATTTTTTATCAGTACACAAAGACCAAACAACTAGGATCTTGATCTCTGTCACAGAGAAGAAATCAAGACCAGCACAGAACATTGCAACAATTTGACAGCCAAATTAAACACAGGAGAATAGGGACCTTCAAACCTTGGAGATAATTTAGAGCAGTGGAAAGCATCCCATCCATGATGGACCAAACTCCCTCACAGACTTGATGCTGGGGAAATTAATAGCTACAATCCAGCTTATTAGCATATGAAGATCATCAAGTGTGAGTCCCCTCTTCTTGGAAACCATACTTTTGCAGAATAGCAGCAGTTTTTTCTCTCGCACTGTACATTTTGAAAAATAGCACATGTGAGTCAAAACGGAAAAAACACAAAAGAAAATGTGTACAAAAAAACATTTGCTGACGTTAAACCATAGAGATTTTAATTTGACTTCGGGTCAGTTCAGATAGAGTCTTAAAAAACAATTCTGATAATTGAAAAACCTTCACAAAAATATGATGTTGAATATCATGATATCTAAAAAATAGCATCTTAGGTAAGAGTGACCATCTTATCTGAGAGATTGTGAGAAGAATGTTTCAAGGGTGACTTTCGAAACTTTCTTGGCAATTAATAGTTTATTTTGTGGTAACTTCTATGCTCAGTTTAACATTTTCTTTCCTTTTTTTTTTTGGGTGAGTGGTTCGGGGGGGTAGGGGGTATGCAAGTTAAAAGCACCCCAATGATTTAGTTATCATCCAACACATTAAGAATTCGTCCTAAGGTAATTTATTAGTGACCCAAAGCTTCAAAAGTCACTTTTAAAATAGTTGACCAACGTGGTATCTCTTGATAAGACAACTTCCCAAATTTACTTCTAAAGAACAAGCCTGCATATATTATTGAACTTTTTGGGGTAGGATTCGTAGAAACCTGGGTAGGCTGGGTAAGAATTTGGGAGGTGCAAGCCTAGGGTTTAAGCAAAGGTATGTTCACAGAGCAAGTGCACAAGGACAGAAGGAATGTCTCAGGTATACATTGTTGGTAGAGTGATTTTGAACAAACCCACTAACTTAGGTTAATCATTTAGAGTCAACTCTAGAGCCAAGAGAATGGCTTTATGAATCGTGTAACTTTTGTCAGGTATGAATTTGAGGTGTACCAAACCGTTTAAAATTCAAATTTTCAGAGACAAGATTTTATTAGAAGTCAATCATCCCACACAAGAATACCAAAGGGATGATCAAGAGGTATTCAACTCAAACTTTTTAGAAAATGGTAATAAGTTCAAATAACTAAGGCCATTTACGAGGGAAGGCTCCCCTCTTACTCCACTCCAGCTCCTCCAATAGTCATGCACCCCCTCTTGCTAAGGGGATTGGGCAAGTATAGAAGCCCCTAAAGTGTCTACACGAGTGATGAGCGATTAAAGCGCCCACGCAAGTGCTGGGGCTCTTAGATCGGTTACCTTACCTATCTCATCCACAAAACAAATAAAAGTAAAAAAAGTTAAATAAAAAGAAAGACCCTCTCGTACCCAAACAGCGCCTCAAAATGAAAATGAAGATTCTCAATGTTTAGACTCTAACCTGCCAGGTCTAAGTATTTTGTATATCCCATGTCTAGTCAGATCCACAACCGTAGATCCTGCTTGGCCCATTGGAAGCTCACCACCATCAAAAACATACGCACAATGCTCCCACAAATTCTTGAAGTCCTTAATGCAGACACTGCTAGGCTGCCCACTCAAGTTTGCACTAGTCAGAGCTAAAGCACTTCCAGACCGTCGAGAAACGATCCTTATAAAATTGCAATCAGGCACTCGAACGCCAATACTGTCTAATCCCGGATTGAGGGACTTCTCGAGAATACTTGACTCCTCTGAAACAAAGGAGCATATCAGTGAATTAATAATCAATTTTGCTTTCATTCAATCAAACATGATATACTCACCCCTTTTAGAATTATCAAATCTAGCTAACATAATATAAAACTTGAGTCTGTGAGTTGTTTTAATGACAAGGGACAAGTGTTCTCATGAGATGTTGTATATATTTTCTTTTATACTTTGTGCTTCTTTGGGGTCTCACATGACGCAAGCAAACAACAACAACTACTACTCCTCCTCCCAGTGCAGATCTCGCTTTCCTGAGGTTTGGGGAGATCCAGACGTAGGCAGCCTTATCTCTTCAGGCAAGCAAAGCAAAGAAAAATACGCATGAAATAAGATGATTGCAACCAAATAATTTGAAAAATATAGACATATTTACAAAATAGGTAGAGAGAGCTATCATAGTAGAAATAAATTTAAGAAATTAACACTACTAAATTGATCAAAGGTACGTATTCTGCACAGTGCCCAACCCCCCCCCCCCCCAAAAAAAGGGGAAAAAAACACTTGGAAACTTGAAACCTATATGTAGTCGACCCCATTGCATATGTTCCATCAGAAAAGAATAGTTGAATACTTGAATTTCCATTTACATATGTTAATATCATAATGGACACGATGTTGATGAAAATATAAACTACAATCTTGATTTAGTTCATTAGTACTAACTCCTCACTTAGGAAAAGATACTCCTCCCAAATGACAATAACATGACTGACAGTATAGTAATATCTTCAATTAAGTGGTCATGTTAGAAGGCAAAAAATGAATACATAAGGAGTGAAATAACACTTGACATTCATTTTGCATTCAACGATTGCCACTTTTGCAGGGAATAAAAATGTCATAAAACTAAAAAGTTAAAATTCTGACTATCTAAATCAGACAAAATGGCATAATTGATGTACATTAATCACATTTGTGCAAATTCATGGATAGTAATTTAAACTGTACAATTAGAGAGAACATTGAGAAGTTTGAATACTTGGGCTCGACCATACAAATCAAAGGGGATATCAATGATTGCATTATACAATACATGGGTGCAATGAAAAAACAACGGAATTTATCAAGGATTTTGCCTGATAAGAGATCCACTTACCCTAGTAGACTAAAAGAGAGATTCCACCATATGGCAACTAGACCAGCTTTGTCGCATGGCTCAAGATGTTGACCACCAATTAAGGAGACTCAAGTTCCAAATATGATTGTGGCTCAGATGAGGATGATTGAGTGAATATGTGGCCACACACGATTGGACAAGACAAGAAATTAAAAACTTAGGCAAAAGTGGCAGTAGCATGAATCAAGATGGGTAAAGATCCATGAAGCAAGACGTAGATAGTTTGGATGTTGGACACATCAAATTGAGTAGTAAAAATGCACACATCCGGAGGCATGAGACGATTCACACTCTAGGAGGTAATAGAGGTAAAGGATGGCCTAACAAAAAGTGGAATGAGGTTATCAAATTAGATCTGGTCTAGTTCCAAATTACAGAAGACATAGCTCAACATGGAAGATTTCAGAGGCATAGGATTACGGTTGCTTTTTCTAAGCCTTCTTTTGGCATCTAGGCACTTAGTGATCACTCCTCAGCTCCTTATAGAAGTTTGTTTGATAATGAATATTACGATCGTATTATACCTTGTACTGCTTGGGCTACTTGGAAAATTTTCCCCCTTAAAAGATTTTTAAACAAAAAATGTTTCTATGAGATTTCTTTGTGGGTTTCTCACAACTCTATAGGGCTCGGGCTACCTGCATTTAAATCTCCCTACACCCTACTTAAGTAGGATCCCCATTGGGGGCATTATTGTAATTAGACCTTGCAATGTAAAGGTTACCAAATATATTTACACAAAAGCTTTAATAAAAGGGAAGAGAGGGGCTACCGTAAGGCTGCTTTTTTCCAGATTATTTGAGATCTGTGGGGCCACAATGCAAATTCAAAAAGCAAAGAACAAATTATGCAATAAAATAACTTTGTCCTTAAGCTGCACAGTGTTCAATCAGATATGCATTGGGCATAAATGGATACTATTCATGACAATGCATTAACTTCACAATGGAATGCAATTGCATATGATTTAGTCAATGAAAGCGCAAATACTTTGGAAAAAAAGGGAGTTCATCGTAGCTTTTCCTTAAAAAAAGTAATATGCGTGTACATCTAGATATCATCTGTTTGACGATAGAACAATACATAAGCATCTTTTCCTATGGTTCATAATCCTTTTGGGTTTTGTTTGGATGATGTCATAAGAGCAATGTTATTTAATAAATAGAAAGTAGTTAATTATCCTTTAAAATTAAATTGAATGAATATCTTTCATCAATTCATAAGTGGAATTATCTTACTGTTATTTTCTTTTCATTGTTTTAACTTTACATTTAATTCTCTTTATTTTGATAAACTCTATTTAGTGTGGATTCACTGCATGGAAATTAGAGCAGGTAAAAGAATAAGCATATTATATGATCATCTTAGCAAATAGCACATGACCTGTTAAATATTGTTTCAAATATGCATCAACATGTTCACTCTCAAAAAATTCAAAATCAAAATATTTATTGTAGTTTTTGCACCATAATGCCAAAGTGAGCTGTGCATAGCTCAGTTTTTTAACAGCTAACATCCATGATAAAAATATATTTCAATTTAGTAATACATGACCCTCCAAATTTCCGATTTCTTTCTTTCTCGTTCTCACTTCCCCTCTGTTTGGGCTCTTTAATTGAAATGAAAGGAAAATAATGAGTAACAAACCTCGTCTTAGCACCACAGTCACTGGACCAGGAAGAAGGGCATTGAGCAGAGTTCCCGGTAAGTGATCCGTAGCTGCAAAGCGCTTTATGTCTGACACATCCCCAACACAGATTGCAAGAGGGCTTGTATGTTTGCGCCATTTGATCTCATAAATCCTGTTAACAGCTTCCCTGGAACTACAACAGCAAGCAGTATAAGAGAGGTCAAGTTTTATTTAAAAAGAAAAAAATGCAACTTGACACTTGAGACAAGAACTGAGCACCATAACAGAAGTTCGTTCCAGTATCTACATGACGAGGATATCTGAAACGGAGAAAAAGTCGAACATGATAAGATATGTTCACTTCGATTGTCAAAGTCATTTTATTTTTTTAAATAAGACAGGAAAAATTAAGAATACAACAGAGGAAAAAAAAGAGCCAGAGGATCAGGGGATACAGAATAGCACACAAATTAGGGTGAACAACAGTCAAAGAAACCCCGGAAAAGGAAATCCAGGAAAGATACCTAAGCCAGTGAGGATAAATAGAACTGGGTAATTCATTCAAACCCACTAGGGCTGAAATAACCAGCACTACCTGATAGGCCGATGCAAAGCAAACACGGGAAAATCTTATTGTCATATAAATTTCAAAAGCATTGATCATCATTCAATTTGCTACAAGCTGCTAACAACAGCATTTTTAAATCATAAAATTAAGAAGTCTAAGAACAAAAGTCTCGTACAATGGTCAAAATCCTAGTGAATGCCCCCACATCAATATTGAAGGGATGGGCATACAACTCTTTCAATCCTAGTCACAGTGGATGAAGATCTTTGTACTTTGATGATGAGAGGGTTGGGAAGATAGATCTATCATATTTTCAGGTCGAACATTGCATGCTAGCTTCCCCCCCCTTCTCTTTACAAGTTGCTTCTGCTATAGACAGCATTCAATCTCGCAAAAGCCGCTTCTAGTCAAGATACAAAATAGATGGATGCACACGTTTTTAAGTTGAATATTTGGACAGGCCTGGCAAAATATTGTCCAGCCCAATCACCATATTTGTCAAAGTTTGAAAATTTTGAGTATGGACAAGAACATTTTACTCCAATTCAAAGTTCCAACAACTGGACATGTCCCAATACAATCCAGCTGCAGGCTTGACTAATCAGACAAATTAATCTGGATTATAGACCTAAACCACGTATAGACAAATTTGAACGTCTGTGCAAATTCAGTTAACATCTGGGCTTTGGCCTCGATTAGTGAGTAGCGCAACCGTTCACATATTTAACGTGCAGATGTACAGACAAGAAACAAACTTGAACACTAATACTCTGTTTCCCCCTCCTCTTAGTAACATTGCTCCCTCCTCTTTCAGCTTCTCCAATTTCTCCACTCAACTCACTGCATTGTCTCTCTCTCCTTTTTAGTCCATCCACCAACCAATGTCGACGCCAAATTCCATCTGTTCTTCATTCCTGAACGACTCAAGGCCGTTTCTCATTTGTCATATCCTCCAATATCCCTCATCTTCTTCAAATGCTTTCCTTCTGTCATTCTCAGCCAATGCCCTTCACACTCACATTACACTTCTTTTTCTTTTTCTTTTTTTTTTTGGGGGGGGGGGGTTTTTTTTTTGGGGGGGGGGGATGAAGCTCGCTACCAATTTATACAGGCGAAAAGGAAAAGAAAACAAAAACGAATTTGGACAATCAGATCAACTGTAGAAAGCGGTTTCAAACCTGATTTTTAAAATTCAGACGACGACATGGTTCAGGTTTGAGCATTAGGCATTCGTAGCCTTGTCTAAACCCAAATGCCCTGAGCCTAAAATTTGCCAGGCCGGTGCTGGATGCAAATTTGATGTTCACTAAAGATATCATACGTACTAAAGTGAGCAAGGTTTTTCTTTCTTTAGGAAGAAAATCAGATTATGCACTTTAGGAAAAAGGAAGCATTTTCTATTCTCACTTCCTGCTGTAATTAGAGATTCTATTTTTGTAACATGAGATATAATAAAGATAACTGTGATGGGTCATGGCTTTAAGTTTTAAGAAAAAAAGGAGAGATGATGAATATCAATAGATGCACCCCGACCCGCCAAAAAGGCAGACTTTATGGGGGTCGATGGAAGCCCTAACCAATTCCAGCTTCAGGAACGGTCAGAAGAAACCATTGGAGCTGGATCCTATTGAACTCAATGCTCTAGAGAGTAGAACTAAAGTCTGAGAGATAGAAAGCTTTTGCATGTGAGAACATATAAACTGCTTAGAAAAATATTTTCTGCAAGAATGGTGCTGATCCTAAACCTGTATTGTTTCTTTGGGTATCATTGGCAATTCAAAATAGACCATCTACAACAGGTCGCCTTCCCTGCAAGTAGATACCTCACATTACACAATGTGTACTATGTAGGCATTTTTTTTCAGGTGTGATAGACCCAAAAATCACTGCCTCTGTGGCTTGGCTATCAGATGAATTTCATCAATAGAACAATGAATGGGATGATGAAATTGCATGGACATAAAGACGAACTAGAGTATGATCTGGGAAAAGAATGTCATTGGAAATAATGTTTGCATGAGTGACGATAAACACTAGCATTGAAAGGAACAGGGTCTTCAAAACAGTAAAGAAAGTTACTAAAGAAATGACTTGACATGCTAAGATATGTAATGTTGAGAGCACAGAAATCTGAAAGTCCAAAGGCTGCTATTGGGGCTGAATTTCTATTGATCAAGCTCCATTGTTTTATGGTGCATTATCTGTAATACTAGGGGAGAACAATTGTGTTTGTACTACCCATAGGTACTTTGATTTTGTCATTGTGCAACACATATGTCACTATCCTCTACTGCAAGGTACATAGAAAGTACACAGACAACAGCGCCCCCCCCCCCCAACAAAAAAAAAAAGAGGAAAAGAGAGATGGGAAAGCAACCTCCAAGCATTCTCTTTTTTATAAGAACACCTCCATTTATGCTTACTCAATGTCTAATTTGAACTACTCCCTTAAATGTCACCCTATCAGCACATACTTCCCCACATAAAATACAAAAGGAGAGAGAAGCAAAACCATGTTGCATAAGTATAGTTAAGATTAAGAGCATACCAAGCGTCACAGGCGAACCCATATAATGTGTCTGTAGGCACGGCAATTACTTTCCCCGAACTTAGCACTTCAACAGCCTCCCCCACAAATTCCTCCGTTGCAGGCAGAACTACACCTGTTCCTTTCCTCAAAATGCCATCACAACCACCTAGACCCGAAGCCATTTTTGCCCAAATCCCACTAAAGTTCTGACGCTGCTGCTTCAAATGCAAAGGTCCAGATCTGGGGACTCCTTGAAATCAAGAATCTAGACTGTAAAATAGAAAACAAACTCCGAGCACACACAGCTGATGCTGTATGCTGAGACAGAACAAAGGGGGGAAAAGGGATAAGAAGAACATAAGAACGAAACATGAGAGGCCTACCTCTAGCAGAGAACAGAGGATGGCAAAGAACTTGCAGACAGTGCTGTCTCTCAGCAACCTTTATTGAGATGTTCATGCTCTGCTTTATTCTGCTCCTATGGATAGTTGATTGCCCTAGTTTCCTAAACATTTCAACATAGCAACTTAGTAGAGGTTGATGGATTCATGCACTCTAGCCAGAAGCTCCACCTTTTTTCAGGGAACCTCATGTCCTCAGGAACATCATTTACAATATCCGAATGCATAACTCGAGTTTGGGGGTTCAGATGTAGCAACGTTACCCCCAACCCGGAATTGCAGAGAGGTTGGTTCTGTTAAATGGTAGGTTAAAAGCCGTTGACAGCATACTACTCTATAGAAAGGAAGCACGGGACAACTTAGAGGCATTATGCTTTAGTCCAACCTCCGTGATAATCCAAGGTGAGTATCCCCAAAAATGGGTTTTCCATACATCCAAAAAGCAGACAGAAAGAACACCACTTCTACTACCTGATATATATCCATAAAACGAGCAAACAAATCATGTTCACCATATTTTCCTAGCTTGTGTGCATATATGTCAGGATCACGGCCACCAAATGCCCAAAAAATTTTCCCCCAGTGAATGATTAACTACTCGACATGAGCATTACTAAAGCAACTCCTTGGAGCTTTGACAGGCTCTTGTTCAAGATATGGGTTACGACTCCATGGGTGGTGCAACACAATAAAGGTAAGTTGCCTACACCTAGATTCCCTCAAACCCCGCTCACTTGGGAAGGACCCACATTGTGATTTGTCATTTGTTTGGGCAGCTAAGTGTTTTACAAGTTAAGACAAACTACTACAAGAGCAATCATTAGAAGAGTCTAGAATATACTACGGAGAGAATTAAAATACAATTTCCATTTGCAGCATTCTTTTTTTTTGATAGGGAAAAAGAGTAAAATATATTAAACTGAATAATGTACAAAGGGATGGTTGCAAGCAAGCAACCTACAAAAGGATTATGTACACCCTAGATGGAACCTATCCACAAAATCAATTACGTCAAAAGAAGAGTCACAAAGTTCCCACTATCCCAGAAAAAAAGAGTCTTGATAAGAATATCTTTAATTCGTTAAAGGGGCGTCTCCTCTCCTTCAAAGACTCCTTCAAAGTTCCCAGTGTTCCATTTGCAGCATTCTTAGGACACAGAAAGGAAAAAGAACTCCAGTTCAAATAGGAGAAAGAGGAGCTGCCTAACATCCATCAGAATATTTCAAGCCCTTCAAAGATGCAGAGCGCAAGTCAGAAGTCATGACCGCTGTTGAAAGGCCAAGGTATGCTTCACTCATTGCGAATATCCACTTGTCTCATCATTCTCGGATCTCTGGATGACTACATCAAGAGCAGCATTCAAACCCAAGGAATTCGGTTCAGTCGTAAAGCTTGCCTCAAAGCTCCTACTATCGGAGCACATTGTCGTGAATAAAGAACAGACTATCCAAGGAGGCAGATATGCATCCTCTACCTCAATGCTGTAGTAGGAACCATCAATGGGCTCATCAATCACCATCTTTTCCTACTGATCGTTTGCCTGCACAACATCAGCTCTCTTGATCTCTTTGCATCTTAGCCCTGCGGAAGAAAGAGCAGCATGAAGAAAAGGAATTGGAGCACATAAGAGGGTTACATCCGCACTGCTCAACGTGGCCAATGTTGACAACAAAGATCTATAATCTAATAAAAAAAACCGTAGAGGGCATGAACACTATCATTTCCATTAAATGCTAACAATGACTGGGGGCTGTTGTCCATGGAACCCAAACGTTTGGCCTGTCCGAAATTATGCTTCTCAATCTCAGAGAGCTCAACCAAGTCTTCGCTGCTTATCTGTTCTAGGTCCGAACAGCAAAGATGCAGCGAGAAAGAGATATCATGCTCCTTCAACAAAGACCTTAAACCTTCTGTTGACTGAGAAATATATGCATTGCATATGCGTTTGGATTTCCCCGTGCCCAACAGCAGTGAACATAACCACAAATTGTGATGTAAAAACATAGAAAAGATCACACCGACTTTTCCTTAGCATGTAGTATAGGCTTCTGAAAGAGTCCTCCCAAGCTAGCTTCCGCTTATTCAAGAAATCTGTCTCCACTCCACCAATAGATGAGCTCAATGCCGACAGGAAAGAAGGCTGCAGCAATGATTGAGGATAAGTCCATGAAATCAAACTAGGAGAGTCTGCGGAAGCTGGAGAATTTGATGTAAAGTTAATACTTTGATTGCCAGTGTACCAAAATTTAAATGAGAAAGGTGTCATGCCACTGTAAGAGTCACCCATAAGTGAATATGTGAGAATGAGTTGCTGGATAAAAGACACTATATGCATGGCTGTTTTCATTGTCAAGACAAGAGGAACTTTTCTTCCAGCCACATGTACTTGTGAGCAAGAATTTCCCAAAGATGCTGACTTTACATCCCCACATTTTCTAGAAACATTAGGTGGAGAACAAGCACACATCTCATGAGGAAGTAGTCCTTTTAGGACTTTGTCCGCGTCACCTATGCCCATCTGTGAGAAACTGTCACTACCTAATCAAAGTTCTTCCACACTACGAAACCTGTTCTGACTATCTTCGCCGGACGTTTGGCAATCCTGTTAAACCGAATTGTTGGCATTTATAACTGAAGCATCTTTACAATTTTGCTACCAGTGACTCTTGACTGTCAAATGTAAAGGTAAAGAACTCTTTATTGCACCCTTATCTTGATTAACTGGATCTTCCTTAGAATTTGATTTTACACTGAGCAACCTGAGACTATTGGTTGGTTTTATAAAAGGATACACTTCATCTAGATGGGTGTCCACATATCTTGTATTCCGTGTGCCCTCAGGCTTCAGAATCCACTTCTCTCAGCTCGAGGGAAACAGAAGATTCATGTGCAACCTCGGCTACAATCCTTCTCTTCAATTGCTCTCCTCTTAATTTAGGGGGAGTTTTCCTCTTGACAACAGCACCAGCCTGCGTTGCACCTCCACAAAATGCAGCGAATCCGAAGATAAAGAACGAGGTGCAGCTAAAACTGTGGCAACTTTGGCCATGCTAGAGATCTAAGATGATAGCCAGCCACCCTAACTAAATAAACAGCACTAAGTCCTGGGATAAGAAGATTCAGCGAAGTAGCAATAGTGGATATAACTAAATTTTGCCCTAAATGAGGGATTTACGGTGAATCCAACAGAGAAACTCAACAGTGCAGATATGAGAGAGACAGAGAAGAGATTGGCAAGATGAATTGGAGGACGATCATTAGAAGTCATCAAAGATCCAAGAGTTGAACATTTCATCTTCACTGTCGATCAAGCATAATTTCTTGATAACTCTTACAAAGAAATCTCTAAAGCTCATCCTATAATTACAGGCACAAACCAAGTAGATTGGCACTATAACTGACACCTCAAAATTCTTTTATAGTATTCTCATATATCCTGAAAGGAAACTCTACACAGCTCATCCTAGTATTCATAGACCCAAACAAAACAGCTGCAGTGCTATCATTAACACTAACATGTCCAAATGCTCACATATTCTCCCCACCACAACAAATAAATCCCTCTCTGCAATTCCACCATTCATTGGTAAGCCTACTACATTGGAAATCCCAATCCCCAGCACACCCACTTAAGCGGGACTCTCTGGGTAAGGATATGGATATTGCCCTTCAATTTCTACAGCAAAGAAGCTGTCTTCTCATCCATTTACATAGATTCCTATAGCATATTGCTGCACGAAAAACTCAAGGAGCCTCCCAGGAATGAATTTAAATAAACAGCTATCCCCAAAAGGGCAAAATATACATACAAAAAACTAACAATGGAGTTATTTTAACTCTCAAACAGGGAAGTACTTGTACTGCCCACGTAACATATAGTTAGGTGATTCAAACTTTCAACAATTATCTTAATGAGCACTAAAAATCTACCTCCAAAATTTAGGAAATCAAAGTAAATGGCATTTATTTAGAGAAAATGCATGCATTACAATGGCGAAGATGGACAAAGCTGGGTAAAGTAAGCAGTCAGTTGGGCAACTATAAACTGGGCAATTGGCAAAATAACTAGAGCACAATTCGGGCAAAGAATTAAGGAGTAGCGAAACAGAGATTGATAAACCTGAGAAGTGGAGAAATGGCAACACTTCACGCTTGCACCTTCAACCAACAGAGACGGGGAGTACTAGGACGCAGAGAGAGAGAGGCGGAGTTTTCGGCCCCTAGCCGCTTAGCGCTAAGCAGAGACGATAGCCAGTGATGGTTTATACTGCCTATATTTATTATATTAAAATAAAAAATTAAAAAAACAAAAAGGTGAGTGCGGGGTACTTTTATAGGCCCTTATTTCAGAGGTACTCCGCATATTCTAGGGGTTGTTTGGCTTGAGAGGGTGGAATTACGGTTGAAAAAAGTTAATCCAATATAATTACTGATCTGAAATTAATATGAAATTAAGTGAATTTGAGTATAAATTTTTGACTTATTTAATTAAATGAATTGATACATTCAATCCGTTTAATTAAATGGGTTAAGTTCAGGTCGAGATTTTCGACACGAAAAGTACGTATTTAACCCGTTTATATTAAATGAATTTAAATATGTCAACTTATTTTTTCATTTTTTATTTATCCATTTACTTTTTATTAGATAATTACGAATACAAAGATTTTTAGAAATTGTGAATTATGACGAATTTGGGGAATTTCAAAGAGTAATTATTTAATGTGATGTGTAAACTTAATTTTTAACACTGTAATTGCATATTAGTTGAACATATTAAATACGTAAATAGTTAATTAAGCGACTGAACTTGACCTGTCTATCTTAAACTGGTTAAACGGGTTAACCCGTTTAAAAATTCAATGGTATAGGTCAAGATTTTTCAACCCGTTTAATAAACGGATTAGATTCAGGTTGAGGAATTCTCAACCCGTTTAAGTTCAACACGAACACGAATCCGATCCGACACGACCTATTATCCAGCTCTAGGTGGAATAGAACTTTTAGCTAATTAATGGTATGTTCTTTTCGTTTGTTTTTTTTAATTCATCAATTTTAATTTACTTTAACTTATTTTAATATATTTAAATCAATTTTAATCCATTCTAATAAAAAATATCAACTTTAATCTATTTCAACTGACTTCAACCTACTTTAATCTATTTCAACAAACTTTAATCCATCTCCTTCAAAATTTTATTCTCGTTATTTTAACCAACTTTAACCCATCATATAAAAGTATACCAATTTCAACTCATTTCAACCCACTTCAATAAAAAATACCAATTTCAGTCCACTTCAACTAACCTCAACCAACTGCACCCTTTTATCATTCACAATTTACCAATTTACCCTAAGGGCCTTTTTTTCCTTGGAAAATATAGGTTGGTGATGGATACACTACAAGAAAGCGCCCAGTTAGAGACCAAAGCTTTTCGGTCTCTAAATGGGAAACCCGGTCTCTAAATAATTTTAGAGACTAAATAGAGACCGAAAAGTTTCAGTCTCTAAACTTTTGGTAGCAATTCAAATTTAGAGACCAATTTTTGGCACAGTGGTCTTCAATTGAGACCAGATCTGGTCGGTCTCTAATTGAGACCAAGTTAGTGGTCTCCAACTGAGACCAAGCTGGGCCGGTCTCTATGTGAGACCAAAATGGGCTGGTCTCTAATTGAGACCAAATGTTCTGGTCTCAATTGGAGACCAGACATATCGGTGTCTAACAGAGACCAACTCTGGCCGGTCTCTAATTGAGACCAAGTTCAGTGGTCTCCATTGGAGACCAAATTTGGCCGGTCTCTAATTGATACCAATAGTATTGGTCTTAATTGGAGACCAATAAATTTGGTCTCAATCTGAGACCAAAATTATTGCTTCGGTCTCTACTGGAGACCGATTACCGGTCTCAATTGGAGACCGATTTTCAGGTTGGTCTCCAACATAGGCTGATGTTCCTGTCTGCCTGTGTTTGAGACCAAACTTTCATTTCGGTCTCAAACAGAGACCAGAATATCAATTTCGGTCTCCAACCTGGGCATATTGTTTGCCATATACATACCGCGTATTTCAGCATCCCTAAATTACATCGAAATTACACAGAATGCACCAAAATATCCACAATTTCGCATTCCACGAACACAACAATTATAGAGTTCAATCGGTCACGTGCATAAAATTCATAGCCCAATGTTACACAGTACGACGATGCCTACATCTACACATAGCCGAAATTACAATTAACGTGTACAACTACACATACCTAAATCTACAACGATGCCTGAGAGTTGTCCGCACGGGTGGGGTGGCCAAGCAGCGCCGAGAAGCTATCAAACCGAGCATTAAGCTCCAGCAGCCCAATCCGTTGCGCATCCATCTCCTTCCTGGTAGCTTCCAACTCCTCCCTAGTACTACTCAACTCCTCCCTAGTACTCCTCAGCTCCTCCTCTGTCGAATGAAGTCGAGCTTGAGTCGTTTGCAGCTCATTCTGTGTCATTTGCAACTGATCTTGGAGCTCGGTTACTATGGGAGAAGAATATGCGGAGGAAGTGCTGCCGCCACTACGCCTACACGTGATCGGTCTCTCAAACATGGCTGCACCCTCTCTTCCAAGTCCGTATATGGAGCCCTTGTCACTCCAGCCTCCACTTGCCTTAAAGAATAGGTGATCATCTGCTGCGGAACTGACTTGCACATCAGTTTCTACTTTCAGTTGCTCATATTTTTGCTGCATCGTTTGAAACAAATCAGGAAGGCAAACAAATTACATATGCGTACATTTCAGGCATCTACGTAGTGAACGAAGCTTCAATGCAATACTTACATACACACTCTGTGCGTACTCATCGCACCAAATGCGGTGACTGCTCTCATCAACCTTGGAATGAGTGGTGACAAATAACGCAGCAGCCGAAGGTCTTCTTCCCAGTTGCTTCGCCTGTCACATACACATATATATTTCCACATGGGCAACTTTTCAAAGTGAAGACAATATATTTCACTACAGCAGTTAACATTTTCGTACCAGTCTCTAAGCTCACATTGTTGCAGATATTGACCCCTGACTGTGCCCAATCTTTACCTTCGGCCCCTCTACCTTGTTCTTCCTGTTTCGCTCTGACCGCTTCTTAAAATCCTCATCTGTTTCCCTCTTGGTCTTCATTGCAGTGCGAATACCATCAGTCATCCAATGAATGATCTTCTCTGGGGGGTCCTTCGCGGTCTTGTGCACTATATCCTTCAGTCTGACACGGACCTTCTGCTGCCATTCTCTTCTGACTAAGTCCTCATGCTCAGGATCCCATGTGAATCGTTCCTGCACATGCAAGTCACAAGATTGATTTAGTAACATACATATTTAGTGTACTGTGCATATGGGTTACTGCAATTATGAATAAATCAATGTGGAAATTAATCTCACCTGTTAAATGTACACAAAAATCACTACCATATATTAATATATTTACGCCTTCATATATCTCACTCTTGGTGCGCATGGGGTGCGGATTTGTGTGCGTGGTTATGTATATACAGTTCTAGAATGAAACTGACACAACTCCGTCGAAAGAAACGGACAGAGTTCCGGCTTAAAATTGACCATTACACTGGCTAACAGCCACACATTACCTCCCTGCAATAAATAGAAATACAACATACATTTCCACGCTCAACGGGCCACACGCCTTGAGTACACCAATTACACATTTCAACGGATCACACATCCAGATTATTGGGGATGACATTCGAAATAAAGAGGACAACCACCTCATCATACATTTATTCATGTCTGTATGAACATAAATATGCACATTCGTATTTATGTATACGTGTTTATGTATGTGTGTACACGTGCACAGGTATGTGCATATGCGGGCAAATGTATGTGTATACACGTGTGTGTACATATATGTATATATATACACACACACACACACACACACATATATATATCCCTCGAAAGAAACGGACAGAGTACCGCCTTGAAATTGACCATTACCCTGGTTAACAGCCACACATTACCTCCCTGCAATACATAAAAATACAACACACATTCCCACGCTCAACGGGCCACATGCCCGGAGTAAACCAATTACACATTTCAACTGACCACACATTCGGATTATTGGGGATGACATTCGAAATAAAGAGAACAACCAACTCATACTGCATTTGTTCATGTCTGTATGAACATAAATGTGCATATTCGTATATATGTATACGTGTTTATGTATGTGTGTATACGTGTACAGGTATGTGTATATGCGGGTATATGTATGTGTATACACGTGTGTATACACGTGTGTATATACGTATATATATATATATATATATATATATATATATATATATATATATATATACGTGTGTGTATATATATATATATATATATATATATATATATATATATATATATATATATATATATATATATATATATATATATATATATATATATACACATATATGTAAACACATTTCTGCATATGTATATGTATACATATATGTATATTTCTATATATATACATATACATACATACATATGTACATATATATATATATATATATATATACATATATATATACACACATATATGTCCCTCGAAAGAAACGGACAGAGTTTCGCCTTAAAAATGACCATTACCCTGGCTAACAGCCATACATTACCTCCCTGCATTAACTACAAATACAACTTGCATTTCCACGCTTAACGGGCCACACGCCCGGAGCACATACATACACATCTCAACGGATCACACATCCGGAGGATTGAGGTTTACATTCGAAAAAATCGGGGAAAACAAACTCAGTATACATTTATTCATATATGTATGAACATAAATATGCATATTCATATATATCCCTCGAAAGAAACGGACAGGGTTCCGCCTTAAAGTTGACCATTACCCAGGCTAAAAGCCCTACATTACCTCCCTGCAATTAATAGATAAACAACATACACTCCCACACTCAACGCACCACACGCGCGGAGTAAACCAAGCACACATCTCAACGGATCACACATCCGGAGAATTTGGGTTGACATTCGACAAAAAGGGGAAAACAAACTCAGTATACATATATTGCAAAGTGTAAAACCTTTACCTTAAAACAATTCCATCAAAACTGCTTGTGATCCACAGGGGCATCCCGCCAGCACGTGAAAGCATCCTTGTAGTAGGTACGAATGGTCTCGGAGATGGCTCGTGCGACATCTCGATCACCAAACCTGCGATACTGCATTGCCCACAAATTAAAGGAAATCGTATGACGTCTCAGGCTTATGAATTGTGAAAGTTACTGACGCTTACCACTTGTCGATGTTAGGCACAAGTCGGACCCGTGTGAATGTGGCGCTAGAGCCCTCCAACGGGAACTCCGGAGGCTGCGTCTCCTGGGAGTCGTACTGGGCAATGGCTCTGCTCGACCCGTCCATGCTGACCTACTCCTACACCATGTCATGGAAATCAATTAGAGAAGTGCATGCATTTAAATTTGAAAAATGTATGCCAAACAACATGAAATAGTATAACCTTAGCAATGTACGATATTGTGTTTTGCAGCTGACAAAATGCATGAATACAGTATGGGAACAACTAATACGCAATTTGGTATGAATGCATGTTACATACACAACATAACATATAGTAGTACATGATGCCTTTACAGTTTAAACACATTTGACGTACGTAACACAAGGTCCATGTTACGAAGACGCAAACTGCGTCTTCATCACATCGAATTGCTTTACAGGAACATTGATTCGGTGAAGTCGTCCCCATCATCGTCATCGACGGTATCATCGTCTTCATCCAGTAACCCGTCCAGCGATGCAGCTTCAGAGCCATCGTCGACGACCTCAACCTCCTCATCATCAGTGTCATCCGTTTCATTCTCCTCTTCTTCTGCGATGGGAACATCTTCGTGCACATCAACATCTGCTATATTAGGCAGGTTGTCGTTTTCATCCACTTGGAATGGTGCATCCTCTTCGGGGGCATCAACTATAGGTCTCGCTTTCATTCTGACCACTGCCCACCAATCCTTTTTAGTGTTGTCCTTCATAGGATAAGGCATGAAGCAAACTTGGGTGACCTGACTGGCAATGACAAATGGATCGTACTTGGGATATCTCTTTGTGTGATTGACATCAACCAATATGTACGTGTCGTGGACAACAACACCGTTAATGCAGTCATACCAATCACACTTAAATAATATCGTCTTATACGAACGAATATCCCCAACATAGTGCAACTCGATAACATCTTGTAGAACGCCATAATATTCCCTTCCATCCGTTCCTTTGACGCA
The DNA here is from genome assembly GCA_029747015.1 of Carnegiea gigantea. NCBI lineage: Eukaryota > Viridiplantae > Streptophyta > Magnoliopsida > Caryophyllales > Cactaceae > Carnegiea > Carnegiea gigantea. The sequence goes on along the minus strand of JAKOGI010000123.1, from coordinate 656,448 downwards.
AACGCCATAATTCATTGTGGCCTTGTTTTTCCCATATTCGTATGTGTGGAAGTTGAAGCCGTTGACATAGTAATGATCCCAACGACGAACATGCCTTTTAGGGCCATAGGCAAGTGCTTTTAGGATGTCGCCGTCAACGTTGGATTGCAACACCTGCATGGACGTCGTAACAACAATTGCTCAAAGATGTTATCAGTCTCGCAAAAGAATACAAATACGTCAACCGATGTAAGCGAAACACATTGTGCCAAAACGTACGTTCACTTTGAACCATTTAGGAAATTTTTCTTCATAATTTCCCCACACATTCTCGACCCGAACTCGAGGGTTTTGGTGGATCATCTCCTGCTCGAACATCCTACACAACGAATGCACAAAATCATATGGTCCTGTTTAAGGTATGTACCATTTCCCTCCCTAAGGAGTACATAAACTTACCGTTCATATTCTCCTAACAACCCACAATTGGATAAGACATATGCGTGCGCCAACCGATGATCCAAATGATCCAAGAAGCATACACTCCCCTCATTCGGGGCATATCCAACGTTACGGGAGAAAATGTCCGGGAGGTTGGCATCGAATTTGTCTTTGTTAATGTTCATCACATTTCTCGGCAAATCTTGTGCCCTAACATCAACACTGTCGTCGAAGTAGTTCGTAATGAAGTTCGTTATCTCTTCCATTAAGTATGCATAGCAAATTGAAGGCTCAACACGTGCTTTGTTGCCTACTTTCCCCTTCAAGTGATGAAGAAACCTGTAACACAACCCACCCAAACGTTATTTCTGTACGTACATTTCGCTGACACGATTTCTGTGAGCTTTGTCATACCTTTCGTTGTCATACATTCATCGATATTGAACCGGCCCACCAAGTTTTAGTTCCGTAGGCAAGTGGACAGGTAGATGCTCCATTACGTTGAAGAAAGAAGGGGGGAAAACTCGTTCCAACTTGCACAAAATTTCTGTAATGTTATTCTCCAAACGAACTACGTTATCAGCATGCAACTTCGACGAACACAAATCTCGAAAGAACTGGCTTAGCTCAGTTAGCACATTCCAGACATTGGTGGGTAAGATATCTCTGAAAGCCAGAGGCAACAATCGCTGCATAAAAACATGACAATCATGGCTTTTCATGTTATGCAGTGAAGCGTTCCTCATGTCCACACACCTACTCAAGTTCAAGGCGTAACCATCTGCGAATTTCACTTTACGGATCCAGTCACACACCACCTTTCTGTACTCCCTCTTCAAAACATATGGAGCTTGTGGCATAACTTATCGCCGGCGTCCGTCGCCATCGGCAACAACATGAACATTAAGTCTCCTACGTTTACAATGGGTACGCATGTCCTCCCTCGCGCTGATGTCATCTTTTGTTTTGTCCTTCACATTCAACACCGTGTTAATTATTTGCTCGAACACATTTTTCTCAATGTGCATGACATCAAGGTTGTGGCGTATTAACAACTTGCTCCAGTAAGGTAGTTCCCAAAATATGCTACGTCTGCTCCAATTGTGTGACTGTCCGTACCCATCCACTTTTCCCTTGTGATCTGTTGCCCTCGGGAGGGAAGAGACACGACTCCAAACTTGCTCCCCGGTAAGCATAGGAGGAGGTTCAGAATGGTCCTCCCTGTTTTTGTAAAATGCAGATTTGTTACGCCGGAATTTATGATCTGGTGGGAGAAATTGACGATGACAGTCAAACCACGATTGCTTCTTCCTATGGGCTAGCCTGAATGCTTTTGTGTGTTCCATACAGTAGGGGCATGCTAACCTTCCGGCAGTCGTCCAGCCAGAAAGCATGCCATACGCGGGGAAGTCACTCACAGTCCATAGAATTGCAACCTTCATTACGAAATTCTACCTCAGGGAGACGTCATATGTTGGTGTTCCTTCATTCCACAGTTGCTTCAGTTCTTCAATAAGAGGTTGCATATATATGTCAATATTTCCTTTTGGATTCTTCGGACTGGGAATAAGGAGAGCAATGAACTTGAATTGTCTTTTCTTGCACATCCATGGGGGCAAATTATAAGGGGTCACAATCACTGGCCAGCATGAATATGTTTGACCATAATGACCAAACGGAGAGAAGCCATCAGTGCACAACCCTAACCTCACATTACGAGGTTCGGCGCCAAATGAAGGGTAGGAAACGTCTAGATGTTTCCACGCCTCACTATCGGATGGGTGTGCCATGACCCCAGGAGGCCGCTTGTGCTCATGGTGCCACCGCATACTCTCAGCAGTTTTCTTCGTTGCATAAAGTCGTTGTAGTCGTGGTCCGATGGGGAAATATATTAGATGCTTTCTCGGGATTTGTCTCCCTTATTTGCTGGTCCTCAAGTACCTACCTTCATCACAAAAAGAGCATCTATCCAGCCCCTCTGCCCCCTTCCAGAATAACATGCAACCATTGGGGCATACATCTATTTTTTGATGTGGAAGTTGAAGACCCGCAAGCAACTTCTTCACTTCGTAGTAATTACCGACCATGTCGTTGTTATTTGGGCATATATCCTTTATGAAGGATACAATACCATCGACCGCGCGATGGGGTAGATCATATTCACATTTCAGATTTGCAATCCGTGCAACAGCTTTAAGCAGTGACATTCTACATCCCTCGTACAATGGTCTCTCCGCTGCCTGGATTAGTTCAAGGAACTTCTTCACATCGTCATTTGGTTCATGCTCTCCATTGTGCGGCACATATTGCACTAATGCAGATGCCGCAGGTGCGTACGCATCCATCACCATATCTCTCATAGGGTTGGGTGTCACTTGTGAATTGGATGAGGAAGTTGCAGCTGCATCATCTTCTAGGAATGTCTCACCGTGATGCACCCACCTATAGTAGTGTGGATGAAACCCTCGCTGGTACAAATGTAACTTGATTGTGTCCACATCAAGGTACGGTACATTGCGACACTTCACGCAGGGGCACTTGAGTTTTTGGCACCTCTGAAACTCTTCTTGCGCACAAGCAAAACTGATGAACTCATCCACTTTCTGAACGAATGTCTTGCTCAGATACTTCCCCTCTAGTCTGTTGTACATCCACAACCGACTTCGATCCATTCTCCCTTCACGAACTGTACACATAGTTCTGGCAAATCATAATTACGTACATACATAATCATATGTACATACATACATGTGTACATGCATGCATATATGAATATGTACGAACGTTAACGCTGGTACGTATATAGCTATACATGCATACATACATACATACGTACATACATACATGCAAACAAACACATACATATAAATATTTATGTGTGCGTAGATATATGTGCGTATATGTGTCTGTGTGTGTGTGTGTATATATATATCTATGTATATATGTGCGTATATGTGTATATATGTGTATATGCATATGCATATGTGTATATACATATACATATGTATATACATACACATGGGTGTGTATATATGTGTGTACGTATATATATATATATATATATATATATATATATATATATATATATATATATATATATGATATATATATATATATATATATATATATATATATATATATATATATATATGTATATATATATATATATGTATAGATATATATATATATATATATATATATATATATATATATATATATATATATATATATATATATATATATATATATATATATGTATATATATATATATATATATATATATATATATATATATATATATATATATATGTATGTATGTCTAACATGTATATATATATGTTTATCTATATATGTATGTTTACCCATACATACGTACGTATATATATATATACACACACATATATATATATATATATATATATATATATATATATATATTTTATAAATATATATTTATGTGTATATGTATGAATGTGTGTGTGTATATATATATACATATATATATGTGTGTGTGTGTGTGTGGGGGGGTCACCAAAATTATGTATTATATGTTTACTCAGGTTTTTTTTGTTTATTATTATGAGCAAATGGTACTGGTCACTAAATTATATAGTTCTCCCAAAACGACGAAACAATCTGCTGTGAGGAAAGCATATCGTTATATACCATACAATACTCTATGCTTGATCCTCACAACTTATTTTTTGATGTGATAGTGCCAAGCAATTTGGTAATAATCTGGCTTGCAGCCACATTATGTAAGATAAAAAGGAAAAAACCGCCCATATAAACTTTTGTTTATCAATATTGATACCACAACACTCTCTATTCCCTAAGCATTGCAGGCAGTAAACGTTGTAGATGGTAAAACCCCGAGCTCCCTCCCTAGGGCTTGTGTACTTTGTCTATTAGATATAGTTATAAGTGGAAAAGCAACACTGTAAATTACAAGAGGAACCAGATTATATGGATCAGAAATTAAGGGAAAGGAAACCAGCCTGAAGATACTCACAAACACCAAGGTCTCCCTAACCACGGCTGAGTATTCCAAGTTGTCCGTTACTTTTCAACGCTGCAAAGATGATTTCCTGTAGTTTTCTTCAGATATCAAGAAGCTGAACAAGGAAAGACAATTACTCTTTCGTCATTGTCACTCAAGCAAATTTAGAGATGAGTCAGTGCAGAAAATAGGCATACTGTTATGTTAACACCCACTTGCTAAACATACTGAAAAATATAAGGAAACATTGAAAGAAAATATACAAAAAGAGTGCAGACTTGACAGCGATAAGCAAACTGAAACAAAAACTATAGTGCAGTAGTGAAAGACATTCTCTAATAGGAATGATAAAGCACTCTCTCATAAGAAAATAATACAATGAGTAACTCTCTCCCAATCATTTCTTTGGTGGGGCGTATTCCTTTTTTGTATTCAAAAAACTAGAGAAGATTCCCTAGACTCTCTAATTCTTTCCCTTATCAGGTAGACCATGCTTCCAAAGCCCGCTGCCCTCGACCATGGCTTTTAGCGTTTCTCTAGGAGGCAAACTACCAAACCAGTTCCCTCCTTACAATCTTGGATATCCGGCCAAGTAATAAGCACATTAATCTGTTTTGCATCCAACGTTCTTAATATCACACTCAATGTCTATGTGATCCTACCACCAAGTGACCTACTCAAAACATAACTCTGTATTTTTGTACATATGAATAGTAAAAATAAGAAAGCGGATTCACAAATAGAGAGTTCAGCCCCTTTAGAATCATCTCAAACACAACTGAGGCATTTTACCAAGCACCTGGCGTGCAATTGAAACTTAGTGACCAAATGCAACATTTCCCACGAATGGGAGCCAAATGAGGGCAATCCACCACACACGAAGCAAGTCAGAGGGAGGGGGAATCAAAGAAACGCACAAACCAACCCTAGATTCCTCAAATCAGCTACACCAATGCGGCAAATTTCAGATATGGGAGTCATACCAAATTGATTGCCGGTGCGTCGACGAAGACGGAGCAGCTGAAGGCGGAAGGAAGTGACTGACTGGAAGCTTGAAGGTGAGTGAGCGCGACGGTGGAGTGAGGGAGATGGCAGACACCAGAGAGCAGGAAGAAGAGGGCGGGAAGATGGAGGAATGGGGGCGTTTGAGTGAGTGAGCGCGACGGGAGCTACAGACCTCGTTCTGATTATCTCCCGAAGCTAGAGACCGAGCACTTCTGGTCTCAATTGGAGACCGAAACAAGCAAACGGTCTCTAAATCAGAGTCCAAAAGCTAGTTTCGTCTCTAATGGAGACCGAATTTGGATTTCGGTCTCCAAAACAGGGATGAACAGTACACTGGGGTAGTGGAGACCGAAGGTTGTCTTGGTCTCTAAAATTAAAGCGGAAAATTAAAAATGTACATGTGGTTGGAGACCGAACATGTAATTGGTCTCAAATGGAGACCGAATCAAAATTTCGGTCTCTGAAGTAATTACTTTTTGACACCAAATACGGTATTTCGATCTCTGAAATGCCCAGATACTTCTGGACTCCTACACCATTTTGGAGACCGAAATACTGTTGGTCTCTAATTGAAATCGGGTCAGCATTTCGGTCTCGAAATCGGAGACCGGCAATGATTTCGGTCTCCAAAGATTTCAAAATTGAGACCGACATTTGTGTTGGTCTCCAACCTCTGAGACCGAATATTGTTTTGGTCTCTAAGTGAGACCGCATAATGTTTCGATCTCCAAAATCGGGGACCGAAAATTATGTTGGTCTCAAGTGGAGACCGCACAGTGATTTTCGGTCTCCGAATTGAAAGTAATTTGATACCACATATTTCGGTCTCTGATTTCGGTCTCCAAACTTAATTGGAGATCGATTTTCATTTCGGTCTCCAATTTCCGGTCTCAAGTGGACCGGATTCTTGTAGTGATATACTTGGTTGAAGTAGGTAACAGTGGATTGAAATGAGTATTTTTTCATTGAAATGGGTTGAAATTAGTTAAAGTTGATTGAGGTTGGTTGAAATGAGTTGAATTTTTTAATGATGGTAGAAGTTGATTAAAATAGTGAGAAGTGGGTTGAAATTGATATTTTTTATTGAAGTTCGTGAAATGGGTTAAAGTAGATTAATGTAGATTAAGGTTGGTAAAGATTAATAAATTTGAATTTACCAAGGAAAAGAACAAAGCCTAAGTCCTAATCTTGATATTTGATATGACATTTTTGGATAAGAAATTTGATATTTAGGGGTATTAAGTCTTCTACAGCAGTTCTCCTCAACTAACGTTCAAACATGGCAATTGAACTGGCGACTGCAAGTGCTTCATATGCCTTCCAATCTCCTGCTCATTGTTCTTGTTCTCCAATCTATCTGCAGCTCACTTATTTCAATATGCCCATGGCCATAAGCTCTTCATTTTTGTGTTCCAGATTGTGTCTGTTCGACTGTTCATGACACTTGAAGAATTATTTTTGGTTTTCTGTTGGGCTATTCGTCAGATAATTAAGGGGAAGTTTTGAGAGCTATCGTTCATCGTCCATCTAGTATTTTCTAGTCACTAATAATTTCACAGCAAATATAAAATTAATTTTTTAGCTTACAAATAAAAATGTTTATGCATTAAAAAAATAGTTAACCAAAAATGCAAAAAATCAATAATTCACAAATAAATAAGTTAAAAGTCACATTTGATTAGGAAGTGAGGGAACAAGTTTTGTTTTTTTATTAAAACAAATATTAAGGCCCTGTTCTTTTCATGGGTCAATTTTAATATACCAACCTTAATCTACTTCAATCTGCTTTAACCTACTTCAACTTATTTCAACCTACTTCAACTTACATGCATTATTTTAACAAAGTTCAATTTGTCACAAAAAAAAAATTTAACCCACCTCAACCTACTTCAACCCACTTCAACCTTCATCCTTTTACTCACCTCAATTTACCTACGAAAAGAATAAGCCCCAAGTTACAGAAAAATATAACTTACAATGACATAAAACAGGTTTAAAATCAAATCAGGTTTCATTTCATTCCTTACCCAACAACTAAACAACAAGGACGGGAACCTGATTTCATTCTAATTCCCTACCAAACAACTAAAAAAAGATTCAAATTCTATACCCAACCCCCTAAGTATCATTCTTTGATTTCATTTCATTTCAACTTTACATACCAAACAGTACCTTAAAGGTTCAAAAGGAAGAGAAAGCTTGGGGCTAAAAAGGGTTTGATTTGCTATTCTATGCATCTTTATCATTCGAAAGCAACCTAAGAGCATTCCCAGTGGAGTTCCATTTTGTGAAACTCTGGCATGCCATGTCAGCATAAGTTCCACAGTTCTGGAACTTCCATTCTTTCATTTTCCCAGCAAATGGAACTCATGTCAGCACAAATGATTTAATATTTGTTGATGGAGTCCATAAATAAACATATTTTATTTATTTTATGTTGTAAAATTTGTTTTTGCATATTGGGTTTTGTATAAGTTAAAAATAAATTTTATTTTCTGGATGAAAAAATATGTAATTTATGTTTCCGGAAAATGTATTAATTTATTTTAAAGTATCTAAAAATTGATGAGTTGAGTTGTATTGGTTGAACGATTGAAAGCATACGGAATATAATGTAGAATGCAATGAATACAAATGCAAATATGAGGATTGACATTGAAGAAAATTACAACCCGAGTGTTCGATATTTAAAACACTAATTTAGATGACGAAAAAAATACAACACAAGTGAATGACGAATAACCCTTAACATCTATGGTTGTGAGCTTTGTCGCACCCTATGTCGATTCCATATTTCCTCGATTAGGTCTGATTAGAGACGTGTATGTAGTGCTAGGTCATGAATTTTTGCTATTCTACGGAAGTAGGCAGCATAGCACGAATGATGGCCCTATTGGACATTTGGTTGCGGGGTGTTATCCTCGACATCATCGTAGTTGAAAGTAAGGTCGTACGAATCTTGTTCGTCCTCGACGATTATGTTATGGAGTATAACACATGCCTTCATTATCATACCCAACTCACCTTTGGCCATGTTTCGAGCACGACCGCGAATGATAGCAAACCGGGCTTGTAGAACCCCAAATGCTCTTTCCACATCCTTCTTAACAGACTCTTGACGTTCGGCGAACAATCTTGCCTTGGGTCCTTGGGGAAGAGAGAGAGTTTTCACGAATGTTGCCCATCTTGGATAAATACCGTCGGACAAAAAGTACCCAATATTGTACTCGCGACCGTTCACGACGTACTCACATTTTGGATCCCGACCCTCATACACCTCTTTAAAAACATCTGATCAGTGAAGAACATTTAAGTCGTTCAGGCTACCCGGACACCCAAAGAAGGCGTGCCATATCCAAAGGTCATATGAAGCAACAGCTTCAAGAATCAAGGTGGGGACTCTGTAAATCCCTCTTGCGAACATCCCTTTCCAAGCCGATGGACAGTTCTTTCATTCCCAATGCATACAATCTATACTCCCTAACATGTCGGGGAAATCACGTGCCTCGACAACTTGCAACAGTCGATTAACATCAGCTTGTGTTGGTTTTCTCAAATACTCGTCCCCAAATACTTGAATGACACCGGCAGCAAAGTTTTTCATACACTCCATAGCCGTTCTTCCTCCAATCTTCAAGTACTCATCCACACAATCTGCCGATACCCCCTAGGCGAGCATACGCATCGCTGCGGTGCACTTGGTGAGCGGCGACAACCCACGCTTACCAGCACAATCGTGCCTCAACTGGAAGTGCTCAAATCGACTACTGAGGGCGTCAACAATGCGGAGGAACAGGTGTTTCCACATCCGAAATCTACGCCGAAAGTGGGTTTCGTTGTAGATGGAATTATCTGCAAAGCAGTCTCTGTGGAGGCGATCGTCTGCATCCTCTCGATCTCTCCGAATGAATCTTTTCTTCTTTCTTGGTCATCGGGATGATGAAGGTCGTCCCCCTTATCCATGTTTCACAGCTAACTGAAATGATTCCACGTGAGATTGATTGTTGAGTATGGTCTCAAGAATCGATGAGTCATCACTAGAAGAGGATGACTCTAGTACGAATCTGAGATGATCTATTAATTCTGTGGATGAGTCGTCACTTGAAGAAGATGGGTCACTCATTTTGTTGTACCTGTGACAGAAGTTTCCAAATGTTAGGGAAATTCACATGTTAATAAAGCAAATTAAGAGAGCATCGTAGTTAAAAGTGAAATATTAAAATTGAACTCATTAAAATGAAATTAAACATCTTAGCTACAATGCAACATATAAAAAACTTTGAACACTGTGATGTGAAATTAAAATAGAACTCATTGAAATAAAATTACACATTTCATTACACAACATAAAGCAGCTCAATTACAACAAACAATTGGGAAAAGAAAGAACAACAAAAGCACAAGGTAAACAACATATTATTCCTAAGACATGGGTGTCAATTTAAAGAAGGGCTAGCATTGGACGAAGATGATGTTTGGCGCTATCGACTCCTAATTTCTTCCTGAAGTGGACCATATCGCGCTTGATCCGCCGGACACGTCTTAGCAATGTCCATTCTCAATATCTTGTCCTCATACTTCATCCGTTGGAAGTACTGATGAGAGTCTATTAGTTCAACTGCTCTTTTAGGTGCTTCTGCCTTCACCTTAGCGGCCTCCGCCTTCTTCTCTTAGGCGATGACATATCTTTCGAACATGGTCCTGTTCTTCACATTTGTTGTCCCCAAGGTGGATAGCTCCTTCGTGACAACAGCAAGCACCGAGTCATGCGCTCTCTCTTTCGCCTTTCTTTTGGCGGCTTTTCTTCCAATGGGGCGGATCAGTCCACCAACTTGCTCTGTTGCTGTATCTTCACTAGCATCCGTTGTTGGTGTGTCGGGGGTGCTGGGTGAGCCAGATTTCTCACTCTCAGAGTACCCGCCCACCTCATTGATCCTCAAGCGTTTAGTGGCCACATCTGCAGATTTTTCGCAATTGACCTCCCATTTCGGTTGGCCCTTGAGTAGCACCCACCAATGCATCAAGCCGAACGGTTTGCCCACCATATTAACGTATAGATCTTGCGCTTTCTGCATAATATCATCCTCATTCGCCCCACTTGGGTTCGCCTGATAAGCCTGGCCCACACAAGCGGTCTACTTGGACACAAGTGGAGCTGCTCGGCTCCAATGAGCGTTGCAAACTTTCCTTGCTCGCTTCGTAGCTCTATCGGGAGCGTGCTGGTTGTAGGCGCTTGCGATCTTCGTCCAGAACCCCGTTTTCTTATGGTCAGCCCCAATAAGGGGGTTGGTGCTGACATTGATCCATGATCTCACCAAGCGGCGATCTTCTTCCAATGTCCACTTGGAAGTCACGCTGACACTCTCATTGTGAGTGGGGTTGGGTGGAGGACGGGGTGTTGATGAGGTCGTATTATTAGGTGGGAGTAGCTGATAAGGAGGGGGCATTGAACCGTAGTTGAAATTTGGAATTGGGGGGCATTCTGGCCTTGGAGGGAAAATTTGGTGGTGGTTGAGGATATTGCATATGTGAGTATTATTGAGGGTATTGTGGATGGTATTGCCAATTAGGAGGGTTCGAGACAATGTTCATATTGTTCGCAGGATCCCATTGTGAATCCCCAGTAAGTAAGTTCAGGAAAGATTGTGGGTGATTAGGATTAATTTTAAAGTGAACACCTATAAAACAAAAAAACATTCATACACACATAATTTGTAACATATTTCCATTTTGCAAACATTTCAATTCTGATTTCTACACGTGCTTACTTTTACACATTCCTAATATCTCACATAATTTGTAACATATTTCAAAAAATAACAAATAATATTAACCTTTGTAATGAAGCACTTCAAATTCTAACTAAAAAATACCAAAATTCTAATTTCTAAACATTGCAACTCTAATTTCTAAACATGTCCACTTATTTTAAACATGCTTACCCAACCAATTTTTGTTTCTTTATTAAAAAAAATACATTCACGTATTAAAAAAAAATACATTCACACATTCAATTTCTAACAACAACAAAATTAATTTCTAAATTCGAGCAATTAATAAATTGTAACTAACAAATATTTCAATTCTAAGTGAATATTCAAACCCTTCGTATTCTTTACATATTCATACCCAACCAATTTTTTTTGGGTTTTAAAAAACACCATTTACACACTTCTTTTGTATCATGTTGTAAAGAAGAACACAAAATATTAAATTTTGTAATCGTGCAATTAAATTCTAACTAACACATATTTAAATTCTAACATTTTTTTAAAAAGCACAAATAAAATTTCTAACAATTTGAAGATAACAATAACAACAAATTCGAATTACTTACAATTTCCTTCACTTTACTTTAGTCTTCAACGTAATCAAAAACTCCAAAATATGTCTACAAAATGCCACAAAATAAAAAATCTTAGTTACAATATCAAACTAAAATTATTTTCACAAAACTAAAACCAATTACATAACAACTATTATAACTTACCCAAATGTGTGCCTCTTGCAACTTCAATTTTTCGCAAATTTCATAAAACTGAAAATTACTAAACCAATGGGCAAATCAGATTTGAGAGTGAGTGAGAGTGAAATGTAGGTAAATTTTGGGACAAAATTAGCATGCTTTTATAGAACAAAAAAACACCAAAAAAAGGGGCCAAAACTAGCCGTTGCACACCCCCACCCCCATGCCCAACTGCCATTTCGACCCAGATCACGAGGCCCAACTCATTCCCACAGCTTTTTCTTTTTTTTTTTAATTTTTTGCTCAAAATGCGTCACTCCATGTTCGGCGCCAAGCCAAAACGCCGCGTTTAATGCTAGAAACGAACCCAAAAAAAAGACCTGCGGGGCAGCACGCTTACACGGTCTGACACGCGTGCAGCTGCCCCGTTTCCCTCGCTGCTAGCGCCCTCCCGCCACGCGTGTCACACGTGGGACCCACCCCCCCACTGCCCATGCTCTAAATATCAAATGATCTACGCTCCCATCAACGTGCAACATCATATTTTGTATTAATTGCCTGTTGACATTTGTAATTTTACGAAAAGAATCGCAATAATTTACATAAGACATATTGCTTTACAATTTTGGTGCCATGGTTTAAGCTCTGTAATGCATAATTTTTTATTTTATTAGGGATAATCTATCTTAGTTGATTGGATTTTCTTGTGGCCTAGATACTTCACATACGAGTCTAGTGAATGGATGGTCCCGTTTTTAACTTTCCTAATATTTGCCTTAAAAATTTGTAATTGAGTTCTTCTTCTTCTTTTTTTTTTTTTTTTAAACTTAGAATTTGATTTTCAGTTGACCTTTTAAAATATACTGTATATGCTCTAACAATAAAAATCTAAAGTTTTTGAAGATAGTTCACAATTTAAAGATGAAATTCAAACCTTTAAAATTGCTTATCGAACTTTAAAATTGCTCTTAATATTTCAGATAAACGACTATCTAAAAATTGCGGAATATGTAGCATATGACAAGTTAAGAACCAAGCAATGTCACCCGAACGTTAAAAAGTTTCAAAAATTATGGATTGATGAGTCATTTAATTGAACCCCCCCCAAAAAAAAAAGAGATTGATGAGAAGGCAAGTGTTCAGGTCTGCTAAGCACACCGCAAGTGCCATTAAAGTCATACACATCTCACAAATGGTCACCTGTTTCTTGTAAATTTGTTGATGGAGAAACAATAACTAGTTGGATTCAAACTCAGGCAAATGTTTTGAATATGTTATTATCTGCACAGCAGTTTGATTCAAACAAGTTTAAGGCTTCGGATGTTGATGACTTGAGGAAATTTTTTAAACTCAATATATTAGATTACTTTGTTATTTTTATTTGTAAATTTAGGTTATAATTTTTTTTAAAAAAATCAAGAATAGAAAAAGTATTTTAGTAATTTTTTCTTGTTTGGTGAAACTTTTATCTAAATTCTGATTTAAGGATTGTATACTTTGAAATAAGGACGTCAACGAACTAGATTCGGATTGGATGTTGGAACATCCGAATCTGATTAAATTCGGCTTCGAAAATTCGATCTGACAGACCTAAGGGGAATCTTCGAATCTGATATGAGTTAAGTCGGTTGGATCGGAGTCAAATTTAATCTGATCAGTAGTGATTCCTTTCGTCCTGAATAATTTTGTATTGTTTTTTCATTCAATCTTATTCCATCTATCTGTCGATGTGACACCTTCCATATTAACCAAATCTTCAAACATTTAAGTTAAATGAAGAATAAAACAAGGTACATGTTTCATATTCATCAAGCTAGTGTCGGTAGGAGTCGCTGTTTGCCGCCAGGGAGGAGAAGGGCTTGGTAATATGGTTGATCGTGATGACGCACGGCTGGTCATAGAGCAGATGGAGTGGGTATGAGCATCGAATGAGAAGAGGGCCAATAAGGATTGTGGACTGAGGTGAGAACCCAAGACAATGAGGGGGTTATAGAGGGCGACTAACTGGGGTAGGTGCAGAGTCTCTTAATGTTTTTATTTTTACCCCTTAAAATTAAAGATGACATGTTGATAGAAAATTTACATTTAAAAATCAAATTTGGAAGGCGGTAGGAGGTGGGTAGATTTTTAAGTTTACAAAATTTAGCCTTCATCCGAATTCCACTTGGATTCGGATTATTTTTATCTGAATCGAACTTGAATTTTTTTCTTAGATTCGAATTGAATAATTTTGTTTCAAATCAATTCGAATCTACCTCGAATTCAGATGTAACTGACATCCATACTTCGAAGTTAGCACCTAATCATATATTGTTTTAGAAATATAATTCATTAAAGACTGTTTGATTCAAAAATTTAAATGAAATGAAATTAGGAGTGAAACCAATATGCATGGAAATGATTTTTAATTCCTACTTTTAGTTTTTTGTTCTATGTAAGAATCAGAAAATTTGATTCTAAAAAGGTATGAGTTTATTACATAAACCAAGAAGGAGAGAACTGTTTATTCAAATCTATATCTAAAAGTTTGATTAATTCATTAGTAATGTGATTTCAATTAAAAAAAAAAAAACATAAATCAAATATCAAATATGGAAACAAATGATTCAATTTCCATATCAAAATGAAAAAATAGACTTGAACAATCGGAATAGCTTCAAGAAAATTCATGATATATCCCAGTGTAACGTATTGGTACTCGTCTTATAATTTGTCCCCTTTTCTTTATGCAGAGGTCCCGAAATAAATTTTATTTTAGGACATGTCATTTTCGACTTGTAATAAGTACTTATCATAAATATTCAACATATTTTAGTCAATTCAGTGTAATTTGGCATGATCAGCACAGTCCAGCACTATTAAGTACTTACTGAAAATAATTAGTGATATTTTATTTAATATTTTAGCATGATTCAACATGTTTTAACATGATTTAGTATGTTTTAACAATAAGTACCAATAAGAATTTATCAAAAGTCCAAAAAATGCCCTTATTATTGTTGATACTACTTATTTTTTGCTCGTCTAAAAACAATTGAAAACACAACATTAAATGAAGCTTTCTTAAAAATTTATATTACTTAGCCAGGACAAAATTTATGAGACAGGGGGAGTATTTTTTTAATAGTTATTTGCTTTTATTTTATCAGAGTTGAGCTTAGGAATGACAACGGGGTAGGTTGGGAACGGGAAGTATATTCTTCGTCCCCGTCCTCGCTAAGATCCTTGCCCCATTCCCCGTTGCGGGGCAAAAAAATCCCCCCCATCCCTGTCCCCATCCTCAACGGGGATCTAATTCCCGACGGGGCCCCGTCGGGAATTTTTACTCACTATTTTTTCTTGTCCTTTGTAATATTTATATTTCAAGTCTTGCATGAAAGCCCAATTTACCATCCCTAAATGCTAGCTCCAATTAATTGTACAATAAGCTCTTGTATGTTCCATGCAACATAAGTCTAACAAAGTTCGTTAAAGTTTAATCTACCTAAATCAAAGTTTAACAAATCTATACAACATAAGTATACCAATGCACAAATTATACAAAATAAGTTTCATACAATTTAGGATTTTTTCAACTTAATTTACCGATGGAACCTTAGTATTATATTTACAAATAAATGACTCATATGTAATTTTAAATTAATATGTCAGGACGGGGATAAGAAATTTTCCTCAACTTAGGACGAGGAAATAAGGGAAACAAGGATGGGTACAGAGATATTTTTCGTGTGGGGAAGCAGGGAGGAGGATAGGGTACATTTTCGCCCCGTCTCCATCCTCATCCTCGCTCGAGGATTTGTTTCTGTCCCTATCCCCATTGGGGACAAGGGTTTTTTCCCCAACGTGGGGCGAGGCCCCGACGGTGATGGGAATTTGCTGTCCTACTGCCATTCCTAGTTGAGCTCCCTTTGGCATACAGAGAAATATAACTCTTTTACCATAAATTTTCTCTAGACATAAATCTTACTCTGCTAGTAGTTATTATATTTTAATTTTTAACTATTAATGCTCATGTTTAGTGTTGACAAAATAATAGTAAGAAATTGTTAAAAAGTAAAACAAATGGGCTCACGTCAGCAGTGGCAGCTACCCACCTCGCCTCTCTCTCTCTCACTCTCTCTCTCTGTGAGTGAGTGAGGACAAAAGAAGTGTAGGAGAAACGGGGCCAACTCAACTGAATGCCACAGCCACCTGTATCTCTCTCCTCCCTCCTCAGGGAGCCCCCATTGACACCACCACCACTAGCATCTCCCCACAAAACCCCCATCAAATTCCCCTCTTTTCTCTCAAAACCCTAGAATCTTCCCCCTTTTTCTGCCTGCCCACTTTCTCATTTATCCCATTTAATTGCTTTTCCTCCCCACATTTGATCATCCCAATCACTCTCTCTAACTTTTCATCACGTACAGTGAAATGGGTCTCTTCATGTAGAGCCTTCTGACATTTTTTCTGGGTAAACCTAACCCCCCCGATAAGGGAAATAAAAGAGGAAGAGATAAAGAGAAGAAATCTACTCTTTTTCTTCACCTCTCTCTCTCGCCTACCCTCTTTAACTTTTGTGATTTGTGGGTATTGATTGGAGTGAGTTTTAATGGCTGCTGTTGGACAAAATCTTGTGAATTCTGATGATCAGTTTAAAAATTGCGACTCACCTACCCAGAACTCTGAAATTGACTCTAAAAGTTCGGATTCCAAGTCCGAATTTCAGAAGAATATCAACGAGCTTGCCGACATTTTGTCCAAGTTGAATCCTTGGGCTAAGGAGTTTATTCCATCTTCTTATCGCCTGAAGAATGATCAGTCAGTTCAGACCGATTTTTCTGCCCCTACCAAGAATGTTGGCAATGACAAATTTCCCAACAATCGCAGGGTATTCTCAATTTTGGCCTTGATCATCTTTTTGTTCACATATGGTATCTTCATTTTGTAAATGCATTTTGTTCCGTCAGTATGATTGTTGGTTAAAATGTTGCTTTATTAATTATTATAGATTGGCTTACATTTGATATGGGTTTTTGTTAGTTACATTGTTTTCAGTTTTGGACAAAAGAAACTGTGCGGAATCATCATTAGATGAGTTGATTTGTGACAGTGTTTATAGGAGGTTTTGGGTGTGTGGTTACGTAATCTTTTACTAGTTTGTCTAGTCTACTTAGGAGCAGATTTCTAAGGTCGGATACTTGTGTATTGTGAGCAATGTGACCATAACTCGGTTCTTGGGACTTATTTGCCTTTTACTTCTTTTGTGGATTGCATCTCATGTGAGCATGGTCCTTGTTAGCGATATGAGTACGCAATTGGGGCACTTTATGCTTGTTACTCCATTCTGCTGACAAATTCTGCCTGTTTCTTGGTGGTATATTGTCTTATGTGTATGCATGGGATGAGCCAAACTTTCATTTTGGCACAACTGTGGAAATGCCAACATGTCCGAGTGCAGCAGAACCAATTGTTTCACGTAAATTGTGCAATAGTCATGCCATTGCTGTACCATATCATTCTGGAATTACTAAGTGATTTGTTTTTGGAGGGCTTGTGTGAGAGCTGGAGTTCTTGTTTATTGGACAAAATAAGTGGGGTGGTTCTTTCTTTTATCTTCATGTCCTGCTCATCAAGCAGTCGCTAAATCATTGATTACCAAGTCTTCGTGCTAGTGATGTGTCCTATAGGTTCAAAATGGATCTGTTTATCATGTGCTAAATGGAGATTTAGGAGGTTCTATGTGTATCTGTAACTTCCCATTTTTATTTTCATCGATTTGTGTTTTCATATGACATAGTGTAGCTTTCTCGTACATTTTGTACTTGCTATATACTATTCCAGAGGAAGATTAACTTTAACCAGGGGAAAAGGAGAATGAATGGTAGAGCTTTCAGCTCCCAGCGGGAGGAAAGCGTTAGACGCACGGTATATGTATCTGACATTGACCAACACGTAAGCATGTTGCCAGTCTTGGCTTTTTCTTCTGATTGAATGTCTTTTTTGTTAGGAGTCTTGAGAAGATGATTGATGAACTCACTTCTTTTGAATTAGGTCACTGAGGAAAGGTTAGCTGCTTTGTTTAGTGGTTGTGGTCAGGTAAACTTCTATGCGTACTCTACATTGATTTCTGACTGGGCTATTCGCTGACAGCTCCAGTTTCCTCTTTGCCGACCCCGAATACATATTCTTAGCTGTAATTACCGAAGTTATCCCCTTTTTTATTCCCCATGACTTGCGGCTCTGATCACGTATGACATCTCCATATTTATGTCACTGTATGTTTGAGTTTTGACTCAACTTCTTTCAACCCTTAAATTCATGAGTTATGTGTGCTTTCTGTAGTCATTCTTGTATGGGAAATTGTTCTTATTATCACTACTTTCTCTTTGCTTCCATGGCCTTATATTGTAATTTGTAATGCGCCACTGTTTCGTGACCATCATCCTTTTATCCTTTGCATTACAGTTGACTTGCTGAACAATGATAATGGATATACATAAAATGTTGCACAGCTCCTCTTTCATTGTGCATGCATTCTGTTATGGATTTCTTGCGAGATTGCATTTTGTGTCTGAAAGAAAGTTATGTGCAATCTGGGTTTAAGGGAGAGAGCAAGTGATATTAAAGCCTTTTTTTTTTCTTCTTCTTCTTCTTTCTTCTTTCTTTCTTTCTTTCTTTCTTTTTTTCTTTTGTGCTTTCTTTTTTCCCTAAGGAGGGAGTCTTTTTTTTTTTTGGGGGGGGGGGGGGTTGCTCTATTGTTGCTCGCTTCTCACTCCTTGGGTGGTCACATGTTTTCCCTCCCGTTTTTAAATTTCATTTCACTTAAAACCTGAATGGAAGAAATAAATGTCTTACAAAGTTTATGAAGTTGTGACCTCTGTTAATAGAGCAGAAAGAGTTGACAGAGGTTCGAAAAGAGGTAAAAGCTTTAAATATCTAGGATTTAGTTAACTGTGACCATGAGGAGGTGTAGGTTACGGGGTCAAGTTGTTTGTACAGTCTTCTTGAATTTTTGTTTTAGGTACTATATTGCTCAATTTCTGAATCAAGCTTGATAGTATCTCTTACAACTCCCCGCCCAATATAGATGTCTGAACAAAAGTGACCAGATTGCCTGGTCTCTCGTGAGTTGATTGGGTGCTTATTAAAATTACATAACTTAACCTGCCTCTGGCTGCTACTGTATATAGGAATAATGATGTACCCTACCTTCCTACTTTCTGGAGCTGGCTAACAGGTTTTACCAATATCCAAATGAGCTTTGAAATTTTGAATGCTTCATTTCTTTGCCCGCATATTTTCATTTCCATTTGTTGTAAACTTTCAATTTTGTTAGGATGCTGTAGGAGCTACACCTTACACTAATCAAAGGACATCACATCCACTACTATCCAATTTACCAGTATATTCTTTGCCATGTCATCACTTGAATTCCTTGTTTTACTTTCCAAGGATACACGTATCAGCACAGTTAATTAGGAAACCGTAAAATAGGAGGAGTACTCACCTTCCATATGATGATATGAGAGGTTCAAGGTTAAACTTCGAACTCAATGACTTGCAAGTTTCCCATTATCCATCTATTCCTTGCAAATGGGCCTCGTTTTCCTTGCCCGAGGCCTGTCGGCAAACGAATATTAACATAATCACTTAATTTGTTTATACTAGTTTTTATTTTCTAAAATCTTTTTATATAAATCTTGTTTTGGATATCGATCTACATTCACTGCAAGTTTCTTGGATTGGTAATGTGTGATTGTGTGTGGTTAATGTGATTTGCTCGACTAGAAAGTTGAACCGGTCTGCTCATGTGGCTGCAGGTTGTTGACTGCCGAATTTGTGGTGATCCTCATTCAGTTCTTCGTTTTGCTTTTGTAGAGTTTGCTGATGAGTGTAAGTCATGAAAAATACCTCAGCACCAAGTCTCTCAAAGTCTGTTTGGAACTCATTTCCCTCCCTTTGGCAATTAATTACCATGTGATTTGGGTTTTGTCTGAGCAGATGGTGCTAGGGCTGCTCTGAACCTTGGTGGGACAATGTTGGGATACTATCCAGTTAGGGTCTTGCCTTCAAAAACCGCAATAGTTCCTGTGAATCCCACATTTCTTCCCAGGGTATGGATACATGGCTAGTTCTGTCTGCATAAACTGCTTCACCCTTCTTCCTTCATATTGATGATTCTGTTTTTGGTAATTCTATCGTTAAAACAGTCTGAAGATGAGAGGGAAATGTGTGCTAGGACTGTCTACTGTACAAATATTGACAAAAAGGTGATCTTCTGTGATTTAACTTGGTAGCTATGAAGCTTATTTCGCTATCCTTTTCTGCGTAGTATGATTGAATAAAATGATCTTTCTTACCTGATAATGATGTTATGTTGATTGAAATGCTTGCTATAATGATATTAAGCGCTTTGTTATTTTTTCAGGTTTCTCAGGTGGAGGTTAAGAATTTCTTTGAAAGTGCTTGTGGTGAGGTGAGGATCATGTGGCTGAGATGTTTCATTGAGTGCTTATACTGCTTGTTTCCTTCCTTACCCAGCCCCGGGGGCGGTCCCCTCCTTTAAAAATAAAATAAAATAAAAAAAATCATGAGGCTGTCAACGATAGCGGTGATCATGGCCATTTGTTATAAGTGTTTATCATATTTGTAGGTTTCTCGTCTGAGGCTTTTGGGTGACAATGTGCATTCCACTCGCATTGCTTTTGTTGAGTTTGCAATGGTAAGTTTAGCTTTATGATTACAGAGAGGAGCCCATTCTTATACCCCATCCCTTCTTTCTGTTGATTTCTCTATTGATGTTTTTTGGTCTTCATGCGGCCTACCATAAACCATACTGCATTCTTCCTCGTCAAAGAGGCGAGCATACTATTTCTTCTAGACGAAAATCAATTTGATCTCTGCTACTAGTTACATTTGCTATGGTACAGTAGTGAGCTAAATGAATGCTTAGAAGCGGCTACCCTCTTTCTGCTCTTCAGTGTGCATTTTGTGCACTAGCACTTGCTCTGCATTTTGTTCTGCTTCTACTTGGTTGAGAAAATCTTACTGGAATTGAGATCTCAATCGAGATTGAGCCGATCTTTCCGTAAATTGCCGTATCTTTTGATGGGTTTGCCTGGGGAATGTGTGGTTGTTAAGCTTAGGTCTAATGTATATTTCTGCCTTTCTTTCTTTCAAAACTGATGTTGCCTACAATGGAAATTGAAATGAGTTTGCGTAGACTCTTTGATTGCCCACAAGAAATTTTTTTTTCCTTTCCATCCTCCATTCTAGGGTGTGGTGTGGGAAATGTATGATTGATTTATTATATGGCATGTGGGCCTAAAGTTTTGGCATGGCTACCTAGAATTATTCAAGCTTAGGAGAGGGATGGTCAACTCTTTTTGGGTCCGCATTTAAAAAAAAACTAGCATCTAATTGTCGGCGAAAAAGTGGACCCTAATCTTTCATTTGATGGGAGGCTATTAGGTGTGAGATGGCTGGCATACTTGTTGACCTCCTCAGACAATGCCCTGAAGGAACTCTTGCTGGGCGGCGGAAATGGTAGTGATGTATTTAAGTACTTGTAAATTATTAATCGTCACCAAGTTCATTCATTTGGTTTTGAGACTTGCGTACTTTGTCCATGCCTTCAGAGCAAATTTTGCCACCCTTGCCTCTGAAGGAACAGGGAAGAAAATGTTGTGTTACCCAGCAGTTAACGAACTCGTATTTCTTGAGCAGGCTGAAAGTGCTATTCTAGCTCTGAACTGCAGTGGAATGATTTTAGGAACTCAGCCGATCAGGTATTCTGCTTTGCCCAAATTCTGTCATCAACTACCTTACAACTTTCACATATGGACATACGTATACTATGGTATTGACTATGGAGCCTGGGTATTTTGTAGGGTAAGCCCTTCAAAGACGCCAGTGAGGCCGCGACTTCCTCGCCCTGCTGCTCCAAATTGAGCCAGCAGCTAGCATCTTGCCCCGAATCCATGCTTCGTGGATAGGAGTTCCAAAAACTGTAGTTAATCCAATTGAGACAAGACCTTAATTGCTGTTGAAGTTGAAGGGGTTGCAAAATTTGGAATTCCCTTTGATCTGATGTCAATCTTTTCCTATGTTTTTAGAATTTAGTCATCCCACCATGCATGCCGTGGTGGTTGAGTATTTCGGACCCTGACTCTGGTTCTTCAACTCAAATTTTTTCGGGACCCGTCTTGATCTTCGTATCTTTATGGCTCAACCCATTTCTTTATGCTTCTTTCGTGTCTGTGTTTGATATCTTTTTCCTGCATGCTGCATCTATGTCTAATAACCTGCCTCATACGAAGCAACCTCTGAAACGTACCGCTGTATGAACACGAAAAAATAAGGTAATTTGGCATTAGAATGAAAAAATAAAAGAAAAGGTCAACCATCAGAATGTTGTGAACAACAGTACTTTATATACAGATGATGCTGGAAATTATTTCTGTGAGAATTATCACTTAAGAAGACAAAATGCAGGGAATAATCTCAGCCAGCAGCAAATTAAACAACTTAAGAATGACTAAAGAGTACAGATAATGGCGACGAATACATAATTAAACCCATAATACATTCCATAACACCATAATCTTCATGAACTTGATGAATCCGACAGAGAAACAAATCCAAGGTAGATCAAAAGGAGAATTTATGTTGCTGAAGAACAGCAGTTTCAATGAGATGGGACACTTCCTGTTGTTGCTGCTGCTGTTCCTCCAAACTCTGGTAGCTTGAAAGCAGCTTGTCCAAGAACCCTAACTGATCAGTACCACCGTTAACTAGTCTCTCTCCTCCTCCGGTGAGTAGCTGTTGAGCACTTGATAATGTGCTCAGGAGGGTGCTGGTGGGTGGAAGTGAGTCCGGGCTCGACAACTGGGGCAGATGGATGGTGGTGTCGAAAGGAGATGCGTAAGGGTTGGGGAACGTCAGTGGTTGGAGGTAGTTTTGTGGTAAATTAGAAGGGTGGATTGAATATGTGCTAGTGTTGTTGATGTTGGACTTCATTGAGGAAGCGTAGGTAGAGGGAGTAGTGTTGATGTCATAATCATGGTAATCTTCATGCTGTTGATCTTGCTGTATGCCTCTTCCATTGTTCTTCTTCTTGAACACTCGACACACCACCCATCCGTCTTCTTGCTGCAGATTCAAGGCAAGAGGGATCAGAATTCAGATGTATGCAGCATTGTTTGTCTTATCGTTTCATGTATTGCACAAAAATTTGCATCTTTTATTTGGTGCAACGCGACGTAAGATGTATACATGCCACTGTAGCCATTAAATTAAAAGATAAAGATTTCTAATGTGGAAAAAGTAATATGTTTTTGTAATTAGCCATTATGCAATTAATTTTGAGTTTGAGCCATGTAAATGAAGAAAAATCTGTAATTAGACACCTATATTTTTTTACGGGCCCATAATAACTTGACAACAGTACAGTAACAGAGGCTCAAAAAACAAATTATGGAATTAATTCCTAGCACAACTTAAACTCCGTATTCATTATAGCCAAGACCAAAGATCTCATCCAACTCCTCTAATTTCCTCCCATTAGAAGCAATAAACGTACCTGGACGTGAGGATCATCATCATCAAGTCGATACTCATGCATAATCCAGTCAGTCTTTTGTCCATGAGGAGCGCGACCAGTATAGAAAACCAAGGTTTTGCGCATGCCAATCCGTTTATTGGCATTGCCATAGTAGATGGCCTTGTCTCTCCCGGTGGCCTTCCAGAATCCGGCAGCCGTTGCCCGGTTCGTCCGAGTTCCAGTCGGATACTTCTTGTCCTTGTGGCTAAAGAAGTACCATTCATTCTGAGGCCCTGACCCTATCCGGCACCTTTCTGCATGGATTATAGCAATTTTGATTTCAGTGTTCGTCATTTTATAACTGATTAAGCCAATTAAGTGCGTGATACAATGTCAAGGAGTAGGATCCTATGCTAATTAAGTGCATCTTAAACGATGCAATATTGCACTAGTTTCTGGTGCAAAGTAATTAAGTCAAACATGAAAGTAATTAACAAAGTTAGTACTCCTATATCTATTTTTCAGAAGCATAGGAACCGTTGATCAGTTCTAGAAATTAAATACAGCTACAAAATCCCAAGGGTCAAGGAACTGTTCAAAACAGTAGTTTCTATCTTGTTAAAAAACTTTTAGCACAATATTTATATTAGATGGACTTGTTATTTGTAGGTTTAATCAATTTAATGTGCAGATTAGGATATTATGCGGATTTTAACTGAGTTCTGGCACGGTCAAAAAAAAAAAAAAAACTCATGTCACATATATTAACTAATAATCTAAATATGACTTTTTTTAATGGATCCAGTAGCGATTAGTGAACCAAGACTTGGGAGGTTAGAATCACAACTAGTAAAGAGAGGTTTTTTTTTTTTTTTTTTTTTGGCGGGGAGATCTTTATTTCTTCACTTAATCGTATGTAATCAACCTACCATTCCCTGCTGATCTATAAGAGTAAAACTCTTTTGCCACATATCGATTTTCTCCAATTACCAAGTTCCAAACTTCTCTCCCCCCAAAAAAACAAAAGGCAGCATTCCAAATCAAGTGCATGGCGCCCACAAAAATGTGAGGTGGACCTTACTCCTAGCTAGAGAAGTAGAGATTAGAGTAAGTGCATGCTATTTGGCATCTAGGGATGACCCTTATGACAGCAAACATCTAGATCCTATCAATAGGGTATGCCAAGCTAACCAATACAAAAGCCTTACCACTCCAAAGACAATTAGAGAACATGTTAGGCATCAAACTTAGGTACGTACAATACAACTCTCTCTTTTGACAATTAGTGTACTTGTTGAGGAACTTTGGTTCATAATGCAAAAGTCACATGGTAATTTGTAAGTTCAATTATTTGCCCAAAATTACATGTCTATGAGGTATGTATATATAATTCAGTTTATTACTTTCGACTCAAATAAAGGAATTCCTCCACCCCCGAAAATTGAGGTGAAGATTGACAGGATTTAAGTTAAGTGATTTGAACTTTTGAAGACTTTATCAGCTGGAGATAACGGACAATTTGACACCCTATTATTAATATACACGAGCAAACAATGGATTCCCACCAAAGTATCAAGCATATATTTAGCACTAGCTTCTCCAACTGACTAAAAAAAATGGCGATACGACGAAGAGAGAAATGAAGAGCTAGAGGTGTGTATAGCTAACCTTTGAGATCCCAAGGCTCAAGCTTGTTGAGGTCAACTTCCCTAATGACATCAAGATCAATAGCTTCATAAGAAACCTTTTTCTTCAAATAGTAGTAAAGCAGCTCTTCTTCTGTAGGGTGAAACCGGAACCCTGGTGGAACCGAGAGCTGCCCATTTCCAGGAACATTCATGGCTGTCTCCTTCCCCCTTCACCTCAATATATTCAGCCTGAAATCACTCAAACACAAACTAAGAGAAGACTTGAATTCAATCACTGTTTGTTGTTATTATGCATGCTTCCTTCTTAATCCATGCACGCCATTCTTCTCAACTTGTTTCTTCAAATTAAAGCAAAGACAGAGAGAGAGAGAGAGAGAGAGAGAGAGAGAGAGAGAGAGAGAGAGAAGGAGCGAGAAGATGAGGAAGCAAGAACGAGGAAGGGGAACAGAAATAAAGGAGGGTCGAGGGGATATTAGTCAAAGGAATAGAAGGAAAATAATGTTAAAAAAAGGAATAGAAGGATGAAAATATTAGAATATATTGAGGAAGGCATCTGTCTAGTTTTGATTAATGAGATGTGTTGGAGTTTGGAAGGTAATCTGACTAAGAGTTTATGTCCGTTGAATAGAGGACCTTGAGCCTGAAATTCGCCATATAAGGGGTGATTGAAATATGCAAAACTGTCAATAATAAGAGTAACCAGCTTTCATACTGCCCTCTATCAACCTTACCTAATTATGTATGTCCAATTTTCTCTTTTAGGGCCATGCAATGCAACCCTGTCAATGATAGGGGTTAAGTGCATGCATGTAAGACCTACTTGTAGAGTGGGGAGAGGGGTAAATAGTATACAAGTATAAATTCTTGAATGAGATTATTGTATAAAAGAGTTATGGTGACCTAATTTTTTTAGGCATAATTGTTTAAACGTTTTGCAGTGACTAAGTATATGCTCTTTTTAATCTATCATAGGTAGCTTATTGTTGGTCAGTGTAAATGAGTAATAAAATTATAACTAGAAAATATGATTAAGTGTTATTGATCAATGCTGCTGAGAGCCGATTAGTGCTAATCAATGTTAAATGATGTTAATTAATATTACTGATTAAATTGATAACAAGTATTTATAATAAGTTGATAAAAATAGGCCCTAATGACTCATCTAGAGAGATGTACTTTTAAATTTACAGTTGATCCATAATTCGTTTAATGATAACTTTAACAAAAGTCACCTTGACTATGCGTAATTTCACAATATGTCTTAAATAAATTAGTTTTATACTAGGCGTATTGTACAAGTAATGTTAGGGTTTGAACCCCTGACTTGTTGGGTACAAAATAGAGTTTTTTCAAGTAATTTCTTAAGTAGTGAGATGCATAATTGAAGTGTTATGTCAAGAGAAGCTCGTACATCATTTTGGACTCCATGGAAGGAGTATTTAAGTTATGAGTTATGACTGTAAGACAATATATGTAACAGCGACTGAGTGATTTCCCAAAAATTGTCATAATTAATTTTCTATTACTACAGTTGTAACAGTAAAATAAGATCAATTGGTAAATTTAGGCAATAAAATTAAGAATCAACTAGCAACTATTGCAATATACTAATTACATGCAGCTAGTGTCATCCGACATGATTTTCAATTTTCAGATTATAATATAAAAATTTGGGTCGAAAATTACCAAGTTTTTTTAGTCTATAAGACGAACATAATTTGCATCTAATGAAAAAAATGTCTTGATTCAATGCCTTTATGACTAATGCTAGTTGGTTTAAGTTGTTTGACACTTGTCTCCCTTACGCAAGGTTTCGGGTTCGAGTTATGAATGGAGAAAATCTGTAATGGGAGAGTTCTACCCTTTATTGAGTCAAACGGTAGCTCGATTCCAGTGAAATGGAGGATCCAAGATCAAAAAAAAAAAAAAAAAACATTTAGGATTTTGATTAAAATTGATTTTTTACTCCTTGGGGGTGGGGGTAAGATAAAGACAGGTTATGGCTTTTAAGGTTAGATAAGGATGAACGCGTACTATGAATGCTCAATTTGTGGAAGAACTAGAAATTGTGTCCAAAGGAATTGAAGAAGAGGAAGCAAACGATGTCACCCATCCCATAATTTAAGCTTGGCGGCTCACTTTCTTTATTTACAACTATTCAAGGAAGACTACTTATTCTCTGGACATCATAGAATGATGCATTGGAATCAATATAGGTTGGTTCGGGTGGTTTGACACTTGTTCTCCTTAAATAATGTTTCAGATTCGAGTCTTGTGAATGAGAAAAATTTGTGATGGGAGAGCTCCACCCATTATTGAATCAATAGTAACTCGACTCCAATGAAATGGAGGATCCAAGACTTAAAAAAAAAAAGAAAAAAGAATGATGCATTGGAGGAGCAAATATCCTTAACCTGTATAATGAATATGGAAGGAGAAGGGTTCTCGTAAAATCAGGCTCATTTGTATGCTTGTATTTTCTCTGTTAATAATCTTATCCCCCCCCCCCCCAAAAAAACACAAAAAAATTGCTTATTTGATGCTATTGAAATATTAATTTGTCAATGAACCCAAATTCAATATTACCCCCTTCCTCGCATTTTATTTGCATGGGTACTTAACAAAACATGCAGATTAATTACACGAATCATCTACATATAAACAATTATTTGAATAATTTGAGACACTCATATAATGAATACGGGCCAATAAAATTTAATGAAAGGAGTAATTGATAAAATTATTTATCGATGTATCCCATTCTTATTTATTGACACAATTTAGGAACACTCAATGAATTTCCTTCGACCCCCCCCCCCAAAAACCATAATGATAGTGGGGTGTATATATATATATATATATATATATATATATATATATATAATATTATATATATATATATATATATATATATATCTATATATAAACTAAGTTTCAATAGTAAATTCTCCAAATAGTAAATCATATATTAAGACCTAGGATCATAATCATAATGTGTTAAGGTAAGTTGCTAATACGTACTTTAAAAAACCATATATATCAATTAAGCTGATAGAGTGACAGTTTTCTTGTACTCATTTTGATTTGTAACCCAATTTGTTAAAAACCTATATCATACTCATGAGAGTATATACTCTCATAAGCCATATCAATGCCACATATTAAAAATTATCTATATGATAAATACGCGTTGAAAAAATATGTATACTTGACAAGTGAAAGTACATACTCAGGTATATACTCTCATAAGCCACATTAATACCACATATTAAAAATTATCTATATGACAAATACGCGTTGAAAAAATATGTATACTTGACAAGTGAAAGTACATACTTCAGGTATATGATACCCATTACCCAATTTGTTAGGAAAAAAATTCACGTAATAGAATTGAATTAAATTTATCTTCAGCAAAATTGTTTCACTAAAAGAAAAATAATAGTAAGACATAGACCAATTTAGATTGGTTCAAGTAGTTTGACACTGGTTTATTCAAATAAAATTTCATGTCCGAATTTTATGAATAGAAACTTTAATGATGACAGAGCTGTAATATATATTTTTATAAACCAATAATAATTTAACTCTGATAAAACAGAGGTCCAAAAAAAAAAAGAGAGAGGCATAGAAAAAATGTGTTAGAGCATAGAATACTGGAGGCCAATTAAAATTAAGGAACTCTTTCATACGTCAACCCAATTCATAAAATGGTCTCATTTAACAGTCATCCGATGAATTTTGTTTGAAATTTAAAAAATATAAAAGAACGAATTAATCACGAGGCCTTCATAATTGAACTGTACTTGATTATTTTGTCTTTTGCAAGTTGGCAGTTTGCATGTTTTCTTCGTGTTGAACTTATACCTAGAGCTACAAAGACAAGCAAAAAAGTGGGGGAGGGGGAGGGAGTGTGAACAAATTGCTTGATTTCTCAATTTATGCAATGTTTCTGTGGACTCATGCAACTATTTTCAGACAAAATTTCACGGCAGTCCGTCATCCCTTCTTGGCTTTTTGCTATTGTTTCATTTCTTTATTCGCTTTATTTTGTATTTCTTAAACCCTCTTTTACCCATAGAAATTTGTCAAGGTGTTGGTCTTATATTATTGTCCCCTTTGGTTTGTGTGTTTAGATGAAAAATTACACGGTATGTACACTGTAAGACTATGTAAGCACAGTTATCTATACACCAACGTGAGTTGGTTCAAGTGGTTTGGTACATGTTCTCCTTAAACAAGATCTCGGTTTTGAATCTTGTGAATGGAGAAAATCTGTGATGGGAGAGCTCTAACCTTTATTGGGCCAACAGTAGTTCGACTCCTATGAAATGGGGGATTTAAGACCCAAAAACTACAACTACCTGTACATGTGTTCTACTATACCCTATGATGCTCCCTCAGCCTATAGGTGGATTGATACAACATGTATACCCCTTAACTAATCAACACAATATAATGAACAGTCAAAAGTCCCAAATTGAGTACATTTAAGGTATAAAAAGATAGTTTATCTTAAATAGCTAGCTAATCAGCTTAAGAATAATTCACATTTCAGTGCCTTAAGGTATGATCAGTGGATAAAGTGGCTCAAAAGTTTGTGAAGATAATAACTTAGTAACCAGAGATTTTAAGGGATGTATAATACTTGTTCTTGTGAACTAATGAGAAGTAGGGTGTTATTTCGTTGTGTGTGTGCATGTTACATAAGAAGACTATGAAGTCCATGATGTGCAATGACCACCATCAAGGCAACTGAACCAGCAGTTACCATAACAATTATGGCCAGATACGGAAGAAGACTCTATCCTGAAGCTAAGACAATGCTTGAAGGGATGCACTTCTGTATATATTCTCTTGACAACATGAACCCGACTATTAAAAAGTGGGTATAAATTAGGAGACCATATACATTGCATAAGTAAGGCAATTAGGTCTTGAGGGGTTAGTAAGTAATTCACCATCTGCATGATGCAGTAGAGAGAGTTTCTAGAGGTCATAGGAAAACTTATAGGTTTAATGATTATTGGTATGTACATTAGACCTAACATGTACGTATTACAGGTATTTGTGTTAATTGAGACAAGAATAGTCAGAATGTATGCACAATTTACAAATTTAAATAATGGAATCTCTCAAATCTTCCATGGCATGTTCAAGAGATAATGCAAAGCAAAATCATGAAATCAATCCATTGAAGATGGAAAAATAGGGATCATAAGAAGAACTACTTTTTTTAAATCTTTTTTTTTTCAAGCGATTTCAAAATAAATGCAACTTAAAGAGGACTTCTAATATGGAGGACACATCTTAGAACTGCCTCATTCATGTGCAATTCACCATGAAATTCTGATTGGATCCAACGTTGATGTAATTACTCGGTCATAAATTCTAGATATAGTAGATACTAGTATGATATATGGATGGACATGGGTGGATCTCTTTGTTGTGAAGGGGTGTCCAGCAAAAAAAAAAAAATCTATTGATTTATTTGAATGAGATCAGATTAATATATGTGGACACCTATAAAATAGGCCTCAAAAGTGTTGAACACCCTCTAAATGTACCTAGTTCACATAGTGACATGTTTAATTTTTTTTTTAAATATAAAAAATATAGCTTGCTATAATGTTGTAATTTGATGGAAAAATTAAAAAAAATTAAATACACAAAAAATTCTATTGAGTTATTTGCAGTTTTATTTCAGGTTTTGACATGTTCATTTCATTGCTTAATGCTGATATTTTTTTGAGGGGTTTTATTATTTTGTACTTATAATTTGAGTTATGTAACCAATGGCTTTAGTAAATGTGGGTAATTGTAACATTGCATGGTTTCAACACAATTTATGCATTAAATTCAAAATATGAAGAATCACAGAGGACAAGCGAGTAGTAGACCATCATTTTTTTGAGTAAAAAAGTTGATATAATATTATTGCATATCAAGGTCCGCTAGTTCAGAAATACAAAGTAGAACGTTTGTACCCAAAAAAAAAAAAAGTGAGACGTTAATAGATGGATACCCCTGTTCTAAATGTCAAGATCTGTCAATATAAATAGATAGGAGTACATATAATTAAAGTCCTTACGCTTGATCAACCAGATCTTTTATGGCAACCAAACCGATCATGCATGCAACTGCAGTGCCTTTACGTATACTTCATACTGATGATTTAGTTTACAAAAGAATTAATAAAAATGATACCATGCCATTAATATCATATCCCACTGAGGGTACGCAATTTATGCAGGCTGGTGAGAGAAAAAAGGGCATTTAATACCAGACATGTATAATCTAAACTAATCCAAAACCTAACACTTCTGTTCTGTACAAATGGCCAGCCTTAGCCCTAAGGGATTAATTTTCTAGTTTAAATTAAATTAATTGATGATTAGCTGTACATTAATTAATATAACTTGTGTGCAAATTCATATGTAGACAGCAGCTACGATGGCGTGCGCGAAATTCATGCAGCTCGAATCCATATGCATGCTACTTAAAATTCAAAAGCTTTTTAAATTTATCCAAACTAATAAGATTATATATATATATATATATATATATATATATATATATATATATATATATATATTTTGAGGAGTTTGATAACTTTTTTTTTCCGGATTATTTAGATGGCAAGATCCTTACAAATAAGAAAAGATACAATTACTACACAGCTTAAGAAGGCAGTTAATATATCATATATGCTATGAATTATAAACAAATAAACTCATGCAGCTCGTTAGTCCAATATAAATATGAATTGGAATATCCCTTTATTGATCAGGGGATATCCTAGAAATATAAATCTCTAGCTTGCCTTTTGTTGTCTAACTCTTTTCTTAAACTTTGTACAGCTTTGTTCAAAGTTTCTTCCTTTTCTACAAGGACAATTGGTTCAATTTTGTTCGAATGGAGAACAATTTCAGGAGGTGTTTAATTCTACTTATTAGGTTCAATTTAGGATTGGATTCAATATAAATTAAAAATGATACCTAAAGGTATGAACTTAATGAACCCAAACGACGGGTGAGGTCTAGTAAAACTCATACCTTATTGGTACGTCATATTATTCGGAATGATATTGCAAATAAATAAATTAAAAAAAAAACCAATCAAATAGTATGAGAATATGTGATACCATTATTATATCTAAACTTAAAAAAACCTCGAACCAAATGGGATGTAACGTTGTTATTGGCTTTATAAACCGTCATAGCCTCTTTCCATTTTGCTTACTTCAATTAGCTGTATTTGTGATCATAGTAACATGTTTAAATTTTAGCCAATGTCTTCTCATATTTAAGTAAACTTAAAACCAGTTTAAGGTTATTGACTAAAAGTTCTGATAACATATATAGTTTGATATTTAAGTGAAATTCCAAATATTTTTTCAATTCCCCTCTAGCAAGAAGAATAAATTTTTGTAATTAAAAAGCTATTTTGAAAGGAGCATATGGTACAAAGAAAGCGCAAATTATTAGGTAGACCCGGGTTTACAAATTCGGGCTACCATCACTTTGGGCTTTTGACCGTTGCAATCTAGCCGTTGGATTGGGCAGAATGTATTGTTATGTATTTTTTGGGTCGAACTTTTGCACTGTGGTTTTTCTTTTTTCAGTGGAATGTTCGTAATGTAATATAATTTTTGGTTCCGAGTCCAACATTTGTATTGCATTTTTTTTCCAAGTAGAACTTTTGTATTGTAATTTTTTTAAGTCGGTTTCGAATTCCTTCTTCGTTGAACTGCGCAACCCCCCAGAAAAGTATATTACATGTTAAAGCAAAAAAAAATTTCTAGGAATTGAAAAAAATAACTTATTCAATTTTCCAGAAAATAAAAAAAATATTTACGTGACAAATGTAAATAACAGTACAAATTAAAAGGAACAAAAGTAATTAAATACATCTAGTAGTGGATATATTTATTGGCAATCCAAGCTGTAGTTCTATGGATTATAGAGGTGAGAGAATGCAGCTTTCAAAAGTTAGAACTTGAGATAACGCGAAGATGTTGGAGTTTCAAAATTTCGAACTCATATTGAAGATGCTCTTAGAATGTCGAGTCACTATCATATATTTTAAATTTAACCTAGTCCGCCTTTTGGGGTTTGGAGTCTAAAGGAAATCGCTATTGGAGTCCCTTTTTTGGCAACTATAAAAGCAACTTTCAATAGTAGAATCCCCCTCATGTGGCCAACAAGAGATGTTGATATGGGAGACCAAGCACCCAAGATTTGGACCACAGCTTGTAAAAGCGATAACTATATTTCACTGTCACTTTTTGTATTTTTGCATTATTGTCCCTCCACCTTTTTGGACTTGTTCTTCTTAGTTCTCTAGTCGTGTAATGGTTATAATTGAGCTGCTTCTATGAGAGGGATTGTTAGGATAGTTACTAGGTATCTTGTCTTTGTTTCCTTTGTATTTATCTATCTGGATGATTAGGGATGGTGGTCCAAGAAATCTTAGCTTCTATGTTGGTGGTGCGGTTGTAGTCGCAAGACTGATTAAAAAGCCTATAATATAGCTTAGATGGTGATTATATCTTAAGTTGGATTAGTTTCTCATAAATGGAATTCTTAATATTTGTTTGTGAATTCAACTAGTTAAGGATAGTCCTTATCCCTTCCCCCAAAAAAAAGAAAAAAAAAAAGAGAGTATAGTACGTAATCAAAACTTTGCATTTGTCTTTTTTTTAGAGCATATGCAATGGTGATCTATGATTTTAGATAAAAAATGGGGGCCCACACCCTCCACATCATCCTACAAGTCAATTTTTTCTTTCTTCTCTATGAACCCCGCTAATAGCATATCATTTGTCAAACTTTTTCAAAAACAAAAGTTTGAAGCTTATCTGGCCAACCAAAAAAAAAAAAAAAATCAAAAAAGGATGGTGAGCGGATCATGACTACAAGCTGGACCACTGGGCGAGTTGGAAGGATCAACACTGCATGCCATTTTCTGGACTGCAAATGCTCTTAAGGACTATACCTCTCTTTCTATGCCTGGAATCCACAAAACCAGAATGCTCACTCTCAGTTTTTGAGTCCAAGAATCTTCCTCAAACCAAAATCACTAAGAGGCCCACCCCCTTGCATGCCTTAGCCCTGCGCATACACTTCACCTAGGCAATGTAGTCAATACTTGAACAGCTAAATCAGAGAGAAGAAGAGAGATCAGGGGATCATTAATGGGAAGGAATTGAGAAGGGTGTATTTCGGGTTTAGGGCGACGCCATGCAAGCAGCCAGACATCGACCTGTCACTATCCGGTGTTCAGTGTGCAGTGACAGGACTGGGGCTGGTTCAACCAGACGGTGGTCGGAATGGATATGATGACAGCAAATGGGTTAATGGGAGTTTTAAATTTGGCTACTTTGTCACTATGAACATCAATGCCAATCTTATCTCATAATCAAAGAATTATACATGAACAGTCCAGTATCCGTCAGAATAGGAAGCAGATGTGCACTCAAGTTAAATTGCGAAGTAGTCATGGGGACCATTGAATCTGCTCACTGGAGGCTGAAACACAATTACACACAAAGAAATAAAAGACCATTAAGGGAAATACCATAAGAGGCAAAGGATTAGCCATCAAAAGTAGTTCTAGTTTTTTTTGCATTTTTTTTTTTTTCAGGCAGAAACACAACCATCAGCGCACACACAGTCACACACAGAGAGCAGGAATGTCAAGCAAACTGTGTTGCCCTTTACTCCTCTCAAAATTTTCTTAAGTCATATAGTGACCTTTAGGTTTTACATACCGATAAAACTAAATTGAAAAAAAAAAGAAAGAAAAATACAATCTCAAATAGATCGAGCTAAAACAAGACTACCACAGTTACAGGAGAAAAGGAAGAACCTAAAATGGTTCCCAAAGTAAGATTACCACTGTATGAGCTATGAAGAGATGTTGGCTAGCTCATGAGAGACTCTGAGATCAGCTGCCGTGCCGAGAAATAACCTGCGATACTCAGGAATCAGAGCTTTCCATCGCGGAGCCTACCACAAAGTATGACTCACTCATGCAGATATTTTCAATTTCATTGATCATAGATGATCATTCATGACTTCAGCATTTCAATTATATCTAGACAGGTAAAATCATTTGCTGAAGGGGCCTTGCTAAAACCCACTTCTTCAGTTCTTCACACAAGAGGCAAAGAAAAATGCCAAATGAATTGAAGGAAAACAAGAACGGGTTTGGGAGGGGGGAAAAAAGAAGGCGGGCGGGGGGGTTTTGTATGGAAATCCTTAATTTCAGCATCATCCCAAATGCTCGTCAAAGGGTTGTTTTCTTTCATCTAATTTCCCTTGAATTTTCTGCAGTCTGATGAACCCTTATATGCTACCATCATTGGATGCTCCTGCATTTCTGTAGTAGCCACAAATGCATATGTGCTACCTGCCCATGTTGCCAGACCAATCTACATGCATGGGCTCATGTTAAGTGTCTTATTACAGAAATTATATATCACTTGTTTCTATGTTGAAAAATCTGATGGGCATGATGATAATACTATGTTCCTAGAGTCCACATACAGCCAACTCTAGAAGTTTAAGGTTGACTTCTCATAAGCATGGCCACCTTAGGCATGGGCAACATGAACAACTGACAGAGAACTTGGGCCGCAATTATTTTTAAACAAAAGTATTCATAGTTTTAGCCAAAGACAGTCTAGAGGTGAAGATCTGAAGCGTAAGCCAAGCAAAGCTCAAAAACTAGCAATGGATCCTGGGGCAGTTCCTAACTTCCTGGAGAAATTGAACACCTTGGGCTTGGCAACTTACAGCAATAATAATATCCAGGAGCTACATTAAAGTTCTTTATATTAAATTATTGGCAATTGACATATCTGGAAACTACTGGAAGTTCCTGTCTTGGCCAAATCCCTTGCGGACCAGCCATGCAAACTTCTTTCCTGTCCATGATGATCATGAACACCAGATCATGTGCTTTGGCCTTCATGGTAAATTAATTTTAGGAAACGAACAGCCACAACAACGGTAGTGACACAGAAAATTGTACCAATCACACTGAACTCGATGTTTCAAGAGCAGATGAGTATTTCTACCATATACTATGTGTGCAAAATAAGTTCGCAATTTTTTTTACTATACCTATTGGCTTTGAGCATACAAAAGAAGTAGTGAAGCCAGAAAGCCCACTGAAAATTACACAGGTGGAACAGTGTTTTTTTTTTAAAAAAAAAGGCAAAGACAAAACACTTGCCTCTAAGACCAGGGGTTTGGCATGCTCCTCCCACTCAGTCGCCCAAGATGCAGACGAGCTCCTTTCAAGAGCCCCGTTTCTCAGTGAGGTGAGAGCATTACACCCATTAGGGAAATCCTTAAACAGCATCTAAAACATTTTTACAGCAAAATAGTTGTATCAGTAAATTTAAGTGTACCCAGAGGCAAAAGGATAAGGTAACCACTGGGCATGTATACCAACACCAATGAATGGGACTTCCAAATGACAGCACCTATTTTTCATCCTCCACCAATAATAGAGTAACACAACCGAACCTAGGACCTCTCATAAGGCTTCTGTCCATGAAATCAGGCAGACAAGATGTGCATAGCCTCCTTGCAAATACGCAATTTCCATTTAGAAGTAAAACCCAGACTAGAAAATCACCAAATTCCTACTTCACAACCAATAAGTATATGAAAGTTACTTTAGGGATGAGGCGAAATTGTGCCATGAAGGCTTAAAAACTTCAGAATTTAGGGATAAAAATAGGAGATGAAACATTTCATGCCTAAACAAAACATGAGTTGGAGGTCTGTATTCTTAAGTTTTACATAAACTCCTTTTAATAATGTATCTCAACAGTAATAGTCTAGCGCAAGGAGTGTAACTCAAAAAATACTTACTAAAAGCTGATCTGCGAGCTCTGAGGAAGATGAGAAAAGAAGGCCATTCTTTTCAACTTGAACAAGTTCCTCAATACTGCAAACAAGTGAGTCAACCAGATGTCAGACAAATTAATTGAACAAAGAAAATATTGTTAGAGAACCATGTTTCATGAAGCAGCATAGAATGAAACAAACAGCAGTCCAAACGAGTTTCAGGGATTATTTTTTGTAAGAAAAATCTACAGGACCCTGTGCTAAAATGCTTAGTCCACATGACAGATTCCAACAAGGCTACGGTGGCATGAAGTATCTACCAGGAGTAAGATGCAGCACAAACTGGCAAGCCACAACCAAACATATCCACGACCTGTGGTCAGCAAGCCATTGAACATGTTAGACAGCAAGAATTCATGCTCATTCCTAACAACATAAAACTATTGGTTTACCTCACCGTAAACATCTAATAACCAAAAGAATCTCAATACCTTCATGGGAAGATCCAATCCAGATGACGAAGTATGCAAGCACACACCCAGGTCAGCTGATCCTGCACACAGCAGCAATTCATCCAATTAAAACCACCAACAACCTGCGATTCCCCCCCTCCCCAAAAAAAAGAAAGGAAAGAAAAGAAAAGAAGAAAGGAGGAAAAAAGAAAAGAAAGATCAACAAAGTGAGGAAAGGGGGGTTGAGAGACAGGAGTAAAAGGATTCTCTTCAGGGCAATGATCACATGGACAGTCATTATATTAATAAGGGTATTTTCCCACATCCTTAATCCAAAAGGAGCAACTTGAACAAGTTGATAATTGATATTAAGCCTGCAAAGCAGGTGCCACATGACCATTGTGAATTCAAACAGTGCTGTTCAATTTTCCCTTTTCTTTTTAGCCGACCTTCTTATCTGTTTCCTTTTCATCCCTTGTGCTTTTAGTGTTTGTCGTTATGCATGGCTTCTTCCCCTCTTATGAGTTTCTCTTAATCTCGTAATTCTTAAGTATATAAAGTCTCTGCATATATCAAGTACTCTTGTATTTGTGATATGGAAAATGATAACCGTTTGAAGATGAAATAACAATTATTTTACAGCCACTTTACATAAAAAATATATACAAAGTACCCCCCCCCCCAAGACAACAATCTGGATTCAGGACAACCAGAATAGAATAGGGTGCAGAGCTGCTAATTCGATGTCCGAATCCAAGCCTGCTTTGTTGGCGGCCTTGTTCTATGGACTGCCCTCCTTTTTTTCCCTTTTTTGGGGGGGGGGGGCAACTAATGAAAAATTAACAGTACCAAGAAGCAACGGGTAATCCTCGGGTGACAACCACATAGTTCGGAAAGCCACACGCTTAAGGCGCAACTTCTTTATTATCTCCTCATATTTTTCTTTTTCAGGGCCTTTACCTACAAGGAATAATCACCAAAACTCAATTCCAATTGCTTCTTAAGCAACCAGAAATAACATTAACATCAACATGCTGCGGCCAAGAAAGCATTACCAGTTATAACAAATAACAATCTAGGATACACATATTGGCCCCCATCGTTCATCTCTTTCCAAAGGATCTCATCTTGGAGTGAATCATCCTCATTTAGTAATGCAGCAACACGCCTATCATACATCACTGCTGCTTCAAGGAGAATTCCAAAATCTTCATCTGGTGTCCTAGGAGCAAATATTGAAAAATATCAGATACACTGATAACTCGTAAGCATGCTCATCAGCTTATACTCCAACCAACAGTCTCTTCTGCGTTAATAGCTAGGACCAAAATGTACCACAATTTGCTACCATATTGAGAAACTCTTTTTTTTTTGGGGGGGGGGTGTTCTTTGATCAGACAGAAGCTCACCCTTTGCTAATTTGCAGAGCAAAATGCTCTAATGGATGAAGTTCTACAAATGATGACCCTAGGTACTGGAAAAACCTAGATCTACATAAAACCTGGATTCCCAAGAGCAAATTCCCTTTTTTCGGGAGGGGGGGATGGAGGAGCACTAAAATTATGCAGCTG
This sequence comes from Carnegiea gigantea, assembly GCA_029747015.1. NCBI lineage: Eukaryota > Viridiplantae > Streptophyta > Magnoliopsida > Caryophyllales > Cactaceae > Carnegiea > Carnegiea gigantea. Next base: position 617,497 of record JAKOGI010000123.1, on the reverse strand, counting down.
TTCTTGATTTTGTTCTAAGTCCTTTTTCTAGCCCTGAACGGCAGAGCTAACAACATTATGTCATTTCCTTTTGCAGCTATTTGGAATAAAAGCTACAATACTCCTGAATGTGAGTGCCTGAGTGCCACCAACAAGAAAAGCAGGGGAAAGCCTCTCGGCCCTCTTCCTTAGATTACCAACCTCTAACTCCAGGCTCTCTCCTCTTTCAAACCTCGGGGCATGTTTGGTCCAAGGTTAAAGCACAGGTAACCTCAATGGAAAGAAAGATGAGTGAGAAAGGCCTAGATGATTCATCATTTAGTTAGAAAACACGATGCCTCATGAGAAGGTGCAAGAAAATCACAATCAGGCATTCTGAGACAAGATTAAGGCAGGCCTTTACACTAATATGTGAAGCTCTAACTCACTGAAGGGCTGGTGAAGTGAGACTCTCCCGTCTTCCAAGAAGGAGGTGTGGGGTCCAAATCCCACTAGAGGCTTGGGAGAGTTCTCCTCTCCCTTACCTCTCTCTCCCTCCTCTCATGCCTTCTCAAACTACTAATTAGAAATCATACTCCTTAAGAAGAAGTCAATTTGCCACAAAAGAACTTACAATTCATCTTGTATATGATAGAAAATAATCCTTAAGGCCTAAGTCCATAACCTTGAAGAACCATCACTTATTAGGAACACAGTTTTTTTACTGATGCCAGTCGTGCAACCTGCACATCTACTCTCGAAATGTCTAAACATGTAGACCATCTTCGCAATAGATCAAGTACTGTGATTAATTTAGATATGTCACATTTCATAACTGATCAAAGTCATGCAGAATAGGTCATGCATGGAGGCAGAATTGTTCTTTCATCTGCCATTCCTGTCTACAGCTCCACAAACTAAATTTCTGCTGTGCAGATGCTCAACAAACTTTTAAACTTCTAAAAATTAATCCAGGCATGCAGTGATCATATCCTACATATCAATCATAAATTCGTAGCCTATTTTTTTTCTTCTCTCTCTTTTTTTTTTTTTTTTGAGAGGGGGGGTTCTAAGCAGGATTAAACCACCACAAAAACACATTACTATTTACTACAGGGTACTTCTCCTTCAAGCTGCAAAGGACAAATAAGCAATTGGAGATTACACTACACCACATCTTAATAATTAAGAACCAAGCTACAAATTCAACTCACCAACTAGTACTGCTGACAATAAGAGCTGGCCTGTTTGACTTCACCACGACACCAGTTTCAGTTTTGGTAGTAAACAGAGTTTCACAAAGCCCATCAGTCCTCACAATACTGTTCCCTGAAGCAAGATTTGGCCGCTCAAAAGGCTATTAATGGCAGCTAAATGATGCAAAAACATAGGATTATCCAACCCTTACCTTGGCTGATGCAATCTTGAAATCCCTGACAGTGCCTTAGTTCTTCGTCCAATTTATGAAATAGCTGTAGAAGATAACCAAACATACTTCACACACATGCAAGAAAGAGGGGGGGGGGGGGGGGGGGGGGGGGGGGGTGGGGGTTTCTTTTTTTAAAAGATCACCAAGCATGAGCTGAACCAGGGAGAAAATCCCAGCCTACCTTATGTTTCTCCTCCAATGAAGCAGGATGGAAAAATTCAGGTGGCTGATCATATAAGACAGTGGCTCTGCAATTGGATAGAGAAAATAACATTATAGCACTAGGAGAGCACAATTGAATCATCAGAAAAACTGCAAAACTAAAAACAGAACCCTCACCTGATTCCCCAATTTTGCGCCAGTTCATGTTGCATTGCCTTTGTTACACAAAGGGAGCCATGTGCCAGCTGTCCATAATGCTTCTCAAACCTTAGAAACCATACAATCATGCGAAATCTGCCATAAAATCACCAGTAGGAGCAATAAATGAAACATAGATTAGCAAATCAGATGCATACCATCGATATACTGCCACAAAACGGCTTCCTCTACCAAGAGATAGCCCAAGCAGAGTGTATCCAAAATTATGCCAATCCACTATAAATGCAGACTGCCTCAACCAGCTTGCCCATTTTACAGCTGCCAACGTTGGAACAGATGGTGGATTCTGTAAAGAAGGAAAAGCATGACTGACTCTGGACAACCGAGCTTTCTCATAAATATTGAAGAGATAACCAACAGAAATAGCTTTTTAATTGACAATTCACTAAATGCAAGATAAATTACAGGATATCTGGAGCAATTAATTTGAAAAAGACCAATTCAACAGGCGGAATAGTCAACGTGAAATGAAGAACTGCAAAATATGACAATAATGATATTAACACGTACATGAATTGTGCATTTCTGAAATGTCCACATTACTTGGCAAGTTGAGATACAAGAAGTTTGATGGCGTTAAAAGTCCTATAAAGGATAAATTACTGAAGAATCTATATTTTGGGAAGGGGGGAATACTGATTTTCTTCATTTGATGTTGTTGACATGCAATTAGCCTTTTGTAAGAAGCCAAACAAGCTCCAGTTCTTTGGGTGTTGTTTTCCCTTGGCAATTATATGAGTGTGTGCGAACTAAATGTATACAGGATTTGATGATGGGATATAGTTAGAAGTTAAAACCGTTGCCAAGATACGAGCCTTAGCACAGTGCAAACTAAATCTATTCTAAGCCCTTGAATCTTCATCTACAGCTTTAAGAATTAAGATTAAATGGCCAAACGTATCTTCTTTTCAACGGACACATAGAATTTCCTCATCCATCCACTCCTCTGCACATTTGAGGCCCCTCCAACAGCCAAATCTGGGCAATGTCAGAAATTCAGCTAGCCAGCAACAGTGCCACTAGGACAGGCAACAGTTGATCCTTTTCCAAACACTTCTCTCTTCTCTTTCCAAGAACTCCTAATCCCACAGTAGTGGTCTCATTGCAAGCGACCACATGCACTAGGAGGAGGATTCATAACCAGATGGCATGTGCTACTACTTACGAACAGGTACTGTGAAAATGGCAAGAGTTTGTTACTAGGTAGGAAAGTGTAGTTTAAACTGCATCAATCTGGATTCTGCTTGTTTATATCTAACAGCAATATATTAAAGTTTATCTGCAAGAAGCTCTCAGCTCTGCTCCGATGGCAGCAGAGAGATCAAGAGACAATGGAAATGAAAAGGGGAGGCAAAATTGTCCACTTGAAACCCTCAACCAAGCTATGTTTGAAACTTATTAGGTCTGAATAGACACTCACCTGCACTATAAAAACATCTGGAGCAGGCACTTTGACACAAAGATGCCAAAGCAGTGTAATGAACTGGAACACCGGCTTAAGCAAAAGCATTAACCGATGAAGTATCGAAGGTAGATTTTGAAGAACCTTTGGCCACTGCGCCTACAAAGTTCCGAGAAAAATTAGGGATATAGGACAACGATATTGAGCTAAATATCTATAAGGATTCAGATGATCCTACCATTTTGTGAATATGAATGGAAGGGTGCTCCATAATAGCAGCATGCGGATCAGAACCTACAAAGGTTCACGTTGACCATGTGAGCTCAAATAACGTTCTCAATCTCCCCTACCAAATAACAGCTTTTGAGGACATCGAAGAGATTGACCACAAAGAAAGTGACAATAACAAAGTAGAGCCAAGACATTTGATGATCGATATATTCACCTGCACGAAAGTCATGAATTCATAAATATTATCATCTAGTAGATACTACAAGAATATCTGCAGTTGAATTTCAAATTGGTCTTAGACTTTAGACATGCATGACATGCAACTCATAATATTGACAAGGAGCCCAAATAACGGTTTGGTTACAAAGGGGCTAATTAGTATGTCAGGTCACGAGTGTGGAAGTCCACTGATATGGTAAAAACAAACAAGGCCTTGCAATTGTAGTCATGTGAATTTCTTTAAGATTTTATCAGACATTTGTGGAAACAAATATAAATTAATGAGATAAATAAGAATATAGAAAGTTAAGACACATCATAACTGTCATCAAGCCCAAATCCATATCCTCAATCCTGCCTAGGCACTAGGCAAGGTGTGAAAGGGTCATAGCTATACACATGTACCCCTAAATTGCAGAGAGGCATTACCCCTTATTATATATAGATGTTTAAAACATAGTACTAAATATTAGAGACATAATAAATGAACAAGTCAACAAAGTAATGGGTGTTGTCCAAAATGTAATTCTTGTTTCAACTAATTTGCACTATAATAGGCCATAACTGCCTTAACACATGAATCACAATTCAACATTTATAAAGTGGGGTTCATGGTCACGTTCATATAAGAAACCTTGATGATGGCTATTGGACTTTGTTTAGTTACATGCCCAAAAGTGGCAAATGAAAGACTAAAGCTTGCCTGCGCGGCGTTATCATGTCAATCTTAATTTTTCTTAATTTTCTTGAAAGCTAGAATCAGTATTTGGAAACAACAAATTGAGGTTTACAATTATTAGATATTAAATCAATTATTTGAACACCTGCAATGTTGCAAATTTTAACATACCAAAGCCATAAATTAATAACTTACATTGATGTCCAGAATGCCCTAAATCTTTCTAATTTCCACAAACAGGTTCTCATGGCATATTTACAGCCCCCAAATAAGAGAACAGCCCCCGTTTCTTTCCTGTATAAAATACTGATCTTAGAAAAATTATGTGTAAAACATCTCTATTTTCATAATGGTAATAAACATTTAGGACACATTGCACTGCTGCACGTTGGCCCTTGCTCAAAATGAGATGAAAACTTTAACTCTCTCCCTCATCAGCATCTTTTCCCCATCAATGTCAGCCATGTCAACTTTGCTGTGCAAAGATGTCAACAGTCATACAGATGACAACCAACCATAATTTAGAACAAAGGTTGCTTTAAAACAACATTTAGTGATTCATTTAAAGAGCCTAATCACTGCATAGAATTACTAACATATTCCAGCCTATGTCATTAGGACCAAAACAAAGCTTTGTATGGAGCGACCAACATAGCCTTCCAGGAACCATACGAAACATCAGTCGCATGTTGATCAACTAAGCAAATAATAACATGATTATCTCCTCTCTATTATGAGCACATTTGTATACTCTTTGTTCCACATAACAAGCCAATCACTCCTGCCAACAAGAAGCACTCATCCAATCAGGCCTACCAAACTAGTACCCCAGATTCCCTCCTCGTGGGGATTTCATGCATATGCAGCCTTTTCCCAACAATTGCAACAAAGGTTGGTTTCCCTAATTCCCTTGAACCCTGAATTTCCAATAATTAATTGCCCAATGCTCCACAACAAAAACAGTGCCCAGTTTAGTATGTCATTTTGCTCTAGTCCACTTTGATCCAAACCTGTAACAAAGCTTGTCAAAGAAGTTCCACTATCTGTAGTTCTGTGCAGGGACAGGGAGGGGATCCAATCTTTAAGCAGCTAAGCATCATTACAAAATAAGAGGTTTAAGCTATAACAGGCCAATCATTCTTTATTCATGCAACAATATTAACTCAGAATAACGACAATATTACCTCCATATGCAATGATGTCTACCTCCAGAGATGCCTAAAAACAAACAAAAGCAAAAGAGCTACTCAATTACGAAATCAACAGAAAAAGGTGGGGGGGAAAAGAAATAATAGCAGAGTATAAGAATTTACTAGAAAATCTGTAATATCGAAAATGATCCCCCAGGAAACCAAAGCAGAAATTTGTCTTATAAAGTGACTTGAAAATTTCTGTTTGTCAGGCCTCTTTTTGAATACAAATGCTTAGAATGTATATAAATGTCGCCATTTGTTATGAGTTACTCTCACAAATTCTGTCCGTGACGTGAGACAGATCTCTGTTTTCCCCCCTTCTCTGCTAGGTCTGTCTTGTGGCCCAAGTCCTTTTACCTTATGTCCCAATCTATTTTCTTTTAGCATGGAGTCATCCAAGAGAAATTTTTTCAATGTAAAGGAGCTATTATGAAGTTTTATGTGTATGCAACTTATTTCCTAGAAAGGACAAAATTTACAATGTTGATTAGTTTCACTAATGATGTTATAAATTTTGATAAGAAATGCAGTCGCTAATACTATAATTGATAGTGAGGATGAGAACAACACCAACATAGAAATAGGACAACAAAGTAAAACACATAAATTAACAAAATATGAAATCATTGATCCTAGGCGCCATCAGCAAACTACATTTGGACCGAGACTAAATTGATTGATATAAATGAGGAAAATATTTTACCTGGCGAGCAAGGGAGAGGGCATGATATTGCATCCTTGGACTACGACCTATGTCCCCTAATACTACCACTGCCGCCCTTCCTCTTTTGCCCATATTCTACTAGGCCTCGTCCAACAAAACTGTCGTCAGAACTGACCAAAACCAAGCAGCAACAATTCATTCGATTGTTCACAATGAGTAAAAATCACTATAAATGCTACCTTAATTCAGCAATTCGTCATTTTGATCCAAACTCAGCATTCACATGATAGAAAAAATGGAAAGCAAAAAGAAATGCACGCCTAAACGTACATCAAAACAGCCCAGAAAATTCAAATTACATTGACAATCTGAAATCTATAGCACAATTTTGAATCCAAACAACACCAGCAAGAGCTCGGTGGTTTAAAAAACCGGATCAGATAAAGTATCCCTCAAAATTTTGCAGATTTTTGGGTTCCACCAAACCAATAACACTACGATCTTCAAGAACATTCATAGAGATTCGTGATAGCAAGAGCGAAAAGATGGGACAGTGAGGAATGAACGGAGAGATTACTCACCGGAGTTTCCGAACCGCCGGCGGGAGATCTTCGCCGGGAACCAGGGGGAGGAGAGAGAGACCCAATGACTGGGACTTAGCAGACTGGTTTCGCAATTAGAGCACAGTAAAATGTACGTTTACTTTCACAGAGAATGAAGCTAAAATTTTGACAGAAAAATAAACGGTTGCGGAAACCATGCATTATGAGTTTGAAATCGAACTAGGACTTCAACCTTAAGTAATTGGCTAATATTTAATTGATTAAAAGAAAATGAGATATCTTTGGACTCATTTTATAAAAAAATTATCTGTAACTCTTAAGACAGTAAGTAAATATCAATATAGGTTAGTTTAAGTAGTTTGATATTTATTTCCCTTAAGTAAGGTCTCGAATTCAAGTCTTGTAAATGGAGATAATCTGTAATGGAAAAGTTCTGTATCTTATTGGGTCAACAGTAGCTCAATTTCAACGAAATGGAAGATCCTATACCCAAAACAAAAGTAGTTAAATAAATAGAATTCTACAAAAATAGGTTAAACTAGCCTTAGTCCCTTTGTGATGTAAGAGTTATGTAAAATCCTTTTCTGACATTATTATATTCAAACTGAAATTGCATGAAAAATTTATTTTTTAAAGATTTATTGATGTATTTTTATTCAAAGTACGCATGAATAATTTTCTTTAATGGCCAATGTAACTGTAACAATATATATCTATGTATATAGGTGTAAGTACTTTGTTATCAATCATTTATCAACCGTATCTTTTTAATATTTGAACTTTTTATTTAAAATAGTATTTGAATACATTTTATTAGTCATATAGTTTTGAATTTAGGTCCATAAATGAGTTTCTAATTGAAACTATATTCATCGCTTTATCTTTAAAACTTCCTATGCATTTAAATTGCATATCAAAAGTAATTGTTAATCTTAATTTTATTGACTATTTTATTATACATTTAAAAATGTATATGTAAAGTTCATTAGAAGGATATGAAGGATATACTTTACTCCTAGTACAATAAATAGCAATAAAGAAGTGACAATTTGGCATGAAATTAATGAGATTCTAACTACTAAGACAATGACACAAGCATATAAATTCCCTCCATTTTACATATAACTAGAGTGATGCTCGTGCATTGCACAAATCAAACTATTTGTTCATTATTGTACATTTTAATCTGCGTGCATACAATTCGTAAGATTGTACAAAGAATATCCCATTGATAATATAAAGAACACAATGCATATAAAAGTGTAAAATGTATGTTATAAAAATATAATGAATGTATTATGAAAAATATTAATGATTCATACGAAAGTAGCATTTTTGTTACATATTCGCTTGTGTCATATGGTGATAATTACACGAATCATATACTTGATTATCGAATCTTCAAACATATGACTCCTTTAATATTCTAAGTAATTAATCGGTAGTCAATGGTTGAACTAAATCAAGAATTCACATATCTTAACAAATCTTGCTCCTTATGAGATTTTCAATCATATCTCATATTATTAACTAAAGCTCTTCGTTAATTCTTCTCTATTGTCTCTATATGGTCACCATTTAATGAAGATTACTTCAATGCACTAAAACAAAGTAATTGAGGAATATGAAAAGGTAGCAAATAGCTAGGAAGGTATGTTTAGAAAATATGGTATAAAGATAAAACATAAATGCAAGGATAGGTATTAATTTTGAGACATTTGTCAAAAGGAGAAGTTATCACTCAATTATATATATATATATATATATATATATATATATATATATATATTATTTGAGAAGTTCTAGATGAGTTATGATTTTAAAAATTAATGCGTTATGAAGTTCCGAAATTGATGAGGAAAAAAAAAAAAAAATAATATGAACAATCATTGAAGATTTTGAAGTTCAAGGTGAGAAATGGGAAAAATCATTTGATAACATGCCCAGTCCACCAATTATGCGATATGAGTAGCCCCATGAATCTTTTACGTAAAAACCTCAACCAAAGTGCCAAGCCACCAGGAGAAGTAAACTCGCTTTGCAACCTGTATAGTACAGGTCGTAGTGGCTATGCACAGCGAGGTCCATTATGCCTCCCACTGTCTTTTAAGAATACTTGTGTACTAAACGATATGTTACCATTCCTATGCGTGATGCTTTTCTTAAGTTGCCTAGAAAAAAGGTTGTACCCGGCGGAATTGAATCAGGTGAAAGCGAACACATTCCTCCTAAACAAACTTCCTGTGGTCTCTGCACCAAAGTCATCAATCGGATCCACCATTGTGCACCTTTTTGTCCAAACCCATGGCACCATCACTTTTTGGTATTTGTTTGTTGGGGAGATTTGAGGAGGAAATCTGAAAGAACCAGGGCACATAACAAATAGATCAGGTGAGATTCCATCATCACAATCACTCGACAATAGGAGTAGCTTTATTACGTTCGGCATTCCTCATGTGTGATGTCCGATCAAAAGCAAATGTTCCTCAAGGAACAAGTGGGGCATCCCTCCTGTGATCCCTATCAGATTTTGCAAAAACTTCATGTAACTCTTATGTTGATCCATGAACTTGTACATTTAGAGACAATTGTTCATTGGAAAACAGAAAACGAAAGGAAAGAACTATAGAGATTGGAGGCAGAGTAGCCACTCGAAAGTACATAATCGTTCATGGCTGGTCACAGAATTACAGTTCAAATTGAAGACATGCATCTTTCAAGTAAACACTCGAAGATTATACAGCTCCTCATTTTGGTTGCTCAGAATCCCACTTCGACAGTCTGAGCTTCAACATTCTTACAAGCACGGTGCAGGCAAGGCTTAAGAGGAGCGTCCCATTCAGTACTGACGTTGTCAGCTAAAATTTCTCACTCAGCAAGTCAGCATATATTTCTTTTTTCAATAATTAGCTGCTACGCACAGCACCGATCAGGGTATTTTCTGATGTGGTCAGAACACCTAGCTCTATAATTTGCTGATAGATATCCATATGCATTCACATTTCAGTCAGATATTGTCAACATTCTTGGCATAATATCCATGGCTTCCATCCAAAGCCAAGGAGAACATAACAACTTTTCCAATCTGAGCACAAAAACATCACTAAATTACATGCTCTTTTCCATCTTCTTTTTCCCCTTTCTTTAATCTTCTTATTCTTTTTCTTTTTCTCGGGGGGGGGGGGGGGTAGGTGAGACAACCAACTTATGGGATGCCAGCGTGGAAAGGCAATCACTTATGAACTACTTGCAAGGTTCAAATTTGATTAGTATCTATTTTTTTAAACTTTTTGACAAGTTACCCTTTTTCTAGGTTTATAATTTTTTTTAACCTTACACTTGAAAAAAAATATATAATATTGGCAGTAAATATGCATGCAAAGACTTCAAATATATCAATAACGGGGCATGAGGACTGCAAAGTCCATAGTATGCATCACTCTGCACGAATTGGAAAGCTTTTTTTCCCCCCCTTCCTTCCCCCTAACAAGAACAACATGAAGAATCTAAAACTACTATTTGTTTTCGTACAAGTAAGGAGTTTGTCTCTTTGAAAATTGTACTTACAAATGCACCGGAGGCTAGGAGTGCCAATGCTTTGAAACATCATTCCCATTGCAGACACCATCATCCAAGAACACAGGCATAACTTCCTTGACAACCTGCATTTTCAGTAAGTTGTTCTCAAGTTAAAAGTTCAAGAATATGATTTCAGTGTCAGTTACGCTCAAGGGTTATGTCCAAAAGCACCATATAACAATATAACATATACCTCTTCTGGAGCCACTACAGAAGTAGAGAAGAGAGTAAGATGATACGAGCTGATCCATTTTGAATGGCCAGTGAGCCACTCTCACTAAAGAGCCAAGAATGATGAAAATAATGCCGAAGAAGATATCAAAGAGACAATAGTATTATAAATATGTGCATAAAAAGGGTAAGAAAGAATTAACAAGAAGGATGATTGATCATACCACTCTCTGCAGGTCATTCACCCTCCACAAGAATGGGAGCTGGTGATTGCCTGAAGCCACTTCATAACCCTGTTTGGTTTCAACTTCAAGCAGGAGTTCAGGAAACCAAGTCATAGGCATCTCAAACCAGAAGCATGTCATTCTTGCAGAGGACTATCTGATCCTCTTGGCTAAAAGCTTATATGAACTAAGGCAATAAAATTAATCTAAAGAGCGTGCGTTTCATCACTAGTGGGGAAAAGGGCAATCAAATTGGTATTATTAACATTGAACAGTCAAGAACAGATGGAGGAGAACAGTCATTAAAAACATAGGAATCAGGGGTCACTAGCATATAGCTTACTTGGGGAATATGCAACCCATTGCTGATAAGTGGAAGAAACAAAGTGAATGACTACCAAAATTTAGAACAGACTCGGGAGGAGGCCTAGGGGGTAGTGGTGACAAGAAGTCAAACATAAGGTCTTTGCAATTGCGAAAAGTTATATTGCTGTTGTTGTGGATAAACATTCGTGTTTTTAATTATCACTGTTGTACATTTTTCTTTTTTGTCAATAATTTTATACAACTATGTACAACTGGAATTCTTTACAGACAACCACTCACCAATAATCCCCACAAGAGCATTTCCCACATTTGAAGTGGTGAAAAATCTTTGAATCCCCAACAACAATCTCCCGTTTTGTGATTTCCGATATTTTCTTTGCAACAACGTGGCAATCTTCACACAATCTGATGTTTTTCCTTACAATAATTGCTCTTCCTATAGTAGTTGAGATCAATCCTGAAGTGATAGCCAGTCTAACACTATGAAGCTCAGGGGAATTTTCCCTTTTCTTGGCTACTTTCGTCGGGCTAAACCTAGCTAAAGTATGAACATAATTATGCTCTCCAATCTTTGTTGAAATAACATCCAAGGCATCGTAAATCTTACTGATTTCTTTGTGGCACTGATCGTGATTAAAGAACCTTTGAACCTTGCCGTCAATCTCAACTGTGCTGCAACCAACTGTCCTTTCTATTCCCTCTTTACTCATTATAAAGTGTATCCTCTCCACATCCTCCCACCTCTCCAACTTGGCATATAAATTAGAAAGCAACACGTAACACCCAGTATTATCCTGATCTAATGATAAGATATGCTTAGCTGCATACTCAGCAAACTCGGTACTCTTTCTGTTTCTACTTGCAGCCAGTAGAGACCCCCATATCCTCGATGTTGGAACCAAAGGCATTTCCTCAATGAAACGCAATGCCAAATCCAAATTTCCTCTACGGCCTAGAAGATCAAGCATACAACCATAGTGCTCTATTCCGGGATCAATTCCGTACTCCCTTTTCATAAGATTGAAGTACTTCCATCCCTCGTCAACCATGCCTGCAATGCTACAAGAAGATAATAGAGAAACAAAGGTACTTCCATTTGGCTGAATATTCTTTTCTTGCATTTCTTTGAATAATTCTACAGCATCCTTCCCAAAACAATGCAATGCATACGCCATAATGATAGTGTTCCACGAAACAACATCCTTATGAAAAATACCATCAAATACTTTACGAGCACTTATGAGGTCTCCACATGTGGCATACATGTGGACAATTGCATTTGAAACAGAGGTGCTCAAGACAAAGCCTGATTTTGCAATATAAGCATGAATTTGCTCACATTCTCTTTGCAAGGCAAACTCAGCATAAGCAGACAAAATGCTGGTGATTAAAAAAGCATCAGGTTCCATATCTGCTTTTAGGAAGCTTTGAAACAATTGCAGGGCTTCTGTGTAACAGCCATTCCGGACATAAGCTGCAGCCATGACATTCCATGAAACCGAGGTTTTTGAAGTCATTTGACTAAACAGAATCTTTGCCAAACTCAGTCTCCTACACTTGCCATACATGTCAACCAACGCAGTCTCCAAGACTGGATGAGAAACAAACCCTTGCCTAAAGGCAAAGCCATGAATAGATCGCCCCTGCTGAAGTGCACCCAATTGTGCACAAGCAGGAAGTAAGTTTATTGTGGTGATCACATCAGGAACCAATTTATCATCATCTTGCATCTTCTTCAAGCAAGCCAATGACTCATGCTGCAAGTCATTGACAACATAGCTGCCTATCATAGCATTCCAGGCCCCAATACTTTTATGAACTATGCCATTAAAATACCTTTCTGCATACTTCACCTCCAGGCACTTGCCATACATGTCAACTATAGCTGTCTGAACCATGACATCCATGTCAAGCCCAAGCTTAATAACTTGGCAATGAATCTCCTTCCCCTTTTCAGGGAAGCATTCAAGGGAACAAGCACCAAGAGCACCAATTATGCTAAACCTATCTCGGACCATTCCAGAAGCCTGCATGCTGCAAAAGTACATGAGTGCACGACATCCATCACCAATTGAAACGTATGCACTAATCATCGAATTCCATGAAACCAAGTCTCTGATTACCATTTCTTCAAATAACCTTTCAGCACATTCAACAAAACCCAGCTTGGCATACATGGCAATCAATGAGTTACAAATGTAGACATCCACACCCAATCCACACTTTGTCAACCGAGCATGAGCTTTCTGCCCATGATTCAGAGACAGCAAGCCAGCACAAGCCTTGATCACAAAAGGGTAAGTAAAGTAATCCGGTTTAGTCTCTTCAAACTGCATTCTGTAATAATAATGAATAGCCTCGTCAAAAAAACCCGCATCGACTAAACCTCTAATTATAACATTCCAAGCAAAGGCCTCTCTTTGGGGCATTTCCTCAAATAGGTGGAGTGCATCAGACAATGGCCCAGATTCCACAAGAGAACAAAGGGACTGGGTTTTCTCATACATGGGCAGCCTTTTTGAAGGGTTTATTTTCCTCCTTTCTTGCTTGAGAGCTGATTTTGAAGGTATTGGGTTCACTGCTTTATAGTTTCTGGTTGTGGCCAATGAACACTTCGGGGGCAAAGATTTCATGGGTGAGTATGAAATGGGCAAGGTAGCGTGAGTAAGCAAAGCAGCCATATTAAAGTATGAGACTTTGTCGTCGTCAGAAGTTCAAAATTTCCCTGGAATTTGGAAGTTCTCTCTGCATTGGAAGCCGTGGTGGTGCTGTGGCAGCTCCATTGTTTCCCTTGCGAGAAGAGCAGGACAATAATAATAATACTGTAATAATAATAATAATAATAATAATAATCATCATCATAAGCCATTATTTGACGATTTTTTTGTAACGTGGTTGAACTAGACCGGTTACAAAACCGGCGTAAGGAAAACTAAAAAATCAAAGCAAAAAAGGCAGTGAAAAACGAACAGGTATTGTACAAAAATTATTTAAAAAGGAGATATCGTATTTTTAGAATGGTTCAAGTAATTATTGTAGCAATTGATAATTTATTTAGAGAAATTATCTCTAGAAGATGACTCAATATTTTAAGTTAAAAAGTCAATCTAAATCAATAGTATAATCAATCACTCCGAGTACACTCTCCTCCAAAAAAAGTCTACCCTTTAAACCTTTGAAGTGGTTACCATCTAAGCTTTTGTTGATGGTAAGTCTCGTTTTGATTAATTTTCATACAAATCGGTAATTTAATACTGATTTTTCTACAAATGAAGTCTATCCCTATACATGTAAGAGTTTTATTTTACCATTTTATGGAGTATTACTCTCTCTTTTTATAAAAGATGTGTTCAATTGATTTGGTCTAAGAAATTAGGTAAAGATCGATTTTCAAATCGCTATAGCACTGATTGTGAGGCTCCCCATCAAAAGGAAAAATGCAAAGACATCAAAGATTATTCATGATAAGATTGTCAAAATTTCGAAGCTAAATGTCAGTAAATTTAAATTCGTTTTTTGAAAAATTGAATTTCATATGTATGTTTTGGATTTACAATTGTTTATTTAAAATTTTCATTGTAAGGGCCATTTTGGCCAAAACAATGCCCATGAAGGTCGATATTTCATAGTAATTGCGGACGAAGGGTGTACATCTCTGACTACAAACAAATAATTACGCGGAAATTTTTCCCGTGGACCCCCGGATTGGTTTTACTGGAAGCCACCCATTTGCAAATTAACATGCGAGTTATGGTTAGGGTTAGGGTTAGGGGCAGGGGCATGTTGAGGTACAAATTATATTAAGATAACAAGCATCCATTAGTCAAAAAAATTTTAATGAATAATTATCTGTAAACATACTCGAAATTACTTTATATGGATGATCATAAACCAAAATGGTATTATCAAATTCTAGAAAATTTAAAAATAGGATATAATATTTCTGGATCAAACATTCTTCAAAGTACGCACGAGGATTTTGATTGAATTGATTCCTGATAATTAACTTCAAACTCAATTTAATCAGTTTTTCGGCTGGCCATAAGATTCAAATAAGTGAAGTTGAGTTTCATTGATTTGTGTGATGCTATATGAGAAAATTAACACTTAAATGGGAAGATCTCACATATTAACTCACCTTTGTTTTTTTAAGTAATTCATATAAAATTAACTCCTTTTTCTTTCTTCATTTTGTTTTATGAGGGGTAATTCTTCACAGCTAATGGCAAGGAGGGCAACTATAGAATTGCCATGGGCAGTATCATAGGTGCCTATGGTAGGATCCCCAATTCTTGGGCACAAATGAGAGGTCCTATGATCACAATTAGTCAATTACATATTTTGTGCAACTCTTTTCCTGCTCAACTATGAAGACATATAATCGGATACATTATCTTTTATATAAAGAAAAGAAAATAAGAATATAAAATGAAAAGAAAATAAGAATATAAAATGAAGGCAGAGGAGCCATTTAAAAGTACACAAACATTCATTTATGGTCACAAATCAAAAATGAAAGTCCAAATGGAAGTTAAGCAACTTCTGGGGAAAAAACTTGGATTATACTGCTCAGTTTGGCTATGCTCAAGTTCAGCTCCAATGGTTTGTAGCATGAGTCTTACAAGCGGGGTGCAAAGTGACGGTAACGAGGAGCATCCCAGTCAGTAGTGATGTGGTCACGAGTGATCTCTTGGAGGGACCGACAGCCACTTAGCGCCATGGTCAGCTCAAACTCATCGCGCAACATTTGGAGGACCTTCCTTACACCAGCCTCTCCATCAGCAGCCAAGGAGAACACAACAGGTCTTCCAATCTGAACACAGATCAAACCATCAGGCATTTAGCACACCTTCATCGTTTCTTTTCCTGTTCTGCTGTTCAGGGGTTGGGGGGGGGGTATGAGACACAAGGCCTAAAACTACTGTTTATATGAAACAAATTTGTCCCTGAGGATTATACTTACAAATACACCAGAGGCTCCAAGTGCCAGAGCTTTGAAAACATCAGTCCCACGACGGACACCACCGTCCAGGAACACAGGAATGCGGCCTTGTACTGCCTTGACAACCTGAATTTTCACCAAGTTTTACTCAAATTAGAACACTTATGCCTGAATTTCATTGTCAAGATCAAGGGTCATCTTCTAAACACAGTACTGACAATAGCAAAGGCATCAGCAGCCAATAACATTACCTCTTCAAGAGCCATTATAGTCGCAGGGACATAATCAAGCTGGCGAGCTCCATGGTTCGATACGATAATACCAGCTGCTCCATTTTGGACAGCCAGCCTAGCTGAAGAGCCAAGGATGATATAGAAAAAGCTTGAGAAGATATCCAAGAGATTATAATAGTACATGCATAAAAAGGGATTAAGAAAGCAAAGAACAACATTGGGAGAAAAGTAGGAGTAAGAAGGATAACTAATCATACCATCCTCAGCGGTCAATACACCCTTCACTAGAATGGGCAGGCTAGTGATTGTCTGAAGCCACTTCACATCCTGTTTATTCAAAGCAGGATTGTCAGAGAGCTGATAAATCATTATCTTAATATTAAAGGAGTGCTTGATCATCAATTTTCATTTAAAAATATTGTTCAAGGAGACGAAATCTTGATAGAATTCTTACAATGTTTTACCAGAAACCTGGAAATGATTGTCTAGAAAGAAAATGCCAGGACTCCACTTAGTACACACAATATGTGGAGTGAAGAAAATTCAATTTTCCATCTCTCAAATAGGGTCAAATTGATGCATCTAGAAAAACCATGTCCTCTGTTTTGTTTTGCTGCATGTGAGACAACCAGAAAATTATTCACCAAACTGTTTTCTTCTAGCCAAACATGCCCTAAGACTATGAATTTCACTAACTTCGAATCCTGTTTTCACATTAATTCAAACTGAAGCTATGATCTGATTCAGATTCTTATGATTCCAAAGATTCTCATTTGTCTGGCTATGGCATGTGGCCGGAGCGCATATTGTGTTTTCTGGCTTGTGCTTTTTGGTAGGTATTTGGCATTCGGTGTATTGGGATCCAGAAATTTTTTGTGATGAACGTACAGGAAAGCCTTCTTTGGATTTGCCTAAAATTTTTGAAATTCATTTATTTCTTTTCAGGGTGGCTTGTTTGGTTTTGGTGCATTTCGTGTAACAGGCTTGTATGGTCCCGAAAAATAGGTGTCCGATCCTTATGGACTAATAGGAAAAGTACAATCTATAAGTCCAGTATGGGGCGTAAAAGGGTTTAATCCTTTTTTTCAGGAGGAATAGCCTCTCATCATATTGCAGCGGAGACATTGGGCATATTAGCCAGTTTATTCCATCCTAGTGTCCGTAAGTCTCAACGCCCATACAAAGGATTACGTATGGGCAGTATTGAAACCATTCTTTCTAATAGTATCGCAGCTGTCTTTTTTGAAGCTTTTGTTATTGCCGGGACGATGTGGTATGGTTCAGCAACTGCTGTGATCGAATTATTTTTTCCCACTCATTATCAATGGGATCAGGGATACTTTCAGCAAGAAATATATCGAAGAGTAAGTGTTGGGCTAGTCGAAAATCAAAATTTATCAAAAGATTCTTGAGAAATTAGCTTTTTATGATTACATTGGTAATAATTCGGCAAAAGGAGGATTATTTATAGCTGGCTCAATGGATAACGACAATGGAATAGCTGTTGGAAGGGTAAGACACCTATTTTTAGAGATAAATAAGGGCGTGAACTCTTTGTACGCTGTACGCATACCTTTTTTGAAACATTTCCAGTCGTTTTAATAGATTGGGACGAATTGTTAGAGCTGACGTTAGGAACAGCGGAATCTAAGTATAGCGTCGAACAAATAGGCGTAATTGTTGAGTTTTATAGTGGCGAGCTCAATGGAGTCAATTATAGCAATCCCGCTAATGTGAAAAAACATGCTAGGCGTGCTCAATTGGGTGAAAATTTTGAATTCGATCGTGCTACTTTGAAATCTGATGGCGTTTTTCGTAGTAGTCCAAGGGGTTGGTTTACTTTTGGACATGCTTCCTTTGCCCTACTCTTCTTCTTCTCTTCGGACACATTTGACATGAGGCTAGAACCTTGTTCAGAGATGTTTTTGCTGTTATTGACCCAGATTTCGATGCCCAAGTAGAATTTAGGGCATTCTAAAAACTTGGAGATCCAACTACAAGAAGACAGGGAGTCTAATACAACATTGCTTTCTTTTTTTTGTCTCTATTTTTTTATAGGATGCTAGAAAAATCTTAATATGAGATTCTGAGTCAATGCCCTTCCTTTTTTTCCCCCTTATTCTTCCTTTTTTATCTTTATCTTTATCGGGAAAGAGGCTTTTAACAAAAACCTGATGAGAAATCAGGCAAGTACAGTCTAAAAATTTTCAAACCAGTCAGATATGGAGCTCCTATGAATAAATTCAGTTCTTGAACAAGCAGTTCAATTCGAAAAGCATGCAAGCACATGTACATTGTGAGAACTCCGAAACCATATCCAACATTACCTTCCAGCTCAGTGAGCGGTCAATTTGACCAGCGACATATGAGGCAAGGCCCGAGTCACTTGTCTGCATAACAGGGAAAGATTGAAGAAAAGGTCAATTCCAGAGTGTTTGCAATGCGGACTTGTTCATCATCAGCCCAGTATCACCAGTCACCACTTACTTTGTCCATCTTGCCAAGGTCAAGACCCTCAAAGTTCTTCAATGTTAGGAAAGGGGGTAATGTAAACCTAAATGACTCAAGAGAACACATCAGTGGATATATTGAAATATATAGCCACGTAGGTAATGGACAATCTGATAGGAGTGGAACCATACCTGTTCTTGATGTCAGCTTCTCTACGCCCCAATCTGGGAGTGTCAACAGTAAGGGCAATAGCCTTAAAGCCAGCCCTCTCAGCTCTCCTCACAAGTTGGGTGACTACATTCCTGTCCTTATACACCTGAACAAAAGGAAGCACAAGATGATCCTAAGAGAGTATGATGAAATCTGCAGCTACTACAAGCAGTAGTAACAGAATGTCAAATGTCGAAAGCTTATGATTGAGCAAGGTTCAGCTTGCTAATGAAGATTTAGAGGCCACCGTGGATCGGATCTGGAATCACACAAGGGACTCAAAATGGCCCATCCCAAAACCCAAAAGGGGGGGGGGGGGGAGAGCAAAGATGAAAGCTTACATAGAGCTGGAAAAATCGGATGCCTGGTCCAGTAGAAGCAACTTCTTCCACACTTGATGTAGACCATGAGGACAATGTCTGAAAAAAACAAAAAAAACAAAAAAAACAAGGGTCAAAATACGATTTGTAAGCAAGCAGTGCACTTGAAAAGAAGCTTCATAGGGCTTCGTTTAATTTCCCTGCTTTCGAAATGTCAACCACACAGGGAGTATGAAAACCCTGTATAGAGGTTCTAATATAGTTGACACAGTAATTAGCCCACAGGGACATAACTTTCAGACAACTACTGCAAAATTTGATGAGATTATTTTAAAGCGCTCAGATCTTCAACGCATACTTCTGAATCAGATACATTGAGTGCTTCTTTTCAATAGAACTTAAACAAAAGCAACACATAAAACGTAAAAGAGTCATATGAAATTTAGTTATAATTTGCTGTATGTTTTCTAAGGTTGTCTAAACAAGACAAAGTGAAACTAGGCTTATCGAAATCCATCATCTTTCATTGTGGAAAAAGCAGAAAAATAGACTGTGAAGCTCAGGTCTCCCAAACACTTTAAAGCAAGCCTCACAACTTGCAATTTCACAGCCTCAAGCGCACAGTAAAACGGGAAACTTAAATTAAAGGACAGGGGCCTTTTTGAGTTCCTGCGATTAGCTTGCAGCAAACTACAGATAAAATATATGTCATTACATTTCAAACGAATGTGTATAATAGTATCTACAGTTAGCTCAGAAATAAGTTTTAATTAAACTCAGTGAAGGGATGAGGTCAAACCATGATGGTTCCAGCTGCTGATGCTGCTCTTGCGGTGGCATATTCTCCTGTATGAGCCATTGGAAAATGAAGCCGTAAGTAAAAGACCAAAGCTAGAGACATCATGTGAAGCCACTCTTTAGAAACAATTTATATTCAATGCCAGAAATACTCTGTTAGTCAATGGATGATCTCTGATCAGAATGTCATATTTGGCCCCAGGGGGGGGGTCACCATAGAATTCACTATTCAGTCACCCAGGATTGCCTATTACATACATGATACATCCTTGAAATTCAGTCAGTACACAGTAAGCATACTAAAGACCTGGAAATCAGTACAGATTTCGATGATAATTTAAATTTCTCCTAGATATGTATGCGAAGGACCTTGAGAATTAAATAACATGAAAGCTTTCTTCTGCAAACAATAAAAGAAGGAACGATACATAGCAAAGTCAATAGACCTCTAGCAGCTTACAACGTAATCTTTAGAAAAATCACAAGGCTGGCTAAAACTTTGTACCTGAAGAATGATATTACAACTAAGTATGCAGGGGACAATCAGCCTAGTAGTAAAATTCACCTCAACATGAGCAATGAAACAGCGCCTACTTCCTCATTGAGTCAAAGAAGACATGTGCACCAGCTACTTAAATGAAACAAATCAACTATATTTTCAAATCAAAAGCCAACTTCATCAGAAGTTTAGTCCCACTACAAAATGAAATAAAACATGCAGGGCTCGTTTTGCAATCACATATAAGCAAAGATTATCTGCTCAATGCACAGACAGCATGACTGCTCGAGGATAACATACCTTCAGGGTGTGCCATCTTTTGCATGGCAGTCGGGGCTATCATGATAGGCATTGAGATCTTGAATCCCAAGACAGTTGTTGTCATGTCAATATTGGTCACATCAATAAGAATGCGTGGGCGAAACCTGCATATTTAGCGGATTACTCTTCTGTCAGGATGCATAGCACCCTGGAACAAAGAGTATATTATCTAATTTCATGTAAAACAAGTCCAACTTCCACACAAGGGAGCAGGTTTGACACCCACAAAAGACATGGAAAGTTGTCCTTTTGCTTATCCCCTGCAACCTTCCCCCATGCATTCACCCATATGGGTAACCCCACAGACGGGCCTCCTCGGTATGAATATTCACGACAACAACATCTACTCCCGGTTCTACAGGTTCTGGATCTGTGGAGATCCAGATGTAGACAGTCTTACCTTTGCGTGCATTTGTAAGTCTATTTACCTGCCAGAAAAGCAAAACAGAGCTCAGAAAACAATAGAAAAGGTCAGAGACACAGCTTACAGGATCCTGGAGAAAGCATTTCTATTCTCAGCAAGAGTCCACTGATCCTCAGCGCCAGATGCATAGTAGTCATACACCATCTTAGGCAATTTCTGCTTTGCGATGGCCTCATACTCGGTCACATTGGTAATCTCCATCTTCTCCTAAACAATTAGTACTCCCCTAAAATTGCCTGTTCAATCATCAATTTAACAATCATCAGCCTAAGTTATGAGTGCTTTTTGCCAGAAAGTCAGAAGCAGCAATAACATTTTTTCAGGATGCAAGGACAAACATCAAGAACCCATTGATCTCACTATTAGTAGTATAGCCATTATTAGCCAATATGATAATGAGCATACTGTGACGTATGCAACACCAACGCAAAGTCTAAGTGGGTTTGGTGAATCAAAAACTGTACAAATTGCACTACCTGTGTATAGTGAAGTCGAGAAATTCAAATAAAGGGAGTAAAGAACATCAATCAACAAAACCAATCAATACCCATGTCATTTAAGTAGTGAAAACACTAATACAACTTGACAGAAGATCAAAAGACAAAAAGAACAATAACCCCTTTTAGTCTATTTCAGCAAGAATCCCACAAAATAAGAAAAACCCATTAAAGTAAGATCAAACAACAAAAAGAACAACCCTTTTAGGCGATTTTCGTAACAATATCACAAATTGGAGATACGCATTTGAGTTGAGAGAAAAAGTAGTGAACGAACCTTGTTCTGGGGTGGGCAGAGGAGGAAAGACAGAAAAAAAGACAGACGGAAAAAATTTGCTAGATAAGTGGTGAAGTAGAAAAATTATTGATGGATAAAGAAAATGACAAAACAAGGATGAGGATTAGCAATTGGAAGGTGGGAATTTGAAGAGTCGTCTCAAAACCCTCATCCACAGAAGCCAATATGTGTTTCAGAGTTTTTCCCCCTTGGATTATCAAATTCCAAAACACCCAAATGGATAAATCTTTTGGTATTAAAATTCCAAAAAAGGAGAGAGAAAACAAAACTACCAGCAATAGCAGGAGATGCGGAGGAAAACTACGAATTGTTTTGCTCGCTTGCTCTGTCGCGCACAATGATGCAGAACAAGACGTCACGTGAAACGACAAGTATATATACCTAATGGTGGGAATTCTTTTTCCTTTTCTTTTTCTCTTGGTATTTTTTTTTTTTTTTGGGGGGATACAGAAGAGAGGACCGAGCCCCAACTAGTCTATTATTGATTCACAATAAGCCTAGGAAATTTAGCCCCGACTTGGTCTGCACACAATGAGGTTAATACCTTTCTCGAAGGTTCATTGAAATAAACGAAATCTCCATTAAGCCCAACCCCTAGATTTGTCAAAGAGTCCGCCACCTGATTCGATTCCCGATAGCAATGTGCCACCCTCACTTCCCAATCCAGTGATCGGAGTAGATCGTTCCATCTCTAAACTATCCCATGGTGTCTGGCGTTACAGGTCATTCTTCCCTTGAGCATCCCCGCGACAATGATCAAATCAACCTGTACTATAAGTTTCTCAAAACCCTTTTCTTTGGCTAATAAAAGGCCTCGAAAACCGTTCGTAGTTCTGCACCGACTGATGAACATACCCCCATTCTTTCCGCGAAACCTCCGGACCACTCACAATTCCATCCTCGGAGGATAGTCAGGACACCCCCTCCTTCTGCTAGACCCGGATTCTGTTTCGAAGCACCATCTGTATTAAATGTGTACCATCCAAAAGGTGAGGATTCCCATCCTATGAAAGTGTCCCTCCATGCACGGCAAGGAGGATTGTACCACTTGTCCTTCATTGAATAAGCTTTGATGATTTCTTCGAATTTTCGTAGAAGGAATTTGATTCTATCCGCTGCAACGTTCATGGGTCTGCCAAAGCAGTTATCGTTCTTTCATCACCACATCCACCATATTATAGTGCTAAATTTGATGGGCCAGAAGAAATCTTGGGGTGCTTCCTTTAGATTTTGAAGGATCCATTCACCGAGATCAAGCGTCGGGTCATGTACTCCTAGGTCTAGCTGCTCAAAATATCTCCAGATCTCCTTGGCCTCACTACAAGCCCTTAGAATGTGATTGATGTCCTCTACGTAAGCTGGGCACTTGATGCAATTAGGATTGGAAGCCAATCCCCTTTTGACATGCATCTCGTTGGTCATTAACCTTGGTATTTTATTGTGCACCTACTATCCACCCCCCTCCAAGGCTTTGTTAGGAAAATAGGGTTGAATACGGTACTGGATATCTCAACAAATCGTGAACGTATATACTTTTCTTAAGACTTATTTACTGTACCATAAATAATCTTAGAGATCAGATGCTGAGTAAGCTAAGGATAGATGTTCAAGGATCTCTCAATGTTAAATCAAAGAAAGTGCTACAGTCACTCACTAAGAAAATCTTATTGCATGTGTTAATTTCTCTTCTTCTTATACGTAGGTCTTTTAATCTGAAGAGGCACCAGATATGAACCTGTTGGCAGGTGTTTTTTGAGGGAAAAACCATTGGACGTCATCAATCTGGATAGAATAGTTGAAATCTGCAAACCACGGACTATGGTAGACACCACGGGTTGTCCGCGGTCTGCACTGCCCAGAACAAAACAAGCCATAAGGAAAAAAGGGAGATTCACAGGTCGTGGCATTCACCATGGGCAGACCGTGGTGGTCTCCAGATCCCTGGCCTGTTTCTGGACCTTGAAAATCTACAACATTCCCCCGCCATTTTTGTAATAGCTCGAACCTAATACACATGGATGGGCTGTTGATGGCATTAGAAGTGCAACCCTCCCTCATAGAAGAAATTAAAACAAGTCAAAAGGATGATGCAAAGCTAGAAAGGATCAGAAGGAATATGGCACAAGGGAAATTACCTAGTTTCGTAGTACACGAAGATGGAACATTAAGGTTCCAGAATAGACTATGTGTGCCTGACAAAGAGGAGATAAAAAGAAAGATTTTAGAAGAGGCTCATAACACACGGTACTCAGTGCACCCAGGGGGAACAAAAATGTATAGGGATCTGAGGCAATTTTTCTGGTGGGATAACACGAAGAGAGAAATTGCGAAGTATATGGACACATGTCTAACATGTCAAAGAGTGAAAGCGGAACATCAACGCCCAGTGGGCGAGCTAAGACCCTTGGAAATCCCTACCTGGAAATGGGATTCAATTTCGATGGACTTTATTATGGGTTTGCCCCTTTCTGCATCTAAGAAAAATGCTATGTGGGTCATTGTGGATCGACTTACTAAGTCGGCCCACTTCATACCGATTCATGACACTTGGGGTATCGAGAGACTAGCACAACTATATGTAAAAGAAATAGTTCGATTACACGGCATACCGAAAGATATAGTGTTGGATCAAGATCAAAGGTTTCAAGTTCGGTTTTGGCAAGCTCTGCAAAAAGCATTTGGGACCAAGTTAAACTTTAGCAGCTCATATCATCCTGAGACTGATGGGCAAATAGAGCGAGCTAATCAGATCTTGGAAGATATGTTGAGGGCATGCATACTTGACTTTCAGGGAAAATGGGAGGAGTATCTGCCATTGGTGGAATTTTCTTATAATAACAGCTATCAATCCACTATCAAGATGGCCTTTTTTGAAGCACTATATGGGAGGAAGTGTAGGACTCCATTGTATTGGAGTGGGCTTGATGAAGCACTAATCATAGGACCTGAACTTGTTCAGGAAACCACTAAAACGATAAGAAAGATTCAGGAACATATTAAAGCAGCCCAAAGCAGACAGAAGAGTTATGCAGACAAAAGAAGGCCACTGGAATTTCAGGTGGGAGACAAAGTATTCCTAAAGGTATCCCCCATTAAAGGAGTGAGATGATTCAATATCAGGGGTAAGCTAAGCCCTAGATATATCGGACCCTCTGAGATCATTGAGAAGTTAAACCCTGTAGCATACAAGCTGAGTCTACCCTCGGAACTTGAGCATGTACACAATGTCTTCCACATTTCACAGCTCAGAAAGTATATTCCAGACCCACAACATGTCATTTTAACAGAAGTCGCAGAGAATTTACTATATGAAGAACGCCCTGTGCAAATATTGGACTATAGAGTCAAACAACTTCGGAACAAGAATATTCCATTGGTCAAAGTTTTATGGACTAATCATAATTCAACTAAAGCTACATGGGAAACTGAGGAGGATATGAGAAGCAAATACCCGTACTTGTTTGAGGTATGATGATCATCCCTTGAAATTGCAAGTTTCGAGGACAAAACTTATTCTATGGGGGGAAGGCTGTAATAGCCCGAAGCTAATATACATTCTAATGACCCCAATTTATTTTAACTACAAATTAATCAAGTTGGACGCCACATTGCCGTTTAACATTTTTAAATGTTGTTGTATATTTGTATTTGTGTAGTGCATGTTGAAACAATGATGTGGCCTCAAACAAGGCAATACTAAACCCGTCAATAATCTTCCAAATAAATATTTATTTGAATAATCACCTGTCTGAAGCGTACTAGCAAGAAAAGAGTAACATCTGTGTAAAAATCTAATTATAATAAGAATAACAATACTAATACTAATAATAATAATAATAATAATAATAATGATAATAATAATAATAATAGTACTACTAATAACAATAATAATACTAATAATAATAATAAGAAAAAGAAGAATAAGAAGAAGAAGAATTCACAAAAAAAAAACCAAACCGACATAATCAAAACAAAAGTCAACACAAATTAATTTTACCCCAAAAACCTCAAACTCTCATCCTCTCCCTCTGCCTCCCTAGCACCCAACACACCCCCTCTCTCTCATCCTCTGCTTCGCTCGCCGGAAAAAACCGACCTCCGGTAGTCTGCTGCCGCCGACCCCGCCGGCCAAGGCAGCCCAGCCACTGTCGCCCCTACCTCGTCCGTTCGAGCCTTATCGAACCGCGCAGCCCCCTGTTCTGCCGCGGAAGCCCGGCCCCTGTCACCATCCACTGCCCCCACCGAGGTCTCGTCGGTCACCTGTGAGCCGCCCACGGCCACCAATCACCACCATTACCCTTCAATTCTCCTTGTTCAAGCTTCAAAGCCAAGTTGGAAGGTGAAACCCTACACTTAATTTAGTTGATTTCTTGGGTTGTTTGAGATTGAAATTATTGATGTAGTGATGTTTTAGTGATGTAATTAGCATTGCTATGTGCTTATTTATGAAATTTTGAAAGGGTTGTAGACATTGGGATTGGATTGTTGTTTGAGGCAAATTGGCAGTGAGAGAGTGGAAGTTGAAGTTTATGTGAATGTTAGCTCATTTATAATAATTCGTTGAATTCGTAAATCAATTCTGTTGAATGATTACGTGAAAGGTTCAAGCGGTTGCTATTTGATTTTATTGTGTAATTATAGTTGGATTGGATGATTTTTGGATTATTGACATGGTTTGAGTGAATTATTGTGAGTTGGATAAATTGTAGTTGGCTAGATGTATGCATTGACGCAATATGACTAAGGGCATAGTATGCTTGACATAAGTGGTTTGTGCAAAGTTTACACCATCCATAAACTGAGGTCGTTAGGTTATTGAGTTTATGCGAGTTGTTGGGATTGAAAGTGGTTTGGCTATGTTGTAGATTGTGGCTGACTGTGATTGAGCCATTGAAACTGTGGGTGATAAGTAGTGCTGATTAGGATGCCATGGGGTTGGGGGGGAGCACAACTTGGCTAGTTTAGTTTCGAATGAGCCGTTGGTTGCCCATAAATGCGAGCCTAGTGTTTATGTAATGAAATTACGTAAACTAACTGAGAATCGTTCATTAATGTGATAAAATTATTACCTATGCTTCCTAAATGGTATGTGAATATTAGCGGTGATGAATGGAATGACGGAGACATTAATGCGATAGGTATTGCCCTTTTACGAAGCAAGTTACGCATCCCTTCCTATATATATACTTACACATAAGTAAACAAACGATTTAACAACTTGAAGTTAATTCGAAGACTTGAATAAGTATAAACCTCTACAACAAGGATAACAACGTCGATAATAATAACACAAATCGACACATCGATAATGAAAGCAATGTACAAGGGCATTGATGTAAAACGCACATTAAGTTGAAAGAATTTAATACACTTCAAAACCTCTCACTAACTAAGAAAATGACATATTGAAGCAGAAATGAGGCCACATCGGTCGCTTCAGGCTGCCCACAAACAAGTTTCACTCAAGCTGGAGAGAGGCTTTCCAAAGACCAGGTACGTGCACTGTCTGTGCTCTTCGAAAACTCACGTATTTCTCAGCAATGAAAATTAATACAAGATTCATTCAATGAACCAAGTTTCACAGTGTTTTGTCATGTAAACAAGTAACGCCACCCAATGACCAAGCATTAGGACTTATGTCCATCAATATACCCACGCACGGTATCAACTCAGGCTTCTCGATCGGCCTGGGGGTTGAGCACCTAAAGTATGATCGTTTCAAGATGTACATCGACCAAGGGGTTCACTTTCATATAATAATCAGCAAATCATCTTATTTATGCATTCTCTCTCTCTCCCCTGTTTGCAAAGTTAAGTATTTTGAAATACGGGCACCCAACTCTTTATGTATCATATTTATTTTACTGCATGGGAATATATGTGCTGAGCTTTGACTCATTATTCGAATATTTTATGTTTTTGGTTTTAGGAAAGGGATCAGTGAAAAGCCCATTCTCTAGAAAACCCGAGGGTAGTACGAAGTGAAAGAGGTATCGAAGTTATTTTGCAGGGAAATCGCTAGACACGTGCTCACAGTGATCCTTAAGCCTGGCATCCCAAGAACCAGTTAGCTGTGTATTATTTTGGACCTTGTGATATTAATAGGCAATACTGTACCAATGAATGTATCAAAGATTTTGGATTGTATAAGTGGTTGCATGCGTGTTTCTTTTCAATAGCTGAGTATACAGATGCGGTTTAGTAAGTACAGGGTTACAGGTAAACCCAAAAGCCTTGTTCCATTACGGAAGGGCGGTAACGCTCCCAATTCAAGAAAGACTTTCGCTGTTGAGAAATAGTGGTTCAGTAATGACATTAGTCTAATCAATCATTTAGGATTGGGGCATTACAGTTATGGTATCAAAGCCAGGTTTGTAAACCACTATGAGCGTAGGACATGTGAGAGTGTGGATATGTGGCTTAGGAATTTGATGTGGTAGATTTGTGCCTGTTTTCTCTGGGGCAAGTCTATGTGTAAGTGTGCCTTATACCTTTCTATTTTCTGTTGTCTTCGTGCTTAGATGGATCACCCGGGAGTGCCTGCTGACACGTACACCATACAGATGGCACCACACACTCCAATGGCAGTTCACATTACTAATTTGCATGCGGCCATGATGGCCCACGCGCAGGATCCTCTTTCAGAGTTTCATGACGTGGTAGCCTGCACTCGCCGACTTCTGGGGTCGTTGCCTCTTGTTGCCCCGTGGCATGAGTTTCGACTACGGTATCATGACTTTATGACCACGGGGGACCCTGGAGTCGATGCTGAGCGATTCCAAGCGGTAGGACCCTAGATTGCGGTTACCAGGGACTTATTAGTCCGGGAAGAGTTTGAATTGAGGGGGATTTCCTACGAGATCCTACCCTATATATTCCCGGCGCTCTCGATGCATCCCCCAGTCATTCCACCCCCACCTCCAGCAGCCCAAGGATCCCCACCCCCACAGCCTCAAGTCCCCACCTACCTGCTTCACCCTCGCAGATTGCCTCGAAAGAGGGTTCAAGAGCCCCCATTGGAGTCCATGTGGTGGTGGATGTGCCTAGCTCCCCCGAGATTATCGTGGTAAGCTCTGATGAGGAGGAAGAAGGCCCAGAGGAAGAAGCAAACCCGGAGGAGAAAGAGGATCTGGAAGAGGAAGAGGATCCGGATGAGGACGAGGGAGAAGTCGACATGGCAGACTTCGACAATGCTTCAGGGGAGGAGGATGATGACCTCTCGAACCCTGATTACGACCCCTTATTGGATCCTTAGGCCTGATTCTACTTTGGGCCTAAAATAAAGAGATTTTGGGTATCTTATGTTGTACGACTGGCATAGTGTGATATTCTTTTGTTCACTACTTATACATGTGATGTATATAGGCAACCTAACTTGCCAGCCGTGACAGGGCCATCCGTTCTCTTTTTGGGGTTTGGACGGATCTGAATAGAAAGGTGACTCAACTTAGCAGGTACTTGTACAGTAGGGGAATTGGGTAGTAGTCCCAGATGGTTGGAGGAATGCGAACGCGACCTATTGTAATATTCTTTTGTTGACCTGTATGCCGGTATACATGTCTTTGCAGTGAAAGTAATGTTTGGGTTAAATGCATTTTGATTTGTGACTCATTACTGTCCTACTTAACTGTGATGCCAATTTCAAATACTGAACCTTGTCTATGTGACTCATGATGTCAGAATCTGTAAACAACGATCAAAATAACCAGAAAGGTGAATCTTAAAATTTAGGAAGGAGAATTCCCAACAGAACCCTAGTGAAGACCCAACTGTGGCCTTAGAAGCGTCCAGTAGTATGGAGGATCTGAATTACTGAAAAAACTTGGTAATTGAGTTAATGAAAAGGATCCCTGCTACACCCTCAGGATCTCAGGTACTTTCAAAACACCCCCCAAGGCCAGATAAGCTGGCGGATAGAGGAGCCCGACGCAACCGTAAGGTCTATGACGGAAATCTAGACCCTGTAGAACTGGAAGACTAGATTAGAGGAATGGAAAAGATATTTGCAGTGGTTGAGATACCCGAAGAGAAAAAGGTAAATATAGGGACCTTCTATTTAACCGGAGGGGCAGACATATGGTGGAGCACGGTAAAAGATAAGCTGTAAGGACCTGAGCTTACATGGACTAAGTTTCTCGAGGAACTTAGGGCCAAGTTTTATCCAATCACAATCCAACAACAAAAAGAGAAGGAATTCTTGGAGTTGAAGATGAGTGGTAATATGTCAGTAATGCAATATGCTCGAAAGTTTACGGAACTAGCAAGATTTGTACCAGATTTTATGGCATCTGAAAGGCTGAAAATGAGGAGGTTTAAGGAAGGGTTAGCCTTTTATATTCAAAACCATTTGGCGGGCCAGCCAATTCAAACCTATCAGGAATTGCATGACAGAGCGGCTGAGGTAGAACGAGTGAAAGGTGAACTGAGGGCCCGGAGTCCAGGGAATCAAAAGAGGAAATGGAATGATCGTGGTACGTCTAGTGAAGGAGCGGCCCAGAAGAAACCTGCTGCTAGCCCTACTAGCAGTCGTCCAGTGGCACCAATGAAATCTTACGCCAAGTGTGGACGAACAAACCACACTACAGCAGACTGTCGTGTTGGAACTAATAGATGCATGTGGTGTGGAAGCCCCGACCATCTGGTGGCCACTTGCCCCACGAGATAGAAGGCCTTGGAGAAGAGGGTTGCCAGGCCTGCCCTGCCTCCTTGCCAGGGAACCCAACCCTTGAAGTCCCCAACGGCGGGGCGAGCCTATACAATGAACAAAAAAGAAGCTGTAATCTCTTGTACGGTTGTTACTAGAACTCTTTTTTTAAATTCAAAACCATTTTGTGCGCTGTCAGATTCGGGTGCAACACATTCATTTATATCCACTCATGCTGCATTGCAATTAACTTTGAAAACACATGAGGAACAGGTGAACTATAGGCTTAGTTTACCGAATGGACAAGTGGTAGAATGCCCCATCCTTTATAGGCAGGTCCCTATTGTAATTGTTGAGTATGAGTTTCCTGGGGATTTAATTCAGTTTGACATGTCTGAGTTCGATATAATCTTGGGGATGGACTGGTTAACTACATATGGGGCAAACCTAGATTGCAAAAATCTTAGGGTTACTTTAAGAGGTCAGGGAGATCGAGAAGTGTGTTTTTATGGAGAAAGATTTAGGAAGGATCCTCCTGTGATTTCAATTATGAAGGTAAGAAAGTTGCTAAGACATAGGTGCGTCAGATACTTATGTTATGCTACGGAGGTTAAAGAAGAAGAGATGAAAATAGAAGATATCCCAATAGTTAGTGAATTTCCGGATGTCTTCCCTGAGGAGTTGCCAGGACTACCCTCTCAAAGAGAAATTGACTTTAAGATTGAGCTAGTCCGGGTGCATAACCTATTTCCAAGGCTCCTTACCGAATGACCCCAACCGAGCTAAAGGAATTAAAGACTCAGTTGGATGAGCTGTTGCAAAAAGGCTTCATTAGGCCAAGTGTATCACCTTGGGGAGCTCCCGTGTTATTTGTGAAGAAAAAGGATGGAACCTTAAGGTTATGCATAGATTATCAGAAGTTAAATAAGATAACTATTAAGAATAAGTACCCTTTACCTCGGATAGATGACTTGTTTGATCAATTGCAAGGGGCTGGAGTGTTTTCAAAAATTGACTTGAGGTCTAGTTATCATCAGCTGAGGATTAAGCTGGAAGATATTCCCAAAACAGCCTTTAGAACTAGACATGGTCATTTTGAGTTCACTGTGATGCCTTTTGGGCTTACAAAAGCCCCTGCTGCATTTATGGACCTCATGAATAGAGTTTTCAGATCTTATTTGGACAAATTTGTGGTGGTCTTTATAGACGACATCCTGATATACCCTAAGGATAGGGAAGAACATACAGATCACTTGAGGACTGTCCTGCGAACATTGAAGGAAAACCAACTATATGCTAAACTGAAAAAGTGCGAGTTTTGACTAGCCGAGGTGATTTTTTGGGGCATGTAGTTTCCAAGGAAGGAATCAAAGTTGATCCTTAGAAGATAAAGGCGGTTACCGAATGGCCTAGGTCCATAAATGTAATAGAAGTAAGAAGTTTCCTAGGTTTGGCAGGGTATTACAGAAGGTTTGTGAAGGATTTCTCAAGGATTGCAACTCCTCTGACTAACCTATTAAAGAAAACCACAAAGTTTGAGTGGTCCGATAAATGTGAGGAGGCATTTCAAGAACTGAAGAGACGTTTAACAACAGTACCTGTCCTTACCTTGCCCAAAGAAGGAAAAGAGTACACGATTTATAGTGATGCCTCTAAAAACGGGCTAGGTTGTGTACTAATGCAAGATGACAAGGTCATAGCCTATGCTTCTAGGCAACTCAAACCCTATGAGAAGAACTACCCAACTCATGACTTGGAGTTAGAAGCAGTAGTTTTTGCCTTAAAAATTTGGCGGCATTATCGTTATGGGGTACCATGTAAGGTATACACTGACCACTAATGCTTAAAGTATATTTTTACTCAAAAGGAGATCAACTTAAGACAACGGCAGTGGTTGGAACTTTTGAAGGATTATGACCTGCAGATTCAATACCATCCAGGAAAGGCGAATATAGTAGCAGATGCACTTAGCAGGAGAACCCAACATTGCTTGAATGCAATGGTAACCACCCAACCTGAGATTTTAAGGGACCTAGAGGCCAAGGCCATTGAGCTTGTTTTGCTAGGACGCATGGATGGACTGTTGATGGCATTAGAAGTGCAACCCTCCTTCATAGAAGAAATTAAAACAAGTCAAAAGGATGATGCAAAGCTAGAAAGGATCGGAAGGAATATGGCACAAGGGAAATTACCTGGTTTCGTAGTACATGAAGATGGAACATTAAGGTTCCAGAATAGACTATGTGTGCCTGACAAAGAGGAGATAAAAAGAAAGATTTTAGAAGAGGCTCATAACACACGATACTCAGTGCACCCAGGGGGAACAAAAATGTATAGGGATCTGAGGTAATTTTTCTGGTGGAATAACACGAAGAAGAAATTGCGAAGTATGTGGACACATGTCTAACATGTCAAAGAGTGAAAGCGGAACATCAACGCCCAGTGGGCGAGCTAAGACCCTTAGAAATCCCTACCTGGAAATGGGATTCAATTTCGATGGACTTTATTATGGGTTTGCCCCTTTCTGCATCTAAGAAAAATGCTATGTGGGTCATTGTGGATCGACTTACTAAGTCGGCCCACTTCATACCGATTCATGACACTTGGGGTATCGAGAGACTAGCACAACTATATGTAAAAAAAATAGTTCGATTACACGGCATACCGAAAGATATAGTGTTGGATCAAGATCAAAGGTTTCAAGCTCGGTTTTGGCAAGCTCTGCAAAAAGCATTTGGGACCAAGTTAAACTTTAGCAGCTCATATCATCCTGAGACTGATGGGCAAATAGAGCGAGCTAATCAGATCTTGGAAGATATGTTGAGGGCATGCATACTTGACTTTCAGGGAAAATGGGAGGAGTATCTGCCATTGGTGGAATTTTCTTATAATAACAGCTATCAATCCACTATCAAGATGGCCTTTTTTGAAGCACTATATGAGAGGAAGTGTAGGACTCCATTGTGTTGGAGTGGGCTTGATGAAGCACTAATCATAGGACCTGAACTTGTTCAGGAAACCACTGAAACGATAAGAAAGATTCAGGAACATATTAAAGCAGCCCAAAGCAGACAGAAGAGTTATGCAGACAAAAGAAGGCCACTGGAATTTCAGGTGGGAGACAAAGTATTCCTAAAGGTATCCCCCATTAAAGGAGTGAGATGATTCAACATCAGGGGTAAGCTAAGCCCTAGATATATCGGACCCTCTGAGATCATTGAGAAGTTAAACCCTGTAGCACACAACTGAGTCTACCCTCAGAACTTGAGCATGTACACAATGTCTTCCACATTTCACAGCTCAGAAAGTATATTCCAGACCCACATTATGTCATTTTAACAAAACCCATAGAGGTCGTAGAGAATTTACTATATGAAGAACGCCCTGTGCAAATATTGGATTATAGAGTCAAACAACTTCGGAACAAGAATATTCCATTGGTCAAAGTCTTATGGACTAATCATAATTCAACTAAAGCTACATGGGAAACTGAGGAGGATATGAGAAGCAAATACCCGTACTTGTTTGAGGTATGATGATCATCCCTTGAAATTGCAAGTTTTGAGGACAAAACTTATTCTATGAGGGGAAGGCTGTAATAGCCCGAACCTAATACACATTCTAATGACCCCAATTTATTTTAACTACAAATTAATTAAGTTGGACGCCGCATTGCCATTTAACAATTTTAAATGTGGTTGTATATTTGTATTTATGCAGTGCAGGTTGAAACGACGATGTGGCCTCAAACACGGTAATACTAAACCCCTTAATAATCTTCCAAATGAATATGTTGCAAGAAAAACAGAGTTTTAATATTTATAAACCCCAAGTGCAAGGTGTATCGTTGAGTACTTGGGGTGTCATCCGCAGGGAATTGTGTTTTCAACTACCAGAGTTTACTAGAGCGTCTCAATCTAGGCGTTATCAACGGTGAAGGAGGGGAACTAAACTACGCTACAAATACAGAAACAAACGACTTGGAATTGTGATTTTACCAATTAGTGAACCAACTAATCAATACGAGTCCTAACCCACCCAAACTACGCTATAAACAAGAGATGGTCGGTTGCACCATCAAAGACCACCCAAGCCCTCTCTCAAGGGTCATGAGCTAGTCTAATTCATGTAACCACCTACTTTCGTGGGGTTAGTCGAATTAGACCACAAAACTAGCAGCCCCGGACCTAGCTCGATTCGGATACTACTTTCGTGTCCCGAACTCGGCCATTCCCTCTCCCACACTAGCAAATTGACCTCACCTCTCAGCATAAGTCAATCGCCCAAAAATATGGATGAAAACCCTCTCAGGCATTTCATCGAACACTTGGCGGGCGTGAAGGAAAACTCTAAGTTCTAGGCATAGATTGGGTATGGTTAGGCCTAGTACAAGATCAATTAGCCATCAAGAGGCTAATCACAATTCAAGCCAACACAATCTACCAACAAATCATGAAAAACGCGTGAAAACCTAAACTAACCAACAAGAACATAAACTTGAAGAACAAAACGGAATGAAATAAAACAAATCTAAACAACTAAACAACATAAATTAACAATGAAATTTAAACACATAAATCGACCAAAACCAATACAAGAATCAAAATCAACAAAACATAATTAACAAGAACATAAAAAACTAGAGAGATAAAAGAGAAGGAAACTTAGTCTTGAATTGATGAAGAACTTGAAATCCAAAGGTTGAATCCAATGTTACAATCTTCAATCCTAAACTAATCTCCCTTTTTAACTAAAATCTAACCTAAACTAATCCTACAAAATCGCCAGAGCAAAGACCCCCAACGACCGAACGAACCCCCCCCGCGAAGACGCCCGAACGAAGCTTAAATAGAAAAACCGAGGCCCGACGAACTGGGGGGGTGGCACGACCGTGCCAGGTGGCAGGCCGTGCCACGTGGCACGGCCACACCGTGCCACATTGCTGGCACGGTGGCCGTCTCCCCCGGTTTTGCCCCACTTTGCCGATTTTCGTCGGTTTTCGCTGTTTTTCGTCGTTTTGTCCCATCTTCGTCCCTTTCCGCGACGCTTGTTTGATTTGGAGTTGTTTCCTACAAAAACATAAATAAAACAAGGTAAAACCCCAAAGATTAAGTTATTATACGAGCTAAAAGTGGGTGAAAGAGGCACGTAAAATAGGTAAATTTACCGTTCAACACACCCCCACACCTATCTTTTGCTCGTCCTCGAGTAAAATAAAAGAAAACTAGAGTAAACAACTAACTCACTTTCGTAGGAATCACGGTTGCATTTAGCGTATGCAACAAGCCCTTTAAACCCCTTGGTTACCCCAAGTGGACGAGTAAGGTCTCGTGAGGGTTTGCAGAAGATATACCCACAAAATCTCAAAAAGGAAAAACAAAGAAAAGAGAAACAAAAGTCGAAAAATAAAAGTAGCAAAACACAATATATACATGGGGATAAACTGTACACAATCGAATCAACCAAAACCACCTAATAGCTCAAATATCAGTCTGTACACAGGCATTATATGCATTTTAGGACACATCATCCCAAAGAATCGCATCCAGACATCAGCTTTTCACCCCACGACGCATGAGGACATTGAATCCATCCTGGTGCCTAGTGTGCAAGTGTATCATCATCCTGAAACTAAGCCTACCAAAACCAAACTCAATCCCACGCAATTGACACAAGCTACCTTTTTGATTGGCTAGCATAGAAAGCAGGCTTCCCCAGTAGCAGTATTGCCTCAAAGGGTAACACCCAGTAGCGCATGCCTCAAAGGGGTACTTGTCATTTCCAACTCTTTTCTTCCCCACTTTCTTTTCTTTCCATTATTATTATTTTTTTCAATACAAACTCATGTCACGCCTCAAAGGGATACACCCAGTAGCGCTTGAATTTGTTTGTTTTTGCTTTTGTTTTGGAAAAAGAAATGGGGGTGCCAGCATATATAAAGGAAACTGTGCAGTAGACAATGGGAGAGTCGATCGTGGAAGACTAAGAATTCAGGATGATGACAATACATGAATTCAGGACTGGATTGCAAAATTACGATGGACTGTTGGGTTAGAACTGAGGTCTAAAACGACAGATTGGGGATGAATATCTATCATACACATTATACTTATATACGAGCTAACAGTAAAGGTATCAGGGATCAAGGCTGATCAAAATAGTACAAAACTCCCCTAAATGCAAAAAGAAAAGAAAAATTTGTACAAAAAGGAGAAAAAAATGAAAAAGTTATACAAAAATGAAAAATTTTCACAAAAAAAATAAAAAGAAAAGGGGAGATGACCCCACCCCCACACCTAAATCTCACAATGTCCTCATTGGGAGCCGTGAGTCATCACCAACACACAAAAATAAAGAAAAACAAAATCAAACACAAGAAAAACAAAAATCGACAAAAATATACACAAGCTAATACACTCTCCCAAAAAATACAATTCTCACCCAAAACAACAACACGATCACACATAAATACAAACTAACACCACCAAAAATAAATGTAGACCAATCCAATAACACCACCAATCACAACACAATAAAAATCTACAAAGACACAAAAATGGTGATCATAGCCAATAACGGCTCAACAACATCCAAATTTCACCACAAGATGATCACCAACTAAAAACACAATCCTAATATTCACAACTAAACAAAAACAAAAAGGGAAGAAAAGAAAAATAAAAAGAAGGGGGAAGAGAAGAGTGAGAACGAATATACCAGGTCGGGTACGGAATGTACCCAAACTACACCTCGCTAGGACGAGGTTGGGGAAGCGCGAGGAGCATCAGCCACTCCTCGGCGGCGTTCAGGACGCGCATCGCCAACTCAGATGCTGTCAACGCTCGCAGAAGTTTATCAAACACCTGAGCCTGCAACTCAGATGAGTGTAAGTAAGAGCACTTAAACAGGAATGCAGAAATAATAGTAAGTGCTCTCCTAAATTTATCAAATGCCTTAGAAAAATCAGTAGAATGATTGAATTCAATAGGAAAGATGATTTTTCCAGGCATGTCCTCTAGGTATAGACTATAAGGGTCAAGGGAGGGGTCATACCCTCTAAAGGCACCTAGGGACTCCATACAGTCTATCTCATTCCCCTCAAGCATATCATGACATGCAACGAGTGATAAATTATGGTACTCAGGGGAAGAGGAGGGTAGTGAACATGAAGAAGCATGAGAAATATCAAGGGGGTTGAGGGATACATGGTCAGTAAGATCAGGACTAGATGAAACTACAGCCACAGCATCCACACAGGACTCCCCCTCGAGAATCTTGTCAAGATCCTGCACCTCACTACAAGTACCGTCTGACTCAAGACAGAAATCATCCCCATCGACCCTAGCACCAACACAAGATGTCGCACCTACCCCGAACTCCGTCGACTGAGCTAAAGGGAAAGGTGGATCAGGATAGGTCAAAGTGTTGTCCTTAAATGTGCTAGGTAGGGATGGAGCAACAAGAGGTAGAGTAGGTAAGGG
Organism: Carnegiea gigantea; assembly: GCA_029747015.1. Classification (NCBI taxonomy): domain Eukaryota; kingdom Viridiplantae; phylum Streptophyta; class Magnoliopsida; order Caryophyllales; family Cactaceae; genus Carnegiea; species Carnegiea gigantea. Next base: position 579,359 of record JAKOGI010000123.1, on the reverse strand, counting down.
AGGGTCGAGCACATCCTCTAGTCCGGACTCTAGAGGAGGAAAAGACGCACCATCATCACACAGATTGACATCAAGTCTAGGAGCACTAGAACTAGGGTCAATCTTGGGTGATAGGTCATACTCCCGCGATTTATTAACAAACTCAGCAAACTCAACTTGTTGCTTGTTCATGGCCTCTATCATATTAGAAATTCTAGCAAAACCATCAGCAGAAATACGATAGGGACAAGAAACACTGTCATGGTCAGAACGATGGCAGATCTCACATGCAAGAGGTGTATAATTAGGAATGCAGGGGGATGGGATGGATGAAGTAAATTGACTAGTCTCAAATTCATAAGTATCCCTAGCCAACCACTCAAGTAATTCCCAAGCTTCATCAACGTTTCGAGCACAGAAATCCCAATGCTCCAAAAGAGCACGGGTCTCACAAGTCACACCCTCATAGACCATGTTCAAAATTTCCCACTTCTCGAAGCAATAACCACAATGAGCAAGAAAAGCATGTAATCTATCATAGTATTGCCAAAACAATTCATGCTCATGTTGAGGGAAGTGGAAAGGAGACATATTTTCTTTTTTTTTTTTTTGAAATTTTTGATTTTTTTTGATTTTTTTGGATTTTCTAAAGGCCTAGTCTCGAATGCTGAAGTAAACCCCAATATTGAAAAACGCCAATTCCCCGGCAACGGCGCCAAAAACTTGTTGCAAGAAAAACAGAGTTTTAATATTTATAAACCCCAAGTGCAAGGTGTATCGTTGAGTACTTGGGGTGTCATCCGCAGGGAATTGTGTTTTCAACTACCAGAGTTTACTAGAGCGTCTCAATCTAGGCGTGATCAACGGTGAAGGAGGGGAACTAAACTACGCTACAAATACAGAAACAAGCGACTTGGAATTGTGATTTTACCAATTAGTGAACCAACTAATCAATACGAGTCCTAACCCACCCAAACTACGCTATGAACAAGAGATGGTCGGTTGCACCATCAAAGACCACCCAAGCCCTCTCTCAAGGGTCATGAGCTAGTCTAATTCGTGTAACCACCTACTTTCGTGGGGTTAGTCGAATTAGACCACAAAACTAGCAACCCCGGACCTAGCTCGATTCGGATACTACTTTCGTGTCCCGAACTCGGCCATTCCCTCTCCCACACTAGCAAATTGACCTCACCTCTCAGCATAAGTCAATCGCCCAAAAATATGGATGAAAACCCTCTCAGGCATTTCATCGAACACTTGGCGGGCGTGAAGGAAAACTCTAAGTTCTAGGCATAGATTGGGTATGGTTAGGCCTAGTACAAGATCAATTAGCCATCAAGAGGCTAATCACAATTCAAGCCAACACAATCTACCAACAAATCATGAAAAACGCGTGAAAACCTAAACTAACCAACAAGAACATAAACTTGAAGAACAAAACGGAATGAAATAAAACAAATCTAAACAACTAAACAACATAAATTAACAATGAAATTTAAACACATAAATCGACCAAAACCAATACAAGAATCAAAATCAACAAAACATAATTAACAAGAACATAAAAACTAGAGAGATAAAAGAGAAGGAAACTTAGTCTTGAATTGATGAAGAACTTAAAATCCAAAGGTTGAATCCAATGTTACAATCTTCAATCCTAAACTAATCTCCCTTCTTAACTAAAATCTAACCTAAACTAATCCTACAAAATCGCCAGAGCAAAGACCCCCAACGACCGAACGAACCCCCCCCGCGAAGACGCCCGAACGAAGCTTAAATAGAAAAACCGAGGCCCGACGAACTGGGGGGTGGCACGACCGTGCCAGGTGGCACGGTCAGGCCGTGCCACGTGGCACGGCGTGCCACCGTGCCACATTGCTGGCACGGTGGCCGTCTCCCCCGGTTTTGCCCCACTTTGCCGATTTTCGTCGGTTTTCGCTGTTTTTCGTCGTTTTGTCCCATCTTCGTCCCTTTCCGCGACGCTTGTTTGATTTGGAGTTGTTTCCTACAAAAACATAAATAAAACAAGGTAAAACCCCAAAGATTAAGTTATTATACGAGCTAAAAGTGGGTGAAAGAGGCACGTAAAATAGGTAAATTTACCGTTCAACAGAATATTTATTTGAATAATCATTGGTCTGAAGTGTACTAGCAAGAAAAGAGTAACGTCTGTGTAAAAATTTAGTTATAATGAGAATAACAATAATAATACTACTAATAATAATAATAATAATGATAATAATAATAGTACTACTAATAACAATAATAATACTAAGAAGAAGAAGAAGAAGAAGAAGAAGAAGAAGAAGAATTCACAAAAAAAAACCAAACCGACATAATCAAAACAAAAATCAACACAAATTAATTTTACCCCAAAAACCTCAAATTCTCATCCTCTCCCTTTGCCTCCCTAGCACCCCGACGCCCCCCCTCTCTCCTCCTCTAGTTCGCTCGCCGGAAAAGAACCGGCCTCCGGTCGTCTGCTGTCGCTGACCCCACCGGCCGAGGCAGCCCAGCCACCGTCACCCCTGCCGCGTCCGTTCGAGCCCCATCGAACCGCGTAGCTCCCTGTTCTGCCGTGGAAGCCCGGCCCCTGTCGCCGTCAATTCCGCTGTCCACCGCCCCCACCGAGGTCTCGCCCGTCAGCCGTGCGCTGCCCACGGCCACCAATCACCACCATCACCCTTCACTTCTCCTTGTTCAAGCTTCAAAGCCAAGTTGGAAGGTGAAACCCTACACTTAACTTAGTTGATTTCTTGGGTTGCTTGAGATTGAAATTATTGATTTAGTGATGTTTTAGTGATGTAATTAGCATTGCTATGTGCTTATTTATGAAATTTTGAAAGGGTTGTGGACATTGGGATTGGATTGTTGTTTGAGGCAAATTGGCGGTGAGAGAGTGGAAGTTGAAGTTTATGTGAATGTTAGCTCATTTATAATAATTCGTTGAATTCATAAATCAATTCTGTTGAATGATTACGTGAAAGGTTCAAGTGGTTGCTATTTGATTTTATTGTGTAATTATAGTTGGGTTGGATGATATTTGGATTATTGACATGGTTTGAGTGAATTATTGTGAGTTGGATAAATTGTAGTTGGCTAGATGTATGCATTGACGCAATATGACTAAGGGCATAGTATGCTTGACATAAGTGGATTGTGCAAAGTTTACACCATCCATAAACTGAGGTCGTTAGGTTATTGAGTTTATGCGAGTTGTTGGGATTGAAAGTGGTTTGGCTATGTTGTAGATTGTGGCTGACTATGATCGAGCCATTGAAACTGTAGGTGATAAGTAGTGCTGATTAGGATGCCATGCGGTTGGGGGGGAGCACAACTTGTCTAGTTTAGTTTCGAATGAGCCGGTGGTTGCCCATAAATGCGAGCCTAATGTTTATATAATGAAATTATGTAAACTGACTGAGAATCGTTCATTAATGTGATAAAATTATTAGCTACGCTTCCTAAATGGTATATGAATATTAGCGGTGATGAATGGAATAACGGAGACATTAACGCGATAGGTATTACCCTTTTACGAAGCAAGTTACGCATCCCTTCCTATATATATACTTAAACATAAGTAAACAAACGATTTAACAACTTGAAGTTAATTCGAAGACTTGAATAAGTGTAAACCTCTACAGCAAGGATAACAACGTCAATAATAATAACACAAATCGACACGTCGATAATGAAAGAATTGTACAAGGGCATTGATGTAAAACGCACATTAAGTTGAAAGAATTTAATACACTTCAAAACCTCTCACTAACTAAGAAAATGACATATTGAAGCAGAAGTGAGGCCACATCGGTCGCTTCAGGCTGCCCACAAACAAGTTTCACTCAAGCTGGAGAGAGGCTTTCCAAAGACCAGGTACGTGCACTGTCTGTACTCTTCGAAAACTCACGTATTTCTCAGCAATGAAAATTAATACAAGATTCATTCAATAAACCAAGTTTCACAGTGTTTTGTCATATAAATAAGTGACGCCACCCAATGACCAAGCATTAGGGCTTATGCCCATCAATATACCCGCGCGCGGTGTCAACTCAGGCTTCTCGATTGGCCTGGGGGGTGAGCACCTAAAGTATGATTGTTTTAAGATGTACATCGACCAAGGGGTTCACTTTCAGATAATAATCAGCAAATCATCTTATTTATGCATTCTCTCTCTCTCTCTTGTTTGCAAAGTCAAGTATTTTGAAATGCGGGCGCCCAACTCTTTATGTATCATATTTATTTCACTGCATGGGAATATATGTGCTGAGCTTCGACTCATTATTCGACTATTTTATGTTTTTGGTTTTAGGAAAGGGATCAGTGAACAGCCCATTCTATGAAAAACCCGAGGGTAGTATGAAGTGAAAGAGGTATTGAAGTTCTTTTGCGGAGGAATCGCTCGACACGTGTTCACAGTGATCCTTAAGCCTGGCATCCCAAGAACCAATTAGCTGTGTATTATTTTGGACCTTGTGATATTAATTGGCAATACTGTACCAATGAATGTATCAAATATTTTGGACTGTATAAGTGGTTGCATGCGTGTTTCCTATTGAGTATGCAGATGCAGTTTAGTAAGTATAGGGTTACAGGCAGACCCAAAGCCTTGTTCCGTTACGGAACGGCGGTAACGCCCCTAATTCAAGAAAGACTTCTGCTGTTGAGAAATAGTGGTTCAGTAATGACATTAGTCTAATCAATCATTTAGGATTGGGGCGTTACAATTTTCAAGGTTATACAGGTAATTAAAATTTTCCTAGCCATCTCGAGAGGATAAATACACACAAAGCAACATCCGAGAAAACCCGGAGATTTATGCATAATAAAAGTTTCTTGCGATTTGAACTTTCATTTAGTGAATGTAATTACAATTAATCTGAATGTAATAGTAGACAAGTCTTTGAACTACACATCCTTTTCGATCAATTGGATACATTTCACACACAAATGTCAATCCACACTTAAATTTTTGACACTATTATCAGGCCATGTGTCCACATCCTTCATGAGTGTATCAAATTAAGCCCTTTAGCTCTTTGAAGTGGCCACACTTTACACTCACTTAGGTAGGCCTTAGAAATTTGCTCCTATAACACAAGCCATTCAATCGAGGTCTATTAAGAATATAACTCACCCTCTTATAAACATTACAGTTTACAAGCACTCTTACCTTGGGATGAATTATGTTAGTGCTATTAATCAATATATAATGTTGTCACTCATTGAACTTAAGACTTGATATCATATCAAGAATTAAGTTGAGGCTTTATTATTAGTGATTAAAGACATGAGCTTAAGTCCCATCCACCTTGATGTTTTCAACACCAAGTCCTTTGTTAGACCCTTAGTTAAAGGATTTGTAAGATTTTTACTTGTTTGCACAAAGTCGACATCAATTACTCTATCCTTGATCAACTGATGAACATAGGCATGTCTAAGTCCAATATGCCTTGATTTGCCATTATAGACATGACTATAAGCCTTGGATAGCGTTGATTTGCTATCACAATGGATCGAGAGTGGCGACATTGGCTTAGGCCACAACGGCACTTCTAATAACAAGTTTCTTAGCCACTCTGCCTCTTTGCTTGCGATAGCTAAGGCCACAAACTCAGCGGTCATGGTGGAATATGTTATACAAGTTTGTTTCTTAGATGCCTAAGATACAGCCCCACCGCCAAGTAAGTATACCCAACCTGACATGGGGGTATAATCCTCTCTATTAGTTACCCAACTTGCATCCGAATATCCTTCTAAGACCGAAATATAATCTGAATAACATAGGCCATAGGGTTGAGTATTCTTTAAATACTTTAAGACTCTTCATAGTGCATGCCAATGAATTTTACTAGGGTTACTAGTATATCGGCTTAACTTCCCAACAACGAATGCAATATCCGGCCTTGTGCTTGTCATGGCATACATCAAATACCCTATGACCTTTCCATACTCAAGTTGTTCAATATGTCTCCCACTGTTTTGAGTCAACTTATAAGTTGAATCAAAAGGAGTGGATACCAGGAGGCAATCTCGATAATTGAACCTCCCAAGAACTTTCTCAATATAATGAGATTGTTTCAAGCAAATAATATCATTATTTCTAATAATTTTGATGCCAAGTATAATGCCAGTCTCCCTCATATCTTTCATGGAGAACTTGGAAGATAGAAAATTGTTGGTTTTCTTTACTTCCCCTAAGTCAGTCCCAAAAATCAGCATGCCATCAACATACAGACATATAATCATGCCTTTTCTATGTTCAAACTTGGAATACACACATTTATCATATTCATTAATCCTAAAGCCAAATAAAAGCATTACTTCATTAAATTTTTGATGCCACTATTTAGGTGCTTGCTTTAAGCCATATAGTGATCTTATGAGTTTGCATACTTTTCTTTCTTGGCCTAAAATTACAAAACCTTCAGGTTGTTTTATATACACCTCCTCCTCTAATTTACCATTCAAGAATGCAGTTTTCACATCCATTTGGTGGATCACTAGCCTTTGAATCACAGCAAGAGCGACAAGGACTCCAATAGCTGCAATCCTAGTTACCGGTGCATATATATCAAAGTAGTCAATACCATGTCTTTGATTAAAACCATTTATTACCAACCGAGCTTTAAGTCTTTCTATGGTACCATCTACTCTCCTTTTCCTTTTAAAGATCCACCTAGATGTTATAGGTTTACATCCAAGGGGTAAATCCACTAAGACCCAAGTGTTATTTTTCATTATTGAATCCATTTCATCTTGGAATGCTTCTTTCCAGAAAGGAGCATCTTGTGACTCCATAGCCTCTTTAAAAGAGGTAGGATCCGAATCAATACTATAAACATAGGGAATTTCATTTTCAATGGATTCCCTAGTTCCTTCTGCCAAGTAAACAAAGAAATCCGGTCCAAAGGATTTCTCCTTTCTACTCCGCTTACTTCTTCTTTCTTCCACTATGTCTCCATATTCTTGACCATTACTTGGAGCCATAGTAGTTGGAATAAGGTTATTGGGTTTAGGAATTGAAAAAAATCTGTTTTCAGCAAAAATTGCATCTATGGATTCACTCACGGTGTTAGCCGTGATTGTGTCATTTGGTTTAATGAATATATGCTTTGCTATGTTCAACATAGCCTATAAAAATACACTCAATTTCTCTTTCTCTCAATTTTCTCTTCTTGGGTTTTAGGACTCTTATAATAGCCCTACAACCCCAAACTCTAAAATAACTCAGGTTTAGTTTTCTCTTATTTCACAACTCATATGGGGTAGTGGAGTTTCTTTTGTTAGGAACCCTATTAAGGATATAATATGCTATGAGCATTGCCTCTCCCTAAAACCCTTCACTTAAACCAGAATTAGAAAGCATTGCATTCACCATTTCAGTTAAGGTTAGATTTTTTCTTTCCGCTACACCATTTTGTTGTGATGTGTGAGGTGCTGTGACCTCGTGAATCGTACCGGTTGATTGGAAAAAACTTGGATCTAATATTCACCACCCCTATCCGATCTTAGTCTTTTAATGAAGGTTTCACAATGCAACTCAGATTCATTTTTAAAAATCCTAGATTTGTCTAGTGCTTCACTTTTAACATGTAATAGATACACTTGGCAATATCTTGAGAAATCATCAATGAATGTCACATAGTATTTCTTTCCTCCAAAAGAAGGAGTACTATGAAAATCACCTAAATCACTATGAATTAATTTAAGAAATTTGGTGATCCTTTGAACATTAGGAAAAGAACTCCTAGTAATTTTTGTTAACATGCAAGTCTTACACTTCTCTATATTTTCATCCATGTTTGGAATTGACTCAAGTCTTGACATCTCTTTCAACGTCTTATAATTCACATGTCTAAGACGATTATGCCATAGAGAAGAAATAGAATGAACAAGCATGTAAGCAGAATTTTTCACTTTATTACTACTAAAATGAGTGATTACATTTAACTTAAACATGTCACCCTAGCATATCCCTTTCCCACAAAGACACCACCCTCGGACAAAATAAAATTGTCGGCTTCATACACTTGTTTGAAGCCAAACTTATTAAGAAGAAAACCGATAACAAGATTCTTCCTAGCTTATGGTGCATAGTGTACATCATTCAACATAAGAGTTTTGCCGGAAGTAAAGACTAGTTTCACTTGGCCTATTCCTTTGACATCAACAGTTGAGGTGTTGCCCATGTAGAGCACTTTTCCATCGTTAGTCGGTACAAGAGTCTTGAAGAAGGAGCGATCTTTGCATACATGCTTGAAGGTCCTGAATCAACCCGCCAATCATTGTCACTTTGGACAACATTGATTTGATCAAAGATCATAGCCACAAAGGTGTCCTTTGTCTTGGCCGTTTGGTTGTTCAAGCCATGTTTGCGCTTTCAAATAGTGCAATCTCTCTTCTTATGGCCCGGTTTGTTGCCCTCCCAACAAATCACTTTTGTCTTCTTATTACCTTTGTTGTTGTTATCCTGGTATGGCCTTTTCTTGTTTCAGATTACATGAACCTTAGAGACATGCTCCTTGGAGTCATCCTGCATACACAACTCTTCCTCAATTCAAAGATGGTTAGCCAAGTCCTTAAGGGGCATATCCTCTTTCTTATGCTTTAGGGTTCTTTTAGTGTCTTTCCATGAGGGGGGGAGTTTGTCTACTATAGAAGAAACTATGATAGACTCATCAAAATGTATTTTGTGTTGCTTAAAGTGACTTAAAATACATTGAATTTCATGTAATTGGTCAAGAACAGAGCGTTCTTCGACCATCTTGTAATTGTTAAATTGACTTACTAAGAAATTCTTACTTGATGCATCTTCTGTCAAATGTTTGTTCTCCAACGCCTTCCAAAGTTTCTTAGTGGACTCAATCCCTTGATAAACATCAAACAGCGCATCCGACATGCTGTTTAAGATATGACCATGGAAGATGTAGTTATCATTCTCGAACTTGGATCTTCATTTTCAGTTTCCATGGGGTAGGGAGTATTCAGTACATACACCACCTTCAGTGTGGTGAGGAGGAAATGCATCTTCTTTTACCAACAACGAAAGCCAATGCCCTCGAACTTGTCCAATTTCTAAAAATTGGATCTCATCTCACGAAGTATTGCCATAGTAAAATATGTCTTAAGATTGTTAGGAAAAGAGGGTTGAATACGGTACCGAATATCTCAACAAATCGTGAACGTATACACTTTTCTTAAGACTTATTTACTATACCGCAAATAATCTTAGGGATAAGATGCTGAGTAAGGCAAGTATGGATGTTCAAGGATCTCTCAATATCAAATCAAAGAAAGCGCTGCAATCACTCACTAAGAAAATCTTATTGCATGTGTTAGTTTCTCTTCTTTTTATACCTAGGCCTCTTAATCTGAAAAGGCACCAGATATGAACCTGTTGGCAGGTGTCTTTTGAGGGAAAAACCATTGGAGGTCATCAATGCGGATAGAAACAGTTAGAGCCTGTAGACCACGGACCGTGGTAGATGCCCCCGACTGTCCGTGGTCTGCGCGGCCCAGAACAAAACAAGCCATAAGGAAAAAAGGGAGAACCACGGGGTGTGGCATTCACCACGGGCAGACCGTGGTGGACTCCTGATCCCTGGCCTGTTTCTGGACCTTGAAAATCTCTAACAGGTTTCTTCAACAAAAAAAAAAAAAGAAATTTGCTGCATTTATTATGAATTGAATTTATCTAAATTATTCTTCAAAAAAATAAGTAAAAAAGAACTGGGTATAAATTAATAACAATGACTGTGAATGTTAAATGCTAATAAAATATCTTTCGAATGGAAAAGATAGGCTCTCCGTACATTAAATTTTGGTTCAGTTCTTATTTTTCTCATTAAATTATTATGAACTTATACATGATCATTTATAACTCATTTCAATCGCTTCCCAAAGAAGAACGTGGGTAGTATATGAATTCATCATTATTATTTTTGAATAAAAACTAGTATGGGCCCGTGCAAAAACACGGAGCATGTTTAAATAGATAATTCATAACTATATTATTAAAAAAATAAATGGATATTTGGTGTAGAAATAATTAATACTATAAGTAAGTAAAGAGAAGGAAAAAACCCAAAAAAAAAAATTAAATATACAGAAACTGCATGCATAAACAATACGATTAACAATAGAAAACTATATCATTGTGGAATAAATCTATATATATATCTATTGGTATATATATAGTTGGATATATATATATATATTATTTTGTATATGTTTTATATGTATATATATATATATATATATGTACATATATATTGGGTTTGCAAATTGATAAAAGTATTTTTAAATTTTGATTAAATTGTTATATGAAGGTTCATGAGAATTGTCGTGACCTTATTGTGTGTCTCGAGGCGGCCAATTTTAAGCATCCGTGTCTGGACATTACCCCCTGTCTTTAGCAGACCACCTGTCCTCCTTTTCCCTCTTCTCTCTAGGGTTCTCGCTCTCCCTCTTCTCTCTAGACGGTTCTCCATCGCCCTCGCCCTGGCCCTCTGCCTCTGCCCCTCCTCTCTGGATGCTCCGCTCTCTATCCTCTCTCTACACATTTCAACCCTCTCCCATCCTCTCCTCTCCAGATTTCTCTTCGGTGTCTATCGCATCTCTCCAAACAGTTCTCTCATGATGAAAACCGTCGTGTGAACCACCGGTGTACAACCATCTGAAAATGACACCATCACCAACTTATAGATCGACCGACGGTGAGTCTAACGGTACCATCTACGCTGCCAACGCACCACTCGGCGGAGGCGCGTGGCCGTACACGCCGGTGTGTTGGTGGTGTGTGTGCATTTTTCAGCAATATTTGTACAAATCAGTGTTCTAAGAAGACGATGGAGGAAGAAGGCAGTCGAAAGACTCCTTCATGGGCAGCGCGTGTGGTCCACGCGCCACCCCTCCATGGCGGATCTGATGGGTTTGGTATGTTTTTCAGTGTACTCGTCAGTTTAGCACGCGTCCCCCCGCCCCCTTTTTTATATTAAAGTTTTTATGTAGATTTGGCATTTTTCGTAATGTTATGTTCTTACATGTATGTATAACTTCAGATCTAGAGCTTTTATGGGTTGTAATGTAGGATTTTGTGGATTTATTGGGAGCTTTAGGGTTTGGGTAATATTTTTGGGTTATTAGGGTCGAGTAGCGTACACATGTATGTTTAATTTCAGATCTAGGGCTTTTACGGGTTGTAATGTAGGATTTTGTGGATTTATTGGGAGTTTTGGGGTTTGGGTAATACTTTTGGGTTATTAGGGTCGAGTAGCGTACATCGTTGGTAGCGACGATGGTTCTCTCGCTCGCGGGCTAGGCCGTGAATCCGATTGTCAGTTGGGATGTGTAGGCTCGTGTGGGTGCTCTTACTTCGGGTACCTTTCTCTCTCTGTTTTGCTCGAAATAGGTATTTTTTGTCTTTCACTAACCGGGTTTGTGTTGTGGGTTTCTTTTTGGTTTTTTTTGTTGTTTTAGATGCTGACGAATTATGCGGACTTCTTAAACTGTGTAAGTGAAATTCCTCTTTATCATTTATATACGTGAATTCTGGTTTCTTGATTTGGTATGCTATGACAAATCTTAAGCAAAACTTTGACATGGTAGAACGTTATAAAACAACTGGTATTTCTGTTTTTATCATTGTATACATGAATTCTATTTTTATCTGTGTAATAGTAATCTGTGAGTAGTGCGTATGTATTTGGAACGACAATAACTGGTATTTCTCTCTTGTAAAGAACATTTTAAAAAGTATCTGATTTGTAGTAAGTTACAACTTATTGTGGATTGCCCGTATATTTGAAAATAATGTCTTATAAAACAACAGCGGAAAAGGAAACCATTAGAAATTTATGTACTATTTAAAAGTATTTTCCTGATTAGGAATTTATCTATTAATAGTGCATACATTTTTTAAATCATAACTAATAAATGAATACTAAAAAGCTTAACGACAATAACTAATGTTTTCCTCTCATTATGAACATCTTTAAAAGTATCCGAACCTTATATTAATCTGTGAGTAGTGCATATGTATTTGAAACGACAATAACTAGTATTTCTCCTGGCCCTATCCATTCAATCCCATATTCAGAATGTGTCTGATGTTTTGGTACTAAAGTTGTATTATTATTGTTAATTTTGTATTTCAGTTGTTTCATTTGGTACTAAAGAGTAATGAGCATATATATATATATATATATATATATATATATATATATATATATTTGCATGTGTATGTATGTATATATATATATATGTGTGTGTGTGTGTGTGTGTGTGTTTGTATGTCTTTATCTAACATAACCAATATGAAATGGTAGCTAACTTGCTGGGAAACACTTGTTGCATGCTGGCTAACATCCCTATCCCTAACCAATCAATTCCACTTTATGTTTGTGTATGTTGCTTTGATATTAACTTTGCATTATTATAGGGAATTCTATATTTAATTTTTGAAAACATTCTGTGTGCCTGAATGTTTGCTCTTGTATTGTCAAATTTGTTAGATAGCAATATTAATCGGTTAGTAGCACGGAACTTTCTGAAATCCATAAGTTTAAACATAAGTGACTAATCTTTATCTAAAAAGGTTAATCATTTTCTTGCAACTATAGTGACCATTATGTTTCTCTTACGGTGAACAATGTTAAAAGTATAAATGGATTTGAAAAGTTAATTATAGTAGTTATTTAGGTGATTCAAATTTAATTGATGGCAATTCCTTTAGCACAGGTTTTCTATATAAATTTAAAAGACATGAAAAATTATAATGAAGTTTGTCTTATTTCTTGATAACAAAGTTAAGACATACTATTAGTTTAGTTTTAATAGATTAAAGTTGGAGTTACTAAGTTTCAAAAGTTTATCACCTCCCCTAGCCATTCAATTCCACTTTCAGAATGTGTAATGATGTCTTATTATTAAATTTTTATTATTATTGTTAATTTTGTATTTTATTTGTTTTATCTATACCATTAATGAGCATATATATGCATATATATATTTATATATGTATGTATGTATGTATGCATGCATATGCCTGTCTGTAACTTAACCAACATTGAATGGTGGCTAACTTGCTGGGAAACATTTTCTGTATGTTGTGCCCTGCATTACACCCCCATCCCTATCCAGTCAATTCCATTTTATGTTTGTTTATGTTGTTTTCATATTAACTTCATAATATTATGGTTAATTCTGTATTTAATTTTGTTAAGCATTCTTTGTGTCTGAATGTATTATCTTATATTGTTAATCCTGTTGAAGAGTTGTATTAATCTATTTGTAGTATGTAAATCTTTCAAATTCATAATTCTATACAAAAGTGATAAATGAATATTTAAAAGGTTAATCCTTTTTATGCAACAACAATAACTAATATTTTTCTCTTATAATAAACAGTTTTAAAAGAGTAAACGTCTTGTAAAAGTCAACTATAGTAGTTATTCAGGTGGTTCTAATTTAATTTATCAGAGACTATACAAATAATCTAAATGAAAATCTTATGGCAATTCCTTTAGCATATGTGTTCTATAAAAATCTACAAAAAATCAGCAGTTATCATGAATTTTGTCTTATGTCTTGATGATGAACTTGGAAATACTATTAGTTCAATTTTTAATATATTACATTAGGAGTTACTAAGTCTAAATAGATTATCCCCTGCCGTATCCATTAAATTTCATTTTCAGTTTGCGTATGATGTTTTGGTATTAAATTCGTATTGTTGCTAATTGTGTAACATAACCAACAAAGAATGGTGGCTAATGTGTTGGGAAACACTTTGAAGTTGCATTGCATGTCATATTCATATACCGATAATTTGTGCTGTTTTTGTTCAATTTTTTTTTGTTATGACCTTCATCTCCGCACTAAATTCATTCTCTAATTCAATTACTAATTGAAATATCAAAAATATAGTTTTCAGGACTTCTAAGAGCTTCTAATTTGGAAATAATAATGTTATTTTGACATTTTGTGTCGCATAGATGGTAATTTTGTATTCAATTTTGTTTGGTAGGACCATCTCCGCACTAAATTCATCCACTAATCTTTATCTAATTTGGAATATGAAAACTATTGGATCTTAGAGCTTGTGTTATGACAGATCAAAACGCCATACTTATGTCTTTTATTAAATTCATTTGCAAATCCGTGTATCTGGTATTGAATTGTTCTGTGGCATGAATTTGACGACTTTATTAAGTAAACTCAAATGACTGCATTCTGTTTTGATGATGTTATGCAATAAAGTGTCATGGGATTGTGCGGCGTTCACCACCAATACTACATCCCCTCCTTAGTAGATCAAGTCGTTTTTGTGGGTGATATAAAGTCATCTATCTATTATTTTAACAGATCAGAATATAATCTCTACGACCAGTACTCCAATCTATATATGCATTCTCATCCATTTATGGGCAGTTTGTGGGAAATTATTTGTGTACACATTGTTCAGTTGGGGGGGGGGGGGAAGAGATTACATACCTAGAATGGGCACAACCAATATCTGGGTCACCTCGAGGTTGTAATTTTTACTTCAGCACACAAATCTGGGCGCTTGTGTTGTAGGGCTCTTAGTCTGCATTAACAATCAATGAGGCGAAAGTAAGAATATGTTTACATCATTACCGTATCAAGTATGATGGGCTGGGGTAGGGCGCTGCCATACCTCCAATGTAATCCGGTTGTGAGTTTTTCTTGTTTGAAGGTTCCCCTCAACACTCAATTAGTGGTCCCAATCTGTTTGATGAAGGGTTACAAATATAAATGTTAAAAAAGTGTTAAGATCGTATCTGGCAATTAGAAGTGTTAAGATCGTACCTGGCTATTAAAAGTGTTACAGATTGTACCTGGCAACCTGTAACTTGGTGAAATCTCTGTAGTAGAGAGGCTGATTACAACGATTTTAGCAGTCTGTTCGAGAGAGGGTATGGGGTTAGTGTGATTACTGCTTACTGGAATAGTATGAATGTACTGTTGGACGTGGGAGGCACAGCTATGCGAATGGTTTTTTGGAAATGGTTAGCAGTTTGTGATTGTGAACGTTTGCCCCCTCAATTGCGGGAGTGTAGAGTTTTTTTTGGGGGGTTAAAGTGGCAGCTTGGATGGTTACTGTAGATAGTGGGCAGAATCAGGTTTCCACTACACATTATCAGCATAACTGCTTAGTTTCAAAGTTTAAACATCACTATTTATCTAATAAATGGGCGGGAGTGCACAAGAATGCAACAAACTTGAAATCCTAAAATCTGAGTACTTCACCTATCCTAGCATTTGTATTATAAAGATAAGTACAAGTTGAGCATTTTTTAAGTATATGTTTGATAGTATTACATTCAAATTCTAAAAATTTTTATTTAGAGCATTCCTAACATGAGTTCCAAGAATTGGAATCCAGGCATACCACATCATCAAAAGTTCTATATTTGTGGAACTTGCATTCCATCACTTTCGCAACTAATGAAACTTCAACTTAAATTATACAATAAAATATTTCATATGGACCCACTTTATAACATAATTTTTTTTTCAAATACCTAAATAATATTTTTATTAAGGAAAAAAAGAAAATTAATCAATAAAAAATTAAAAAAGTACAAAAAAGGTGGAATGGGGGGAGGAACAGGCAGGTGTGGAGGTCTGCATGCCCCCCCATTTTCCTCTGGCTGCCAGAGGCTCCCCAGCACGCGTGTGACATGTGGGGCCCATAAGTCCCACGCATTCCAGATGGCTGGGGGCGCTCCTAAATATATTCTCATCTTTTAAAAACTTAATAATTAATAACCATATGAAGGGTTTTTTTTTTTCAACTTATAAATAAGTAACTTATTATGAATGAGTGTTGATCAGTACTGATCAATAATAATCAGTGCTGATCAGTATTGATGAGTGTTAATCATAGGTGAAATTGTGAGCAGAAAATATAACTAAGTATTATCAGTGGTAATTGGCAGATCAGTGTTGATCAGTACTGAATATTGATGATAACTACTTATAATAAGTTGAAAAGAACGGCCCCTATATATAAAATATAAGTTTTTAAATTTGATAAAAGTAGGTTCAGTGTCTGATGGGCCTAGGTTTAATAGTACTAAGGGCCTAATTTGAATTGATTGTAAGATTGTCAATAGACTCAATAGACTTGGGCTCTGTTTGACAAATAGTCGTAGTTGTTAACTGTTTGAATTAGTTATTTGATTAGCTGTTTGAATAAACTGTTTGTTGAAAAACTGTTTGGTAAAATTAGAAGTTTCTGATAAAATTGTAAGATAAAAAGTTAATTTTTCAAAAAGCTCTTTCACCAAATACCTAGATTATCTTTTTTACTTGATCAAATAGCTAATTTTAATTAAAAAATCTCTTTTTGGCCAAAAAGCTCTTCAAAAAGCTGTTTACCAAATACCTCCTTAGTTGATTCACTTGATTGTTGTAAGGAGTTAATGCTGTTGGATGTCTAGTAGTATGGACTCATACTCTCTACGGTGCTTCATAAAATAGACTTTCAAAAGATATTCTAAAAAAATCAAGGGTCACGTTATATATAATTGAGATAATAATTTTAAAAATCTGTAATGGTAGTAGACATTATCAAATTTGCTAATTTAGATGTCACACAAAAATTAATTTTTAAACAGTTCATTCCAAGAGACTAATATTTTGAGCTTGTGAAAGTTACCTTTTGAGACACAATAATATATTTTAAAATATGAGTTTATCAAACACCAAAAATATAGATTCGCAAAACTAATTATCATTAAAGAAAAAAATGCCAAACACCTTTTTAAACTTTTCATAGGTTTTTTTTTTTTTTTTTTTTTTGCTGAGCAAATTTCATAGTACTTGGAACTTCATTTTTTTATGCGGATAGTATTTGGAAATTTAGACAATGTAATTTGTTACAAAAACATAAACACCAAAATAAGCAAAATGGATGGGACAATCATGTCATTTGTGGAAGGAAAATCAAATTAAATAAAAAAAAGATCGAGGGTGAGGAGACACAGATGAACCAAGAGTTGTATAACAAACTAAACTCATCAAGACACAATTCAACACTCAAAAATTTTGACCACAGAAAATCTTCATTTAACAACTTGCTAAATGTAGAAGTGGAAATACTGATGACATGCTAATCTTTCTTTTATAATTAAGCTTAGAAAATTGATATACAAACCTTGCAAGATACACATGAGACAAAATATACACAATAAGATGCAAAATTATCAAGTTCTACTTTTTCCCGATTATTCGTTGGGTATAATCCTAGAAAATAAAAATGTCGTGGGCAAATTGCAAACACACACCTAAATTGACTACTAATACAAAATAACATAGAGCTCCGCTGGATGTTAACCAACAATTCATGCTTCTTATCTCAGCTGACTTAATGTATATGTATATAAACTGGTAAGACTGAAAATTGGAATCTCAATAAAGACATCGTAATCAAATTTGCTTCGTGTTTTTATGCTATTTTCTCAAATTTCTTGTGATTTTTCCAATAGCTTCATTTTTATCCCCAATCTGAAGTTTTTGCCCACAAGCAAGACTTTTTAAGTAATTATTGTTGGAGCAGGAGAAATTGAAGTTCCACTCTCGAGTCAGCATCTCCAAAAAGTATATGCTTATTGCTCCTCCTGTACAAAGATAGGAAATCTCAACCTTATAATCCGTTACAAATTAGATCATGAGGACATGCTACCCTACAAAGATAAATACATTTTGCTTGCTCCAAATAAATTATGAAACTATGAAAAAGAACTAAAGCTTGCCATGCCTTTCTTTGGACCTATTTTCAAAGCTCATAATTAGCTAAAATGCATCAGGAATAGGCATGATCAACTAATTAAAACACATAAGAAATAGAAATTAGCTCCCCATTAAATTTTTTAAAATTCACTAATCAAGAAGTTGGCTTATCATTGAGAATTTGTTTAGTGTAGTTCGTCTTGATTCATAGAATACCTGCACGCTAAAAGGGGGGCAAAGAAGGGATTAAACAAAATAACCCTAAAACAACATAAATCAAAGAAAAGTAAGCGCAAAACTAAACTCATAAAAAAGGCTTACATAACAAGACACAATAACCTCAAATAACACAAATCTGATCCGAATTTACAGACTTGACAGCAAGAATTGGGAGGGGACTAAAGTGTCTTTGATCATAGAACATACTAAAGAATGGAGAAGCACATAGATCTTTGAATTGATTCTTCTAATTTTTGAAAAATTGCTAACTTCAATTACCTACATCAATCAACACAAAATTATTAAAAATGGATGAATCCAATTAAAAAAAAAAAAAGTTGAGAAAAGTAGAAGCAAAAGAAAATTAGATGGAGAATAAACTGTGAAGGACTGGGGGTTTGAAGAATGAGATTAAAACTTTCAGTTCCATTTTGGTGAAATGTGCTAACCACCTCCCTTGCTGTTCGCCCAAAAAAAAAAAAAAAGAAAAAAAAGTGAATGCTTTTGGATAAATTGTGTGGATAAAGAGAGGGAATGACATAGAGATCAGCACATATACTTCTTTGTTTTTGTTCTGAGAGAGAGATGCATGTGAATTAGCACCCTTTTTATTTTTTTAAATTACTGCTGTAATTTTTTAATGATAAATTTTTTAGAGAGAAAATCATTGAGAGAATCATATATATTAACAGATATCTTTTTTATGGATGAAACCATCGAGATCAGCACATATCCTCCTTTTTCTAATTTTTTATATTACTGTGACAATCTTTTTATAAAAAATTTGACGGTTATGATTAGGTAGTTTGTTGATCCATCGATTCATAATCTCAAATTTATAAGAAAATTTGAAAAATTCACGTTATCACAACATTGTAATTATATAATATAGTATAGATATAGATGAACGGCACCAAACGATACGTACTAATAGTTTTCTGAATAATTAATGTAACCTGCATAATTAAATACTAAAAATTATTGAATATTGCTAAATATATTTAAAAATATAATAAAATTTCCGAATGTTACCAAGGATGACTGGATTCGATATTGAATATTCTTGATGTAAATATTACTGCTTATGCAATGTACCTTGGAAAATGTTATAGTCTTCTATTCCGATATATGGCCTAAAAATTCAATGTATCTGACCATCCATTTCATTTCACAAATATGAATTCAGTCAATCTTTCCATGAACGCTTTGCTAATTAAATTGGAATTGGGAGGAGTTTGAATTTCTATCATGTGACAAGTTGCATGCTGTGGAGTGAGACAAACATAGAGATGTGTGTTGCAAGAGTATCCATTGGACCAAGTTGTGACAGTTGAGTAGAGAAGGCAAGGAACATAAAGAAAGCAAGAGACGTAGCACCCAAGAGAGAGACCAACAGAGTGGATTTGGTTATGAAAACCATTGACCAACTCCATTAGGATGGGGCTTGTTCTTTTTCACGATAAGATAACACTGATGTAAGAAAATGGAAAGAATTGCAAGAAAATATAAGAAGTTGGAAGGAGCAGTGAGGAGTTGTAAAAAGCTATAAGAATAAACGTAAGGAGTTGTTGAATTATTAAAAAGTTATATAGTATAATTTTGAGATATAATTGTTGATCTTTAATGTATGAATTCTAAAAAAAATTATTTCATGAAAATAAATTACATGTATCACTGATATTTATGAAATAAATTTTATAACATCACTAAACAGATTATATTTTAACATTACAAAGAAACAAATTATTTTTCTACAGTTATCGCTTTGGATAATAAAAAATAATATTGAAATAACATAATTAATAGAAATGAACCTTCAAACAAGGGAATTGACTATCAATAAGATAAATTCAAGTCGACATATATACAAAACCAAATATGTTCCATACTTGAGGTGATTTTTTGCATTAACATCAGTTTCACCTACTATATAAGCAAATTAAAAAAAAAAAAATTTCTCAACGAAATTGAATAGAGCTCTAAAAATGAAATTCTATTTGAATTAAACAATTTGGAATTAAATTCAATCTAATGTTTAATTGTATGATAATAGCAACCATGTAGTCTTAGATAAACTTATGGATGAAATAGTTGAAATACTTTCGTCAACTACAGTTTGGCTATTTTCATTCATTATTCACGTCAAATCTCAAACATAAATGCGATTTTTATATTATAATTTTAAAACATGCTAACTTATTTTGTTTATAATGGCATACATGTTTCATATCGAAACTCAAATATTAATTCACATTATTAAATTCTGTTTTTATGTTTATACAAATATTATATTCATAAAGACATTGTAAGATTTTTCATGTTGGTAGTATATAAAAAAATAAATACATATTTCTATAAATGTGAGAAAAAAATAGATGATAAAAGTTGAATGTTATAAAAAATATTTTAGGAGATTCAAGAAGATATAAGCAGATGTAAAGAGATATAACAAAATATAAGACGATGTAAGGAGATATAAGAAGATGTAAGAAGTTATAAGGATCGAGCTGTAAGCTATAAGCTATAAGTTAAATCTTCCCCATCACAGAAAAGAACAGGGCCCTAGTCTTGGAGATCAAAAGAGTTCAACAAATAGTACTTAAGGGTCTGTTTAGATGGGAAATAAAGGGGAGTAAAGGAGGGTAAAAAAGAGTAAGTACTATTTTTATCCCATGTTCGGGAGTAAGAACGGGAGAGTAAGAAGGAGTTACCTTACTCCCCTTTACCCTCCTCAATTCCTCGTTTCTTTACTCTCCAAAATGGAGTATAAGGAGCGGTAAGAAAGAATACGATATAACACAATTACATATTTGTTCTTATAAATCTAAATATAATATATTCTAATATATTTAGTCAGGGCATATGTGTCAAATTTTCATTTACTCTTATTTATGATCATATTCTTCCAAACAAAGGTAAGTTCTTAATCTTCTTAAACTCCCAAACAAGAGTAATCAACTAACTCTTATTTACTCTCCCTTACTTTTACTCCTCCTTACTCTTATATACTCTTATTCCTCTAACCTACTAGTTACTCCACTCCCAGTTAAAAATTTACTGGAGTACATATTCGATCTTTAATAAGAAATTATTATTTTTCAATCAATAAAAAGAGGTCTTAGTTATAAAAATATCTTAATTTTTACCAGTAAATAAGCATGTTGGGTTTCGTGGCCCAAAATCCAAGTACCGGCACGGTGGGACCCTGCTACACAAGACACGGGCGTGTCAAGACAAAGAACGTCCAGTCAAGAGGACAGAAAAACGGCGCCGCCTCTCTCGGAAGGCGGTTAGGGTTCTGTTCGAGGGAGGATTCCACCTGGCGGCTAGGGTTGCATGCTAAGGGGGAAAACCCTACTGTTTAGACCCTATATAAAGAGGGTCAGGCCTAGGATCTAAAATAACTCCAGTACTCATACATACATTGAGAGGTAGAAGTACTTTGTGAGAGATTACAATAGAGAGGTTGTAATTCTGCTCTTAGATCAAATCACTGTGGTGATTGTGATCATGTTGTATTCTTCCTGCTCATAGTGAATTGTTCTGGTGCTATCACCGTCCGTGGTTTTTCCCGCATTGGGTTTTCCACGTTAAATCTCTTGTCTTCTTATTTCTGTTTTCTGTTATTCACTTGAATTCTGAATCTCTAACTCATCCTATCGCTTCTGCTATTATTGTTGCTCTAATATTATTCCTAACAAGTGGTATCAGAGCTTTGGTTATAGGATGTCTTCTATCATAAAGGTAGATATTCGAAAATTCGATGGGGAGATTAGTTTTAATCTCTGGCAGGTGCAGATGAGAGCAGTTCTCATTCAGCACGGGTTGTGAAAGGTTCTGAAGGGACCTCACGTAAAACTTGAGAAGATGACAGAAGAACAGTGGGCTGAAGATGCGAAGAAGAGACGTGGGTCGTTGACGGAGGACGAATGGGAGGAACTGGAGCTGAAAGCGGTTTCAGCCATACAGTTGTGCTTGGCACCACATGTCCTGCGACAGGTGCTTGATAAGACAACTGCGGTGGATCTTTGGGCTCGGTTGGAGGAACTCTACATAACGAAGAGTCTTGCCAACAAGATCCGTTTGAAGGAAAGGTTGTATACCTTTCGTATAGCTGAAGGTACTCCTGTCCAAAAACACTTGAATGAATTTAATTCTATTCTAGTAGATTTGGAGAGTTTGGATGTGAAAGTTGAGGATAAGGATAAGGCTATTTTGCTTGTTGTGTCGTTACCCCCTTCTTATAGACACTTTAAGAAGATTATGCTATATAGTAATTCTAATACTATATCGTTTAAAGATGTTAAGTCAAACCTGTTGTCTAAGGAGAAGTTTGATCTTGACATTCATGCTGATTCTGCTGAGGGATTAGCAGTAAGGGGTACAACAACTGAAAAGGAGAACGATACTAGGAGTAAGAACCGTTCTAAGTCTAAAAATCCTCACGCTGGTAAGACCTGCAATTACTGTGGTAAATTGGGTCATATTATTGCTAACTGCTGGAAACTGCAAAAGAAGAAGGAGAAAGAAGAAGATAATTCTCAGGAGCCTGCTGAACCTTCGTTTGCTGAATCTGATTCTGATGGTGACGTTCTGTTTGCTACCTCTACTGAAAGGGGGAGCGATTCTGATTGGATTCTTGATTCTGGGTGTACCTATCATATGTGTCCTCACAAGGATTGGTTTTCAACATATGATCCAGTTGATTCAACTGTTGTTCACATGGGCAATAATGCCCAATGTAATGTAACTGGAATCGGTACGGTTAAAATCAAGACCCATGATGGTGTTGTCAGGACTTTATCGAATGTTCGTCACGTTCCTGACCTGAAGCGTAACCTCATCTCTTTGGGCACCCTTGAATCCAAGGGGTGCAAATATTCAGCTGAAGGTGGAGTTTTGAAGGTCTCAAAGGGCAGTAGGATTCTGCTGAAGGGTTTGAGGCAAGGAGGCCTCTATGTCTTGCAGACATCTACTGTCACAGGTTATATGAAGAAATGTTCATATAAGTCATCTCCCAGAGCTAAGTTCAAGCATTGCTTGAACTTAGTTGGCGTACACAGCCACTAAGTGCCCATCGGGGCATTGCCCCTTGGGAGGGGCGTCACCCTTCGGGGTGCGATGACGGAGTCAGAGAGTAGTGATTGGAGATTTTGGTCCAAGGTGGAGATTGTTGGGTTTCGTGGCCCAAAATTCAAGTACCGGCACAGTGGGACCGTGCTACACAAGACACAGGCGTGTCAAGACGAAGAACGTCCAGTCAAGAGGACAGAAAAACGGCACGGGGTGACCGTGCCACGTGGCACGGTCGTGCCCCGTGTTTTTACGCCCGCCTCTCTCGGAAGGCGGTTAGGGTTCTGTTCGAGGGAGGATTCCACCTGGCGGCTAGGGTTACATGCTAAGGGGGAAAACCCTACTGTTTAGACCCTATATAAAGAGGGTCAGGCCTAGGATCTAAAATCTCCAGTACTCATACATACATTGAGAGGTAGAAGTACTTTGTGAGAGATTACAATAGAGAGGTTGTAATTCTACTCTTAGATCAAATCACTGTGGTGATTGTGATCGTGTTGTATTCTTCCTGCTCATAGTGAATTGTTCTGGTGCTGTCACCGTCCGTGGTTTTTCCCGCATTGGGTTTTCCACGTTAAATCTCTTGTCTTCTTATTTCTGTTTTCTGTTATTCACTTGAATTCTGAATCTCTAACTCATCCTATCGCTTCCGCTATTATTGTTGCTCTAATATTATTCCTAACAAAGCAAATTTTGAATAATGATGTTAGAGGAAATCAAGATTACATAGTCAAACTACAATAACAAATAAGAACTTCCTAACTCCAATAGCAAAAAGTTTGCCAATCTGTAGCATGAAAGCTTGATTTATACAAGAATTTTCGATTTACTTGAAAAGGCCTTGGCATGAGGTGGAATACATATCTCCCTTGGGTAAGCATTCGGGATTCAAGGGTCGTCCAAGCTAGGGTCTTTGTTTCGAGGTTCGCGGACTCTCTTTTCTTTTCTTTTTCCCTGACTCTCTTTTGCATAGTATATATTTTTTCAAAGAAATTGATAATATACATATACTCTTATTTTTATGTTTTTCCTGCCCCCCCAAAAAAAAAAAACAACTTAGAAAGCCCAAGCCCCTTCGACAGGGGTTTATTTAATGAGAATAACATTGAAAAATATATGGTACTTATCATTTTGGTCCTTTACAACATAGAGGATCCGGATAGGAGGATCAAGATAATGAAAGGCGGGTTATTTCACTCCTCTTGACCTTATTTGGAAAAGTTAAATGACACAATAATAGGCGAACATTTCATCATTAATCGCCATTAACTTGATTTTTGTGTGTCCTAAATAGGACATAAATTAGCCGAGTGAGAAATACTTAATGATTCAACCCAATTGACATCTATATCCGTTACAAATATATCCAAATGATATGAATTAAATCCTAGAAACATCTGGATACTCTAATGCTTAGACAACGTATTACCCTGATAATTTAGCGTATAAATAAATTAAGGCAAATAATAAATAGTTCGACAACAGTAAACATGGGATGGATATTCTTGAGTCTAATAGCAGATCTGTGGGCTTTGATGTTCCAATGCTTTGTCTTGGGTCAAATAAAAATTAGCGCCGGACATGTCGAAAGTAGCCCAAACGACCATCAAATGCTCCCCAAAAAAGATAACACACGGTTGGACCGTGCAGTGTCTACTTAGGCCGTGTGAAAAAACTAGAAAAAAATTCTGTTGTTGATCGTTGTTGTAACTGGATCTTATCAAACTGACCCGAAATATTTATATAGAACAATCTAAATCTAGATCTCTAATAACCTTGTTTGTTACCTCTCGGACATTATGTACAATAGCCCCCAAGAATATAACTGGGTGAATGGTGGAGCTTTATTCTTATGCTGCGTGTGAGCTGGAGATTCTTCGAGAACTGATACGCTAAGGGACGTCGAGTGCACTAATCCATATTTGTGTTCACTAATTAATCTCCTGCAGAAACATAATTCCGAAATAAGCTCTGTGCATCGCATATATTATTTCTCCCCACGAGTTGTTGTATCAGTTTTATGTTTGTGTCGTCTAATATCCTTGTAAGTGTTATTGCGCTACCTTGCTGTTTGAGAACAATCTCCCTGGTGCCATTCTACAAGAGCAATCCCCATTTCATGGATGCATAATAATTTTGTCCATGAAAGTGTACGTGGCTAAAAAAGTTCAGAGGCATACGCAATGCATTAAGCTTCTTTCGGAATGATCTTTTGCTCATTATTATAAGACTTATACGTCGTTATGTAGTAGCACAAAGTGCTTTGCTTATCTTACCCTCTACTATATCTTCATTTATCTATAGATACACAACATAATAATGTGGCGGGTACAGTTCGGGTTGAGGCATACCCTCATCCATACCCGTTTTCGAAAATCATATCCATACCCGTACCCGTACCCGTACCCGTACCTATCGGGTATTAATTAAAAAATAAAGCCCATACCTATACATATCAGGTTTTGCGGGTTTGCGAGTTTTATCTGAGTGCACATAGAGAATGAAAACTAGTACCCATATTCTACCCACATCCTGGTATGATATCTATTTTTATCATTATAAGATTATAAAATTGCGATATTTTGAGAATATATTGTTTAAAAATGTGAAAATCAAATACATTATTGACTAATTTCTTATTAAAAGGGTTTGGATTGGACTTAAATCGAAAAAATGTTGAAATAAAATAATTTTTTTCATATTATAAATAAGGGGTAAGAGTATGAGGCGGGTGGGGACTATACTCATATCCGTACTCATTTTTTAATACTCGTTCCATATCTATTTAAACTTTATTTTTATCATCTATTTAAATTTTAAATAGGGTAAATTTTATAGATTTTAAATAAATATGTATTTTATTGCCATCTCTAAATACGTCTGATGAAAAATTAGCAATACATTGAAATTAGGAGTGGCTTACCAACAACGTTACAAAGGTCCTTCCTCCAATGACGGCACAGCTGGTGTCTTCTTTGAAGACGTGGTTTATCATGGTACGTTTGGGGAGGACCAAAGTCAGCTTCATACACTGGAACATCGTAGAAGCAAACAATTTGTACCTTAATGGGAGACGTAAATTAAACGCAAATTCATCCACAACCACATGTCTGTCTCCTTCCGCACACTGCTCGGGAGTTTAGTCAGTCAGTTACGCCACTGATCGAATACTATATATGATGCCGTGTGACATTTGAGTTTACACCAAATCAACTAAGGCTCAGTTCTTTTCGTTGGAAATTACAGATATCGAATGAATAGAAGCAGAAAAGAGGGAGAAAAAGTGAATAAAAATAGATAGAAGTAATTTGTTACATGCAGAAGTGAAAAAAGTGGGAAGAGATGAGAAGAAATAGAAATGAGTAGGAAAAGTTGAATGAAGTAGGAGGTTAACGTAAGTTATATATTTTGTTTTTTAATATAATCTTTTATTTGTGATAGTCATTACCAATGGTCAAATTTTTTTTAGACTACAAAAATATTTTTCTGTGTTGACGCAGGGTACGAAATATTATTTCGTGGTTGTTACAAAAAAAATTGTAATTTTCGTTATTCGTAAAACAAATTGCGGATATATTTTTTTCATATATATTAGCCAAATACGAACAATGAAAAAAATACACATATGTTCAAGCCCTGTTCTTTTCATTGGCAAATCCAAATTTACAAAACTCAACCAACTTCAACCCATGTTAACTTACTTCATGAATTTCAATAAAAAATATTCACTTCAACTTATTTCAACTAACTTCAATCCACTTCCGACTATTTTAACCAACTTCTATATATCATACAAAAAATAATTCGACCACTTTAATCAATTTCAACCAACTTCAACCAATCTCAATCCGCTTTAATAAAAATATCAATTTCAGCCAACTTCAACTAATTTAGACCCAATTTAATCAATTTCAACCTACTTCACACTATTTTAAACAACTTTTACCCATCATTAAAAAAAAATTTCAACTCGCTGCAACCAATTTCAATCAACTTCTACTCGTCATACAAAAAAATTTCAATCCAATTCAACCAACTTTAATCCACTTCAATAAAAAAAAATCAACTTTAACCCACTTCAATTAACTTCACCTACTTTAACTTACTTCACACTATTTTAACCAACTTCTACCCATCATGCAAAAAAAATTCAACGTAACCCACTTAAAGTAAAAAATGCCTACTTCAATCTATTTCAACGTACTTCTACCAATCTCAATCAACTTCACCCATTTACTAACATGTATTTCCCAAATTCACCTATTTACCAACGTAAAAAAAAAAAAGCATGCCTTCCATATATAGAATTAAACCCAAAATATCTATCAGTCATAAATAACAAAAATTTGCTTAACAACATAGAAAAAAATTATTATTTCTTCAATACATATAACAAAAATTACGTCATCTATAATTTCTGACACGACTAATAAATATTTTTATAACATCCAAAAAAATAAAATTTTTCATAATTATTATCAGACTATTTGTACATATAATTATATAAATTATAGAAATTTTCAAAATATAAAAAATAGTAATTATACGTCAAAGTGGAAAGGAGTGAATGAGAATGGATGGAAGTGGAAAGTAGTGAAAAGAGGTAGAATTCTTTTTAAAGCATGAAAAGATAAGAAAAAGAAGAAAAAAAGTAGGTAAAAGTGAGAAGAGATGAAGTGAATTTATTAAATCACCAAAAAACAGGGCCTAAATTGTCAAAATCTTCCAAGATGCAAACACCACTTCATTCGTCAACGAGCTGTCAGCTTATATGACACCCTCATCGCCAATGGTTCTCGATGTGTGGGACGACGTAGGGCTTTTTTTTCTCTTCCATTACATGTGACCGCTATATTTGCCAATAAGCTCTCAGCTTGGATGACACTCTCACATCTTAATTTAATAGCGGATTTAGATATATTAAATAGAGACATCTATCTATTAAACTATTTATTTTAGGAGTATTCATATATATCAATCTAATTCCATTTAAAATATAGCTCACTAAAATATTTTTGAATTAGGGGTGTTCATGAACATCTCAAGACTCAACGTAGGTCCGCCACTATCTCTGATAGTTCCTGACATGGAATTCGATGCCGAGGCACCCCCTTTTTTTCTCCTTGAGAAGATGGGAAATTTGTGAGGTTTTGGGCTTTATCCTATCTTCGAGCCGGTTAGCTCACTAAATTTTCTTGAAGTAGTGAAAAAAAAAATTACAAAAACAACGCCACTTTATTTTGGCACAAATACGGTAAATAACTTTTATCTTAATTCAATTGATATACATTAGCTTCTAAACATAATAGAGCCAGATCTTCACTACTTGACATGAGGGAAATCTGCATTCAAACTAAACTCAAAAATAACATTTGTTTATTTGATTTGAATATTTTAGATCAGTGATATATGCATCACAATATCCTTATAACCATCAAGCAATTAAAGAATCACAACACTCATAGAGAGGAAATTTTCACCTCGAATTATGTCTTTGATAGGAAAATTCATCAAACTACATTAATTACAATTCATAGGTCAAAACAAAATGAATGAATACACGGATATAAACATGTAATATTCACGTCACGATGACCATTTTCGAAAAGAAGAACCTAGAACACAGCAGGTAATCACCAATTCATCACTGTCTTAATTCCTAGAACCCCCTACCGCCCTCTTGCCCAACTTGGCAACTCCAGAAGAATTCAAACCCTACACAAACTTTCTCTTGGAAAAACAATTAAAAAAAAGACAAATACTTTTTTTTGTTTGGGAAAGGGGGGGGGGAGGTTGGTTTTTTTAAAAAAAACTCAGAATTAGTTCTCTACAATTTGTTGCCAATACTTTTGATTACATTGAATCTGAAAAGAAATATATATTAATTTTATATTGTATCAACATAAATTGGTTTAAGTAGCTTGATACTTATTCCCCTTCAGCAAGGTTTTGAGTTGGAGTCTTGTGAATGGAGAAAATTTGTGATGAGAGAGCTCTAAACCTTATTGGACCAACAGTAGCTTAACTTCTAGTGAAATAGAGGATTCAAGACCAAAAAATATTTAAATATTTGTGTCTTAAATTGTTATTGAATCGTACATTCGTACCTATGCATCACATGATTTAAACCCATGACATTAATATCATAATTTTGAGTAATACTTTTTTTAAGGGAAATAATGAATTCATTAGTTGAAGACCATGTGCCATTTACAATAAATATCGATCACATTCAAACAAATTTAAACTAAAATAATAAAATAAATCATTCAATGGAGAATACTAATTGAAACTCTTCTAAACACTCATCTTCTTATCAATCATTATTTCATGAATAACCTCTAACATGGAATTCCGCAAATCTTGTATAGTAAGATCTTCTTGTCAACAAGATTCATCTGTTATGGTAGTCTGAATTCCACGAAATGAAGATTAATTGTTGTAGATCGATCTTACAATCAATTAACAATCCGATCCTAAATAAAGATAACGAGATGAAAAGAAATTGATAGAAGTACGAGAGACAATACCATCTATTAGAAGAGGATGTGGAAAGATTCTCGCGAATAAAGAGAGAATAATTATTAGCAAAATTAGTAGAACTAATATGAATAAAGTAAAGAGGGTGGAGGAGGTATATGTGACAATATAGTATATAATTCTAATTTTAGCTTAATAGCTACTATTGTGTCAAAAACAATTTATTGGTTAAATGCAACGACAAATATTAGCACCAAATATGATTAAAAAATTGCTCTCATGGTCTGGTACATAGGTGCTCAACAGACAGATAACGCCCACTTTCCAAACAAGCTAGACTCCGAAAATTAAGAATGTTAAAGCAAAGAAATATTAGATTCAAATAATTTAAAATTGGACGGGTTAGCTCATTCATAATTTAAACTTATGAAAAATTCTTTAATGTTCTAAACTTTAGATCTTTTTTTTTTTTTTTTTTTAACAATCTACACTTAAGAAAAAGTTAGACGAGCAGTGAGTTGAAATTGGGCCACAACTAGTGATTTGTTGAATATAATGTTTTTTTTAAATTTTTAAATATTTGCAAGCAAACTCGCATAAATGTCCATATCTCATGTGAACACCCTAGAAGGCAAGAGTGCGAAAAGAGGAACAAGGGTAAGGAAAATTCCACATGTCTCTAATGGTAGTTAAATAAATATATATATATATATATATATATATATATATATATATATATATATATATATATATACATTTTTTTTTGAAATATGGCTCATCCATCAATACACTATCCCTTTAATATTTATCAATACACTGTCGCTGTAATAGTTATTTTCTTAGTGCAGATTATTAAAAATATGTAAGTTGAAAATTCTGAGCGTTAGAAAGTTTTTTCAAAATTTAGATTAACAGTGCTTTAACTCCCTGAAGTTCATATTAATTAAATAATTAAATTGAATAACTTCTAAACAAAGTATAAAAGCTTAGAATATCAAAATAAAGGTTCTGGAATGACCTCAAATAACAGCGATAATACTAGCACTAGACCAAAAACTACAAAATTTCCTTTTTGCTCATCCATATTGACCATGCCATCATCACTCACCATAACCAATCTATATCTATAAATAGACAAGAATACCTCCCAGCTCCCCACGAGCTACTCCATCTAGAAGCCTGTGCTGGTGTTACTATCCACAGCTACTTTCTCTCTCTTCGAGTAAAGTCCTGAGGTAAGATGGCGACGAAGGAGGTGGTGTTGTTGGACTACTGGCCCAGCCCATTCGGCATGAGGGTCCGGATCGCCCTGGCTGAGAAAGGGGTGGACTATGAGTACAGAGAAGAGGACTTGTCCAAGGGCAAGAGCGAGTTGCTCTTGAAGATGAACCCGGTTCACAAGAAAATCCCGGTTCTGGTTCATAACAACCGCCCGGTCTGCGAGTCCCTCATCATTGTCCAGTACATTGATGAGGTTTGGAGCCACAAGAATCCTTTGCTTCCATCTGATCCTTATCACAGGGCTCTGGCTCGATTCTGGGCTGACTTCATTGACAAAAAGGTTTGGTTCTCCCCCCTTCTGTTTCAGCTTCCATGAATAAAACTATCTATATTTGTGCTACGCAGTAACCCGGCTTAAATTAGGAGTATACTGACAAATGTAAATATTCTAGATGTCATTTAAGTTCTTAATACTTCTTCCATTTCCTAATCATTATAAAAAAAATTATCTACTTTTGTAATTTTATATTCTTGTTAAAAAGTTTTATTTTTAAGGATTTTCCATATTTGAATTAGTTAAAAATCTATAACAATTATACATTCCTACGTTGTTAAAAAACGTTTAATATTTATCTTCTTATATTTCTAAGCTATGATTGGAGCAGAAGGAATGGTAAGAATTTCAAATATGTCTTTTTCAGATGAAAAAAAAGACATGATTAGTAAATGATTTAAGTAGGTTTCGAAAACATGCTGGTTCCTATTAATTTTTGTTAATGAATGGATCAATTCTATATTAATTTTGAAAATAACTTACATTTATTTAAATAAAAATAATGTTTTTAAATTAAATAGTCAAATCATATTATTTTAGTATTAAAAACAATTCAGCTTATATTCAGCCGTATTTCTCTTAATAGTTTCAAACTTTCAAGTCATATTTGACCCGTGTTATGTATGGCGTCTAATTTTTTCAACTCTAAGTTTGACCCAACTCAACGCAGCTTGACTATCCCTCTAATCTCTATTCCCAAGAACTCCCCTCCAAAATAACCCCCCCCCCAAAAAAAAAAACAGCTTCGTGGAACGCTAAGTAGTAATTTATGTTTGTATGCAGATTTATGACACTGGAAGGAGGGTATGGGCAACTAAGGGTGAAGAGCAGGAGGCAGCAAAGAAAGAATTCATAGATCACTTCAAATTGCTAGAACAGCAACTCGGGGACAAGCCTTATTTCGGTGGAGACTCGTTTGGGTTCGTTGATGTTGCGCTTATTCCGTTCTACAGCTGGTTCTACGCGTATGAGACGCTGGGTAATTTCAAGATCGAAGAGTCGTGCCCAAAGATCATTGCATGGGCCAGGAGGTGCATGCAAAGGGAGACTGTCGCCAAGTCTCTCCCCGATCAGAACAAGATTTATGAGTTTGTCTTGGAGTTGAAGAAGAGGCTTGGCATTGACTGAGCAAATTTGCTTAATTGATCTTCATAATGGGACATGTGCTATGTGGTTAATTAGCGTGGGGTGGGTGTGACTAGTGATAATACTGTCTCATTGGTTCTCTCTGGGTATGTGTGTATGAGATATAGGGAAATAAACAGAAGAGGCTTAAAAGCTAACACTTGGTAGATTCTAGCCTCTTCTATGAATGATTGTAATGCGTTAGGAAAATCAGATTATGCTTTATATCTAAAGGATTATTCGATGCATTTACTATTACTCCTATATATATATATATATATATATCATATTTTTAAGTGTATATATTCTGAAGAGCTAAACCAAAATATATATTAAAATATTAATACATGATAAATATACCCGTGAGAAATATACATATATAGACAGTAAAAGCATGTGTTTTTAGGAACGTATAACAAATTGCCCATTACTCCATGCATGTGCAGAAATATGAAAGTTTGTTCCATTCGATCTGTTTTGGAGGGGCCAGTAGGCCGAACTAGGTTGTAGAATAGAGTTAACCAAGGAAAGCTAGCCCATCAGCCCATAGATAGATTAGCGCCCCAGTGTAACGAAAAATGTGCTCATTTTATTTTGCAAAATATCGAAGTTATTTTTAAAGAACAAATAGTCTATAAATTCTATTTTACAAGATTGTGCTGAGATATTAGCTCCTTTTGCCTTTTTATAAATCAGCCATATTAATTATACATGCAAGTCTGAAAACTCTCTAAAAGTTTTGCACTTTCAATTGAGCCGTATTTAACTAACTTTTCTCAAATACATAGGATGGTCGGCCTAGTGAGCTATTGCAGGCACGGAAGAATGGTAATGAAATTTGTACCTATCTAAAACTTAAAAAATCTGCCTGTCCAATGCAAATTTTTGGCTAGTCAATCAAGACCTGCCACGTGAAAAGAAATAAATACTTTTGTTTTTGGCTAATTACAACACGTCACGTGTTAAATTAATTACGACATTCCATTAAATATTAAATGCTTATTGGAAATGTATGCGGTCAATTAAAAAGTGTCACGTGGCATAAATGATGCAGAAAATAAATAATTATTTCTTTTAATAGAGACGAGAAGGAAAATCCTAACTCCGACTTCTTTATAAAAAGGGAGTTAACCCCCTCATTCGGGGGTCGGTATTTTTTTAGAAGAACTCTCAAGAATTCAAGACTTTTCTCTGGTAGAAGACAACAAGCACTCCAAATACGTGCCGTCTACGTACGAAGACTAAATCATATCTTGATAGAGATTAAGCTTCTTAGGCCCTTTATCAAGATCCAATTCATTGAAATCTATTCAGGGAGATTGAATCAGAATATTTATTATACTTGTTTTTATAACAATTATACAGAGATTGTACACATTCTTTGATATAAATATACAAATTCACTTTGTTGCTCAATTTCTTGTCTAATTGATAGCAGACTCGAAATTTGTGTTTACAAATTTGGCACGCTTGGGGGGACATTCTCTGCCTCTCATCTCTTTCTCGAAACCACAAACTCTACATTTCCTCGAAAACGACATGGCCCCTAAGACCGCCATCCCTCAATCTTCAAGGAAAGTTGTCCGATCCACATCTCAAAGATCGACAACCGCTAGCGTTACATCTAGCAGAGTCATGACTAGAAGTATGACAAAAACTGCTACTGTGATCGCCATAAAACAATCAGTTGGGACTGTCCTCCCAAGCCTTGACTCCAACCTGCTTAAAGGAGTCAACAAAGTCACTTCGCATCCTTTGAAGCAAAGATCGGTTGCTGGCTTCAAAATGCATCAAACAATTCCTTAAGGGATGGATGAGCTCCAAACTCAGGCAAACTGTGCCTTCCAACCTTTCGGTGAGGAAGATCATGGCTATATTAGCAGTGACTCCTCACTGGAATCGCCAAGGGAGTTAGTCGTTGAATCGGAGACTGAGTCCTCAAATTCTGTCTTTATGCCAGCCATGGTGACGGAAGCGACCAACGTAGAAGAGCAGCTCGCAAATATGAAGGCAACATTGGAGAGGCTCGCTGAGGAAAGTCTAGAGAAAGACGCTCAAATCAAGCGTCAAAGTGAGCAGATTGCTACTCTGACGAAGAAATTGGAAAAGCGACTATTCGAATCCTCTAGCAAAGGCTCGAATGGTGAAGAGTCTAATAAGGAGTCTAACCGCAGCGAAGACTCTGATCACGAGCGCATAAAAAAGAAGGAATCCTCATTGGGCTCGATGTCTGTTGAATAGATTCAAAGCCTAATTGCGAATACTGTTAAGGCTGAATTGGGGGGAGGACCTCGCAGGAAGCATTTGTACACAAAGTCTTATATGAAAAGGATTGATGTCCTTTGTATGCCTCATGGATACCAGCCCTCTAAATTCAACCAATTCGATGGCAAGGGCAATCCTAAACAGCATATCGCTCACTTCATTGAGACGTGCAGTAATGCTGGCACCGAGGGAGATAGGTTGGTGAAGCAGTTTGTTCGATCTCTCAAAGGGATCGCCTTCGATTGGTATGCGGACTTGGAGCCCGAGTCTATTAACAGCTGGGAACAAATGGAACATGAATTCCTCAACAGGTTCTATAATGCTCAGCGCACTGCTAGTGTGACGAAGCTGACAAATACTAAGCAGTGGAAGGATGAACTCGTCCCTGATTACATCAATCGCTGGAGATCGCTTAGCCTTGAATGCAAGGATCGTTTGTCCGAGGCCTCTGCTGTCGAGATGTGCGCTCAGGGCATGGAGTGAGACCTGCTTTATGTCTTGCAGATGAGCAAGTCTAGGACCTTTCAAGAGCTAGCTACAAAGGCACATGACATGGACATGATGATAGCAAACCGTCGCAGCAAACCGTCCTCTTCATATGAGTTCAAGAAGGACAAAGGTGGTTCTAAGAAGAGTTCTAAGCCTCCAAAGGTTTCAACAAAGGAAACTATGACTATTTCTACTAAAGAGCCCGTGAGGATTTCAGGGAAGTCTAGACCAGAGGGGAAGAAGACTTCATTCTCTAAAGAGACAACAAAGAAGCGCCCTACATTGAAGGAACTTCAAGAGAGAAAGTACCCATTCCCTGATTCAGACTTGTCGGGAATGTTGGATGACTTGCTTGAAAATAAGATCATCGAACTCCCTGAACCTAAGCCACCAGAAGAGGCTGGAAGGACGAGTGACCCGAAGTACTATCGTTATCATAGGGTTGTTAGCCATCCTTTAGAGAAATGTGTAACTCTCAAAGAGCGTATCATGCAGCTGGCCAAGGATGGGAGGATCATACCAGACTTGGCCGAAACCGCTGAAGCCAACTGCATCGGCGCTCAATTAGAGTCATCGCCTTTATGATGAGGAAGTCATATCCAACTCCGCCAAGAGAGAAGGTATGATCTGACTCATACGCCAAGGATGGAGTTATTCACAATTCAGTTCAGAAGTTTAGAGCTAGTTGTTGTGCAGTTGATGGTACAGACTCCCCCTTGATAGATCAAACCCACTGTTGATATCCCCGAGGATAATGAAGAGGGGTGGACCCTCGTTACTCGGCAAAGGTCCACGAACCAAAGGCGGGACCAACAACTGCCCCTGTGCCGTAGGAAGAGATAAGGGAGGACAAAGAAACCTCAGCGTGGGAGAAGTAGGAAGAATCCGAGAACAAATAAGAAGCAGGACATTCAACCTATAGATCTGCTTGAGCAAGAGTCACTTACTCCTGTCACGTTGGAAGAGTTCTTCCCAGTGGGCTTTTTTGATAAAGTCACTGTTAACATGACCTCATGTACTGAGCTTGAAGATGAAAAAGATGGAGAAGAGGTAAAACAGGAAGACTCTCCAAAAGGAGATGATAAAACTCTGATTGTCTTGGAAGCTTTACCAGCACGCATGGGTTAGAGGCAAATCTTTCACCTACCAGAAGAGATGCGTCAGTGTGTGGCCACCGTCCTCTACCATCCAGAACTTTATGCCGACGAGGTCAAAAACATTGAAGAATCCTCGAAGGGCCTTGCCCAGTATGCCACTTGCAACACTGCTATCACTTTCACCGATGACGATTTATTGCTAGGCTCCAAACCTCATAACCGTCCCTCGGTTGTGACTGGTTATATCAAAGAGCAAAAATTCAAGCGTATCTTGATAGATGGAGGTTCAGCAGTTAACATCATGCCTAAATCTACAATGAATGAACTGGGTTTCACGGTAGATGAGCTTTCTAAGAGTCGTATGGTGATTCAAGGATTTAGCTTAGAGAGTCAGCGTGCAATTAGCATGATTCGCCTAGAGATAACAATGGGAGACCTCCTAACATCTTCAATCTTCAATTTGATTGACTCTAAGATGTCGTACAAACTGTTATTTGGCCACCCATGGCTCCATAAACATGGAATAGTGGCTTCTACCCTCCATCAATGTCTTAAGTATTACCATGGGGGCGAGAAAAAGATCAATGGTGATGTCAAGCCATTCATAAAGGCAGAATCGCATTTTACCGATTCTAAATTCTTTGAAGAGGGCACTGCACTTAAGGAGACTATGCCTTCAATAATTTCCTCCATAGGTAGCATCGAGTCGAAGACTGCCCATAATCCCAAGGTAATACTGAGGCATGACGGCGTGAAACAACAAGAGTATTGTAAGGTGAACGTCGAATAAGAGATTATCACCCTACCTATTAAACAAGCTGCTAAGCAAGTGGCGGTCTCCACAAAACACATGCCACCAGTCTTAAGGTATGTTCCCAAAACTCGTCGCAAGAAAGGAGAAACACCCTTCAGTGGGTCCATAAGTGGAAATACTGGGGGCAAGACTATTGAGAAGGGTCGCCAGGCCAACTTGAACACCCTTAAAGAAAGTGTTACATTGCCAACGCGAAACATGTACCAACTGAAGAGCAAACCCCCTCTGCCCGTATTTGTCGCTTGTTCTAAGACCTTATTAGATGAAGAGGAGAACTTTCCAAATGCGCGAACAAAGGAAGGATTTGATCCGAATGCGTATAAACTTATGGAGAAAGCGGGCTATGATTTTAACAATCCTGTTGCGTTAGGGAAGGTAGTGGAGGTGGAAACCTATGGCTTTAACAAAACGCAGAAGAAGATTCAAGAGTAAGGAGGTCTAGTAGAGGTCCTAAAAATAGGCCTTGGTTATACACCGATGCAGCCAATCAAGATATCAGCACGACGCAAGGCGAAACAAAATGTGGTCCAACACATCTCTGCAGAAGAAATGGATGAGAGTGAGGATCAAAATGCTCAACCTCCTATAAAGCCTTCTGTATTTGATAGGTTACAACCATCTACCTCAAGAAAACGCCCATCCGTCTTCATCAGAATTGGGGGAGATCAAAACTCCAAGTCTTCTGTGTTCTGGAGGGTAAAGAATCATGCGCAAGTAAGGCCTTCGGTGTTCAATAGAATCACACAAGCAGGAGAATCATCGGATCTACTACCCCAAGAACGAAAGGGTTCGGTGTTCAATCGACTCGGTGATGGAAACGAAATACAAAGCTCTATTTCGTCTCGCATGAAGCGATTTTCAACCCTTGATGTAAAGACAGATGGCTCATTAAGGGTAAGGAGACGCATTGTGGTCTTTACTGGTCAACCGAGTAATTCCGACATCAACAAAGGGGATGACCAAGAGAAAGTGACTTCTAATCATATCACAGTCCAAGAATGTGAAGACTCAGAAACAGAGATAGAAATCACAGAGGCTCCTGAAACTCTTAAGACGGGGGGCAAGTTACAGTTGATGATTTGAAGGAATTGGATCTCGGAACTGCTGAGAAACCCTATCTCATCTATGTAAGTTCGTTGCTTACACCCGAGGAAGAAAAGGAGTACTTCAATCTCCTCTCAGAGTACAAAGACATGTTCGCATGGAGTTACAGTGAAATGCTGGGGCTTGATCCCAAAGTTGCAGTCCATCGCTTATCCCTCAGGAAGGGTGTTTCGCCCAAAAAGCAGCCTCAACGGCGCTTTTGCCAGAAGTTAGTACCTGAAATCGAAAGAAGGGCAACAAACTAATAGAGGCAGGATTCATTCGTGAGGTAAAATACCCGACTTGGATCGCAAATGTTGTTCCTGTAAGGAAAAAGAACGGGCAACTTCGTATTTGCGTAGACTTCTGGGATCTCAATAGTGCTTGCCCAAAAGATGATTTTCCGTTACCCGTCAACGAGCTCATGATCGATTCAACCATAGGATATGAAACCTTGTCTTTTATCGATTGTACTGCGGGATACAATCAAATTCAAATGGCATCAGAAGACCAAGAAGCCACAGCATTTCGCACTTCCAAAGGCATCTTCTGCTACAAGGTAATGCCCTTCGGTTTGAAGAACGCCAGAGCGACATACCAAAGAGCAATGCAAACTATCTTCGAAGACATGTTGTATAAAACAGTGGAGTGCTATGTTGATGATCTGGTGGTCAAGTCAAAAAGGAGAGCAGACCACCTATAAGATCTTCGTCGAATTTTTGATAGGCTGAGAAGATGTCAACTAAAGATGAATCTGCTTAAATGTGCATTCAGTGTCACTTAAGGGAAGTTCATAGACTTTATAGTTCGGCATAGAGACATCGAGATTGATCAGGCCAAGATCAAGGCAATCCAAGAGATGCCTGCCCTAAAAAATCTCAAAGAACTATGGGGTCTTCAAGGTCGTTTAGCTTATATTAGAAGGTTCATATCCAACCTCGCTGGCCGTTGCCACCCGTTCCACCACGCCATGAAGAAGGGTGTACAATTCAAATGGGACCAGTCATGCCAAAAAGTCTTCGACAACATCAAGAAGTACTTGACAAATCCACCAGTCCTGGGGGTACCAATTCCAGAGAAACCTCTTATACTCTACATTGCAGCTCAAGAAAAGTCTCTGGGGGCATTATGCGCCCAGGAAAATGAGGAAGGCAGGGAAAGGGCTCTTTATTACCTAAGTCACACTTTGGTTGGGGCTGAAATGAATTACTCCCCAATTAAAAAGATGTGTTTGGCTCTCATGTTCGCCATTTAAAAGTTAAGGCATTACACGCAAGCTCATACAGTGTGGGTGATTTCTAAAACTAACCCTATCAAATATATCTTGTCAAGGACAATTCTAAACGGGCGACTGGCAAAGTGGGCTATAATCTTAAAGCAATATGACCTTGTTTACGTGCCACAAAAGGCCGTTAAAGGATAAGCATTGGCGGATTTTTTGGCAGATCACCCAATCTCAGATACTTGGGAGCTAAATGATGACTTGCCTGGTGAAGATGTGTTCTTCGTTGATATCCTCCCACCTTGAAAGATGTATTTTGACGGAGCCGCGAGACATGATGGTGCTGGTGCAGGAGGAATCTTTGTTTCCCCAGAAAAACATGTCCTCAGTTGTTCATTCGCGCTAACTCAGTTATGTTCCAAGAATATGGCTGAATATCAAGCATTGATTCTAGGCCTTCAAATGGCCATTGAAATGGGAATCAAATACCTTGACATCTATGGTGATTCTCAATTAGTCATCAAGCAACTTTTGGAGGAATATGAAGTCAAAAAGGACAACCTTGTGTCATATCATAAATATGCCTTATGACTGCTTGGTAAGCTTGAAACCATCAAGTTACAGCATGTTTCTAGGAGTGCCAACAAGATGGCTAACGCACTTGCAAACCTCGCAGCCACTCTGGTACTGGGGGCAGAAGAGAGCATGAATGTCCCTGTTTGCAACCAATGGGTTGTTGCACCCCTCGTTGAAGAGTTTGAGGAAGAGGTCAATGCGGTTAGTGCCCAGGAAGTAGAGGAAGAAGACTGGCGCCAACCACTCATTGATTATTTACAACACGGAAAGCTTCCTAATG
Organism: Carnegiea gigantea; assembly: GCA_029747015.1. Lineage (NCBI taxonomy): Eukaryota > Viridiplantae > Streptophyta > Magnoliopsida > Caryophyllales > Cactaceae > Carnegiea > Carnegiea gigantea. The sequence goes on along the minus strand of JAKOGI010000123.1, from coordinate 539,336 downwards.
ACCCGAAGCATAAGACGGAAATTCAGCGAAGAGCTCCCCACTTCCTTTATTTTAATGGGGCGCTTTATCGACACTCCATCATTGGCCTCTGGTTGCGTTGCTTAGATAAAGAAAAAGCTCGACAAACAATGGAGGAAGCACATTCAAGAGTATGTGATGCACATCAAGCAGGACCCAAATTGCATGATTGAATCAAGAGTATGGGTTATTATCGGCCTACCATAGTGCAAGATTGCATGGGCTATGCAAAGAGGTGCGAGCCTTGCCAGTTTCATGCCAATTTTATTCATCAACCTCCTGAACCGCTTCATCCAACCATGGCATCTTGGCCGTTTGAAATTTGGGGGCTTGATGTTGTGGGCCCTATCACTCCAAAATCTTCCGCTGGCCACTCGTACATCTTGGCGGCAACTAACTACTTTTCCAAATGGGCAGAATCAATCCCATTGAGAGAAGTCAAAAGAGAAAATATCGTTGATTTTATTCGAACCCATGTCATATACCGATATGGCGTACCTCGATATATTATCACTGATAATGGCAAACCATTTGTCAACAAGCTAGTGATGCCCTCTGCGAAAAGTTTAAGTTTACCCAGTGCAAATCTTCAATGTACAATGCACCTGCAAATGGCGTGGCAGAAGCCTTTAATAAGATGCTTTGCAACTTACTAAGCAAGGTGGTAGCAAAGTCAAAACGCGATTGACATGAAAGATTAGGGGAGGCTCTTTGGGCATACAGAACCACGTATAAGACGCCGGCCGAATCAACTCCTTTTGCCCTGGTGTATGGGGTCGAAGCAGTATTGCTTTTGGAACTCCAAATCCCTTCACTCCGTATTGCCATACAGGAAGGCTTGATCGAAGATGAAAATCACAAGGTTCACCTGGCAGAACTCAAAGCCCTTGATAAAAAAAGACTTCTAGCACAACAAAAGTTAGAATTCTATCAAGCTCGCTTATCACGAGCCTTCAACAAAAAGGTACGACCGCGTTCATTTCAAGTTGGAGATCAAGTGCTCGCGGTCAGAAGGCCAATCATCATCCCACACAAGACTGAAAGCAAGTTCACTTCCAAGTGGGATGCCCCCTACGTGATTCGAGAAGTCTACACCAACGGAGCTTATAGGATTGTCAGTACCGACGGAGTGCGAGTTGGGCCGATAAATGGCAAGTTCCTAAAACTATACTATCCTTAATGTATTAGTACTTGTAAGCTCCTAAACATGAGCCTAAACTGTTCATTTTTTTAAGTTAAACTCCATTGTACTACTCCTGGCCCGCAAGAGTATAAACTGTGAACGGCTAAACCAAAAAAAAAAGGTCTTGTTCTTCGAACTACATATGACTTGATCCTTTAGGGTTCCCTTCAGGTACGTAGGCAACTTTGGTATACACCCAAGTATAGTCATCATGAAATTTGTTCATAAAAATGTTCATCTGATTGCAGGTTTTATACTTCTGAATTTAAAGATTCAGCATAGTATAAATTCATTTATTGTCATGAAGTTGGTAATTGTGGGATCCAAATCACAAGGAAAACCAACCAAAGACACATGTGCAGCAAGGGATAAAAGAAAATTCGTATTATTAGATATCAAGCTTGCATCACAAAAGTACAAGGTGCATTACAAGTCCATCTCAAAAAAAAAAGGAGTCAACTATGGATCCCATTGAAAATTCTTCAAATCCTCAAAAGACTCCTTTATGTAGGCTTCAGCCTTGTCTAAACTAGCTTTTGTGGCTGCATCCATCACTTAAGTGGCATTAAGTATGTCAATCTGACCTTACAAGTCAATGACTTCCCGCTCAGCTTCTTAAAGCAAATGCTCGCTGGCTGCTACTTGAGAGCTAAGATATTTCTGTTGTTCTTCCAAAAGTTGAAGTTCTTTCAGCAACTCCTGAGACCTCGATTCAACATGTTTCAGCTCGGCCGTCTTCGCTTCATAATGGGTGCCCTCTGTGTTCAGCCGACAGAAGGCCTCATCAAGCTTACCTTGCACCTCCATGCGACAAGTATCATGTTCGTCAGTAGATGTTCGACTGGAGTAGCTCTATTGCAGGTCCTTGAAGTCACATGCTTGCTTAATCAACACTTCAACCTTGCTCTCTAAAGGAATGAAGTCGACACCTCTTTGAAGGGTAGTGGCATAAAGGCTGTCAAAATCGTCTTTAAGAGAAAGAAGCCCATCAAAAGGGGTGTGACACACCTTGTCAAGTATGGCTTTACCAAATACTCGCGCAGCATTCTTATCCACCTTCTTTATAACGGCTTCAGCGTTGAAGACAAAAATTCCCCCTTGGGGAGCCCTCAAAAGTCGTTGCGGGCGAGTTACCAGTGAAGGTGCGTTGATTCTACAAATGGACTCGACCTCATCATCATCCAGGGAACAAACACCTCGCGAGTCAACTAATCTCGACTTGCCGTCAAATAAATCATTACCAAATGATGGTATTCGTCCAATTGATAGGAAACATTGACTTCCTGATGGCAGAGGAATGTGTGCCAATTCCTCCTTGAAGTTCACATCATCACTTTCTCCATGTTAAAAAAAAAAAGAAGAAAAAAAACAAGAAAAAGAAGAGAAGATGTATACAGGGACGAAGAAGGTGAGATACGCATTTGCAAAGAAATCGTGTTTTTAAGAAAAGAAAATGGAGTACCATGCATTCAGTAGGATTAGATTCAGAATTGAGGATATCCATGATATTCTTAACACCTTCTGGGGGAAGCTCAGTTACCTTTTCGGTAGTTGGCTCACAAATTCCGATAGGTACCTCATCTTGACCATCCGCAGTAAGATTAATCTCAGGTTTACATTATGCCTATATGTCTCAATAGGTGGGAGATTTGAAAGGGTCCTTTAATCTCATTCGTTACCTGTGGTAGTGGCGTAATGCTTTGAATAGGGATTACAGTGATGGGCGTCGCTGGAATGACAACATCTATTCTTGGAATCTTGACACGGGAAGAACCATCCCCCATCGGCGGAACAAAAGGCTCTAAGGGCTTTCCAGAATGAACAATCTTCAACTTGGGTTTAGAACCAAGTTTGCCTTCATCCTTTGAAGTGTTCATGTCAAATAAATCACTTCGTTTTCTCTTGGAATCACTGGCATCTTCAAGTCGAGAAAATGAACATCTTGGACCACCATTCACGAAATGCACAAGTGGTATTTCTCTCGAGTAAATTGCATCGCCCAGGAAGTAAGACTTGAGACCTTGTTCCATAGCGCGTAAGTGTCTAGTGATAACAAAGCAATGTTTCCGGATCAGGAAGATTATCAAAGTCCATATCTGTAGGAACATCCTGATAGAAGCCAAATTGTCTACTGAATCGGTCGGGGCAGTAGTGCTCCATGACAAAGCTGTCCTCACAACGGTAAGAGACAAAACCCGAACGAATGCTGACAAAGTAAGCGAAGTCAGCTCTCGATAGCTTACCGTTGTCCACAAGAGTCTCCTTCAGTCGGTTGATGATGGATGAATGCTAGCGAAAGCTCCTCCCAGAACCGATGAGTTCCCTGGCCTCTTCAAGCTGAAACGACTTGGCTTGACCAATGTTGCTAAACTTCATCATACCTGGACTGGAGGAAGCCTCACCAACTAGCTCGTATACATCAAAGTTCTTGGCTAACCAAGTATAAAAGAAATGGGCAGGAAAATATCCCTCACCTCTACCAGGATGTGAAGAACGCGAAGTCTTATTTAGTCCCTTGTAGATATTCGTAAGAATTGCTGTGGGAAGGCCGTACCCTACACCTGATGCCATGAATGAAGCAACACTGAAAGTGCCAGGGCGTATGCAACCAGCATCTCTAACTGGCAAGATGAATATGCATAGCCAACAGGAGAGAAATGCAGCTAGAAAGGTCTCAGTACGTTGGCCTATGGCCACTCCCAGCTCGTCGAAAATGACCTGACAATCACCCCACCCCCGGGCTCCTACGTGAATGATGGAAGACAATATTCTTGGATGAGGGATCCGGTTATCTTGATCAAGCTTCCTAGCAATATGGTACTTGTTGCGTCCTCGAAACCAGAAGGCAATCCATTGCTCTATGGTCGGCTTGCCCTTGCAACCTTGCATGAGCTTCTGGTAAGCAGTAAATAGATAATTGCAACTCAGCAGAAGCTTGTTTGTGAGTTCCCGTTGGGTAGGAACAACTTCATAATAAAGACGCACTGAAAGTGGTAGCCCGAGGAAACTGTAAATATCAAAGATAGATAATGACACCTCGCCTTTAATAGTATGCAATGTGTTCATTTTAGGACACCAATGCTCGCACACTGCTCGGATGAGGTTCGAGTACCGGTCATAAAGGAAGAGCGAAGCATACAAAGCATCAAACAAATGAAAGGTTGTGAGTTTATCCTTGCAACGAACGAGGATATCCTCTAACCGCTACCAATAGAGCAGTTTGTAAGAAAATTCCCCATGTAACAGTAACTTAGCCCATGATTTGCGCTCGGACTCCATGTCATGATGTAGCAATTGGTAAGAGGGGAGGTTCTCTTTCATTTTAATGTGAGTAGAGAGCAAAAACGTCTCGCCTGTCTTCATATTCTCTGTGGACCACCAAGGAAGGCTCGGAGGACCTCTAGCACAATCAGACTTGCACAAGGACGTTATAGGATTGCGGATAGGCAACTTTGTCTCTTCTCCATCTACGTCATTTTCACTGGGTTGAATGTGTAGATAGCGTCGCCCGCTAGTGATTTTGTCCATAAAAGTGACCATCTTGAATAAACCCTGCATCAATAGCAGAAATAAAGGAAATTGAGTTGTAGGACTTGTCACAGGGGCAGTCGTAGCAATCTAACAATCGAATGAGGGCTAAAAAAAAATAATTTCTTAGACATGGAAGCGCTAGAGAAACAAAGAAGAAAAGAAAATGGGCACAAATGCAAGCAAGGGCTCTTTAGCAGTCAAATTCGCCTCTTGAGAACTTTCGCGTTTGGAAGGTCGCATTAGGAGGAAATTCAAGGTTAACCCGTTGATGTACCCGAAAAGGGTTAAACATTCAAAGGTTAACCGATATCAAATCAAATTCGCCTCTTCAGAATTTTTGCCTTTGAGAAGTTCGCCTTAGGAGGATTCAAGGTTAACCCGTTGATGCACCCAAAAGGGTTAAGCATTTAAAGGTTAACCGATATTAAATCGAATTCGTCTTTTGAGAATTTTCGCCTTTGAGAAGTTCGCCTTAAGAGGATTCAAGGTTAACCCGTTGATGCACGCAAAAGGGTTAAGCATTCAAAGGTTAACCAATATTAAATCGAATTCGCCTCTTGAGAATTTTCGCCTTTGAGAAGTTCGCCTCAGGAGGATTCAAGGTCAATCCGTTGATGCACCCGAAATGGGTTAAGCATTCAAAGGTTAACCGATATTAAATCGAATTCGCCTGTTGAGAATTTTCGTCTTTGAGAAGTTCGCCTTAAGAGGATTCAAAGTCAACTTGTTGATGGGCCCAAAAGGGTTAAGCATTCAAAGGTTAACCGATATTAAATCGAATTCACCTCTTCAGAATTTTTGCCTTTGGGAAGTTCACCTTAGGAGGATTCAAGGTTAACCCGTTGATGCACCCATAGGGTTAAGTATTCAAAGGTTAACCACAATCAATTATTAGAGATTCCAACATAAAATCGAGAGTGCAAAACGACATAGGTTAAGGCAAACAAATCAGAAAAATATAAATTTTGTTTCCAATCTATCTAAGCCGGAAACAAAAGGAAGTTATACGCAACGGGCCAAAAAAAATAAAAGGAGAGCCAAAGAAAAAGAAAAGGGCAAGAAAAAAGAAAACGCAGCACGCAGAAGAATGCTAAGTGAGGTGAAGAATTAAGGGCAAAATTACTTTCGATTGCTATTCCCTTAAACTGTTGACACTTGGTGACTCTTTTGCATTGAGGACGGCGGTTCCAATCTCGCTTCTGCTACAGATGTGAGTACTGCAAAGAGAGATCGAAAGGGTGAGATGTACATTCTCAGTAATCAACAATAAAATAATTTAAAAAAACAGAGTCGAATCTTCATTGCAAATGGAGGTCAAAATATGTCATCGAACGACATCAATGCCCAAGAAGAACGACGATGCTCGCGGCAATGTCTCAGTGCACAATTTACAAAGCAAGAACAAAAATCAGCAATAGGACAAAAAAAAAGTGAAAAGATGCCGATTTATTGCAAACGAAAGGCACTTCATAACACGTGGAGCACCAAAGTGAAAAGATGGCATCAAAGGACAGGAACGCTCCGGAAGAACGAAGACGCTCACAGCAATGTCTCAGGGCATGATTTATGGGGGAAAAAAAATCCAGCAACAAGACAGAACAAAAAGGGGAGCATGACCCGTACTTTTTACTCAAGTTCAGCAAGTTGGAATTCTGCGATGAGTGTTCTGTAATTCCATCTCCTCAAAATCATATGTTATATATATTAGGTTAACAGAATAAAAATCAAGATCTAATTTGATACATTTTAAAAAATTTTATGAGTGTAGTACATGCTAATAGAAAGCACAAATCTTCTGCGTTGAATGATATATTTTATTCAGGCAAGTTTCTTATTCCAAATCGAAGAAAGAATCCTGAAGGTTTTTATTTGAGTATATCAATCAAATATATTGATATATTCAATTCGAGTAAAAAAAAAGGGAAAAAAAAAGGATGATCAATAAATTGGTTCGTAACTTTTATTGAAGACCCTATCAAGTCAAGGATTTCTACCCAGGTACTACATAGCTAAGGTTGTGTAGATCTCCGCATTCAAATTTTGAGACCCGTTCGCACCAAATATTCCAAGATCATAGGTGCGGCCAACTCCCGAGGGGGCATTTGTAGAATGCAATTTTTTGGCTATCCAATCAAGACCTGCCACGTGGAAAGAAATAAATACTTTTATTTTTGGCCAATTACAACACGCCACGTGTTAAATTAATTACGGTATTCCATTAAATATTAAATACTTATGAGAAATGTATGCGGCCAATTAAAAAGTAACACGTGGCATAAATGATGCAGAAAATAAATGATTATTCCTTTTAATAGAGACGAGAAGGAAAACCTAGCTCCGACTTCTCTATAAAAAGGGAGTTAACCCCCTCATTCAGGGGTCAGCATTTTTTTAGAGGAACTCTCAAGAGTTCAAGACTTTTCTCTGGTAGAAGACAACAAGCACTCCAAACCCGTGTCGTCTATGCGCGGAGATTAAATCATATCTTCATAGAGATTAAGCCTCTTAGGCCCTCTCTCAAGATCAAATTCATTCAAGTCTATTCAGGGAGATTAAATTAGAGGATTTATTATACTTATTCTTGCAACAATTATACAAAGATTGTACCCATTCTTTGATATAAATATAAAAATTTACTTTGTTGCTCAATTTCTTGTCTAATTAATTGCAGGCTTGAAATTTGTGTTTACACTCTAAAAGTTTTGCACTTTCAATTGAGCCGTATTTAACTAACTTTTCTCAAATACATGGGGTGGTCGGCCTATTGAGCGATTGCATGCACCGAAGAATGGTAATGAAATTTGTACCTATCTAAAACCTGAAAAATCTGCCGCATTTAAAACCCACAAACTTCGTTTCTAACAAAGTAGAGGGCTAAAGGCAGGGGGAAAAAAAAGTCCTTGTAGGGCCTGTTTCGTTGGTGGATAAGTATTTACCAGCTCTTTTCAATCCTTATCAGTCTTTAATGATTGTTATAAAAAAAAATCAATTCTTTCTAATTAGTTCTAATCTTTCTTAATACTTATATAACGTCTCAAGTGTGTCTTAAAAAGGATTTAAAGTGACTACTTATATCACCAAAACATGGATCTTCTTTTTTGGGAAACCTACTCTTAAAAACTGCACAGTTAAGCATGCTTAACGTAGAGAAATCATAGGATTAGTGACCTCTTGGGAAGTTTTCCATATAATGTGTGAGTGAGGCCGAAGCACGCTAGAAAGACTTGCAGTGATTTGTGAGGGCAGTCAATGATTCTTAAAGTCATTTCTAGTGACTGTCTGTGATCCGAAAAGAGTCAAGGCATTACAACTTACCAATTTTTACCCATTTTTACTATTTGAAACAAAAAAGTTTCAAATCTTCCCTATTTTTTTCCAACTCTTCCAAATCTTTACTAGTCATTGAAAAAAAAAAAAATCTTCATCCTTACTAATGACAAAACATCACGTGGAACGCTTCCCAACCACAGTTCCATCAAATATTTGCCGTCTTCCTACCTGTAGTGTTTTATGTATACAACGTAACCCCCTGCTAGTCTTTCTCTCTCCTCAACTAAGTCCTGAATTAAGATGGCGATGAAGGAGGTGGTGTTGCTGGACTCTTGGGCGTGCCCCTTCAGCATGAGGGTCCGGATTGCCCTGGCTCAGAAAGGGGTCGACTACGAGTCCAAAGAAGAAGACCTATTGCTACCCAAGAGCGAGTTGCTCTTGAAGCTGAACCCGGTTCATAAGAAAATCCCGGTCCTCATCCACAACGACCGCCCGGTCTGCGAGTCCCTCGTCATTCTTCAGTACGTTGATGAGGTTTGGAACCACACGAACCCTTTGCTTCCTTTTGATCCTTATCAGAGGGCTCAGGCTCGCTTTTGGGCTGACTTCATTGAAAAAAAGGTAAGAACAAATGACTAATTAGAGTAAAATTGAATATTATGTTTATATAACACTAGAATTGAGCCAACACAGATTAGTTCCAATAGTTTGGTACTTATTCCCCTTAAGTAAGGTCTTAGGTTCGAGTCTTATGAATGGAGAAAATTTGTGATGGGAGAACTTTTTTCCTTATTAGATCAGATCAACAGTAGTCTGATTCCATTAAAATGAAGGATCCAGGACCAAAGAAAAACACTAGAATTGACTAATCAGTATGTGGTAATTTTTGTGACTATTTGCAGACTTTTGAAACTACACAGAGGGTGTGGGCGACAAAGGGCGAAGAACAAGAGGTAGGCAAGAAAGAATTCATAGATCACTTCAAATTTCTAGAACAACAGCTTGGGGATAAGCCATACTTTGGAGGGGACTCATTTGGGTACGTTGATGTCGTCCTCATTCCATTCTACAGTTGGTTTTATGCGTTCGAAACTTTGGGTGATTTCAAGATCGAAGAATCATGCCCAAAGATCATTGCATGGGCCAAAAGGTGCATGCAAAAGGAGAACGTCGCCAGCTCTCTTCCTGATCAGGAGAAGGTTTATGAGTTCGTCTTGGCGTACAGGAAGAAACTTGGTGTTGACTGAAAATTTTACTTATCCTATGTTATTAGACTTTTCATGCTTTTTTGTGTGTGTGTGTGTTTGTGTTTGTGTGTGATGCAAAGACTTTTGATGCTTATGTAATGTTTAATTAAGTGTAGTTAACTTTGTAATGTAAATAAGTTTGTAAATATAGTTTTCTTATCTTATTTGCTTGTATGAGAATATTGCAGTAAAAGAACAATATTTTTGTAATTATGATTATCACAAATTAAATAATCATGATTGCATTGTGAAGTTAGTTGCATTACATTATTATTACATTACATTATTATTACATTACGTACATCTAATCAAACATCACATTAATGTCTAGGTTGTGTTTGGTTGAGAGGGGGGGGGGGAAATGATTTTCCCCAAAAATAATTTTTCAATTTTCCGTTGTTTGGCATCAAAAAGGATGGAAAATTATTTTCCAAGGAAAGTAATTTTCCCCCCAACGGAGGAAAATAATTTCCTTTTTGAGAAGATGGGAAGTTGATTTTCACCCCTCAACTCTTTGACGATATGGTCAGCCGAAATTTAGGTGCAAAATTTAATGTCAACTGTTCCGATCAAAACTTGATTATTCGATGGGAAAGATTAAAATAAACTCAAATCTAGATTTTAAACTCAAATTACTTCTATTTTGTTAACATTTGTCTCCGTTACGATAATTTCATCAACATTTTTTGCTTAAAAAAACAATTTAGTTAATCGCCTCTGGAACATTTTGAACGGTTTGAATTGAAACTTGATCAATAGATAGAAAAGATTAAAACAGACTCAAATTCAAATTTTGAGCTCCACATTCTTTCATTTGAACCACATTTTTTTTCCACCACGACAATTCAATTGATATTTTCGACAGTTAAATAATGCATTCAATATTTTTCACCACTAGAACAATTTCAACAGTTTGAATCGAAATTTGATCATTAGATGAAAAAGATTAAAATGGGCTCAAATTTAAATTTTGAGCGTGACATTCCTTCATTTGGCAAACATTTTTTTCTGTCACGACAATTAATTCAATCGATATTTTTTACCATTTAAACAATTTAGTTGATGTTTTTCCAACTAAATCAATTTGAACTATTTAGATCGAAACTTGATTATCTGATATAAAATATTAAAAAAAGTTCATTTATGAATTTTAAGCTCAAAATTTTTTCATTCAGTCAACATTTATCTCTGCTACGACCATTTTGTCGATATTTTTCGTCATTTAAAAAATTCAGTTAACATTTTTCTTTTTTCCTATAAAAAATGATTTATCTTATACCAAATGACGGCAAATGTGACATGAAAATCAATTTAACGTTTTTCATGAAAAATGATTTTCCGTAAAAATTATGTTTCTTCCAACCTAATATTACCCTAGTATAATTTTATTTTGTGTGAAATGGCTAAATTGCAGATATTATGAATTTTGCTCTTTACATGCATCATTTTAGTTGGAGAACATTCTTACCTACTTCGGAAATTAACTTTTTAAACAGCTCAATGATTAAGAAAAATTAGTTCAAGTGATTGAACTTATACCAGTGCTTCCTGTATCTATAAAAGTAGCAATATGAAAGTCTATTCTATTTATTTTTTTAGGCGGGTTCCGTCTAATTGGGCCCCAACAATGGCGTTGACAGTAACGGCTAAACGGACAGGAAACCTAAAAGCCTATTCTTTCAGGACAACCCGGTGCACAAGCATTTTTCGTTCACGCAGGCTACGGAGAAGGGCCCTACCTGAAGGGGTGAATTGAAGGCAGCCTAACCTGACTTTAATTTGTCACTGGCTGATTCCAAGGCTCGAACCCATGACCTTTTGATCGCGTGGAGACAACCTTACCGTTGCACTAAGGCTCCCCTTCTAAAGGCCTATTCTTTGTGTTGATAAATTTATTTTTCACTCGTTTCTACTCTATTTCACTTTTTTTTAAATCTAAAAAAGCTCACTCATCTCAGAAAATTTTTACTCTATGACGCGCCTCTCTTAAATTACCATTTTATATCACTCTCTTCCATTTTTTGCCCCAATTTTCCACTAAAAGAAGTAGCGTAAATGGAAAAAAATATGCTCCTTCATACTCGTGACTGCGGCTAGTATTTTCAGACGCGAGTTGGATAACCAGAATAAGTCTCATTTGGCAAGCTTATTTAATTCACTTTTCATTGTTTAGGAAGTGATTTTACATATAAATCAATATATACTTATTTGTATTCTAGATGAATGCAAGAAGACCATGACAAAATTATAAATCATGTATCGAGTATTGCCTCATTTTTTGCCACTGCAATACGACATATTGGATTTGGGTATTGCTATGCTGGATTTGTATAGTTTACAAATGTTCAAAAACAAATAAATTAAGATCTAAGATTTTGAAAGTTCCCTCTTTTTCCCCCCCCCCCTTTGGGACATTGGGTTGCATTTGGGAGTAACAGGCTGGTATTGCTTAATACATATCAGTATCATCTGGTAGTGAGAATGCTGGAAGGCATTTGGTCCGAGCTAGAATAGGATAGTGAAGTCGGGGCGCAAGTATTGGACCATCCAAACAAAGGCCTAGCGTTTTTTTAACATAGTTTTTCATGAACCATATAGGCCATAGCGCTATGATCGAGCTCTGTTAGCGGATAGTATTGATGTGCATGTGGTTTTAGCTTCTCTTTGGGTCCAAGTTTATCCAATCCGGTCCGGAGGACCAAAGCCACAATTTTTGTACCTTATAAATATAATCTTCTTTAGAAATTTCCAATCTGAGTAATTTATAATTAAACTAACTTACTGTTCTAATAAATAATTAAAAAAAAAAGGACTACTAACTTACTGTCCAATGCTAAGTTACATGCATAACCATCTTTAGAAATTGCACAAGAAGCTAATTTTCAGGTGTAAACCAACTTATAATACAAGCAACCATATTTATTCCTTTTGAACTTGATTAATGTTCTTCTCTAATGGGATTAAAATTCATATCCCAATAATAAGTCTTTCTAATAGTAACTATAATCTCACATGAAAAGACAATTATCTAACTTCCTTCAAAAACAGTTACATAACTTCAAGTAAAAACTCAACATTCAATGGACTTAGGTAGGCTGTCATATCAAGGAATTGTATCATATGTTGATTTAGTTTCAATTATTGAGCATTGATACTGATATGCTATAAGCTATATGCAAGATCATATTTGTCATGATCCGACTCCTTTCTAAAGTGCGCTCATCGAAAAGGGATGTGCACCTTCGTTGATGTAAGTGGTAATTTCAAAATATTTTAAATCATTCTTGGGGTGTTACAGACGATCTGTTGTACATTCATATTTTGGATCAAGTTAGACACAAATACATGTCTCCTTAACAGGCCGATTTCTGGTCTTCAAAAGGCAATTTAAGATGCTAATACGCATATTTACTAAACACCATTCCTAATATACGCCTCTTTCAATTGACGAAACTTTCTAAGATTCATTGAGCATCAACACTGATACGCTATAAATTAATCAACTGATCGCTTGAGGCCATGACCTAATTACAAGATGAGTGATCAAGAATACTTTAAAGATGAAACAAAATAGAATAAATGTTCAAAATCATCACGTAAAAATTATTGCCTGCACTCTTTAGACCCCTAACTATGGGCGCAAGCTCCGCCTAGCTATTTTCTACAAGCTTCCTGGGAAAGCAAAGTATGAGTGGATTGAGTTCCTTTTGTTGTGGTTGGCATATTCTGCGGTTATAAATTCATCACTCCACAGTGTCTAGAGATAACCCCACCCTCCGCTTGATGGCGACATTTTTGAGATATTGAATTTAAATTTGGATCAAACTAGATACGAATATATGCCACCTAATGCCTTGATTAGCCGAATCCCTTAAACACAGACAAGAGGTCTTGACTCGATAAATCAGACAAGAGGTGCCTGCAAACCGTTGTTATATCATCCACCCGGTTGTACAAATGCAATTATACAACCGGACCCATAAAGAAAACTGTCAGATTTCGGCTCACTAAAAATACCCTATAGCTCACTAAAATATGCTGCTGTGTATCTAGTTTCACTCTCTAAAAATAATGTATAGCTCACTAAAATATTTTAATGAACTGAGACACAACTTTGATGAGCTAATACGTACCTTTAGTAAGCAGACCTACGTACTGAAACTAATGTATCTTATGTACCGAACTTTCACTCAGTAAAAATACTATATAGCTTATTAAATATGCTATTGTACTAAAAAAAATTATTGTAAATCTAAAACTCACTAAACTATATTCTAGTTGCCTATGTTTTTTGTAATGAGATATGATATTTATTTATTGAGTTGTTACATCATACAACCGATTGTACAGAAGAAGTTGTACAATCGAATTTCAGTTCACTAAAAATGTACTGCTCACTACAATACTTAGTGAGTTGAGACACAGTTTTAGTGAGCTAATACATATTTTTAGTGAGCGGATAGATCAAACTAATGCATCTTATGTACCATATGTTTCACTTAGTAAAAGTACTATATAACTTATTAAAATGTGCTATTATACTGAAAAAATGTTATTATTCATCTGAAACTCACTAAACTATATTCTAGTTGTCTATATTTTTTTAGTGGGTTATGACATATATTTAGTGAGTTACGACATATATTTAGTGAGTTGGACTATATTTAATTACTTCACTACATTTCTATTATACTTACAAAATATAATACAAACACCCTTTTATCATAGTAAAAAATGATTGAGTTGTAACATAACTCAAGAACTTCACAATATTATTTGCTGGCTATCTATATTATTCTTTTTAGTGAGCTATGCTATTTATTTAGTGAGTCATGATAGATATTTAGTGAGTTATAAAATGTAGTGCAAGGCAATAAAATTTTTATGGTGAGCTATACTGATAGTGAGCTATTGCTTTCCCTGTTAGGAAAAAGATTAATTATAGTGATCACATTTAATGAGCAGAAAACTGCTTCATGATTGCTGAATACAAGCTCAATACAAGTGAGCTAAATGTGTTTCTTTGGTGAGCCAACGACTATATTTAGTGAGCACATAACTCATATTGGTGAGCTATTGTTTCTCATATGTACATAGCAACAATAAAAATATCATCTGGAAAAACAACTATAACATTTATGGTGAGTTATAATGCAACATCGGTGAGCACACAAGTCAATTCTAGTGATCCAGACGTTTCTTTTAGTGAGCACAAAACTGCTCTGTAGCACAGGGCAATATATTTTTTATAGTAAACTAAATGCATACCTCTAGTGAGCCAACAACTATATTTAGTGAGTACATAACTCATAAAGGTGAGCTATCGTTCTCGTATGTCACAAACCAAAATTTACATGCAATGAATGCAATCCAGTTTGAAAATCTGGAAATTAACTCATCAAAATGCAAAACTAACGAACACTACTTCCAATCCTGAAAACAAAAATAGAGATCGAAAAAACGTTATCAAGCTTGACGAACAATTCCGTTTGATGAAGATTCAACATCAATAGCGACGTTAAGATCAAACCCAGCCATTCAATAATTACTGAACACTAAAGCAATCGGAGCAGTAAAGAGTAATTGAACAGTGGAGAGAATGAAAATCGCGATTTCAAAACATTGAGGAGCATGCATTTTTTTTTAAATGAGTCAGGGCTCAATAGTTGAAGAACTTAAAACTACTGTTAATAGATCCGAGTGGACAATTGAATTATCCATCCAATTATACATAATAATTTGCGGCCTGCAAAGGGGCAGCATCCCCAAGTGTCTCCCTGACTAGAAGGAGGTTAGAGATACTCAGACATGCCTAAGGTGCCGGTGATGAATATTGTTAATTCCAAGCCGATGCAGTTCATCAATTCAGGGCAGAGTAGAAGAACGAGAAAGAGAATAGAAAGAAAATGCTTAGTAATCTGTTATTTTGTATATACTGGAAGTAAGTTTTGTTATTATACAAAGAGATATATATATATATACAAGTCTGTGAGCTAATTTTCAGGGGTTAGTTAGGTGGTTGAGAAGTTGGTTAGTTTGTTAGGCCTCATCATTCTTGCAGGCTGGATTTTGGGCCTGAATGCTTGTGTTGTATGAGTTGTGTACTCTGTATCTCATCACCCCCCCTCAAGCTGGAATGGTGAGGGTAAGGAACCATGCCCAGCTTGGTTAGTAGGAGCTCCTGTTGAGAGGAAGGAAGAATCTTGGTGAGTACATCGGCAAGTTGTTGTTGTGTAGGCATGTATGTAAGCTGGAGTAAGCCTTCTAAGACCTTTTCCCTTGTGAAGTGACAATCTATTTCTATGTGTTTCGTACGTTCATGAAACACTGGATTCTTGCTAATATGAATGGAAGACTGGTTGTCACAATGTAGGGTCACGGGTTTAAGGTTATGAATGCCCATTTCTTCCAAAAGTCTAACCAGCCATGTTATCTCTGCAGCTGTTTGTGACATTGCCCTATATTCAGCCTCTGAGGAAGATCTTGAAACTGTGCTTTGCTTCTTGCTCTTCCAGCTGATAGGAGAGGATCCAAAGAGTATGATGTACCCTGTGACTAACCTGCGGGAAAATGGGCAGGCTGCCCAGTTGGAGTCAGAATATGCTTGTATTGTTAGTTTGTCTGACCCTTTCAACAGAATACCTCTCCCTATTGTAGAATAAATGTAGCGTAGGGTATGTTGCAACGCTTGTAAGTGGGAGGTTCGAGGCTTTTGCATGAACTGACTTAAAACTTGAGCTGTAAAACTGAGATCAGGGCGAGTGTTTGTGAGGAAATTTAATTTCCCAACCATTGCCCTGTAGTATGTAGGGTCATCAAGGAGGTCACCTTCATCTGGCAGTAACTTATAGTTGAGGGGTAAAGGAGTTGTGGCAGGTTTTGCATCGGTTAAGCCACTATCTTGAAGAAATTCAAGAGTAAATTTTCTCTGAGATAAAACTACTCCTTCGGGAATATAGTTGACCTCAAGACCAAGGAAGTAATGGAGTTTTCCAAGGTCCTTCATGCCAAAACAGTGATGTAGGTGCCTTTTGACTTGATTGATCTCCAACGTATCTGACCTTGTGATTAGAATATCATCTACATAAATGGCTATGAGGGTAATGTGGGTGGATGATTTATTCAGGAACAGAGAATAATCATTTTTAGATTGCTGGTATCCCAAAGAGATAAGTGTGCTGCTCAACTTGCTAAACCATTGTCTGCTTGCTTGTTTCAATCCATAGAGTGACTTCCTCAATCTGCAGACCTTGTTTGCAGGGTTAGGGATACCTTTTGGGACTTCCATATAGACCTCCTCATCGAGGTCTCCATGAAGGAAAGCGTTGTTCACATCCAATTGTGTCAATTCCCACCCTTTCGAAGCTGCCAATGCTATAATGCTCCTGATGGTGGCCATTTTGACCACGGGTGAAAATACTTCTTGATAATCTACTCCATATCTTTGAGTAAAGACTCTAATGACAAGTCTTGCCTTTAATCTCTCTAAAGATCCATCTGAGTTTAATTTGACTTTATATACCCACTTATTGTTGATTGCCCTCTTTCCTGGTGGTAGGTCAACATAATCCCAGGTTTGATTGGTTGTTAGAGCATCAACTTCCTTTTGCATTTCTTCTATCCAACCCTGCTCCTTACAAGCTTCTTCATATGACTAAGGCTCAGTGTACTTGATTAGGGTGGAAACCAGGGCATGGTGTTCTGGTGGTAAGTGGGATGAGTGGATCATTCCACAAAAGTAATCTCTGAGATAATGAGGACGTTGATGTGGTCTGGATGATCTTCGAGCTGGTACTGTCACTGAGGATGTGTTTTGAGGCGAAGTGGAGGTAAGAGGAGAGATGGTAGACTAAGGGGGAGATGAAGAATGGTCAGCAGATTGCATGGTGACAATCTCTGATGCAGGCAAGGGCATCTCAGGGGGAAGGACTAAGTCAGGTTGGTGGAATGTATGAGTTTCTAGAATACATTCAGTAATGACAGGCAATGGAGTTTCAGGTGATGATGAGATTGGTGTGTGTTGAAAGGGAAAGATTGTTTCATGAAAACGCACGTCTCTAGAGGTGAAAATCTTATTAGTTGCTAAGTCAAGTAATTTGTAAGCCTATTGGCTGTAAGGGTATCCAAGGAAAATGCAAGGTTGTGCCCTTGATTGTAGCTTGTCTCTGTTTCTTTTCAATGTGGCAGCATAGCATAAACATCCAAATATTCTTAAATGGTCACAGCTTGGTCTAATCTTGTAAAGTGCTTCAAAAGGTGACCTGTTTTGCAAAGTATGTGTTGGCATTCTGTTGATCAAGTAAACGGCAGTCAGTAGGGCTTCTCCCCAATATTTCCGAGGTAGGTTAGACTGGAACATGAGGGCTCTAGTGACTTGCAGTAGATGTCGGTGTTTCCTTTCTACTACTCCATTCTGCTGAGGAGTATCAACGCATGAAGTTTGATGAATGATACCCTTTTCTTTATAGAATTCAGTAGCGGAATGATCTTTAAATTCCATACCATTGTCTGATCTCACGACTTTGACACATGTACTAAATTGCTTTTCAACAAAAGTAACAAAAGTCTTCAACAGAGGGAAAGCATTACTCTTGTGAGCCATTAAGTGCACCCATGTGGCTCTGGAATAATCGTCTATAATTGTTAAAAAATACTGGAACCCATTGTAGGTCTGGTGAGGATAAGGACCCCAAATATCAATATGAAGAAGTTCAAAACAAACCGTTGCTTTGGTATTACTCAAAGGAAAAGAACTCCTGTTAAATTTCGCCATTGGACAAATTTGACAAACACTGCTCTTAGATTTATTACATTGAGGAATGTCAAGATATTGGAGCTGTTCAAATGGTAGATGGCCATATCTAGAATGCCATAACTCTGAATCTGAAAAACACCCTGTAATATTTCGCAAACTTCTTTTATTGGTCTTCAGAAGTTGAGACTGATTGTTGCATTGTTATTCCTTGCTTTGTAAAGGTTGTCCTCCTTTGTTCATGCAGTAGAGGCCTTTGTTCTCTTTACCAAGGATAATTTCCTTCCTCATAGCTTGGTCCTGAAGGATACAACATTCAGGGGTGAAAAGAACATTGGCTGAAAGCTGTTTGGTTAGTCTGCTGATAGAAAGTAAGTTGAACCGAAATGCTGGAGTATACAGAACATCTTTCAAAATTATGTCATGACCTAAGGCCATGGACCCAACATGTAGAATTTGTGCCTTCTCACCATTAGGCATAGTAATAAAACAGTTTTGTTGAATGGGTTTGACATCATGTAAAAGAGACAGATCATGAGTAATGTGATCACTGGCCCCACTGTCCAGGATCCAGTTGCTATTACCAATTGTAGCTAAAAAGCAAAGTCTCTTACCTGCCATGAAACCGGCTGCAGTAACAGATTCATTGTGAGCAGATTCAGAAGCATGTTTGTTGAGTATTTGTAGCAACTGATTATATTGTTCTAAAGTGAGACTTTGGACAGCAGGTGTAGTAGTTTGATCAGTATGAAGATTAGGGGCCTCGTAGGTATGGCCAGGAATATTTGTAGATGCATCCGAAGACTGTGCCAATGCTGCCATTTTTCTTCCTCTATAGAGCTTATGCCCCGGAGGGTATCCATGAAGCTTATAGCATCTCTGAACTGTATGTCCAGACATCCTGCAATAGTCATAAAAGAGCTGTCTCTTGTCTTGAATTCCTCCTCTAGGCAGGCTCTTGAAATTGTTGTTGGGGCCATAATTTGTATGATGGCTCCCAGACTGTACAGGCCTTTGTGTGGGATTATAGGTTTTGTGCTGAGTAGCTAGAGCCATCTGATTTGCAGGTATAATTTCTTGACCATGTGAATTGAAATGAAATGCAGTAGCACCATGACTGAGCGAAGGTACAGCGGACAAGGATCTCTGTTTCTCTTCTTGCTGGATCAGGCTATAAACTTGATCTATATTGGGTAGAGGTTTCATCATAAGGATGCTTCCTCTAATTATCTTATAATCTTCATTAAGTCCGACCAAGAATTGCATAAGCTGTTGGTCTTGAATCATCTTATGCGCAGATTTGAAGCTTGCACATTCAGTACCACAATTGCAAAGAGGAATAGAAATTAAGCTATTGTAATCATCCCACAATTTCTTAATTTGTGTGAAATAATCTGCCACAGACAGGTTATTTTGTGAAATAGTGCAAAGATCTCTTTGAATCTTGAAGATCCTTGTGCCATCGGCCTCACCGAATCTTTGTTCGAGTTGAAGCCAAACTGCATTAGCAGAAGAAGAAAATAGAAGACTCTGACCAATATCCTTCACTATCGCATTAATGATCCAAGAAAGAACCATTTTATCACACCTATTCCATTGTCCTTCCGATGGAGAACCTGTCGTAGGTCTAGAACAAGTCCCTAATGCAAAACCAAGCTTGTTCTTAGCAATCAGAGCCACTTCCATGGCCTTTTTCCAGTGCCCATAGTTTTCTCCATTCATCAATTCACTCACAAGGATATTATTCGGATTGTCTGAAGGATTCAAGAAAAGCTCATGTGCTGGATCATTGATGCTTATGTTTGCAGCCATACTTGATTATCAGAGAGAAAAGAAATTGGCCTTTTGCAAATCTCTTTCAAGAATTTTTGTAGAAACAGAGATTGAAACAGAGAACGATTCGTGCAGTATGATAGATTCGAAAAGAAAGAAAGGAAAAGAACTCACTCTACATTAGTAGAAAGCAATGGTAGAATCGATGTTGCTCTGATACCATGTTAATTCCAAGCCGATGCAGTTCATCAATTCAGGGCAGAGTAGAAGAACGAGAAAGAGAATAGAAAGAAAATGCTTAGTAATCTGTTATTTTGTATATACTGGAAGTAAGTTTTGTTATTGTACAAAGAGATATATATATATATATATATATACACAAGTCTGTGAGCTAATTTTCAGGGGTTAGTTAGGTGGTTGAGAAGTTGGTTAGTTTGTTAGGCCTCATCATTCTTGCAGGCTGAATTTTGGGCCTGAATGCTTGTGTTGTATGAGCTGTGTACTCTGTATCTCATCAAATATCAAGTTCAAACCACCAATTGGGCTCAACCTCTGGGTAGTTCGAGGGGGTTTTAGATGTTGTTTTGTGAAAAGCTCACGGGTGGGAAAAAAAATAATGCAAATAAATCAGGGTCAAAAAAATTGATGCACTTAGTTTAAGGGGACTAAATTTAAAAACATCATGAAAAAATATAATTTTAAAGTACAACTAAGCGCTTACTAATGATCATGAGTGCTGGTCGCTTAATCAATGCAGAATGCTGATTGCAAGTATTTATGATAGGCTAAAAAAACATGCCTAAAAATAAGGACCGACGAAGCAACTATTGAGATCGAATTATTATCATACACCCCCTCCACATTTAGGTAAATCATATTTGTAATCTACAGTTTTTGGAATATTATTTAACCTCTTTCAACTTAAAAATTATTATTATTTACCCTCCAAAAGTATCAATGTGAGGGTGGTTAAATAATAATAAGTTTTCTGCATATGATAACATATTCTAAAATGAGGGAATTTAAATAATAATTTCAAAAACTATAGGTTACTAATAAGATTTACCTAAATGTGAAGGGAGGTATATGATAACAATTCTATTGATATCACTTCAACAAATTGTTTCTTGCTTTTCAATGCAAGTGGAGCATGCATGTAATTAACAAAAGTTAGATAGGAAAAAGCAGGAGAAAAACGTAACCCATCAAAACATAAAGACGAGTCTTCGCTAATCATAGAGGACGGGCCGTATTCATCTCATATGCATGATAATAGCAGTAACTTAATATTATGTAATTTTGTTCAGTAACTTATAATTAGGTTATCTAATTAGAATTTTAAAAAATAGTGGAGGTAAGATGATTACAATTTTCTGAGGATTTTATAAAATTCAAAACGAATCCCATGCAATGTGAATCCAGCCCTTTCTAAATAACAGACCTCTTGAGTTTTTTTTTTTTTTTTAATTTTTAAAATCCATAACCTAATTCCCATGATAGATACAAACCTTAGTTGGCAAGAGTGAACACCACTGTTAATTAGTCAGTGACATATA
This sequence comes from Carnegiea gigantea, assembly GCA_029747015.1. NCBI lineage: Eukaryota > Viridiplantae > Streptophyta > Magnoliopsida > Caryophyllales > Cactaceae > Carnegiea > Carnegiea gigantea. The sequence goes on along the minus strand of JAKOGI010000123.1, from coordinate 518,006 downwards.
CATTTTAACTAATTAAGGTGAATTTCAATTCAAGCTTTCAACTTTCAAGGTAATGTATATTACATATTTAGGTGTGTATACTCCTATTTGTTATGTATGTATATTTTTCCAGCGTGTATTTATCATATATAGACAATTTTTAATATATGACGCTGACGTAATTTGTAAGAATATATACTCTTAGAAGTATGATGTATACTTTGAGCTTTCAAACGATGGCATGTGACCGTCCTCAATATGGGAATATTAAATTCAACACAAACTTTAGCATCACAAAAATAAAAAGTTATTTAATTCCAATAAAAACTTATATAACTTAGGATACAAACTTTGTAAAATGGGCGGGCTAGGAGTACTAATGGGTTGTCATCTCGCTCAAGGGCTTGATTATATGTTAGTTTAATTTTAAATTAAGGTAAAACTTTTTACTGTTGTACTAATTAATTTAAATGATAAGATCCTGTTACTCATGATCTCTCATTTGTCACCCCTTTTCTCCATTTTCTCTTTTTCTGTAATACTAACTGTTTCCTGAATTTCTTGGCAAACGTAGGGTAAGTGGAGTAATTTCCTTTTGCTGTGATTGATTAGCGCATTGTACTGTCATGAATATATCACTATCCATGTGTAGATCAATCTAGATAAGAATATATGCCTCCTTGATGGAATTGGATAATAGGTCGCTTCGAGTTGACCCATTTAATAAATGAATCAGTTTCATGTCAGTCTTTCAAATATTTTAGATCTACTCAAAATTAGAAAATAATATGTTTTCAAATAATATGTTTTCAAATAGTCGGATTCGGATTTCTCTCAATAACTTTAGATCGGATTCGGATCGAATTATCGTGTCAGGTCATACTTTTTCAACTCTACTTCTTCATTAACCGAACTCTTCAAAAAAGCATATGAAGACGAGTATACTTATTTACTCTCAATCATTCGAATGCACCTTTTAATTGATGAAGCTTTCAAAGATTCATTAGACACTAATATTAATGGACTTCAAATTAACTGATTGATTGTTTTATACTTTTTCTTTATGAAATATGATGGCCCATGGCCTAATCTATATCTATATCTATATCTATATAATACATAATAGTAAAGTTTCAGTAACTACCCTTTTCTAAATTCTCATTAAGTAGGACTTTTCAACCATTAGATCCGTAAAACGAATTAATTACAACCGTCGATTTAAATTAGCAAAACAATAAATAAAGGCATAAAATTCCAAAGCCCTCTTCCCAGGTTGCAAAACGTGGCTGTCAACTTCCCATCTCTAATTCTCTAGAATCCTCTTTCTTCTCTCTCTGTCTCTATCTCTCCCCTGCTTTCTCCCACATCTTTGCCATTCTTTGATTTCACCCAGTGAAATGCCATGGATGCAAAGCTAAAATCCTAGAAGGAAACACCTTGCGAGTTTAAATCTCTATCCTCACCCACTACAATTCCATCTCAAAATCTACTCAAATCGAAAGTGCATGTACTGTGCTCAAAAATTGGGGGTCGACTTGGCTGTGCAAACAACAGATGCAGAATAGAACAGAGGAGGAGGTGGGGTCGATGTTTGCCAAATGACGGCTTCAGTTGAAGGAGTAAGAGCAGAAAGGGTGGGTTGAGAGGGATGAAACCTCTGTTCTGTAGCCCTCCTTCGTCTCTTTCTATCCCCCCTACCTCTCCATTTCAAGATATGCACCACACCTTCTTCTGTATCTGCACTGTGTCCAAAATCGCAAGAGGAGCAGTACACCAGCTGCAAGAGGAACATAAGCAATGCTGAACATCGATAGAATTCGTTGGAGACGGTGGCATGCAGACGGCATATACAGAGCAGAATAGAGGCTGTTGTTTCCCGAAAAAGTTGTTGAGTGTTTTGAAGCAGAATTGCTATGTTGATTGCAAATTCTTTAGATTTGTGGCAAAGGAATGTTTTTTTCTCTGCATCTGTGGAGGTTCAACAATCTGCTGACGTGTATTTTCACTGTCCTCTTCTTCTTCGTATGGATCTTCTTTCAATTTTGTTTGAAGTTCCTTTTTTCCATCATGTGGCTATCCCTTTTTTTTGGTCTGCAAAATCTTTGTTTCAATTTATTTTTTATTTTTTTCAAAATTGTTAGTCAGTTATAATATGGTTCCCACTCCACAGGACTCCAAAGCACTCCCAAACTTCTCCCCCACCACTCACAGCTTGCTCACTGCTCACTGCTCACTGCCCACATTCTCCTCAAACGGTAACGTGATTTTGTTTTTAATAGTCTATCAATTCCCCCAGTTTCACATCTATCTCATAACCTCTTCCTCCATCTCCTATATCATATCCAACTAATCAATTGAATTCTTGCATACATATTTCCCAAGCGTCTTGATCTTCCTGGTGTTTGGACTTACTTGCAGCGAGCGTAAAAAGGTTCAATTTTTTTAAATTTTTTTGGGGGTTTAGTGTCTCTACGTTCTGCGTTAATCTGTTCGAGTTTTGATACGATTGTGAGTTTTCATGGTATTCGATTAGTGTTGGATTCAATTTGTGTAAGTTGGAAAATTTCGGTAGTTGTGATTAGTATTGTATTGATTATTGTTTGTTTAAGTTATAGATTTGCTTCATGTATAAAACTCTGGAGTGTAACAATGACCTCAAAAGTTACATCCCATGAACGCCCCCAAGCCAAAAAATAAAGAAAGTAACTATTTTTAATGACACAAATTAAAAAGCTATCAGAGAAGGACTTTATATGTAGATTTGCAAAATGCTAGAGGTACTAGGCATTCCCGTTTGATGGAATAGAAGTAGTTTCCCACACCTTTTCACAAAGTTCCACATGAGTAGTTTGGTCTGGACAGAGTCTCACCACTAGACCACAAAACACATCAAACATTCATGTTTAGCAAAGCAGGTTGAGAAAAAAGAGGGGGCTCCATTAAATGAGTAAACTCACTTGTGGTTTTTAAATTTCATGCCTTGATTTTTTGACCCCCAGATGCTTATGTTTTGAACTTGTCCGATGGTTTAGGATTCTTGCACACAAACATTATCTTTTCTTCCCCACTTCTCTTTGCCTGCAAGTAATTAGAAGAAAGCAAAATTGTCATAGCTTTAATGCTGATAGTGATGAAATAACAGGGTCATGCTGGCACACACAGAGTTTCTCTAGCTGTAGTATATTGCATTATTAGATAGCTAGGCAATTTGAATTGCTATTTTACAGAGTTTCTCTAGCTGTAGCATACTGTTTGGTGTCGACGTAGATTGATGATTACCATTTTGCATTTGATGACTGTTGGCCTTAATCCTATTCATGTAATTGTGTAGACTGGATTTTGTGCACTATCTATTTCTAACTTAAGACTTTAGTTTGGAATGATGTTTGAGTCTTTGTTGTTTGGCTACGGGATAAGTATTGGTTGTGGGTAGGCCATCCTCAGAGGCTTTTGTATGCTTCTAATCTGATTTGAATTGTCCCCTTGTCATTTTCTCTTATGTGTTTTACAGCTGGAACGTAGATAGTTTTGGTTCAAATGATGATTCGAAGTAACACGGGTGCATGCTATTCCCCCCCTCCTCAAAAAAGATTTTTATTAGGAATTGAGCAACCTTAACCAAGGATACACCCTTAGGGCAAAGAACCACAATATCGGAAAAATCTGTGTGCCATTGGAGAGGACGACGCTTCAAGACAAATGTCCAAAGTTAGGTAGCTTTGCAACTAAATACTTGCCCGACCCATGGGTGAGCAGCACAACTTTGTAAAATCAGACGATATAGCACTGAGCACTCTGGATGCCCTAATGCTCATATACATTGACGTATCACTCTATAGGTCTCGCCAAGATGGGAATTAATGCATCAATCACCTGAGATATTATACTTTTGAATTGCAGTGGACAAGGGAAAAGATTGAATTAGTAACATTTTAAACCGAGCGATTAAGATGTTTATCGAGTTATTGATTAGATTGCCCATCATTTCTCCTCTAGAAACAAGAAGTGGTCTTGTGGGGTGGTCACGACCCATCTGTAGCTAAACTACTGAGCAGGACATTGAATTGTGTATACTGAAGGCTAAAAACCAACTCATTTCTCATCTATAGCACAATATTACATATTCTGAATTGTTTTTGGATTTGGCACTCAAGGTGCTTCATTGACTTCTTCTTGCTTTCCTATTCTTATTATTGATTATATTGGTGAATCCATGAATGTTAATGATAAGTTAAAATGAATGAGCTCCTCGATATGACCTTAACATCTTTTGGCAAGTTAAATTCCAAATTGGAAATACATGTAACTAATTACATTTTCCAAAGTTTAGTTTTTTCTCAATATTTGATAATTTAAAAGGTAACTAAAATTAATAAACATATTCTTTTAAATAAGTTCATTAGTGTTGTTCTAAATTTTTACATGTGAATACCTTTCAGTATATTTATGAAATTTTTTATGCTAGGATTAGGGGATTTTTTACATGTATAATCTTACATATTTGAAACATATATATATATATATATATATATATATATGTTTTATCGTTTTCACTTTTGAATTAGTTTAATGAAAGAGGGGAATGTGTGCTTCAATTTATTTTTCAATTAGTCTACTTAATATGACATATTTCGACTTATTCTTGCATTCCTGCATATTCTGGTGTTTGGACTTATTAGCACAATATTACGTATTTTGATAGAATATTGTTTTTGGATTTGGCACTCAAGGTGCTTCATTAACTTCTTCTTGCATTCCTATTCCTATTATTGATTAGTGGTGAATCCGTGAATGTTAATGATAAGTTAAAAAGAATGAGCTCCTCGATATGACCTTAACATCTTTTGGCAAGTTAAATTCCAAATTGGAAACACATATAACTAATTATATTTTCCAAAGTTTAGTTTTTCATAATATTTGATAATTAAAAAGGTGACTAAAATTAATAATCAAATTGTTCATTTATTATTTCTGATGCATTACATGTGCCGTAGTTTGTACTTTTAGATGTGAATACGTTAGGAATTTCTCCTTTTTTCGTTATAATTACATTTTCTATCTATAATGTCGACTAAACCATCATAACCCAAATTCATACATTAGAGGAGACATTGGATCAAATCATCCACCACATACCCAAACTCTTTCACATCAAGATACACGAACAGCACCCAATTAACATTTCAAAACCAGACGCTTATTGATGTCTTACTTTTTATTCATGTTCATTTTTTTAATTCCTAACCCATAGTTTACTCCAAATAAACAATAACCGACCAACTCATTTTCTTGCCTATTTTTCATTTGCAGGTTTCCCCCGCAGACCTGCCCTTCATATTCATATTCATTGAGGTTAGTTTGTCATATTACCATATCCATTATGTTCGCATATCATTTTTTGTTTCTACTCCATTGCTTTAAAATTTCCTTGTGAGAATATTATGCACATATGGTTTGTCAATTATTTGGGTGCTATTATGCACATATTTGCCCCCAAATATGAAGTATGATGTGTGTTATAAAATACATAGGGATATTAATATGGGAACTTCCACCCGTCTTTAGAGATAACCTATTCCGTACATCGAAACATGAATTAAAACTAAGATTTGATATATAGACTATACTTACCTGGTTTAGTAGAAAAACCTAAAAATCAACATCAAAGAGAATCATAATGACACGTACATGTCAAACACTATTTTCCATATTATTTTTTGGCTGAATATATTTTCCATATTATTTTTTGGCTAAATATATTATTACAAAGAGAATTAGCTTATATGTATAAGTTGGTGTCAACTATTTATGTTGTGTCCATACATCATTATGACACTATATGTCCACGAAATGTCTACTTTAACATGCACCGTACAAAGCACGGGTTCAGACTAGTTGCAAGATTAAAGATCAAGAACAGGGGTTAGATTAAAAAAAATAAAAAAGAATAGATGCTTAAAATTATCACGTAAAAATGTTCCTTTTCCCTTTATCTTTAACCGTAATGCTCTTAATTCTTTCTTTTTATTTGTGCATAGTAGAGCAGCGCCCAATACACCGGCAACCTCTCCCCCCCCCCCAAATTTTGCCTAGACAAGATATGCCCTATTTACAAGATGGAAGACCCGTTTCGATTCATCCCTGGAGTTGAATGCATCATTCAAGAATTGTTTTTGATCCAATTTGTAGGAATCAATGGAAAAGGCAAAACAGAAGTGATGTGGATTATTCAAGAATCGAAGTCGATTTGCATAGTATCTAATCGGACACTACAGTGGAAGTGTGTTGAATCAAGAATAGATTAATGTCACAGTTTAACACGGAACATGTTTATTCAACACGTTATTGAAATTGTAAGGTGATAAAATTTAAATAGGATTAAGAGAGCGATTTCAATTGATATGTCACTAAGCGTTAGGATTTCTATGATGATTAGAAAGGTTTGAAATTATGGTGCGGTTTGATTTTGAATCACGTACATGGTAACAAACATATAGCAATTATTTTGTTCAATATTTATGCTTTAATGGATTATGGGTGGTATTTTATAGGCATTGCATGCATGATTTGGTCATGCAGGGGATGCTTAAGCTCCGTTTGGACCTTGAAAAATTTGGTGGAAAGAAAAAAATTTGGAAAAATTACTTTTTTGCTTGTGTTTGGTTTAGAGAAAATCACAAAGAAAAAAAAATATGGAGGAAAGTTAGGTGGAAAAATTGTTAAAAACAAGTGATAAAATTTTCCTCATAAAATTGTGAGGAAACACAACAACGACAACAACAACAACTCCCAGTGTGGGTCCTGCTTTCGCAGGGTCTGGGGAGATCCAGATGTAAGCAGCCTTACCTCAACTGACATCTCTACCCGTAGAGAGGCTGATTCCATGCGACCCACCAAACAAGAATTTTGTGAAAACATTTGTAAAAGAAGGGTTAGAGAGAGAGAACCGCAGGTATAGAAAAACAGAGGAGGGAGGTACCATACCTTAGCAACGATAGACACACAATGACCTCGCCAACAGTAAGCACTACCTGCAAACAATACAACAAACGCAGACCCGTAACAAAACCTACCCTACTACAACCGAAAGATACTATGTCGACAACGCTCCTCGATCTACAACCTACTCCTATCTCGCCAGAGTCTTCTATCCTGAGCCATGTCCTCCGTCAATCCTACCACTTTCAGGTCCCCTCTAATCACCTCATCCAAACTCTTCTTTGGTCGACCTCTCCCTCTGTAACCGACGGGGATGTTAATAGTCTCACATCTCCTTACTCGTGCGTCCACACTCCTCCTTTTCATATGACCAAACTATCTTAGTCTTGATTCCTTCATCTTGTCTTCGATGGGCGCCACTTTAACTAAGTCCCTTATCACTTCAATAAAATTGTGAGGAAAGTTTGAAGAAAATTCCCAACCTCACATTGTTTAGATGACATCAACATAATTGAAGCATTTCATCAACATTCAAATTTCTCATTTAAATTCTTGTGTTTTTTCCTCAATCCAAACAAGAGGAAAAAAAACTCATTTTCTCCCTACTTTTTTTTCCGTCATATTTTTTTTCCTTGAACTTTTCTTTCCACCAAATTTTCTAAAGATCAAACGGAGCCTTAGATTTTCATCTGAGTGATCATTTCAAGCATATACACCAACAGTCATATAACAACCAATGTATGCATAGGTTGATCCCTATACACTATGTAACATGTTAAAAGATTATTTGGATACGAACAATCAGACTCAATTTTGAGAGTATTGAATGACAATAGTATCTTATATATCTTCATATCAAATTCATAAGTTAGGGCCTGTTCTTTTCATGGGTAAATTGGAGTGCGTAAAAGGATGAAGTGGGTTGAAATAAGTTGAGGTAGGTTGAAGTAGGTTGAAGTGAGTTGAAGTAGGTTGAAGTTAATTGATTTTTTTTTATGTGATAAATTGAACTTGGTTAAAATAGTGAAAGTGTGTTGAAGTGGATTGAGACTAGTATTTTGAAATTGACCACGAAAACAACAGGCCCTTAATAACTTATTTATCACACGTAAATTGCATATTTTACTTCAATTTTTGATACTATTATCCTCGCAAACTCTGTGGCTTACTTGTTTATGATTTTCACTTGTCCAACAATACAGGGAAAGCCAGATTACATGTATAATATGGGTTTGCAGATCGGGTTAACTTAATTAAGGTATCATTTGTACTCATCGACGTACCAAACAAATGCTAATGCTCCACAATTCACAGAATGCGAGTTGGAATATTCCTAAACTCATGTAGACCGTCAATAACCACCCAGTAGTAAAGAAAATACAAGGGATCGTTATTTCAATCCACAACATCAACGACTCCTTTTGTTGGGGATTAAATAGTTTGGACAATTTGGCCCTAAATCAGCTATATTGGATAGTGTAACACCCGGAATTTTTATTCCTCTTCGTTAGGTCGATCCTGCTATTTTATATCGTTATAAATTGAAATAATATTGACGTGCCTGCTTAAGTGCTATTTTCATTGAAAAGAATATTATTCTTATTTGATTGTTATGGAGGATTATTATCAGGCACTACATTGAATAGATTCCCGAATATGACTGGATTGACAAGCCTTGGGACTAGTCCTGCAATTTATTGAATCGAACCTTGGGAATAATTTATGATGTGACAAGTGGATAAGATCGCATTAAATTATGAGTAACGAAGGGATAAGCTCGTATTAATTGTGATGTAACGAGGTAATTATCCAAAACAAAAGAAAAGGCAAAAAAAAAAACAAAATAAAGCTATCAACGGGGCCGAAGCCCCCTTTTGCTTGGAGGGGGAGCAAAATCACGAAACAGGGGGGGATCCTCGACCCCCCAACCCCGCAACACGCATACGAAGAGAGAGAGGGAGAGAGCCGGCCGGTGGGCACGCCGGCGAGTCAGTTGCCGGACTCACTTCCCCGGCCGACACGCACCACCAGCCCCGCGCTACCAACCAGCGAAAGAGAGAGAGAGGCGCGAGGTGGGAGAATCAGGGGCTAGGGTTTGGGGACCCGCGGCCACCATCCCGACGACGGTTGCCTGCGACGGAGGGGCCCCAACCCAGGAACAGTAGTAGCCGCAGTGGTCGGGCAGTAGCAAGGAGGAGAGGACCGAATTTCTGGCAGTGAGTGGGGTTTGGTCTTGTTTCAGAATCAACCCATACACGGGTCCGTTAGCTTGGATTCGAGGTGGGTTTCCTCTTCCTCCTATTTATTGATAATTTCGATGAAATTTATTGATTATTAATTATAGTTTGTTCAAATTGAATTCGACCCGATTATCAGTGATTTGAGGAATAAAGTTTATCGATTATATAGTTTATTGATTATATGAAATCCCTTGTTTATATAGAGTTTATCGATTATATATAGTTTATCAATTATATGAGATTTATTGATTATATACAGTGTATCGATTATATAGTTTATCGATATTTGCAATATATCGAACATATACATATATATATGCCTATCGATTATGTGTGACTTAGCAATTACACGAAGCTTATTGTTTATATACAGTTTAGCGATTACATGAAGTTTATCAGTTATGGGAAGTTTATCGATTATACGAAGATTATTGATTATCTAAAGTTTCCCGATGATATGAAATTTATTGATTATATAAAGTTTATCGATTATTGAAAGTTTATTGAATACATATTGATTATTGCAAGTTTATGGAAAGTTTATCGATTATTGAAAGTTTATTGAAAACATATCGATTATTGCAAGTTTATGAAAAATTTATTGATTATTGAAAATTTATTGAAAACATATCGATTATTGCAAGTTTAAGGAAAGTTTATCGATTATTGAAAGTTTATTGAAAACATATCGATTATGGCAATTTTATGGAAAGTTTATTGATTATTGAAAGTTTATTGAAATTGTATCGATTATTGCAAGGTTATGAAAAGTTTACTGATTATTGAAAGTTTATTGAAAGTATATTGATTATTGAAAATTCATTAAAAGCCCATTGATTATCAATAATTGAGGAATTGTCAAGTAAACCGAAAGATGCCTAATATATAGGTTGTTCGTACTGAACAAAAGTTTATCGATTGTATGTTTATAGTGAGGGGTATTGTTTATATGTATAAAGCTTGAATTAACGATACCTCCTCTGTTATAGTGGTTATATGCTTGACAATAGTATTTGTATGATTACATAGAACTGTTCATAATTCAGGAAGCTTGAACAGAGGAAATTGAAAAGTAAAGCAAATGATTGCATCGATTACAATCGTGTGGGTTGCGTTATAGTTGGGGAATTGGTTGATGATATGATTTCATGACGTGACTGTACGTGCTATGTGAGATCCTTTTGCCCTAAATGAGTGAATGCATGGGATGACATTGATTTCAAAGTGTTTCCAAATGTTTATCGATTGCCTGTTTGAATTGACAAGTCATTGGTCACGAAATAATATTAAATCATCGGACTGCTCAATTGATTGAGGCAGGCGGCCAGTTAATAAGTTTAGGAATCCTTTTAAGAAAGGACTTACGTATTGAGCGTCCGATTATGTAATATCTGTTGCTATGGTCAACGTAGGCAACCAGTACCCTTTATCTCAGTTTACATGAGAAATTCAAGTTCAATGTTTATTGTTCTGCCAGAAGGCAGAAATTCAAGTTCAGTAATTCACTGTTCTGTTAGAAGGCAGAAATTCAAGTTCAGTGATTTATTGTCTGCCAGAAGGCAGAAATTCAAGTTCAGTGATTCATCGTTCTGTCAGAAGACGGAAATTCAAGTCCAGCGATTTATTGTTCTGTCAAAAGGCAGAAATTCAAGTTCAATGGTTCATTGTTCTGCTAGAAGACAGAAATTCAAGTTCAGTAATTCATTGTCTGCCAAAAGGCAGAAATTTAAAGTTCAGTAATTCAATGTTCCGCCAGAAGGCAGGGAATGCAAAATTCAGTGATGTAGTGATCCAAAGTTCAAAGTTGCACAGTTCAACTAGGAGGCATAAGTTTCAAAGTTCAATGTCTCATAGTCCAATCAATAGAAAGAAAATTCAAAGACCATATGTCCTATAGTTCTGCCAACAGGCAGTAGAATCAAAGTCATACGTTATAAGCCTGTCAACTGGTAGAAAAACCAGGTCAAGGGGACTCCCAGTGCATATGATGGTTTATAGAACGGGATACTTTTAATAAACGAACGTGTGATGTACAGCAAAATCTAGTGAAGTTCTATGTTCAATGTGCAGTGTTTAATATTCAATGTTCATTGTGTACTATTCATAGATCTTACGAAGTCATAGTTCATACGACTTTAATGTTCAATGGCCAATGTTCAAGGTGCAATGTCTAATGTTCAATGTCCATTGTTTATTGTTCAACGTGCAAAGTTTAATATTCAGTGTTCATTGTTTATTGTTCAATGTGCAATGTTAACATTCAATGCGTTTTAATGACTCTTTACGTTATAGATCATATGGAATGAAACAAGCCTCAAGGACATAATACCCATATGTATAAAGTTTAGCAATTGGTCCAAATACTATTGCTCTTGCATTGTGATTTGAATACATTGCAAGGTAAGTGAATTTCTTCAAAGGGAAGGAACTGCAAATGACTTTTGTAAGTATTATTGTACTTTAAGTATTGTTTGAGTGAGGGGGTTATCCACTGAGCGATTATTGCTCATTCCTATCTATTATTGTTGTTCCCTTCCCAGATTTATGAGATATCAGGTAAAGGTCGGGCCAAGTAAGCCGAGATGGATTACTACTGTCCTAGGAATAAAGTTACATGCCCTTCATGTGAGCTGCAAGTTGTATTGTGATGTATGATTTATTGTTATGTAATTTAAGTCCCTGTGTGCCTATATTGTATATCATCTAGAGTCGCTCCGTACGGCCATGTGAGCCGATCATTGTTTAGCTAAGGTTGTTTATAGTTGGGATGTAACCCCAATACTCCAGTCGTGTGGTCCGTGGAGTTGTACTTTTATTGTTCCATTGTTTTAGTATTGAGCTGCGCTAGTTGATATGCTCCGGGCGGGTGCCCCGTAGAGCCATGAACTCCGACGGGTAGCCGTTGAGTTGGTTTTATTATTGTCTTTAATTGCAGAAAATTTAATGTAAGGCTTTAAGCTTGAAAAACGGTCAGTTTTCAGGAGAAACTCTGTCCGTTTCGTCCCAAAATTTAAAGAAAAACAAAGTACAATGTTAACACTCCTAACCTAGGTTTGGGGGTGTTACAGATAGCCTATGATTTCCAACCCGAAGGAACCCCTGAATGCCTTACAAATGGATTTGGAAAATTGATACTAAGTCAAAAATAAAAATTTTTCTTTGGCAATTTGCTACAAAGCACTTCCTGTTAGAGGTACCTTTATAGAAAAGGGCCTCAACATTAACACATCATGTCCACTTTGTATCGATGATATTGAATCGGCGGACCATTTGTTTAAGGAATGTCATATGGTTAAAAAAGTCTAGAAACTAGCAGGAAAACATGGTTGCTCCCAATTCATGTTTTCCCTAGTGGAACGCATAATGTTTGTCAATGTTCAGATAGAATTAAACAGTCCAACAACTCAAAGATGCTCCATAAGTTTTCCTTTCTTCTTTGGAGCATCTGGAAATCTAGAAATACTATAGGTTTCAAAAATGAAAATTTCAATCCTTTAGCATGTTTCATTTGAGCAAAAAAGGCAAGTGTTGAATGGAGAATCTAAACTTGTATGTCAGTCGATGATTACTCCAGAGGATCCCTTTCTCGCCGTCCCACCTCTAACCATTTTGTAAGGTGGCAAACCTCTCTCCAGTATTTGTCAAAATCAACTTCAATAGATCACTCATCAACTCTTCAGTATCAGACAGATTCATTCTATATTATTAGACATACATGTTAATCAAAGTAGGGGCAACATATTATGATGAGACATCTACTCTTGTGGCAGAAGTTAGAGCTCTCAGAGATGGAGTTAATTCAGCGGTTTAACCATGATTCAACAAAATCATTATTGAAAGATACAATCAAATTGTGATTCAAGCATTAAATGGGAAAATCCAGATCCCGTGCCAAATATCCAATATTATTGAAGACGTTCATGCTTGATTGAGCCAGGACATGCATACATCATCAATAATATCTTTCAAGAGGTAAACATGGTGATAGATTGGCTGTCAAAATTTAGGCATTTTATTACGTCCTTGTTCTTATCAGATTTTTGTTTTTCCCCTTTTCTTTCGGCAATCCTAACTGATGACATAGTTGCGCATACTTTTATGAGAAGAGGTGCCTAACATTCAAATCTTACCATTTACCCTTGCCTAAAAAGAAAAAATATGTTACTTTAATTTAAATTAAGATAAAATTTTTATGTTGGATTAATTGATTTAATTAAGATCCTATTAGTTATGATCTCTCATTTGTTGCCCCTTTTCTCCATTTTCTCTAACTCTTTACTAACTATTTCCTTCCTTGGCAAACGTAGGATAAGTGGAGTAATCTCCTTTTGTTGTGGTTGTTTAGCACATTGTACTGTCACGAATAGATCACTATCCATGTGTACATTAATCCAGATAAGAATATACGCCTCCTTGATCGACCGAAGTCTTTAAAAAAGCATATGAAGATGAGTCCACTTATTTACCCTCATTTTTTCTAATGCACGGTTTAATTGATGAAGCTTTCAAAGATTCATTAGGCACTAATATTAATACACTGTAAATTAATTGATTAATTGTTTTATACTTATTCTTTTTCGATAATTATGATGGCCCATGGCGTCATTACAAGATTAAAGATCAAGAATACGGTTGAGATTAAATCGAATAGAATAGATCTTCAAAATCATCACATAAAATTATTCCTTTCCCTTATCTCTAGTTATTGTAATGCTATTCTTTCTTTTATTTACTGTTAATAAGTTTAACACAGGACATTTTTGTTTGACACGTTATTGAAATTATAGGGGACAAATTTAAATAGGATCAAGAAAGCAATTTCAATTGATACGTAGATGTCACTAAGGGCTAGGATTTCTGTGATGATTTGAAGGATTTGAAATGATGGTACAGTTTGATTTTTAATCACGTACATGGTCAGTCACAGATATTTGGCAATTATTTTGCTCAATATTTGTACTTTAATGGATTATGGGTGGTATTTTAATAGCCATTGCACGCATGATTTTTAATCACTAAATAATATGTTAAAAGATTATTTGGATACAAACAACTAGGCCCAATTTTCAGAGTATCGATACTTAATTATTAGCCCCCCCCCAAAAAAAAAAAAAGAAACCCAAGGGATGGACTTGAATTGTGATCAGCATATGAAATTATTAAACAAAGTGAAAAAAATACCAAATAGGTTGGAATTAAATTTCTCCCCACTTTGATCATTCACTTCCAGGGGCTTGTAAATCAGATATAAAATGACAAACGTTAAGTTATAAGAAGTTAAGGGTCTTATCTTGACTTAAAAAATATAATATAATTTATGAAATTTTAAAAAATTGGTATGATTGAATAGTAGAAAGTTATTAACTATTACTTATAAATTGTGTGAAATCTCCTTTTTATTCATAAAATTTGACTGTTATAAAATTACACGTATAATATAGATTTGCAGATTGGGTTGACTTAATTAGAGTATCATTTGTACTCATCACGTACCCGCCGAATGCAAATGCTCCACAATTCATAATTAATGGAGACTACTAAAATTTGGATAAAATTTAAATCATATAATAATAGATTAATTTTGTGCTAATATAAGATATTTAAAAAGTGTTTTGTAACAATAACCCTATCATTACGACAAGGTTGAGGTAGTAATTTTTAAAAAATTAATTAATTTGATGATAGTGCATTAATCAGTTGGTTCGGATGCCGTGTTGCAGTGCTAAATGAACGTAGTCGGTAAATATTCTACTTGTCATGCTTATTTTCAAATTTTTATCCGATCATGAGACCCCACCCATTAACAATTATAGAGGGGACATATTCCTGGGCCTCTTGGAGCTGCATGCTTTGTTCAGGCTAAGTATTGATCCTCATACATTCATGATTGGCTTGCTTGCGGAATATCTACAGCAATATCTTCACCGATCTAGCTAGTTAGTACATATATAATTTATTGTTCTAAATTTCTAATAATGAATATATTTAAGAGGACAATTACTTCGGAAAAAAAAAAAAGAAGAGCCAGATAAACGGTGAACACCGGACTGTAGAAGTGTTAACGTTCACCAATTGATGGAAGTTTATCCCACAGGTTTCGTCTCAAGAGAATCTATGGCGCTTTCCTGGATGTTGAAGTGTTGTCCACTACCTCCTTTGGGTATCCAAAGGACACCAAGCAGTCATGTAATTATCAATCTGATCATGTACGTCATATTTGTTTGCTTAATGTAACTCTGACAACTTGCAAAGCCACGTTGCTGATGAGTTAGCACTGTTAAACAAAGCAAATCTAAGATGATTAAGGTAAGCATGTCCATATGGTCACCTTCTTTAGCAGCATGAAATCTTGCTGCTAATTAAGAAATAGGATTCATAAAAATGGCATCTACACCTCTAAAAGTGGCTATGCTTGGCTTATGCATGCAATCTGATGCTAAGGTCCCATGGGATGTCATAATATGGAATGGAAAAGTTCTACAAAAACATTCTGTTGGGTTCGGGATAAGGGTTGCACATTGAATATAATCTTGCGCTATTAATGCTAACTGTATGCACACAAGTTGGAAATAATCAGAGCTTGGTGTCTCTTGTGGAAACCAAGCACCTACCACTGGCTAGGCAAACCCCCCAAGAGACCGCATGTGTATAGACTCTTGATAAGGTATCCTATATTTTGATTTAATTAACGGCACCGACTCACTGCTATGTGAAGTCATCAGTCATATTCTACTTTAAATGTTGTTCTTTTAAAATTGACCTTTTTGCTAAAATTGAGAAGAGACATAGTATGCTTACCATATACAAATTGAGAAGAGACATATTCCTTTGCCTAACCCAAAGTCGATCAAATTTGTCAAAGGTTAAATCATGAAGATGCTGCATACATACATTCGCATCTAGATCTCTCCTAGATAAATAAATAAATAAATAAATAAGCTTACATACCTATGCTTGGTGTTGTCCATAAAATCATTTTCTTTAAGGGCTTAACTCGCTACAATTACCTCTACCTCAGTCTAGTTATAATATTTACGTAGTCATTTATCGTTTTGCTATTGTACAATATAAAGTAACTATTAAGTGTTTTGATGAGGGTGATGTAAGTATTAATACAGGACTGTTCTCAAAATCCAAGAAGCAATCGAAGTCGGCGGGGTTCATTCTAAATCCGTCCGGGGGCGATGTGTTGACCTTTCAAAGTAAGTATGGAACTTACCTGACTGTGTGTGAAGACAAGCAGACGGTGACTCTGGAGGAGAAGCTCCCAGGGTCAAATTAAACAACCGCCAGTGTTGGACTGTCGTGCGTTATATTGACTAAGTCCCAACTGTTGACCCGATTTGGCTAGTTAAATTACCCTGGAGGAGGGGGTTGAATAGGGTGATGATCAATATCGCAAATTAATCAAGTAAAGAGCGGAAAGAAAAATGTGGATAAGACACGAGTAGTTTTTTACGAGGTTAGCATCAACTAAGTTTAGTCCCCACCTAAAGTTCCCTAACTCTAAGATTAACCCAATTTTATTAGGAGGGATTATTATAACTCTAGAGTACACATACTCTAAGTTCCAAGCTACAAGTTGACCCTTCAATAAGTCGTTGGTAGAGTTAACCCTTCAATTCTATGATCTCACCCAAATTACAATTTGAAAAATACAATGAAATGTAACATATATATACAGAAGCAAATTCAAGCTCAAGGTATGCCAATGAGTTCTCCAGTAATGTGTATGCTAATGAGTGCTTGCTCTCTCTTGCTGTTCTCTTACTGCCAATTCCTTCCCCTTTTATAGATGAGAAGTGTAAAGAAGAGTGGAAAAAAATATGGCAAGTGACCGTTGCACATCTTGCGGAAATCCAATCTCCATGCCTGATTTCAAGGCCTTGAATTGGCATTCTAAGCCCTTGATTTTTCTGCTCTTGCTCAAGTACTTCTAACGGCTACTTTTCTTGATTTGGGTTGAATATCTTGGCTGAGAATCTTTTAGAACCATTCATAATTTGCAGCATAATCTTCCAAAATATTCTATCACAAGATATTATCATATTAAGAGCAAATCTTTGACATTGATAAATATAGCTCCAGAATCTTATATTCAAATTTGAATCACACAATATAATATCATAAAGATAACATGTTTAAATTTGAATATTAAACAATCTCAAAAATATTGTGACACCTTATATAAAATCAATTAAGTAATATTAATATTCCAACATCCACTTCAAAAATATAGCACATTTAAATAATAATAATTATTAAGATAATTCAAATATAACATGATGAATACGTCAATTGATTAATCTCTTTTTGTTTTTCATCAAAACATATTAAAAAACTTAATGTGAGCTTTTAAAAAAAGCTAACAATTTCCCCCTTTTTGATGAAAGACAAAACTCAATAAAAATAACATATCCACACAATTTTAAATCGCACACCATGAAAAGTTTTCTAAATACTTCTCCTCCTTTTTGTGTTTCATCAAAAAGGTAGCACAAAAGGAGAAAGAAAAAATCGAAGCACAAAAATTATGATAAATGCATATAGCCCCCCTTAACAAATCGATGATATATAAAGATGCTCCCCCTCAATATAAGGGTTTTAAACACTAACGTTTTGATCAATACTATATCCTAACATGCATGCATTGATTTGATATTCTTATTGCAAGGAATCAACATGTTAATATAACAATTCTCCCCGCTTCAAGAGTAAATCAAGATTATCAAAAAATAATCAAGTAATATAATTCTCCCTTGTTAGAAAGAAACAATATCATTTATATGAGTGTTAGGGAGCATAGCATTATGGATAGATATTATGGGCAAATAGGTTGAGAACATAGACAACATATCATTTATGCATAAAGTTAATCACATGACATAATAGCATCAAATATACGTAATATTAATCATGCAAAGATAACACCACCTTCCATTTGGTAAGAATTCAAATTTTGATTTCTATTCATGTTGTTGAAATAAAAAAAAATCCAACCCTTGCTTCAATTACACCAACATTTTCAGTTTCTGTCTACAGTTCAAGGCCTTGAATTGTATTTCAGGGCCTTGAAATATGAGCAACAAAAAAGCAAACTAACTTATCTATTTTTACTTTTGGCAAATCATAACTTACCATATGCCTTTGCGAAACTCTAATGTTTCCTTGTCCACTTAAATGTTCAATAGGATCAAATGCTATTGAAAATTCATTATTAGCACACAAATGAGGAATCAATAATATCCCATGAACATGCGCATTCCTTTTTGATTTCTTCAAGAATGAAGTTACTTGACCAAATCTTGATACCCGTTTCTTCTTGTATTCAAAATTGTTAGAAGTAAGAAAAATTAATAAGGTAAAATTTTTCTTTTCCTCAATCTTGAAACATTTTCTTCATTTAATACCACAATCAAGAATTTTTCAAAGTTGAAAATCTGGTGTAATATTTAAATAATAAAAAATGTGACAACTTGGAGAAATACTATTATTTGAAAATTCAATTATGGATGTTACCTCATCCTTATCGCTTTGAAGAATAGATGAATCATTATTTATCTCACTATTTTTAAGAAATTCTGCAATCTGGGCATGCTTGACATCATTATGTATAAGTCGTTGAATTGGATCATCATTTTCATGTTCTTGCTCTTCATGTAGTTGGTGATCCTCAACTTGCTTAACATTTCCTTCCATGATTATTTCATCCTGCACCATAAATTTGCTCAATACCATATCTTCATTAGTACCATATAAATTATAAAGAGTCTCCCAAATTTCCTTGGCACTATCACAATGTGAGATAAACTCATAAATATCAACAGTAAGAACACAATATAAAATGTTTGTAGCTTTAAAATTTTTGGATATCTGCTTGTAATCATCTTCAGCATATTCATTTTTCGATTTCTCAATAACTATTAGACCTTTGACCATGATCACCCAAAGATCGAGACCTTTGTGCTTGATATAACGTTCCATTGTTTCCTGCCATTACTACCTTTAAAAAGCTGAGGGCAGTCAGAGTCAAAATCATAACTAGCCATGTGATCGAACTATTAGACGGTAAAGTCTCACAAAAATAGTACTAGCTCTGATACCAATTGTTGGCCCGGTTTAGCTAGTTAAATCACCCTAGAGAAGGAGATTGAATAGGGTGATGATCAATATCGCAAATTAATCAAGTAATGAGCGCAAAGAAAAACGTGGACAAGACACGAATAATTTTTTACGAGGTTAGCATCAACCAAGCTTAGTCCCCGCCTAGAGTTCCCTAACTCTAGGATTAACCTAATTTTATTAGGAGGGATTATTACAATTCTAGAGACACCTACTCTAAGTTCCAAGCTACAAGTTGACCCTTCAACAAGTCATTGGTAGAGTTGACCCTTCAACTCTATGATCCCACCTAAATTACAACTTGAACAATACAATGAAATGTAATATATATATATATAGAAGCAAATTCAAGCTCAGGGTATGCCAATAATTTCTCAAGTAATGTGTATGCCAATGAGTGCTTGCTCTCTCTTGTTGTTCTCTTGTTGCCAATACCTTTCCCTTTTATAGATGAGAGGTGTAAAGAAGAGTGGAGAAAAATATGGCAAGTGACCGTTGCACATCTTGTGGAAATCCAATCTACATGCCTGATTTCAAGGCCTTGAATTGGCATTCTAAGCCCTTCATTTTTTCTGCTCCTGCTCAAGTCCTTCTAACGGCTACTTTTCTTGATTCGGACTGAATATCTTGGCTGAGAATCTTCTAGAACCATTTATAATTTACAGCATAATCTTTCAAAATATTCTATCACAAGATATTATTATATTAAGAGCAAATATTTAACATTGATAAATGTAGCTCCACAATCTTATATTCAAATTTGAATCACACAATATAATATCATAAAGATAACATGTTCAAATTTGAATATTAAACAATCTCAAAGATATTGTGACACCTTATATAAAATCAATTAAGTAATATTAATATTCCAACATCTACTTCAAAAATATAGCACATTTAAACAATAATAATTATTAAGATAATTCAAATATAACATGATGAATATGTCAATTGATTAATCTCTTTTTGTCTTTCATCAAAACATATTAAAAAACTCAATGTGAGCTTTTAAAAAAGCTAACACCAACAGTGCTGTACTGGACTATTATTTTCTCAGGAGCATCTGTGGCACCTTTCTTGCTCCTCGGGGGAGCGATGATGTGTGCCAGGCATACTGGCCCGCAGAGGTTAGTTCACCTACATATATAGGGAGTATTGGTGTTCTATTTTGGCATCTACGTACTCGGAATGTTCAGAATCACTTGTTGATTGGTTCGCCCTTGTGCATGCGTCTTCTTGGCGCTGCCTTCAACCTAACGAAGATGGGATACTTGAACTGGATAAAGACCCCTAGTTGAGTTGGCTCGTCCGACTGGTTGATAGGGATAAAAACACCGTTTATGCTCCGTATCCACCGCAACAGCAGCAGAATACCCCGACTTCTGCTCCGAGTCCATCTGCTACGACTCCAAATCATCCTTCGCCATCACCCAGTACTGTAAGGCAGTAGGAGCATTCCGAGAAATCAGACAAGCCCAAGGTGGTGAATATCAACTTCAGCAACCAATTGGGTTCAACCTCTGGCCCAGGGGGTCCTTCCTCTCTTTGTAAGACCGGCCAAAACGTCAATGGTTCAGGCACTCAAAAAAATGGAGACCTTGACGTCCGGAACCACGTAGGTAGATACGAACACCCCTATTTCACGTTTCGTTAAATTTAGGCACCCTAGCTTGTACATTGCAACTACGTGCCTAGAGTTGAATATGTATGTCCAATAAAATCTTATGTTGTTGTCATGCACCGTGTGTATCTCGTATCACGTGGAAAAATTCTTGTCATCTTCTGTATTTGAGGCCTTATTAGCTAAATCCCAATTACATTTACACAACTTTCATTCCATACATTGGAATTTTTGTCATGCTTGAATATTCACAATGAGTTTATTCTTTTCAACTTATATGGTAAGTAACTTATTGCTAATTAGTGCTGATAAATACTCATTTAGTACTTACTAATACTGAAAATATGAGGTTTTTTGTTATTATTAATAATAATAATAATAATAATAATAATAATAATAATAAAAACACCACCCACTTTTCAAGGCAGGATGATCCACAAACAATTTATATAAAAATCGTAGCAATGTAATATCTACATTTTTGCCTAGGATATTCTAGACTTTTGTAAAGATATCCAAGATATTTACTTAAATTATTCTAGATCGTAGAAAAATCTAAGATGTTGTGTCAGCTACTAGAAAGTCCTAGGAAAAAATCTAAGATATATAATAGTAAGCCTTGTAAGATTTTGTGACTTGTCCCAAATCTCCAACACACTTTAAGGAGGTAGAGTTAGTATAAATAGAAGTGAGGTCTCTGAGTTTAGATTAACACACAAAAAGAGAGACATCACACATAAGAAAGTTAGAAAGGAGTCCTTCAAGAGAGAGAGAGGTATCTTATATAGCTTCGAGAGAGGCTAAGACTTGCTTACTCTTTGTACGTTATTTTGAAAGTATAATAAAAGCATTGCTTTTGGCATACCACTTGGGCCTCCTAGCTTATTCTCAACAAGTGATATTACAACAAGGTTTTGGGAGCCTTGTTTGATCCAGTTTCCATTTGCCATTTTCGATCAAGGACCGAACTATGGGGGAGACTATGCCGGCACCGTCAAGGACTGTGAGATTTGTTGGTCTAGAACTACGTTTTCTTGGTTAAGTGCTAGGCGCTTACCAAGTTATTATGGCAGATCTTTTAGTCTCAACTAGCTCACTTAAGAAGCTCAATGGGAGCAATTATAGTACTTAGTGCGCATGTATCAAATACTCTTTAAAAAGGCCAGATTTGTGGGATATTGTTGTTGGTAATGAGAAAACTATGCCAACAAATCCGAAGGAGAAAAAAAAGTGGGAGATCAAGGTAAGAAAGACTACGCATGTATTCTCTGTCACAGTGGATGACGACTTTTACATCGAATTAAGGATTGTAAAATGCCAAGTGATGCTGGGGGTATTTCAGAAACACTCTTCACACAGAAAAATGAAGCCAAACTACAACAACTAGAGAATGAACTGAGGTCCATCAAATAAGGAGGCATGCGGTAAGTCAATACTTTACAAAAGTTAACTCCTTGTGTGATGAAATTCAGAAGATAGATGCTGAAAGTGCAATTAATGAGACTAAAATGTGTTGAATTATTATAGGGGCTTGGACCCCAAATATAGGGGCTTGGTTACAACAACTCAGGGTTGAGCAACTCAACCCTCTTTAGCAGAATTAGAAAGTATCTTGACCAACCAAGAAGACCTAGACAAACAAATGTCTAAGGTCTCGATAAAGGATGAAGACAATGCTCTTTTCATAAAAAACAGAGTACTGCAAGGCCAAGGTAAGGGTGTAAGAAGATACAATGACATCAGAGAATCAATAGGAAGAAGGCAACTGCGGTGGCAACGAGGACAACATAGACAAGGTCTATCTCGAGTGGGAGCACATCAAGCTTGAGGAAAATGGGAAGAAAGGAGATATCGCTAGCAAGAAGATCGATGCTACAATGTGGCAAGAAAGGGCACTTTACTCGAGACTGCAAATCTCCTTAAGTGAAAGGTAATGTAGTTGCTTTCACAAACACTGATAGTGAAGAAGAATGTGACTTCCAGGCATCTTTTGCAATAGAAGAAAGTAATTAGACAAATTATGTGATTTTCATACAATCATCCTCACAAACTCTGTGGCTTACTTGTTTGTGATTTTCACTTGTCCAACAATACAAGGGACTGGGCCAAAGCCCCCCTGGAAAAGAGTTTCGGGCTACTTGTTGATTTGGGTTACTTGCTTTATGGTGGCAAATAATTTTCCCCTAAAATTGAAGTTTTTCGATCTCTTAATCGTGTTTTTATTTTTGATAGTATGGTTGTCTATAAAATGACATAATTATTTTAGGGGGGATCCAATGGATGGACTTAAATTGTGATCAACAGATGAAACCCTTTAAAAAAAGTGAAAAAATGACAAATAAGTTGGGAATAAATTTCTCCCTACTTTGATCAATCACTTGTAGTGCTTGCCAATCGGATATAAAATGACAAACGCCTGGTTATAAAAAGTTAATTGGGGTCTTATCTTCACTTAAAAATACAATGTAATTTATCAAATTTTGAAAAATTGGTATGATTGAATAGTAGAAAAGTATTAATATTACTCATAAATTGCATGCAATCACCTTTTGATTCATAAAATTTGCTGTTAGAAAATTACATGTATAATATGGGTTTATGGATTGAGTTGACCTGATTAAGGTATCATTTGCACTCATCGACATATCCGAAAAATGCTAATGCTCCACCATTCATAATGAATGGAAACTACTCAAAATTTGGTAAATGTAAATCACATAATAAATTAATTTTATGCTAAGATAAGACATTTAACAAGTGTTTTCTAGCAATAATCCTATCATTGCGATGAGGTTGAAGTATAATTCTTAAAAAAATAAATTAATTTGATTAATGTACATCAATCAATTACTTTGGATGAACATAGCAAGTGCCGTGTTGCACCCCCAAGTGAAAGTAGTAGGTAAATATTCCACTTGAAGATAACCTTAATTAAGATTACCCTTTGATAGACCTGGCAAATGGATTATTCGGTTCATGTACAGGTCAGGTCATGTTCAGGTTAAGTAACCTTTCGGGTCGTTTCGGTTTGGGTCGAGTATGGTTCGGTTCGGATCGATTTCGGATCAACCAATTTTTGATCAAATACGCTCGTCATGCCAAAACAAGCAACTTTGTAGAAAATTTCGGGTCAAGTATGGTTCAGTTCGGGTCAATTCGAGTTTCGGGTCCACTTTCAGGTGAGCATATTTTGGGTGTCAGGTCGGGTATAGTTCCGGGTCGTTCGGTTTGGGTTTCAGGTCTCGGGTCGGTTTTGCCAGGTCCACCCTTTGATGTGACGTATTTTTCAAATCTTTATATAATAAATAGTAAAATGATGATGTCTAAAAAACTTTCCCTTCTTCATCCCAAGCATATGGTGCAATCCCGCCTAATTTTCACAATTTCAAATTTTAAATTTAAACTTAAATTAGAGATAATGATATACAAATTTTTTAAAAAAAATTCCAAAGCATTTATAGTCTTTATCAAAATAGGTCCTCCTATCCACGATTCTTGACACCTTTATAGAGTCGCCGTTGATTACTATTTTTTTTTTTGGTTGCTAAGAGAAAGTTATAAATGTCGTATTATTTTGGTCAAAAATATTTTGTTTGGATTATATGCCGCAAGTTTTTGTTCGAAGTATCACATTTATCAGTTGTATTAAAAACACTTCTAATTTAATATAACAATCTAACAACATATATAATTTTGTGAAATTTTTTTTTTGATCGTGTGAGTTGTAATTCTCCCAAAAAAAAAAAAATACTAATCCTTTTCCACCTTATTTTTGTGCATTCTTGGTCTGTCTCTTAGTCTTTCTTCATCGTTTTTTACTTCATTAATTTCTATTTGTTTGCATTTTATTTTATCAATGATTTGTTTGCTTTATATATTTGTTTTCAACATAAAACAAATGCATTCCTTTGTTCTCCGACTCAAATTATCAAAGTTTCTTTGATCAAATTTTGTGAGATGTAATCCCAAAAGAAAAATACTAAATCTTTTCCATAGCTAAAGTTTCATTTATTTTTATTTTTTTTGCATTCTTTGTATGTTCCTCATTCCTTCTTTACCATTTTTTACTTCATTAATTTCTATTTATTTACATTTTATTTTATTAGTGATTTGTTTGCTTTACTTCTTTGTTTTCAACAGAAAATTAAATTGAATTAACATGTTGTTCAGCTCCATTCGTCGTAGTTTTTTAATTTTTAATATATATTTAAAATCTTTGATTATGTTAGATTTGATATGAGTTGGGCTAACTTACATGAATTTAATTTTTATAACACTAATTTCTAAATGTTATTAAAATTTCATGTTCATAGCTGCGAGGAGAGTTATCACTTTACGTGATTCTTTATCCAGAAAGGGAAATAAGAAAAGCATGATATGATAAATTGCATTGAAAATATTACCCTCTTCAACAACAATAGTTTAATATGTTGAAAGTAAAATTTAAAAAAAAAACTCCCCCGGCACTCCCAAAAAGAAGAACAAGAAATGATAGACTAATATTTACATGATTCTTTATCCAGGAGAGGGAAACAAGAAGAGCATGATATGATATATAGCACATTGATAATATTATCCCTCTTGAGAATAACAATTTAATACGTTGATAGTTAAAGAAAAAACTTTTTTCCCTAACAAGAACAAGAAATGAAGCTAATTACATTATCTTCTTCAATCAATGAGATTTTGAACTAGAATCGATTTTTGTTGGGTCAATGTCTGCTTAAATTAATTTTTGGATCAATTAATACTTGATCCAACAAATTTGCCTTACAAAATAAAGCAATTGTGGAGAAAAAAAATTCATGTGAATCTGGATTCATGTCCAAAATAAGTTAGCATGTTGTTCATTTGAGTGTGGATTCGGGTTATTCAAATCGAGTTTTATATTTCGTATTTGAAGTGAATATTTTATTTCTTAGATCCTAAACTAAAAAAGGGAATATATTTAAGTTGCTCATATATTGCAATAGAATTTGTAAAGTACATTCTGTTTAATCAACTTTTCCATTCAAAAGGAAAAAAATATTTTGATTCTTTAAATAAATAATTTCTAACTTTTTCATCTGAAAAAAATTGTTTCTTTTAACTAATTTTTTCACTTTCTATGTATTTATGTTTATGGATATACATACATACATACATACATACATATATATATATATATATATATATATATATATATATATATATAATATATATATATATATATATATATATATATATACGTACGTACGTATGTATGTATGTATGTATGTACATGTATATATACATATACATATACATATACATACACACACACATATACATATACATATACATATACATACATACATACACATACACAAACAAATATATATATATATATATATATATATAGAGAGAGAGAGAGAGAGAGAGAGAGAGAGAGAGAGAGAGAGAGAGAGAGAGAGTTTTATAAATATGTATGAAATCTGCATTGTTACTTGGATAGGATATTTATATGAAATGTCTTCATATTATACATCCATATATTAATTTTTTAATTTATTTTTACCATTTAAACATCCCGTGCATGAGCACGGGCCAAAACTAGTTTTTATCAAATCATAAGACCCCACCCATTAACAATTACTGAGGAGGGGATATATTCCTGGGCCTCATGTAGCTAGATGCTTCTTTCAAGCTAAGTTTTAATCCTTATACATTCATCTTTGCTCCGAATAATGGCTTGCCACCAGATCTAGTAAAAACTAACCTGATTCGAATCCACCTGAAAATTTTTGAGTTTGAACATGATTTTTTCGACCCGAATTCGAAATAAACCGAACCCGACAAATTCGCAAATTAGCGGATCATACCCAACCCAAACCCAAACCACTTGCACGAACTGAATATGATGATAATATTTTTTATTTTTCTTTAATTTATCCCTTTTAATAGTAATTCTTATTCAAATATCAAATTGCTAAAGGAGACGTTATATAAGTATTGTATCCTTCATGGATTAATAGTATCTCCTCTTTTCCAAATTCATTCTCATAAAAGACATCATACGCAACTTGTAGATAGGATAACCTTAAAAAAAAGGGGCATGAAATGTCGTGAAATAACTATTTGGTCTTAAAAAAAATCAATTTAGAATAAAACAAATATTTAAAATATGCAAATCGTACCATTATATTTTTAGTGAAGCAAATATGTCTCATTATATTTTAAATAGTGTTACTCTGTAATAATTTAAAATTTTGATGTTACAAATAAGAGATAATTGTAATACCTTGTGCTTCTCCGATATCCTTTCATTTGGTTTCCATTTAGTTGCTCACAAACTATGATGTTAGTGTTAGGCAATTGGTCAACTTGTGTTCGTGTATAGTTGGCCCACTAATAAAGTATATCTAATTAGATAATAGTAACTTGGTTAATGAAGATATAGAATTATCAAAAGGGTTATTAGCATGTCGAACCGCCCCGATGCGTTAACATGATTTAGACTGGTTGATACATAAATGACCAGACCCATTATTAACGCTATTTCAATATATAGGCCGACCCACCCAATCCAAATCTGACTCGACTCTTTGCTCATCCATACATGACGTTCATATTTCACAATTAAAAGCTAGAATATTTTTAATATTCTTTTAAGAAATTATAATGATAATGCCTTTTCATCAAATAAGGGCAATGTTAAGTAATAAATGTGCAAAATTTTTAATTTTTACAGCAATATCTCCACTGCTCTAAGTGTTGTCTGTTGGCCTAATTTTGGCTAGTAAAATTACCTTAGAGGCTGGTGAATAAAGTGATGATCAAAGTCTCAAAATAATCAAATGCGGAAAAATAAATGTAGACAAGGCACGTCTATTTTTAACGAGCTTAGCCTCAAGCCAGGCTTAGTCCCTACCTAGAGTTCTCTAACTCTAGGATTAACACAATTTTATTAGGAGAGATTACACAATTCTATAGTATACTTACTCTAAGTTCCAAGCCACAAATTGATCCTTCAATAAGTCCTTAGTAGAGTTGATCCTTCAACGCTACAATCCCACCTAATTACAACTAGAGCAATATGACTTAATAAATTAAGTGAACAAGAGAATGATATTTGCAAGTGTGGCTCTTAGTTCTTGTTCTTTGCTTGTTCTCTTTCTTGTATCTCATTCAGCTGTAAATTCCTCTCATTTTTATGCCAAGAGATGTTGGAGAGATTGAAGGAACATTTGGGAAGTGACCGTTGCATCAATCAAGGAAAGTCTATCTTTCATATCATTTCAAGGCCTTGAACCCAGTCTTTCAAGCCCTTGAAATTCACAGTTCTGCTTAATATTTTTCTTTTGATCTCTAACAGCTAATTTTCTTATTTTTTGCTGAAGATCTTGGCTGAGAGAATTATCTAGATGCTGGTTTCTTTTGCAGTATAATCTTTCACAATATATTATCAAAAGATAATATCATATCTTAAGCAAATCTTGACATTTTCAAAGATATTGATATATACAGAATCATAATATTATCTCAAGATTTGGTATTCAAATTTGAATATAAAGATCACATATTTAAATTTAAATACTAAACTATTTCAAAGATAAAATCAATAATATCAATATCTACTTATAATCATAACACGTTTAAATAATAGAAATACTAAGGTAGGTCTAAATATGACATGATAAATATACCAATATACCAACTTCTTTTTTTGTCTTTTATCAAAACATATTTATAAAACACATTGTAAGCTTAAGAAAGCTAACATTGTCTACTACCTGGTTTGGGTATCCAAAGAACACCACGGTATGGCAGGCGCCTTATCGCCCTTAAGAGGGTCATTATCCTAATTGGTGGGAGCTACTTAGGAGTCTTCAATATTCTACAAAGGTGGTTGTCTACTTTTCTGCAAAGAAAAATCAGAAAATTGTTGTAAACTCAAGAATAATGTAGACAATTGTTGCACTATTTTGGCCAGTTAGTCAATTTCACAAATCAATACATGTATTTTCATGAAGCGCTGCCATCTCACAAAAAGATAGAGTCACTAGAGTTTTTAATACCCCATGAAGAGAACCCTTAGGCAAGTACCTAGTGTATCTAGTTTTTCAAGGGAAGGCCCTCGAATATGACTTTTCAAGAAGCAGTTAGTAAAGCCACCTCGAAATTAGAAGGGTAGATTACCAACAAGCCTTTCTAAAGTAGAACGAACAGTGCTAAATCTAATCGCAATTCGAATCTTTACCAACACATACAATGCAACATTTTCGACTACCAAAAATTACCACTAATAGACCTTTATTTGACCTGATTTTAGCCCCTATTTGATCACTTTTTCTCATAGTTTTTATATCAAATCTAGATGAGAAAGGATCAAATTGACTTTCTTTGATTCATATTGTGTTTATAAAGTAGTTTGTCTAACTTTCAGGAGAAATTATTTGATTTTGATAGAAAGGAAGGCTGTGGGAATAAATTTGGAGGAAGGATAAAGGTCCGACAAGTCCCGGGAGCCAAGCGAAGTAGAATGCAGGGGTGCACAACTGTGCTGCAGGATCAGAAGCTACACACGGGCTGGTGCACCGTCGTGCTTGCTGCCAGTGCGTGGGTGCACGGTCGTGCGTCCTCGAAGCATGACCGTGTGTCCTACCTGTTATCGTGATTTAAGCGGTTTCAGTCTTTATAAAGGGGCTTTTTCGTTTTTTTTTTGGGCCTTTTGCTGAGTTCTTGAGAGGGCCAATTAGGGTTTATCCTAGCCTCCACAAACCCCTTTAGGGTGACATTGAATTAGGTTGGTTTTTGTATACATTGTAGAAGATTTTGGATTTGCAATTGAAGACTAAGCTCTTCTTCTCCTTTTCTCTTTAATTTCATGCTTTTTAGTTTATTTGTTAGTTCAATAGATTATTGGTTTGCTTTGGTTTCAATGTTTGTTTGTGAATTAAAGCTTTGATCTTTGGTTGTGATTTGTTCTTGAGATGACCGATTGATTCTTTTTTAAGTGTTGACCTAACTTATTTATGCTAAAGAATCTAGAGATTTCCCTCGCGCCCACCAAGTGTTCGAATTTCGATAAATTACTTGAAAGAGCTTTCATCCGTATTTTGGAGCAATTGACCTATGTTGAAAGGTGAGGTCAATTGCCTAGTGTGGGTGGAGAGAACGGCAAGTATTTGGACATGAGAATAGTCCAATTCTAGTTAGATCCAGGGTTGCTACTTTTGTAGTTTAATTGGACTAACCCCATGAAAATAGGTAGTTAGAAATAGCCTTCAACCCTTGAGAGAGAGAGCTTAGGTGAGCTTTGATGGTGCAATCGATCATCCCTGAATCCTAACATGGCTTGGAAAGGTTAGGATTTAACTTGATTAATTGGTTTATCTTAAGTTGAAATGTAATCAAAGTCTTTTGTTTGTTTTAGTAGTTTAGTTCTATTTTTCTATCCCCCTCTTGTTTTGCCTAACTTGAGACGCTTTAATTAGTTATAGTACTTGGAAACACAACTCCCTGCGGACGACACCCCGAGTACTCAACGATGCACCTTGCACTTAGTGTTTATAAATATTAAAACTTTTCCCTAGCAAGTTGTTGGCGCCATTGTCGGGGAACTATTGTTTTTCAATATTGGAGTTTACTTGAACATTCGAGACTAGGCCTTTATTTGAAAAAAAAAATTCAAAAAGGAAAAAAATTAAAAATGTCAGTTTTTCACTTTTCTCAGTATGAGCATGAACTGTTTTGGAGATACTTTGATAGATTACATTCTTTTCTTACTCATTGTGGTTATTGTTTGGATAAGTGGAAAATTTTGAGTATAGTCGATCATGGTGTGACTTATAAGACCCATGTTCATCTGGAGCATTGAGATTTTTGTGCCCGTAATGTTGATGAAGCTTGGGATTTGCTTGAGTGGTTAGCTCAGGATACTTATGAATTTGAGACTAGTTGTGTTGATTCTTGCATCCTTTCCCCTTGCATCTCTAGCTATGCCCATCCTGTATGCGTGCATTGTAATCGTTCTGATCATGACAGTAATTCTTGTCCTTATTATATTTTTGCTGATGGTTTCGCTAAACTTTCCAGCATGATTGAGACAATGAATCAGTAACAACTCAAGTTTACTGATTTTATGTGGGAGCATGACCTATCACATAATACTGACCCTAAGTTTTGTTCCCCTCACCTGATGGCAACCTGTGTGATGATGGTGAGTCTTTTCCTGCTCTAGAGTCCGGACTAGAAGAAATATTTGACCTTCCCTCGACTACTTTGCCCCTTGTTGCTCCATCATCACCTAATACCCTTAGGGATAACAATGCATCTCTTATGACCTTTCCTGATCCACTTTACCCTTTAACTCAATTGATGGGATTTAGAGTGGGTGAGATTTTTTAGTGTTGATATCAGTATTGACGAGGATGATTCCTATTATGGGTCACGCGATACAGCTATTGAGGAGCATGATCCTAATAAGACTCTTGTTGGGAGGCCTAGTGTGGATGTTGTATTTACAGTTTTCCCTTGTCCTAATGATGATGACCATGTATTCCCTGATTCCCTCGATATTTTTCATGCTTCTTCTTCATGTTCACTACCCTCTCACTCCCCTGAGTGTCACAATTGGCCAGTTGTTGATTCTCCAGTTGTGCTTAAGGGGAACAAGGTCGACTATTCTGAGACTCTAAGTACCTTTAGAGGGTATAACCCATCCCTTGATCTTTACAATCGGTACCTAGAGCAATTGCCTGGAAAAATCGTGTTGATTATTACCTTCAACTATTCTACTGATTCTTCCACAGCATTTGATAAGTTTAGGAGAGCACTTATGATTTCTTTTGGATACATGTTTTTGTGCTCTTACTTGCATCCATCTGAGTTGCATGCTCAGGTGTTCGATAAGCTCCTACGAGCTTTGATAGCATCCGAATTGGTAGCCTAGATCTTGAGAAGATGAGGAGTGGCTGACGCTCCTCAAGCCTCCTATCGCACCATTTTAAAGAGAGGTTTAGTTTGGGTATAATCAGTAACCCACCTGCTATAATTGTTCTAACGCTCCTCCTTTCTTTTTATTTTCTTTCTTTTCTTTTGTTTAGTTGTGGATATTAGGTTGTGTTTATTATGGATATTAGGTTGTGTTTTTGTTGATGATCAACTTTAAGGTAAAATTTGGGATGTTGTTGAGCCAACTGATGGCTGTGATCACCTTTTTGCTTTGTTTTCTTTTTTTTGTGTTTTAGGTTGTGTGATTTGTGTTTGTGATTTTGTTTTCTTTGTTTTTGTGTTTTTTGTGGTGATAGTGACTCCTCAGCTTCCAATGAAGACATTGTGAGATTTAGGTGTAGGGGTGAGAAGTTATATACTATTTTGTGAATACTTTTGTGAAAATTTTTCACTGTTGTATAGTTTTCCTTTTTGGCTTTGGGGAAGTTTCGTACTATTCTGATAAGCTTATATCCCCTGTACCTTGACTATTAGTTTGTATATAAGCATGATGTGCATGATAGACCTTTGTCCTCAATGTGTCATTCTAGGCTCTAATTCTAACCCCAATTGTCTATTATCGATGTGTAATCCAATCCTCATCTATACCATTATCATTAGCTTAGGGTCTTAGCCTTCCATTATTGGCTCTTCCACTTGTCTTGATTTCTTTGCTCTTCAAAAGAAATGAAAAAATGAAAAAAGAAACAGAGAAAAAAAAAAGAAAAAAAATCTGGAATGACAAGCATCCCCTTGAGACATGCGCTAATTGGCGTTACCCTTTGAGGCAATACTGCTACTGGGAAAGCTTACTTTCTTGTGTTAATAAGTCAAGTGGGATTGAGTCGATTTTCATAAGCTTGAGTCCTAAGATAATGATACACTTACACATCGAGCACTAGGATAGATTCAAGGTTTTGATATAGAGTGGGTGAAAAGTTAGTCTTTGATGTCATCCATGGGGATAGAGAGCCTCCATGTATACATTATGTCCATGTTCGGGCTAATATCTTTGTTACAAGGTTGATTTGGTTGGTTAGAACTTATACAACTTTCTCTCTTGTATATTTTTTGTGTTTTATTTGTAAACCCGAAAGATTTTCTATTTTTCTTTCTCTTTTTATTTTTTTTCTTTTTTAAGATTTTGTTGGTATATCTTCTGCAAACCCTCACGAGACCTCACTCGTCTACTTGGAGGAACCAAAGGGTTTAAAGGACTTGTTACATATGCTAAATGCAACCGTGATTCCTACGACAGTGAGTTAGGTTCCTGGATTAGTTTTTTATTTTCGTTTTACTCGAGGACGAGCATAAGGGAAGTGTGGGGGTATTTGATAGACCTTTATTTAACCTGATTGTAACCCCCATTTGATCACTTTTTCTCATAGTTTGTGTATCGAATCTAGATAAGAAAGGGTCAAATTGACTTCCTTCTATTTATAGTGTGCTTATAAAGTGGTTTCTCTAACTTTCAAGGGAGAATGTTTGATTTTGATAGAAAGGAAGGCTTTGGAAACAAATTTGGAGGAAGGATAAAGGTTCGACAAGCCCCGGGACCCAAGCGAAGCAGAATGCAGGAGTGCGCAACTGTGCTGCAAGAGTACACAACTATACTGCAGGACCAAAAGCTGCGCACGGGCTGGTGTACAGCCGTGCGTCCTGCCAGTGCATGGGTGCACAGTCGTGCGTCCTTAAAGCACGACCGTGTGTCTTACCTATCGTCACGATTTAAGCGGGTTTTAACCTTTATAAAGGGGATGTTTCTTTCTTTTTGGCGAGGGTCCTTTTGTTGGGTTCTTGAGAGGGCCTATTGGGGTTTATCCTAGCCTCCACAAACCCCTTTAGGAAGAGATTAGATTAGGTTAGTTCTTGTATACATTGTAGAAGATTTTGGATTTGCAATTGAACACTAAGTTCTTCTTCTCCTTTTCTCTTTAATTTCATGCTTTTTAATTTATTTGCTAGTTCAATAGATTATTGTTTTGCTTTGGTTTCAATATTTGTTTGTGAATTAAAGTTTTGATCTTTGGTTGCGAATTGTTCTTGAGATGACCGATTGATTCTTGTTTAGGCCTTGACCTAACTTGTTTATGCTAGATTTTAGAGATTTTCCTCGCGCCTTCCAAGTGTTTGATAAAATACTTGAAAAAGCTTTCATCCGTGCTTTGAGACAATCGACTTATGCTGAAAGGTGAGGTCAATTACCCAGTATTGGTGGAGAGAATGGCTAGTATTTGGACATGAGAATAGTCTCATTCTAGTTAGATCCGCGGTTGCTACTTTTGTAATTTAATCGTGCTAATAACATGAAAATAGGTGGTTAGAACAATTAAACTAGCTTTCGACCTTCGAGAGAGGGCTTAGGTGAGCTTTGCTGGTGCAATCGATCATCCCTGAATCCTAGCATAGCTTGGAAAGATTAGGATTTGACTTGATTAATTGGTTTATTTTAGGTTCAAATATAATCAAAGTCTTTTGTTTGTTTTAGCAATTTAGTTCTATTTTTCTATCCCCCTCTTGTTTTGTCCAGCTTGAGACACTTTAGTTAGTTCTGGTACTTGGAAACATAACTCTTTGCGAACGATACCCTGAATAAACTTTTCCTTAACAACCACTGTGCACAAACTCAATGGGGAATATTTTCTTTTTGGGGGGGGGGGGAGTCTAATACAGAAAAAGAGCTATGATTTATAGCATAAGGTAAGATATGCATGTCAAAAAGTAAAGAAGATCTAGGTCTTCGTAAAACAGAAGTTGTTATCTTGGCTTCATTGATATAGTTAAGAACCTGTTAGTCCTGATCTCCCATTTGCTGCCCCCTTTTCTTCACTTGCGAGAGATCAGACAAGCCGAAGGTGGTGAGTAACAGCTTCAACAACCAATTGGGTTCCACCTTTGGCCTAGGGGGTCCTCCCTATCTTCACAATGCCGACCAAAACGTCAACGGTGCAAGCACTCAAAAAAAAAAATGGAGACGTTGACATCCGGAATCAAGCCAGTAGATGCGAACACCCCTACTTCCTTTTTTGTTAAATTGCATGGTCTCCCTCGTAGTTGTACATTTCAACTAACTGCCAAGAGTTGCACATGTATATCCAATAAAATCTTATAGTGCACAATCACTTGTAAAAATTGTCATCATCTTCCAGATTTGAGGGCTTATTAGCAAAATCCCAATTCGATTGTGTGGCCTAAAAATTCAATCTATATGGCCATCCATTTCATTTCACAGAGACCAATTCTGTCAATCTTTTCACGAATGCCTTGCTAATTAGATTTGGATTAGGAATTGAATTTCTGTCATGATCTTGTAACACGTTGCATATTTATGCAGTAAAACAAGCATAGAATGTGTGTTGTGTGAGAGTATCGAGTGGACAACTTGTGATCGTGAGTAAAGGAGAGACGAGGAACGTAAAAGCAAGCAAGAGAGTGGATTCAGATATAAGAACCATTGACCAACTCCATTCGGCACCGTCCAAACCCTAGAGACAACAATTAGTCTAGGAGATCTATCATAAGAGAAGAATTCAGCAAATAGTACTTAGGAGTTAAGACATGAAATGCACACAGTACTCTTAACAAGAAATTATTTTCTACTCAATAAAAAGAGGTATTAGTTATGACAACATTTGAATAAATCTTTTAATCTTCAGCAGTAAAAAACAAATTGAATATGGAGATTGGAGTGAACCAATTAAGATGACATGGTCAGACCAAGATAAATTAACAACCTTTAATTAGCCCAAAGACTGAATTTGATTGCCATCAAACGCTGATTGGGCCTAGAAGTTGATATGTTAGTGTTGTCTCCACTATTCTCTTGGCAAAAAGTTTAGAAAGTCAAGTGCATACCACTCATAAAAATAAAGAGCAATCCCCTTTTTGTGGACATACGGTAACTTCATCCATGCAACAAGTTTGCGCGGCTAGAAAAGTCTAGAGGCATGCATTGAACGTCTTTCAAAATCGTGTCTTGTTTATTGCAAAATATGTACACCATAATGCAGCGGTTTAGACTCAGTGCCAAATCAAATGAGGATTCAAGATTCTAGGCAAGTATATATACGCTTTTTCTAAAGACTCTATTCGCCTCCACGTGCAACAGGGTTGTCATAATAGGTCTTTGAAGATACAAAGAAGCATGACCCTATCTACATTTTGCACTCACAAAGATAGAATCCTAAATGTTCAAGACATGACAGAGGTTCAAGGAAATGTAGTGTTAGTATATTCCCTTGATTGTGCCCATCAAGGCATACCAATGCATGCCAAGGTCCTCCATATTTATAAAGTTCATCATGCCTCCTCTCGAAACTCGAAAGGATATCATATTTTCGTAAATACAACTTCAAAAGGACAAATCTTTTTTATAAATGCACTCTTTTATTAAAAGGTTTAAATTA
Organism: Carnegiea gigantea; assembly: GCA_029747015.1. NCBI lineage: Eukaryota > Viridiplantae > Streptophyta > Magnoliopsida > Caryophyllales > Cactaceae > Carnegiea > Carnegiea gigantea. Next base: position 481,743 of record JAKOGI010000123.1, on the reverse strand, counting down.
TTTAATCATCTAAACTAACTTATACCCCTTCGTAAATAATTAATCAAATAATTATTCACCAAAATATGCATTACAATAATTAATTATTAAGATAATTAATTATTACCTAGGCATAACTCAAAAGTATATTTCCATAAACTTTTTTTTATGAAAATAATTATTTCATTAAATTTTCATTTTTATGAAAATTACTCCAACATTTTTCTTGCTAACCAATAATATTACATTTTTCGAAACTAACTTAATTGCATTCTACACCGAAGCTGCTGTAATGAACACATGGTTAATCATAGTGCATTTCATGAGGACCCAAGGCAGCGTGATACGCAGGAACATACTAGAAGCAAACCATGCGCACTTCTATTTGGCAAAAGTGAAGGCATTTTCATCCACTTAACCATGTGTTCATTTTCATGGGCATTCACCGTTTGGCCAGTAGTGATGCACGTAACGTAACTGATCCGACCCTGTATGTATTACAAAAATTAATTAATTAATTAATTATATATATATATATATACATATATATATATATATATATATATATTATAAGGATAAGCGAGTCCAACTCACTGACCCTTAAATCAGGGATACCCAGTGGATCTGAACGGGTTAGAGAAAAGGAATGTCAAAGTTTAGACTGAAGCCCAAACCCACAAACCTTTCACATATAATTGCACAAAAGTAGAATTGTGCCCCCAAATCTAAACCTAGGTGGGGAGAGGACATGTAGAGTGTTGGCCACCTGGCCTAACTCATGCATGCACTAAAAGACACGACTATAGGAGTCCAGAAAGTCTAATTCTTTAATATTAGATAATTGCTTAATGATCATAGGTTCTAGAGCCACCGCGAGGTCTCATAACAATAATAACAGGTTAAATTCCGTCTACCTTGTCCATTAGTCCACTGGTCCATAAATACACCGAAGAACACGTCCGACCTCCGTCTATATGCCCACCAAGATGTCGACGAAGGAGGTGGCGCTGTTTGACTACTGGCCCAGCCCATTCGGAATGAGGGTCCGGGTCGCCCTGGCCGAGAAAGGGGTCGACTACGAGTATAGAGAAGAGGACTTACCCAAGGGCAAGAGCGAGTTGCTCGTGAAGATGAACCCGGTTCACAAGAAAGTCCCGGTTCTGATTCACAACAACCGCCCGGTCTGCGAGTCCCTCATCATTGTCCAGTACATTGAGGAAGTTTGGAGCCACAAGAGTCCTTTGCTTCCTTCTGATCCTTATCAGAAGGCTCTGGCTCGATTCTGGGCTGACTTCATTGACAAAAAGGTACTTCTTTTTCGTAATTTATTTATGGTGCGATGTGATCTCCTTCGCTTTCCTTTGATTGTTATTAGAATGGCGTTGCTATTGGCTTATAAAAAGCCAGAATTCTCCTATTATAATATTTTTTATTCATAAAACTTGAATCTAGGATAATATTTTAAGAGTAATTGTTAGATAACTTGAATCGACCTGTGCCAGTACTTGCCTTTTTTTCCCCTGAAGGTGAAGTGTGTTGTCATTTTGATATTAGCAAGCTTAAGCTATTTGCAGACCAGACTGCAAATGACATGATTATGGAAAGTTTCAACTCAACTAATTAACTAGATCACAACTCTAAGGGTATGCTTTTTTCGTTGGAAAATATGGGTTTGTAAATGGGTGAAGTTGGTTGAGATCGGTAGAAATGGTTTTGAGTAAGTTGAAGTGAGTATTTTTTTGTTGAAGTTAGTTGAAGTGGGTTAAAGTTAATTGAAGTGTGTTGAATTTTTTTATATGATAAGTTGAAATTGGTTAAAATAGTGGGAAGTAGGTTGAAGTTGATTGAAGTGGGTGTTTTTTTATTGAAGTTGTTGAAGTGCATTGAAGTTGGTTGAAATGGGTTTTTTTTTTTTATATTTATTGAAGTTGTTGAAGTGGGTTGAAGTGGATTGGAATGGGTTAAGGTTAGTAAATTTGAATTTATCAATGAAATGAGCAGGGCCTAATCTATAGAGATTAAAGAAGATGGACATACTCTATTTCCTAACAAGAATCCCACCTCCCCAAAAAAAAGAGGAAAAAAAAAAGTGTTGATCAAAGTTACTGTGTGCAGACTTATGAAACTGGAAAGTGGGTATGGACAACGAAGGACGAAGAACAAGAGGCAGCAAAGAAAGAATTCATAGACCACTTCAAGCTGCTAGAACAACAACTCGGGGACAAGCCTTACTTTGGAGGAGACTCATTTGGGTTCGTTGATGTTGCACTTATTCCATTCTACAGCTGGTTCTACGTGTATGAGACTTTGGGTAATTTCAAGATCCAAGAGTCATGCCCAAAGATCATTGCATGGGCCAAGAGGTGCATGCAAAAGGAGAGCGTCGCCAAGTCTCTCCCCGATCAGAAGAAGGTTTACGAGTATGCCTTAGACTACAAAAAGAGGCTTGGTAGTCAGTGAACAATTTGATTTGCTTAATTAATTAATATTCAATCATCCCTGAGTTACATACAGATAATTAATGTTGGGGGGGGGGGTATGATTATGTTTAATTTTTTGTTATTTAGGTTTCATTTGCACGTTGTGTGCACCGAGGAATAAATACAAGGGGGCTAAGATTAAAAGCCAACACTTGGAAGTGTTGGTTGATTCTGGCCAGCCTTAGGGTTGGTTGTAATGTATGGCATAGTGTCGGTACCTGGAAGTGTTCGAATATGCGTACGTTGTGTCGTAATGTGTTAGTTCGAGGTTAACTTGTCCTACTTTAGTTGATATTTCAACATTGTGGATCTGCCCAAAAAAAAGTGATGTTTCAGATACTATTGATCTCATATTATGTATTGTTTTAGTACGAAGATATTTCTATGAGAGAGTTTGAACGTACCAGTAAATTTTATGATTAAGTACATATATAGAACCAAAAAAATATACATCACATTAAAATTCTATAAATTGACATCAACATTACACTCCAATACATATACATCTGGAACGACAGATGCATCACAGTATAGTTTATTTACTTATTATTCCCTAGGAAGTGCTTTTGTATGATTTACTAAATTGTAGACTAACGCGCGAAGATTGGAGTGTCTGGAGTAATAGACCATAACAAGAAAATAGGAAAACTGATTCATGTGGCAGTTGCAGCATAATAGCCCATATTCTCATGCTGAATCCGGCCCAATTTCTACTATGGGCCAAGATTCAACTTGCCAACCAAATTCAGCCCATTTTTGTTTTATACTATTTTCTCACCTAAAAATCATGCATAATATGCATTATTTCCTCATATTCATTTATCTCAAATATTTAAAAAGTGGGTAAAATCTAAAATGAGAGTGAAACAAATGTACAAAATGTGAGTTATCATATCATACTAGTCTGATGTTTTTGCTAAAATGATTTACTGTACGATGAGATTAGTAGCTAATTAAATATAGGCCCTGTTTGGCAATCAGCTGTTAGCTGATTGAATTAGCTGTTGCTGTTAGCTGATTGTATTAGCTATTTGATTGAGCTGGTTGCATTAGTTGTTTCTGAAAAAAGTATTTGATAAAATTATCTGTTTCTAACAAGCTTATTTGGTAAAATTCTACTTATGCCCCTTAATAAAACTTCATTACTTTTTTAATAACATAATTATTTTTATTGCATTTTCATTTTTCTTTTTAACATGAATTGTGAATTATAGATTGTGACTGGTGAAATATATAAAATTACAATTACCTTCACCCAAGTTTGATGTTTATTACAATAGGTTTTTTGTTTAATTGACTTTAATTTTATTTTTGGTAATAATTGAAATTTATAATATAATAACATTTAGAAAGATCTACACCACAAAATACTAGTTAATCTACATTATTTCTTAAATTGAAGAAAATTTTAAAATTAAAATTATTAATTTAAACATTCTTCTCAAAGGACCAAAAAACCAACGAAAAAATCTAAAGCAAAAAGTTCAATGTTACATGTAGCCCATTTGAAAATGAAGAGTAGGGTTTTTGTAATAACTACTATAAATGTAATTATGTCAAAAGAATGGGGTTAATATGGTAAATTTAATGTTGAACAGTAATAAGTTGATGCAAAAAACTATTCCCAAAAGCTTTTTCTAAATTAGCTTTTTGTACCCAAAATGCTAATTCAAAAAGCTATCTAACCAAACAACCAAACGAGTTTTTTGACCCAAGTCAAACAGCTGATACCCACAAAAAGAGCTTTTTGATGCCAAAAAACTTTTTAACAAACAAGGCCATAGCTTTTTTCTTTGACGGGTGCCCCCATTCAGAACATGCTGTACTTATTGGTACTTATTGTTAAATCATGCTAAAATGTCCTGATATTTGCGGAGTGGAGTTGAGTGAGTTTACATAATTAGGGGTCAATTGTAATTAAGCGTGGAAATATACTTATGTAGTTGTGCAACTGTTGTATACACTATCCAGAATGAGTAGTTGTAATCTGTAAATATGTATTTAATTATGTTGTGATGGATTATGATCATCTTTCAATGGTATGAATTTCATAGGCTATGCTTCTTGTAAATTAGATATTAAATAACTTTTTTTAAATGATATGTGTAATAAATAATTTGTGAATATATGTTTAGTTTGTAGTTACTATAATTAACACAATAATTTTCTATATCTTTAGCAATGGATCGTAAAATTAGTTCAAACTTGAAAATAATTATAATTAGAAGTAGCTAAACACACATTTTTGGGTAGTTGTTAGTAAATTAGAAGTCGACATTATCAGTAGATGTGTAGTAAATGCCTAAATGGGGGTTGGTTTGGATTCTCTAAAACGAAATAATCTTCATTTATTAATGGGTTGTTAGGAGGAGAACGAGATAGGGTAAATTTTTTAAAATCAAGAGATATGGTGAAATTTCACATAAGAATATATTGGATATAAAAATTGGTTGTAAAGTTATTAATTTATGATTAGCAATTTTTTCAAAAGTTTATCTTTCAATTCTAATTACATTTTTTAAATTAGTAACCCATTTTTACATAATTGATGACAAATTCATGTATGTATATAATATAATAACTCATCAAATAACACGCATTTTATGAATGTAATAATATTAATATTTTTATATTATATTTACAAGTGAGAAACATTTTATTCCATTACATAATGTAAATTTTTTCAATTTTGAACAAATTTTACAATAGCAATAGTAAACCTGTTTATATTATTCGTAAAATAAGTCTAACTATTGATAAAGAATAACTGATTTGGATTTAGTCACAATTTAATTAATTAAGTACTTGTATAAGTGCTAAATTATGCTGAATTCGGATTAATGATGCTAAATTGTGTTTAACTGCGTTGAATTATACTGAAATATGCTGATAGTTGTTTTGGGGGTAGTCCATTTTTTTGTGTTGGGCCTAATCTGTTCCCATGTTTATGTTCTTTGTAGTCCGTTATCACCCATCTGGTTCTTTTTTGTTTTGGGGGGGGGGGGGGAGGGCGGCGGCCATTGCGTTCAACTCTCACTACTCAAGTTGTTTTCCTTACTAGAGGCTGGCAGGGTGAACAAAACTAGCTATCACTACATTTGACAAAATTAACTTGAGATTTTAGATTCGAAATTAAACCCGATCAACTGCAGACACATAGATATCCAAAATAGGCACATCTGAAAAGCGGACTCGAAATCTGAGTTGACCTGACTACTCAAAATTTCATTCAATGTTACTTCTTACTGCATAACAACATTATTAGATCAAGTATCGATTGATTGGAAGTCAACCGCAACTGAAATTCATCTAATTCAAACTAAACTGATTCAAAACATTGCTTAATTAAAAACATGACCTGAGTCACATTTAACCAATATGTATTTGAATCATATAATTCATTTACTAGGCCTAATTACCACTCAAAAAGAAGGTGGAAGGGGTATGCCATGGACCTTTTCATGAGATGGTCTTTTACTCCGTATGCAAAAATCGCGTCACCAAAAAGCTAACCAATTGACTTCTTTTTCAAAAACAGTATATACTTTAGAGGTGAAACGAATTTGAATTCACCACCCATTAATTGCTAAAAAACAAAAGATGTCTGTCTGTGCTGGGTGTGTTCAGTACTTTGTACCTAGCCCTGCAAACATTGGGAGAACATTTATTGTGATTTTATGGACGTTAATTATCCTGAGAGGTGATTTCTTCTTGAGAATAGAATTGAAAATGAAATGGATTGGTCGGTCAGCAAGTTAATGAATTGAATTCAATTTTATCTTGTTAGAGAAGAAGGGGGCAACTTATGCATCTTGCAGCAGCAGCGCAAGTAAATGGTCTTCTCCTTATTGTACATGTTATGGAGCAACATTCCTAGAGCATACCACCTGACTTCAAATTTTCATCAGTTTCTCTGGCTTGAGCCACGTTTAATCCTGACTAGAGCGCTGGTTCCCAAATCCCAATTGAAATGGTGTTCCCCCCCCCCCCCCCCCCCAAAACCAAAACAACGCAACAAAATTGTACTAATATGATTGTATAATTTTAATCGGATTTTTTTATTGATGTAAATGAGGTGTAAGGGTCAATGTGAGTGGAATTGAATTCAAATTTTTGGTAACAATTATTTGTCAGAGATTATTATTAATTTATTTTTAACCCTTTACAGGTTTTATTTTGTCGTCCCTATTTTATTTTTTTTGGAAGTATGTAACCTCTTGAAATAGATAAAGAAATTGCAATTTTGTTTATGTCTGCTCGAAACCATTTTGCATCCCATTTAAGACTTGACCCGGACCCTTCTTTGATGATATGATTGCATTTTTGGTTTCATAAGATTTCATAAGCGAGATGGTTTCTCCCTTATTCCTTCCGTATTTTTCTTTTTTTCCTTTTATTTTCAAATCGGTAAATTTAAAAGAATTTTTACATACAGGAATATGTACCTTTGTTAGTTTGTACTAGACTTAAACTGAAGCTTGATGTAGAGGAACTTATAACATCATTATAAAACGTAACAAACCCAAATCAAACTCAAATATAATCCGCATTAGAATAACTTAGTCTAAGTAGAACCCAATTTGAGGGTAATTCAATCCAAATGGAAATTGAGACTTATTTGCCGAACTTTGGATAAAATGAAACATGACAAGGCCCTAAGAGCATTCGCAGCCGACCGTGAAAAGGGGAACGCAGACCCCACACTGCCACTTATCACCACATGAGAGGAGAGAAGGAGGTGTGCCACGCGGGGGAGAACGGGCAGGCGTTTCTCCCGCGGGCCACCTTTTGGCTTTTTTTAATATTTTTTCTTTTTTTTTTTCCAAGTAAGTATATAATTTTTAAATAATTTAGAAAATAGGTTGTGTGTTATAAGGTGGGTTCATGATAAATATTTTTATTAAATTATTAAAATTGAGTTCTATAGGTTGGAAAAATAATAAAACGTAAGTTCTAAAATTGTGAAATTTTTACGAACGTGACAGGTCAGAGTTTTAAAAATTGGCTGGGACTGCTCTAAGGGTAAAATATAAGGGCACTAGCTCTAGTGGCAAATAGTGGACAACTTGACATGCTCCTGTATATGTATTGAAAAATGCGGTTACCTAATGCTAGCCGGAGAGGGCAAAATTGAAATTTCCAATAGGTAAGGAAGGCAGGCATTAGACATAGCATATATAGCATTTAAACCTTAACATTGTATCATGTGATCTCTTATTGACTTTAGACACGATGAGGAATTGCAGTTCTCATTGTCTGATCCATTATTAATGGCAAACTTGACACTTTTTCTTTAAAGAAAGGGGCTGATAATTTGTGACTTATTGATATGGTACTTGGTCACATGCATAACCACATCTAATATCAATAATGTCGTTTTTTCATTAGTGGAGGTTTAAATGTCAATAATTGTGAAATTTTATCCAAAACTTAATTTGTGTTAATCTTTAGAAATTTCAATGGCTTCTTTTTTGAAATTTTGTAAACGAAGCTGATAACCGTTGCCATAAAGGCAATAATGGTTAACAGTTAATAAATGTAACAATATTGAATTGAAATTTGTAAGCAACGGATATAATTATACTAAGTATATATTTTTTTCTGTTCTAAGATTATCTTTCAACTTTTGTATTGCCACCTCTTTACCCACTACAATTCCACCATAAGCACCATTATCATCGCTCCACCCATCGCCATCACAGAGCTCTGTCGGCATTGCAATTTTGTAATCATCGTTAATCTCTTACCAGAAGACACCTACCTCCACAGTCCATCGCAACTTTGGTAGCTTGTTCTTGAACCTGGTCTCTCCGACCACTGTCCGTCGGCGAAGCGGACGAAATTAAAAGAGACCTTGTTAGGCCAGCTTCGTCGGCAATTAATGATAAACCCTAACCCAAATGAAAGCATTTTAATTTTAAACCCAAAAAATAACAATATATTTTTTTTTCTATTTTCATTAAAGTCCCAAAAAAAAACAATATTAGTCTTATCCATTCATTCTCTTTGGCGCAAAAACTATATGAAACTAAAAGTATATGATCAAATAGATTCAAAGAAATACAAAATTGATCACACATTATATCCTGCCTCCTTTTTTTCCCCTATACAAGGCCTCATTTCACTCTCAAATCTTACCCCCCCCCCCCCCAAAAAAAAAAAAACACAAAGTAAAAATCTCTTTAATTAACATTGTTTAGGCAAATTCCTACTACTAACCACATCATTATTCACAGAAACCACACTCTTGAAGCCAGAATTATGCAAAAGTACTTTAGAACTAGAACCAGAAGAAGAAGAAAACACTTTCTTCTTCAAAAAACAATTCAACCCTCTCCACCACCATTTTCTTCTCATTTGCAGCCCACTCACGTGACTTCTGCTCCTCCTCACTACCCCTCCCCGGACTTCCGGTGGCCGGTAACTTCTGATCAACGCCCACTTGATTCCGGCGAAGAATGGGTGGCGCTTGATCTCCGCCGCCCCTCTGGTGGCTCCCATCCGCCGTAGTGGGTCCTTCACCAACAGCCTCTCAATCAAATCCCTGGCTAACCGCTCCTCGTTTTCTCTCTCCTCCGCCGCCACGTGGCAGAAACCTACGTCCCTCCGTGACGCAATGTTACGCAACGTCGCCTCCTTGTTCGCCCCCTTAAACGGCGTCGTTCCGTACAGGAGCTCGTAGATCAACACGCCAAACGCCCACCAGTCGACGCCGTTTCCGTGGCCGGAGCCGGAGACCAGCTCCGGCGCCAGGTACTCGTGGGTCCCGACGCAGGACTTTGAGAAAGCTGATGTGGGCTCCGCCACAAACTCCATCCTAGCCTTGTGATCTCTCGATCTTGATCTTGATTTTGATGACGTTCTCCTCTCGACCCCATCGAAACAGTTGCTGCAACTGATCTCACTCCTGCTCATCCCAACCGTCTGATGATCATCAAACATCTCCACCGTCGCGGATACATCGGAAGTGAAGCAGAGATCAAAATCGGACAACATAATATGCCCATCTTCTCTGATTAGAATGTTTTCTGGTTTCAAGTCCCGGTAAACAATCCCCAAGGAGTGAAGATACTCCAAGGCAACAAGCACTTCGGCGGCGTAGAACTTGACCGCCTGAACGGGTAACCGGTTTCCGGGCTGCTTACGTAAGAGAGAGTGAAGATCCCCGCCGGAGCAATAATCGATTAGCAAACAAGTGTAATGAGAGACTTCAATGTGGGCGTATAGGGTGGGGAGAAAAGGGTGGTCGAGGAGAGAGAGAATCTGGGCTTCGGTCTGAACGTGGGCGAGTTTTTTAGGGGAGAGAGAGTCCTTATCGACGACTTTGAGGGCGAACTGGGAATTCGGGTTCGGGTAGTCTCGGATACGGCAGAGGAAGACCCGGCCAAGATTACCCGACCCAAGAAGGCGGAGGAGCTTGAGGTGGCGGAGGTGGAGTCGGCCGTCCCCGGAGAGGTTGATGGCGGCTTTGATGGCGGACCAGTGGGGGTCCGAGCGGCGGTGGGGGCGGCGGTGGTGGTGGATGGTGTGGTGATGGTAATGGTGTTGGGGAGTGGCAGAGGAAAGAGAAAGGCGCTCGTTGAAGCTGAGAGTGAGGCTGCTCCGGGCGAGGCTGCTGCGGGCGCTGGAGGATCCGAATGTACGATCCGAAGTTGTCGAAGTGAAGCTTAAGTCGAGATCGGTGTCGAGGTTGGAGTAGTAGTAGAAGGAGTCGTCCTCCATTGCTGATATTTTTTGTTGAAATAAGAGAAGAAGAAGAAGAAGAATGAAGATGATGAAGACAGTTGCGGTGGGGGTTATATAGGGAGAAGAAGGGGGAGGGGAATGGGAGTTGACTCAAGGTTTTTTTTTTTGGGGGGGGGGGGAGGAAGGAGGGTGGAATGGTAAAAATTAAAATTATAGGGGGGTTGAGGTTTGACTAATTAATACGTTGTCTGGAGAGAGAGAGGGAGAGAGAATAGAATAATGAAGAGGGGGGTGGGTGGGTTGGAGGAAATGAAGGCAGTTGCAGAGTGCTGACAAAGAGGGGGGCCAAACCGAGAATGCCGCGCCAGTGTTGGGGACTGTCAAACTCTATTTTTAATTGGATTGTAGATTCATGTTCATGCATAGGTGCTAAGCTCACTAGTTCTAATTTCTTTATTGCTTCATCCGTAAAAAATGTGGATTTATTTTTCGTACTGTATCCATGCATTCTTTCTATCCGTTAAGACTTAAGAGTCACTTCTTATAGTAATCTTAAATTTTATTGATATTAATGTGAAATCATTCAACATTTGTGACGAAGTAAATTTGTTGATTATCATTTAAATTTGGGCTAGGGAATAAATTCAGTTGTTTATTTGATTACCAAAATAATGATTATTGGACATGATTTGATTTCCTTTTTTAGAAAAAAAAATCACCATGCTAAAACATGAGTTTGAATTTATAGTGAGATATTGGCATGGCCGAGTTTAGATCATCATGACATTGTGTTTTCCTAAGATTAGGCATTATTGTCATGTATTACGAATTATGTCATGCTTTTCATCATTTATCTTATGATTAGATGTGCATGTTTAAAGCTAAACATCACTCAATTTTACCAAAATAAACATGCAAATTCAGAGAAACATATATATTAGATAGTTTACGGTATAAGATGCTGATATTTAAGAATTTAATAACAAGGGTGGCGAACAATGCTCAAACTAGTTCATTATGATAGACCATATTTACTTCGTATGTATTAAAAAAAATTATAATGTTAATATGTTATAAAACTCATACAAAATATTAGACTTGTCTATCTGGTAAATAAATTTGAGATGATAGAAGGTAGAAAAATTAAATATTTCAAGTAAGATTAACTTATGGGACCTAACATGTAGATCTACATACTCCTATCATAAAGTCATGATCATCCCAATGCAAGCAAGATCGTAGACCAAAGCCAACCGTGTTCTCATTTGTTTTGCTAAATTTTGATTACACTAGACACATGCCAAAAATAATACCCAAAATAAATACTAGTAAAATGGTCAGTGGAATCCCGAGCTGAGAAAGACCCAAATGCAGTGGAAAGTCGGCGCAAAAAGCACGTGCTGACGTGTGGGTTGGCGGTGGTGGAGCAAAATGGGGTCCACCACTGTTTCAAACTTAATTTTTTAAAACAGCGCAAGTAGTAGGAAGTTCGAGGAGGAGTTGCGACAAGAATAGTAACTCTCGCCATACATAACGCGGTAGATTAAGTTTTAAGCCATTTCTTCACCCACTCCATAATATAAAAACAACTAAAATTTATGTCATCTACTCATTATTATCTTTTTTTTAATCCTCGATCTTGACTCTTGTTTCATTTCTTTTTCTTTTTCATACTCATTTTTCTATATATAACTCGTTATATTTACTCTTCTTTAATTTGAAGCTAGCTAGATATTTGTTATAAGGTTTTTTTAAAGTTCACTTTTTCATACACATATATTAATTTGTTGATATTGTATGTTGACATAAATATTTCTCTGATGAAGTATAATAGTAATGGTGGAAATTGTATTGTATTGTAATGAATTCTAAGTTTGCAATAGAAACCATTTGAAACTTTAATAGGATACACAATCTTCTATTGATATTTTAATTTAAATAATTAAGTCATTTAATATTGAGAACACATTCATTTAGTGGCGGAGCCACTAAGGGGCAAGGAGATCAGTTGACCTCTCAACTTTTTGGGGAAAAAAAAAAATAGGATATTCTAGTGTAAACAAAAAATAAAAATATATTAATTAGTACTTAGATACTTTATAAAGGAGTGCATAGTAGACTGATTGATTGCTTGTTGCTTTACGTGGAAAGTTGTGAGTTTGACTCCTTGTGTTGCCTAATATGTAATTTTTTTATTGAATTTTTTTAAAAATCTATCGAACGAAGACATCATGCTTTATTTTCAAAACACGAGATCTCGTTGAGGATAACTTTCTAGAATGTATTAGCTACGCACTTTATTTTTAAAACTATTAAAGTTTATATTATATGTATTATTCATCTCGCTACCCTTGTTTTGAATCCTGACTCCGCGCCTGCATCCATTTCAAATCATTCATAATAGCCATTTACTGTTGCAATCTCTCTGTAATGGTATTGGGGATGGAAGTACTGTAGAAAATTGACCCATGCATATACACACATCAAGAGGAGGAACAACACACAATTTATTGTGAAAAACCCCTCTATACAGACTTGCAAAACCACAATTGGTAATACCAGATAAATTCACTATAAAAGAAAAAAATATGTCACAACCAAGTACACTCACAGCACTACACACGCTCAGTCGCTTTTAATTAGTGTTTGAGTCATCCACACATTTACGAATTTATCTTTCCTCTGATATGTGAATATATCATACAAGAGGTTTCACCATTAATTATAGAAGGTTAGCTTATAATTATGAAAATGCCTTCCAGTCGTCCAGTTATAATATGTCGTCACCGTATCCAGCTTACAAGCCCAAGTTTGTTTAACTTTGTTCTTCTATAATTATTGAATGATTATATTGGTAGTTGTGACTGGCGACGTTTTTCAAGACTATATGTAGCATAATAGGCATGATTAGAAAAACTGGATTGGGTATATTTAGGTGTAACCCCACTACATCATGACGGTGATTAGTCCCTCAAAACTATCAATTAAGGACAATTTTGGTAGGCAAACTTACCTAATAAAGTGTAATTTGTGACATGACGCAGCTGAATATAAAATATAGCTCCGTACTTCTTTAAACTCTGTTTGAGCTGGCATTCGACTTCTGAACAGTGTGCTCCACTTGGAGGTTGGCGTATTGTAAGTGGTTTATAGTAATTAATTATTATTGTTTTTAGATTTTGAATTTTGTGAGCACAAAATACGTGTTATAGGTAAGCTCTATATTTTTGTGGCCTTGATTTTTATAAAATATGGACGCATCCATGATAGGTAAGCTCTCTCTATATGTATACATTTATGTATATAGTTATACATATATTTATAGTGTATAGCAAATGTTTATATAAAATGATCTCATAAATTATATTTTTTGTATTTTCATTTATCTTAAATCTCCTTTATAATCTAATATCTTTTCTTTTGCATCCTGTACTTTTTTAAAGGTGGTGTGATTTCCACTATCTTATGTTCAGCTGAATAGCTAGGATATGTACCAACATACATTGTACGTTTTAAATGATTTGACAATATTTGTTTTTTCTTTGAAGTTTTATATTTGAGTGCTCCAAATAAAGAAAATATGTGTTTGAAGAACGCTATATTTTGAGATGGGTAAGCGACTTTAGCTTGAAGAAGACTTGGATCTTATTTTGGACTTGGTTGTTAAAGACTAGTGTAAATTTACTAGTGTAAATTTACTGATGTTAGACATATATATATATATATATATATATATGTACGGGGTCAAACGCTTAGTTACAAAACTGATGAGCCATTTCGTAGGGGGCGGTTCTTGTTTGTGATGAAAATATTAAAAAAAGGGAAGCACGAAAACAGCTGTGTGAAGCCCAAGTACTTGCTGAGTATGAACCGGGTGTCTCAGGGGTCCCAATGACTTCCGAAGCGCCCTAACTGGGACCCACGTGGAATTACAAACCCCGGTGTCTGCCACGTGGCCAGCACTGTCCCAGTTTTATCGCTTCACACCATTTATTATCATGCATGGCTTGCCCCTCCCTAAGCAAAACGCCGATTTGTCTCTTATATTTGCTGTACGTAATTTTCACATGGTGCATACAGTAAAAGGGTTTTGCCAAGAGCATCGTAGTTCCATTGTATGTGGTGGATTTTCATATTTTCTATTGAAGGTCTGAATTCTGATGTGACATTTTTGGACCGTTTTTTGTATGTCTCGTACGTAATGAGGTTAGGTTTTTATCAGACTTTAATCAGATGATTGTGCTTGTGTAACGTGTATTTTTTATTTATAAATTCATTAAGATTATGTCTTGTAAAGTGAATTTAGTGAATGGACCAACTTATCACTTCAAAAACATAGAGTGGAGGGTTCTATTGATTTAATTTGTCTATCATGATTTAAACAAGAATGAATAATTTGATAAATACCTGATCTCAAAAACAAACTCAATAGAGGAACAAAATTTGAACAATTTTATTAGTTAGATTACTCAGAAATTGTTTTAGGGTAAAATCATGATTTAAATGTCGTAATAACCAATTAATGCATGGTTGCTACAATATAAATAATTTATAACAATGTATCGTAATTTATCAATTATTAGTTCTTACTTTAAATTTGTCAGTTTCTTTTGTTGTGTAAAGCAAGGCACAAAGGCCGATGCAGGTCGAATTTGAACTCGGGTCTCTAGTAACAACTTTTAAAAACTTTACTGCTTGAGGTCATATGTACCACAAATTTATCAGTTTCTTCATGATTACTATTTTTCTATAGCATATAAGGACAATTAGAATTAAATTTACATGAATACAAATTGCAAAAATAATTTTGTAGATGCTTTTTAATGAGACTAGTCATTCTTTTAAAATTGTATATGTATTAAAAATTTTATATACAAACTTTTATCTTACGCTTATGTTGAATAAGATTGTTCCACTATAACAAATTTAACAAATTAAATTAATTATCCTTAATTGTTACATTACTTACAAATATTGGACCCAAAACGTATCTCATGTATATTGAAGAAAAGAAAGGCACAATTAACAAATACCTCAATTTTCAAAACTCGGGAAAAATGCACAAAAAAAAAAATGCTGTAGTTTTTTATTCTCTTGTTTAGTCCACGTGATTAAGCAATAGTGGCAGTTTAAAGCAACGTAATAATTAATGCTTAGATCGAGGCTCAACCTGTGAAATATGTTGGGATTATTATGTCCCATATTTGAAAGCTAATTATTACTTCTAATAATTAAATTTGCATGAAAATCACCGCATTGGATCATATGCCCTCTAAAATACTGAAGGGTCCCCGAGGGGCAGGGAGAAATCCTACGATCAAATTGCATTCATTTAAGCAAGCTTCTTACACAGATTTGTAGTAAATTTTTTTTACAGAATAATTAGCTACCCTAATTAACATATATTTTAATGATTTTGAAAAAAAATGAACCAAATATCAAGTATGAGAATCAGTATGTCCATTTCCATACCAATCAAAAAGACGATGAACGAAACAACCCTTAACATTTGTAGGGGTGGCAAAAATTCGGATCCAGGTCGATTCGGATCCGTACAAATCGGACATTCGGACAAAAAAACTTTACACCCAGACCCTGTCCAGATTATAAATTGGACACACAAGCTAGACCCAGACCCGGACCCGAATGTCCGAATTTGCGTTATGATTTTAGGACATTCGGACCGAATTTTTGTGTGAACAAACCTGAACCCGATTTTTTAGTGTCCAAACCCAGTTGTCCGAAGTTATTTATATAAAATTTTATAAAGAATTTGGCCTAAAATTACCCATAAATGTAGTTGCCGATGTCCAAACCCAGTTGTCTGCTTGTCCGAATTTGTCCGAACCCGAAATTGTTCAAAAATTCGGACAACCCGAACCTGAATACTCAAACCCGAACCCGATCCGAATTTGAATTCGGACATGACCGGTTGTCCGAATTTTAAATTTGGACATAAATTTTGTGACCGCACCTGATTTTTTTCGGGTCGGACGAATTTAGGTAATCGGGTCGGACATATTTTTGCCAGCCCTAAACATTTGTATATGCAAGTATGCAAGAATATATTGTTTCAATCAAAAACTTCAGGTAGTAAAAAGACTTATTAAGGTAACAATTGCATGTTCGGGTAACGTTTTAACATGACCTTCTTCCGTAAGTGACCTATCGATTTGAAGCGCGGATGTTACAGGTCCATTCTACCTTGCATAATTATTTAAGTGTTGTTAAGATTTAAATTAAGTCGAAACCTCTCGCTCATAATTACTTTGATACCCTATGATTAAAGGAGTGGGAAATGCTTACTCAGCTAGCAACAAGTACTCATAACTATTAATTTTTCTTTTTGAAAATGAAGGATGAATTTATCAATTGAAGGTCATTGTATGGCGTCTACAATATAAATATCATATTCAAACAACTACATAACTAAAATAATAAGATTAACACTTTAGGTTGAGAAAAACTCATTAATACACTTCTGAACTTTCCTCTGCTACTCAAGCGTTATTTCTTAATGTAGCTTCCAGTCATTATTGTTAGTCCAATTCGCACAAAATGAAGTTTCCTTACTTCTAACCTTTCTCTTTCGAGGAAGGGGATTATGGTGGAGGATTAGCTCTCCTAATCACCTTTATTTTGAGATCTAAATGGATCACAGGAAACTTGCAAGAATGGAAGTTCTAGAAATTAAGCTAAATAAAAACTCTCAATAATGGGCAAAACGTAAGCTAGAGCACATTCCTTGAAGCCCACATGATATCCCAACAATACAGGTCTAATTAAGCTATATAACGAATAAAATTAATGCTTAGAAGTACCTAATTCCTGTATATGAGGCTGCGATCAGATTGTCATGTTGCTTTATCTGACAACTATTAATAATTAGCCCATTACGTAAATCTTAGCCTTGGATCATATGCTCCCTAACTCGTTGCGGAATAGGGCACCAGTATCCTATGACCAAATATATTATATTGGAATTTGTGGTGTTTTGCCGTAAATGTGCTTTAAGTCCTTTCATTTAATTGATCACTTGATAATCTTGTGATTTAGGGCCTTTTTTTTTTCATAAGTCATGAAAGGCAGATAACATAATTGGAATTATTTTCATTTACTACTCGGGGCGGAGCCAGGATTTAAAGTAAGGGGGCGAGATTAATAATACACAAATTTACCTAAAGTCAATAAATTTAACACAAATAAACAAACACCAACCAACAAATTACCCCAATTCTAATTTCTAAATTCTCAATCAAGAAAGACAAAATCTAATTTTTTAATTGATGAGTACATCTCTAAATTAGCCACTTATTCAATACAAATTCAATAAAAATTAGTAAACTAAACATAAACAAGGAAGCAATTACAAATAAAATTAGTCCAACTTTAAATCTTCAATCAAGAACAACCAAGAAGACAATTAGATTAAAAGTCTCATTTTTCAATTCATGAATCATGAGTAATTCACTAAGTTTATCAATTATTTAACATAAATCTAACTAAAATCAGTAAAATAAACATAATTATTTACAAAATAACAAAATTAAAAACAAAAATTGAAAATTTTTGGGAGTTACCTCAAATTGGGATTTGGGACTTAGGAGTTAGGAGGAGAGCTGAGAAGCAGTGGAGGCAGCCGCTAGCACTAGTGGCAAGCCTGGCGGCCGGTCGGCGACTGGGTTGGGCAGATTGCAAAGAGTGAGAGAGAGAGTGCGTAGGCGGTGGGCTGGGTAGAGAGAGAGAGAGTGCGTCTGAGGAGGAAAGCAAAGCAAGACTAGAGAGTCGATAGGCAGAAATTAGGGAAAATGAATGGGCAAAACTTTAAAAAAAAAACATACAAGGCACCGCAGAAGGAAAGTGATAAGAGTCAAATCCGTGATCCCCCAAAGCAAGTAAAGAACAACCAACCATCCTATTAGCCACACGTTTGTGAAATATATGTGAACTAATTAATATATATCTATTTTGTTTATCCACAAAAGTATCCCAAAAAGTCGGGGGATCAATTGACCCCCTTGTCCCAATGTAGCTCCACCCATGTTTACTGCCCTCGAAATTTTGGTAAATGTTTTAAATCTCCTGAACTTTTTGAATTATTTTAACCCCTTTACCCTTGCGTCAATGTATTATGAACCCTCCAAATCACAAAAATGTCTTTTATGTTCATAAATTTGTTTATCCCTATCATCTCTCATATGCGTGTCTGGTCTATTCAAACCTTAAATTATCCCTAATTTGATTGTCTTGGACTATGATCTAACTGATGTAGCTAGCAGCGGCCATGATAGTGACTACCGAGAGTACTCCTGAGTTCGTCATGCACTACTAAAAAAGTTGAAATCAACGACGGAATACAGCGACAGAACTTTTTAACGATGGAAGTGGCGACGGAAATGGCGGCGGAAGAACAACATCCAAAAAAAGTCAGATTATGCGATGAACTGGGCGACGGAAAAATAAGTCTGTTGCCAAAATTCAGTGTCAGCGGCGAAATATCCGTCGCCTAAATAAAAAAAATTATTTTTTTAATTGGCGACAGAATTTCCGTCGCCTACATAAAAAAATACGCGACGGAAATTCCGTCGCCCACGAAAAAAATTTAATTTTTTTTAAAGGGCGACGGAAATTCCGTCGCCAGTTCCGTCGCCCCCCAATATAAGTGAACCAGCTCTCTGGTTCGCTTACTCGACGCACGCAACAGAGAGGAAGAGAGAGAGAGAGCCGTTCGCCGCCCACCGGAGCTTCGCCAGCGCCACCCACCGGTCGTCCCCCCATTCGCCGCCGTCATCGGCTTGCCGCCACCGCCGCCGGCCGCCAGCCCCTCCGTCGCCCCTCCACCAACCTACCAAACTTTCAACACATTTGATGCGAGTTCTTCAACTAAATTAGTTGTAATTTATACAAATATTTGTATTAGATTGTTAGAATTTCAAAGTTAGTTCAAATTTATGTTCAAATGTCGTGTTTGTGTGAGGTTACTATTTTAGTTTGCTTCAAGATTGAGGTAAATGCGATTTAGGGTTTAGGTTTGGTAGTTTGAAGTTAAAGTTTGATAGGTTGGTGGAATGAAATGATTTAATTGATAATGTTGTTAAAATGTGCTATTTATGTAAGGCTGTTGCTCTAATTCGTTACAAGAATTTGGTAAATGTGATTTAGGGTTTAGGTTTGGTAGTTTGAAGTTAAAGTTTGATAGGTTGGTGGAATGAAATGGTTTCATTGATATTGTTGTTGAAATGTGCAATTTGTGTGAGGTTATTGCTCTAATTCGTTACAAGAATTTGGTAAATGCGAGTTGGAGTTGAAGTTTAGTAGTTTGAAGTTGAAATTTCATATGTTGGTGGAATGAAATGTTTTAATTGATAATGTTGTCGAAATTTGGTTGGAGATTTTGCTCAATGCAATTTAGCGTTTAGGTTTGGTGATGTGAACTTGAAAGTTGATATGTTGGTGGATTGAGATGCTTTGGTTTATTATTTTGTTCAAATGTGATGTTTGTATAAAGTTGTAGCTCATATTTGTTTAAAGTTTTCGCCCAACGCAATGTACACTTAGATTTGGTTATTTGAAGTTTAAATTTGATATGTTGGTGGAATAAAGTGGTCAACTATGTATGAATTATTAGTTTTGTGATGTTCGTGAGAATGTAAGTATATTTATCACCTAGTTGTAAGTTTTTTTTGGGGTGCATGTGAAAATTTTAAAGTAAGCGTACATAATATATAATTGCCTAATTTATGTACTTATTATAATTTTGATTAAAATTAATTCTTATCAAATACCTTATGTGGTTATTGTTATTTGAGCAGAATATGAATGGTCATCTACATCGTAGGTGGATGTATAGTAGATTACTGCCTGATCGTAGTGGTTATACGCAAGAATTTCTAGATGGAGTAAACGAATTCGATCAATTTGCACGTACACAGATAGAGTTTCTGAATGGGGGAAAGTATAGATGTCCTTGTGCGAAATGCAGAGATAGGGTGTACTTGATACCTGATGAGGTCAAGATGTACCTTATGTATAAGGGTTTTGTGCAAGGGTATTGGTTTTGGATAAGTCATGGAGAAATAGAACCTCAGGAATATGGTTCTGGGTATCAAAATAGTGAAATTCCCGAAGTTGGAGGTTCAAGTCATGTTAATAATGACTATTTTGAACCCTACATAGATCGGATGGAGGACATGGTTGATGATGTTGTAATAGCAAATCAAAATGTAAGGGAAGAGGGGTCAAGCACTTGTCGAGAACCATTTTATAATATGGTTCAAGCTGCTCAACAACCCTTATATGATGGTTGCTCCACCCACAGTGAGCTATCTGCGGCGGTAAGACTGTTGAGTATTAAATCTGATTATAATATGCCTCAAAACTATTTCAATGAAGTTGTTCAATTAATGAAAGAGATGTATCCCCCTAACAACCGCGTGCCTAACAACTATGGGCAAACGAAGAAGGTTGTTAAACGTCTCGGCAACGATGTAATCCAAATTGATTGTTGCCGAAAAGGTTGCATGCTATTTTATAAGGAGGACGCAAACTTGGATGCGTGCAAGTTTTGTGGGCATTCAAGATGGAAGAGGCAAAGGTCACAACGAAGGAATCAGAATCCATTGCCATACTCAAGGATGTATTACTTGCCGTTAAAACCTCAACTGCAGAGGTTGTACGCATCAAAAAGTAGTGCAGAGCACATAAGATGGCATTATGAACATCGACGTGAGGACGGTGTTCTATGTCATCCATCAGATGGGGCAGCATGGAAATATTTCGACTCTAAATACCCTGAATTTGCTGCAGAGCCTCGGAATGTGAGGCTTAGCTTATGTGCTGATGGATTTAATCCTTACACATTGTCTTCAAAATCATACTCCATTTGGCCGGTGGTCATTACACCTTATAACCTTCCCCCTGAAATGTGTATGACCACACCATTTATGTTCTTGACTTGTGTAATCCCGGGGTCCAAAAATCCCAAGAACAACATAGATGTATATTTACAACCTCTTATCGATGAGTTGAAAGAGTTGTGGGATGTTGGAGTTGAGACTTATGATATTTCTACGGGGCGTACATTTCAGATGAAGGCTGCACTTATGTGGACGATTAATGATTTTCCCGCATACGGAATGTTATCTGGGTGGAGTACTAATGGCCAATTGGCATGCCCCTTATGTATGAAACAGCAAAAGGCTTTGAGATTGCGAAATGGAGCTAAATTCTCATGGTTTGACTGTTATCGGTGCTTTTTGCCAAGGAATCATGCGTTCAGAAGAAATAGAACCGCATTTAGGAAAGGGAGAACTGTTACAGGGGGTCCTCCTCGCCGATTGTTCGGGGAAGAACTTTATGTCGAGGTGGAAGATTACCCAATGGTAACCACAAATGGTGACTTTGTCGTACCAGGATTTAAGGAGAATGAGCATAACTGGACGAAGAAGAGCATATTATGGGAGTTGCCTTATTGGCAACACCAACTGCTCCGCCATAATTTGGATGTGATGCACATTGAGAAGAACTTCTTCGAGAACATTATCAACACTGTGATGGATGTTAATGGGAAAACAAAGGACAATGCCAAATCAAGAATGGATGTTGCCGAAATATGTGATAGACCAGAATTACATCTACATTCCGGCCCAAGTGGTAGGCTGGTTAAACCAAAGGCGAAGTTCGTACTTCCTATGGATAAAAGAAGAGAGTTGTGTGAATAGGTGAAGGAGCTTCAAATGCCTGATGGATATTGCTCTAATTTGAGAAATATCGTAGACCCTAATGAGGCTAAGTTCAACAACATGAAAAGTCATGATTGTCATGTCTTCATGGAGACTCTTTTACCAATTGCATTTGGTGCGCTCCCAGATGATGTGCTGAAACCTCTTATTGAGATAAGCCAGTTCTTCAAGAACTTATGCTCAACAACATTATTGAATTGCAGAAGTGGTTTGCTTGGGATCCGGTCCATGAGGACCGTATAAGAAAGAATTTCGAAAACCGAGGCAATGCACGCTTGAGAGACTTCTTTGACAAAGCAAGGAAGCATAACAAGAAGCCTGTCTGGCTCGGTGATGCTCAATGGGAGGGACTCCAGCAGCACTGGGCGAATGAACATTACAAGAAACTGTGTGAGACAACCCAGAAGAACCGATTGGGGACTCCAGAAAGTGGTGATCCATCTCTCCACACTTATGGTTCGATCCCTATGCATGAGCATAGGCGGCGTCTGGTAAATGAATTAATGTTTGCTATGTATTCGTTTAAGTTCAATACTGTATTTTGTGTTGTGCTTGATATCATTGTTTCTGGCACGTACATATAGGGAACAACTTGGGACGGAGCCCACCATTGTTGAATTATTCAGTCGAACTCACAAACTTCAGGGCAAAGATGATGCCTCTTGGGTTGACAAGAAATCACAACAAACATGTGTAAGCAATTAACTATTCTCAATCTTCATTGGTAGTTCAACATGAACTCGTATACTTTATTTGAAGTTATTGTACTATGCATAATTTCGTGCGCATGTTGCGGTATTGTAGGAAACCTTTGAACGTGATTTTTAAAATATTACAAACTCTCAAGGGACCAGGGATGACTCTTCTCAAGATCCAAACCAGCCATTTCCCAACCTAAATGAGTTGTGGGTGAAGACGTTCAAGAATAAGAGGTGTCGTATTTACAGCATTGGTGACGAGGCTGTCAACATGAGGGAATCCGGTTACTTCAGTCCCACTCAAAGATCCATTGTTTTCATATTAAAGTTCCAACAACCATGGTTATACATTGAATTTACTTAATGGTAAAGCTAATATAGTAATTTACTTAAATACCTGTCAGCAGGTTCCGGTTCTACGTCATCGCAACAGGAGCTCAATGACTTAAGGGGTCTAATAACCAACTTGGGGGGTGAGCTATCGTCACAAGCTGAAAGCTACCGGTTGGTTATGGAGAAATGTAAGCAACTGGAGGAATCCAACAGATTGCTCACACAAAGCAGCCAACAAATGATGAGCATCGATCAGCGCCTCTAAACTTTCTTTCAAATGCAACAGGCGTCTGGCTTGGGATCTCAGCCACCATTTACTCATCCATCGCAACATAATGAGAAAGATGGTGAGGCAGAGGAAGAGGAAGAGGAAGGCGAACAGGAAGAGGAAGACCTTGGTAATTGAGTTGGTTGCAGTTTTCCTTCAGCAGGTGGCTCTTCTGCTTATCTTCACGAAGTACATCATATCTCCTGCTGCTTGCTTCCCCTCCCCTTTCTGCTAATTTCACTCCCCTCCTCCTGGTGCTTATTTAACTCCCCTCCCATTTGGCGCTTACTTCACCCTCTTCTGCAAACATATATATAACTTCATTCTGAATTACTGGTAACTTCTGGTTATTTTGTTTGGATTTGTGGTTTGTGATATATACAGACTTTGTTTGGCACTTGTAGTGTGTGATATGTAGAGAGTTTGTTTGTAACTTGTGGGTTGTGAATTGAAAACCTTTGGTTGGATGTGATGTGTTGTGTTGGATGTGGAATTCCACCTTTGTGTAGCTTGAAATTGTTGAGAACGCTTCGAATGAAGCCCTATTCGAAGCCATTAGATGTTGATTGAGTGCGAAGATCTTGTAAATTTCTTACAGGGAATGATTTGTATGTACGGATTTGATCAAAAACAAGCGATTTTATTTTTAAAAAAAGAGAAACGCAGTGACGGAAAGGAGACAGATAGGGAAAAAAATAAATTTTTTTGGGGGAGGGGGTGGCGACGGAAAGGCTAATCCATCGCCATCAGCGACGGAACGGCCGTCTCTGATTCCGTCGCTGATAGCGACGGATTATCATTTCCGTCGCTACCCCCTGCCCGCCACTTTTTCCCGCCAAAAAAGTATGTCGCAATTTCTGTCGCTGAATCCATCGCCTACGGCGACGGAAGTTTGAAATTCCGTCACCGGCTGCTCAGCGACGAGCGAAAATCCGACAGCCGAGTTCCGTCGCCAAATCCGTCGCTGATCTTAAATTTCCGTCGCTGATTCCGTCTTTATTTCGCATTTTTCTTGTAGTATATGGTCCAGCCACCTTCCCAACGGTACACATGGCATGGTTTGAACTTTCTTCACTTGATCTTGCTCATCTCCCTTTCTTTAATTACCCAATATTCGGCCATGTTCAGGCGTGAAAACATCGCCTTTATTGTTGAAAGCTACCAAATAGTTTCATCAAACTATGATTTTACATGCAATTAAGTAATCAAGCCAATTTCAGGGCATGAAGGGCATGTTTACAATTTTGAAGTTTTAGAATACTTTGACGCAAAGGTGAAGGGATAAAAAAATAATCCGAAAAGTTTGGGAGGATTATGCATTTATCAAAACCTAGATGGGGTAATAAAAATAATTCCAATATAATTATAATATAATAGAAGAAGAGCAATTGAACCTAATTAAATTTAGGACCTACTATATTCAAATTCTTAATCTTAACCATTAGGCTATAACGTCAGTAACATCATAGCAATTGGATTTAGTTTATCATCATGAATTCACAGATTATTAATAAACCTCATGTCAACAATATCACAAACGGATTCGGAAAGAGATTTTTTTTTCCCCATTGCCAGCAGTGCCTCCCCCTCTAGCAGTCCAGGCAAAGGATTTATGGTCCTCAATTATCTGGGAAAGATTTAGATTATAGCCCTTACATGAAAAGAGGAAACAACACACGATTTTTATAAGATAAATGGATTTTTGTATGAGGCTGCATCAGAACTTGTTTTCATTAGATCAAGCCTTTTTATTGGGGCTCTTTTATAGCTCAACTACTTATTTTTGTCCCATATCATGTACACTTGTTAAACTAAGTCGGTTTCACTTGAAATAAACCCTTATAGGTAAACTAGACTTCAATAATCTCACCGTTCAATGTTACACAGATATTTATTTATACTTTAAAATTAGCATTTTCGATACAATACTTTGCAATCCCTTTTTTATTTTTATAAATATTAGGCATGATGGTAAGCAAAATCAATAGTCATGAAAAATCAATTTATAGCACGAAGCCACTTCTTATGTTGGAATCTCGGAAGCATTGACCATGGTGCCATGGACGTACAATATTGTTTAATTATTAGTTTTTCTTTTTCTTTTTCATTTGGTTTTGCATTGTTCGTCTTATTTTTTTCCATTTTGCCGTCCAACAAAATGGTTATATATATATATATATATATATATATATATAGTATAATATATATATATATAGTATATATATATATGTGTAGATATATATATATATATATATATATATATATATATATATATATATATATATATATATATAATATATATATGTATATACACGTGTGTGTATATATGTGTATCTATTAATTCTAGACCTAAAAGTGTAACATCATTTAAGTATAATATAATTTGGCAAAGCCATTCCAAATATGGTGCCTGGGAACACTTCATGGCTAGCGTCCAAAATAGTTGCAATCCTAGTATATTCCTATTTGTTCCACATCATTAAATTTAATAGTTAAAAATCATACTCTAATAGTATTCAAGAAGGTACCCAACTCACAATAATGACACAGTTTTTAGGGCTATATGTGGACCCTATAATATTGAAAAAGCCATATATCATTTTTTGTTATACTTGTAAATTACAATCATCATTAGACCTGCTTTTATCTTTTGAGTTGCCTATATTCGATCCAAAAAACTGGGTTTTAAGTCTCAAATATGGGAACATAAAATAATAAAAATGGAGTTGGGCAAACCTATTTATAAGTGTGATTGAATGTGGGCATCTACTGTAGAGGCTCCAGGGTGCCCATAATTGCCAACAAGGGATAATGTGCTGCTCAATGCCGACGGAATTTTCGACGGAAATTTTCTTCATTTCCGACGGAAAAGACGAATTTCCAACGCAATTCCTGACGGATTTTACCCGTCGGGAAAACGCTCGTTGCAGATTTTGTTCCGACGAATTTCGACGAGTTCCGACGGAAATTTCCGTCGGACATAATTTTCACTGGCAGATGGGGAAACTTTTTCCGACGGAAATTTCCGTTGGAAATTCCATCACTTCAAAAAAGAAAAAAACTCAATAACATGAATTTAAATTAATAGTAACAACAATATGTTTTTTTGAACTAATTACTCATATATATCTGTATTTAAAATTTGAAAAGGAACCACCACAAACAAGATATATAATAATTAGCAAATACAAATTTTTATGTCTGAAAATTAAAAGTGCTAATTTTAAAATTATTTATAACATCCACAAGCGGCGTCGGCAGGGGCGGTGCGACAGTGACACCAACGGCGGCGGAGCGACGGTTCCAAACTTTCATTCCATATAACAAATCAATCATTATCAAACATCAACCAACTCAAGAATTTCATTTTCAAAGAATAAAGTAGGTGAGATGGAAGAACTTACCGGTGGGCTACGAAGGACGGCGAATTCCGTCACCGATCACTAACAATCTTCACGGTTCTCCCTCTAGCTTCCTCTCCATCTTCTTTGTTTTCCCTCTCCTCATGCTCTCTCTCTCTCTCTCTTCTCACACGCTCTCTCTCTATCTTCTTCTCCTCGCATTCGCTCGGTTTTTATCGTAGATCGAGAAAATTTTTTTGAAAAATACAACACAATTTTCGACGGAAATTTTGACGAAAAAAGGCCAGATGAAAATTCTGTCAGAAATTTGAAAATCCGATGGAATCCGTCAAAAATTCCGTCGGAAATTGGCAGTGAGTCCAACGGTCCACTTTTTCGATGCATTTTCCATCGGAAATGGATGACATTTTTGCAGTCCAAATCAAAAGTTGGAGTATGTTTAGGATTGCAGCAAGAGAGTCAACAATGAGTTTTTTGTTTCTTCCCCTCTAATTAGGCCACATCATCTCTGGGATTGAAGAGGTAAAGAGTCCATAAAAAGGGAGTAAAGGGGTAAGACTTGCGAGAGCAAATGGGACTACTATTATATTGCCGAAATTTAAATCCGAAATATTTTTATTGAAAAGAGAACACTTACAACTTACCTGTATCAATGTGTAACACAATTCAACATTTCTGTATGTATGACAAAAGCTCCTTCATACTTTGGCCTTTATTTTTTATGAAGTAGTCAACATACATTTCAAATCCACAAAACTTACTAATTTGGCAGTTATTGAATCAAATTGTCAAATTATCAGACCAGATGTGATGGGAGTGTAGAAGGTGATAGATTTGACCAAGAGCCTCCTCAGACACACTAGCGAAGACTGAAGGGCCAACACCTAACACATTGATCATATATGTAGCATACAATAAAAGTAGGGTTAGGATGCCCTAGGCCTTAAGTAGGCAGGAGCGGAGGGCGGGGAGCAAGAGGAGACTTGCACAATCAATCCAGCAATCATGTTAGACGAGAACTAATATTCTAGCAGAGGTATTGATTCTAAAATGACTTCTCTAATTAATCACTGCAATATCCCTTAATTGGTTATTATCAAGTCTCAGGATATATGGTATCACTACAAACCGGTGAAATGTTAAGCTGCATTACATTTGAATATGCCTAATTAAATTCTATCTAAGTGAAATTGATGTATATTGGATGGTGACATATGTTGTATAACAGTGCTAATTAAGAAGCACAAATACTCTACATGGCTTCACACATCCATATCCAACACATGTTAGACATCGAGACTCTCAGACACACTTTGACCACTCTCAAATGCACGTCAAACATATAAATGACACAAGGAAATTGGATTTTGTTCTTGATAGTTCTAGGATGCAAACATTATGAGCAAGGTGGTGTTGTTCTCATCGAATCACAGCCTCTCGTTCCAGGATCAAACACATGAAAAGAAATTATAAACACATAGGTAATAAAATATATATTTTCTAATCACTATGTGCACTAAATGTACATTTCCTTCTTTTTTTTTTTTGAAAAATAATGAGTCTGCATGTCAGTTTTTTATCGTGTTCATATAACTTATCAGTGTCTATACTTCTTAAAGGGTAAATATACCCTCAAGAAATTATTTCCTTCAAATTTAATAACTCGAAAATTTTCATTATCCTTATTAATCCAGGAATCCTCATTAAGGGATCAAATTAGGTCTTCCCATAGTTTGACTTGCAGAGTAACAACATACTTCCTAATTGGCTAGGCATACTGAAGGTGGTCCATCACATGCATACACATTTAGCATGCCTTAGTATATCAAATGTAAAGGTGCATGATAAAGAAAAGACATGTCCATGTGCCCACAAGCTCCTGATGTTTGGTTTCCTGGCCCTAATTTACTCATTTCACAATTCATTGATTACATTAATGATGATACAGCACAATACGCCCGGGTCCAAATAATAATTTCCCATCTTCAAAACATTTATATATACATACATATATATATATATTGATGAACATGATTAATGTATATATATGTCCTACTGTCACATGACCATTGAATTAATTTGTTCATGATTTGATTTGCTTTAGACCCAGTTATCATAATGTATTGTCACCAAAACAGTAAGATCTTGTGATTAAGATTTTTAAGGTTTTGCCATGTTATATGTTGCTTAGGTCCTCAACAACGGAGACCCAAAATCCCAGCTTAAATGTCCAATCAAGTAATCTTGTTCTATTTCAAGCCACATCTATGTTCTGCTCAAAACTTGTTCAGGATAAATTCAACCTTAAAAATTCAACATCTTACCGCAAAAATCGGCATTACCATCAAATCAGAGCACCCTTCGAATAATGCTACCTGCAATCAACACATAAATGGTTATTACTTATTAGTATTGTCATGACTTTAATGTAGTAGACATCACACAACGAATTGAGGCTGCATTATTGATAGTGATATGACACACTAGCTAACTAGTCAATTGGTTTGGTTACAAATAGCATAGGAATTTGCATGCACAAATAACCTTATAAAATGCTAATGAGGTGATCGACGTGTTGGTCATTATCTCCTTTAACCGCCCACTTTCGGATGATTATTTTTTTGCCTCTGTGTAAAGAAATTATATAATTGTGAAGATTAGTGGCCGTGGGCTTTAGTCTGATGTTGGAATTACGCCTTTACCTATTGTGACCCACTGAACTATCCTGAGATAAAAACTTAATGGATTGACTTACTTATCCTTTCAAGCCAAAAAAACCTTATAAAGTAGTTTGAACATGCTCTATTAATTCTCACATATTCGCATATTAAAAACTCCCTAAGAGGCCGCTCTCATAAAATTGCTCGATAGCAGGCATACCCTAAAGGCTAAAGCTTTCTTAACTATGGCTTTAAACAAGAATTGAGCCTCACGACAAATCTTGGAAGATATTCTCACCTATGTTATTTCCCCATTAGAAGAGTGCAACATCCTCTTTAATGAGAAAGAAAAATATCTATAGGACTCAAGGCCATGCATAATTGATAATGCCACCTATATAAATTGATTTATCCTCAATTATGCATTATCTTAAAATTTTATATAAGATTGTTCATATTAGAATTGCTCCCCTAATCCTATCGACCATAAACATAATTAATTATGTCTTAAGTCCAATTTAACTTCAGATTACCTAATCTATCGTATTTCCTTTTGCTCCTAACTTATTTGAACCCGCCCTCCCGCCCACCCCAAAAAATAACTAAAAGGAGTTGGGGGCTTATTAGTATAGAAAACTGATAATGATTGTGTAGATAAGTCGTTGTTATGCTTTACTTCATTCAAAACTATGATTAATTTTTCATATCATATACCAAGAAAAATGCTCACTAGAAACAAACTATAAATACATTATTGTTCAACACAAGGGATGAGGTCGTCCAAACATACTAATTGTATTGCATTGTCATATAGTAGCTTTTCCCTTTTTGAAGAGCCACCAATCAATTAATTATTCAACAAATTAGAAAGAAATCTATATTTTTATGTATTTAAGTCTAGTCAACATTTTATTATTCATGCCATGCATGTAGAAGCCAACAGTTGAAGGGGGACATACTCCATTGAATTTATCGACAATCTCCTCAAATTCAATGCATCCTAACCATAACATACATGATCTTGTGCTAATCATTATTCTCTGGTAGTTATGATATCACTTTCTGTTTTAGCAGGAATTTAAGTTAATGAATTTCTTAATCATACTTTGCAAACCCTTTAATCAATTTCTTAATTCTGCCAAATATGCTCACATTGTCACATGCATCTCATCTTCTATGATGTTGATTGTAATCACAACTTAATATTTTATGTGTCTTGGCAACTCCCCTAATCATTAACCCAGATTCAATCAATGGATTATTTATTTGCAGCTGAAAGAGATAGAAGGCAAGGAATAAACCTCAACTGGAATGATGCGTCAGACTGTCAAAGTATGATGATGAGATTCTGTTATAGTTTGACAAATTAAGCAAGCAAGAGGGTGAGAGAGAGGGACGAATTGTCTGTGTCATTCACTCATGGTGCACGGCTACATGGGTTAAAATACAAGAGAGTTCCTCGTCGAGCTTAATTCTAGCCCTATCTTGAGTAGCTAGCAATTTGGAAAGAAAATTAATTCGTTACAAACTCCACCACAAAATATTGTCACAAAATATTTCTATCCTGATCACCCCCTCATGTTATAGCATGCGGATTAAGTATGCTAGACTTAGACTGTAGAAACGAGAATTGCTGCTTGCCAAGAGCTTTTGTGAAAACATCTGTGATGTGATACTGCGACTTAAGATAGTTAGCGACCAACTGACCAGATAGAATATGTTGCCGAACGAAATGACAGTCAATCTGTATGAGTTTGGTGCACTAACAAAAAATTTAGGTTCTTGGTGATGTGTAATGCCGCCTGATTAACACAAAAGAGTTTCAGAGGAAGTTGCACGAACACTTGTAGTGACGCAAGAAAGGAGCAAACACAAATAAGCTCACTAGTTACAGCCACCCATAGCATGATATTTAGCTTCAACTGAAGAACGAGACACTGCAGTCTATTTCTTAGTCTTCCAGGAGAAAGGCGATCCACCAAGAGTGATAAAATACCCTTTTAAAGAGTGTCTAGTGAGAGGGACATGCTTCCCAGTCTGGATTACAGTATGCAACTATCTGCAAGTCAGATTCTCTGCGCAAGAGTAACCCTTGCCTAGGATTCCCTTTCGAATATTGTAGGACACGTCTAGCAGCCACCATATGTTCTTCCTTGGGATTTTGCATGAACTAAGACAAAAATATGTAGATTATAACTTAACTTAGGATGAATAATAATCAAGCATATGAGTCGGCCCACAAGTCTTCTATATTGAGTGGGATCATCCAGAGGCTTTCCTGTAGCTAGTCTCAATTTATGATTGGTCTCCATGGGGAAATCTGCAGCATTGAACCTAACAAACCACATTCTTCAATGATCTCTAAGGAGTATTTGCACTGGGACAAAAATAGACCTTGGGAGTCATAAGCTACCTCAATTCTCAGGAAATATTTAAGTGGCTCCAAGTCTTTTGATGCGAAAACAACTTGGAAAGTAAGCTTTGAAAGCTAAACACATAGCACCATAATTCCTAGTTAGAACCAAATCATCAACATAAACTGCCAGTGCTATAAACTTCTCATTCTTTTGATAAGTAAATAAGGAATAATTTGCATATGATCTAATGAACCCATATTCAAGAAGTTTAGAAGAGAGTTTAGCAAACCATTGGCTGGAAAACTGTTTCAAGCCATAAAGGGACTTTCGAAGCTTATATACTTCATTGGGATTAGAAGTCTTGAATCCCGCGGGTGTGACACCCTCAAATTGCTAATTAAAATTAGGGATAAATAATAGTGATTAACTTAATTTAATAACACCAAAATTTTCAGGCCAGAATTTGAGTACAAAATTAATCAGGTCGCAATTCGTGCTCAAATGGATTAAGCCTAACTTAATGAATTTGGGTCCAAATTTTTGCACAGTTAAAAATTAAATTTTTATGACATTATGAAAAATAATTTGTTACCTAATCTTATTTATCGAGGTCTAATATCAATTCATCCAAAATTATTACGGTAGATGAAAATCGAATTGTAAAGTGAGGCCCAAAATGAATTCTCCCAACCAAGATGATTAAATACTCTAAATAAATGTGAAAAATTAAGAACATGGCATAATTACATAAATAAATATGATTTAGGATCGAGCTATTACACCGGGCTAAAGCACATGTACTTCCTCATCAAGATCTCCTTATAGAATGACTTTGTTAATGTCCATCTGATAGAGATCCCACCTCCTAGTGGTTGCAACAACAAGAAAGTACCTCAGACTTGTCGTTTTGGTAAATGGTGCAAAGGTTCCTGTAAAATCAAAGCCTTCCACTTGTTTGTCACCTCGGATAATCGAACAAGCTTTGTATCCCTCTATGCTTCCTTAAACGTGATACTTCACTTTGTAAACCCATTTACAATCAATAGGTTTACGACCTGTCGGCAAATCCTATATAGCCAAAGTGTTGTTAAATTCCAAGGCTTCAATCTCCTTGGTCATGGCTTCCCTTTAATTTGCGTCTCGAACTACTTTATGATAAAATTTGGGCTCTACAATTTTTATCATAGCAGATAAGTAGTAATGGGGTATGGTTTACCTGAAGAAACCTTTTCAAGCATGTGAGCGTGAGTTGAGGGGTCATAGAGAGATATGGTGTAGCAAAAATAATCTTGAAGATGACCCAGGGGTTTTCGATTCTGCTTGTTGCGTTCTAG
The DNA here is from genome assembly GCA_029747015.1 of Carnegiea gigantea. Lineage (NCBI taxonomy): Eukaryota > Viridiplantae > Streptophyta > Magnoliopsida > Caryophyllales > Cactaceae > Carnegiea > Carnegiea gigantea. The sequence continues at coordinate 448,845 of JAKOGI010000123.1, read as the reverse complement.
ACTTTTAGGCCAAGCGACTCACTGGGCCACACCTCCTCCTCAGCTTCAGAAGGCCCAGTGGTGCGACTGTCAGCAGAGTCAACTAGGTCGTGACCTGCCATGTTTGGACTCCCAATGCCTGCTAGCCTAGTGTCATCTAGGCTGATACACCTAGCCCATCACTTGTATCATGCTACCTAGCATCTGCTGGGCTTGAATCTGAGCCATTTGTAGTATTGCGGTGCCCATCACCTTCAGGGCTGGATATAACGACAGTTAGTTTCGGGCTCAGCAGATTGGGCCTGCCTGAAACCATCAAACCGTATATATGCATTAGGCGGCCTAAGCTCATGATCACCAAATGCTTGAACTTGATCAAAATGCCATTTGTTGGTTTGTGCTTCCATTCTTACTTTAGAAACTGGAACATTTTCCTCATAAGACATGATATCTCGGCTCATAAATATACCCCCATTATCTAAATCATAAACTCTTCAACCACTTCTTGCCATGAGGATACCCAATAAAAATACATCTCCTACTATAAGTACCAAATTTGGCCTTTGGCCATTGATTATTGTAAACATAGCATAAACACCCTGAAAACCCTAATGTGCTCATATAAGACCTTAGCATGAAATAGTATCTCATAGGGTGTTTTCCCATCCAACACCAAGAATGGTGTTATGTCAATCAAATATGTGGCAGTTAAGACACATTCCCCCCAAAACTCAAGAGACAAATAAGCTTTAAATATAAGTGCTTAAGCAACACTCAAAACATGACGATGTTTCCTATCAACCCTTCTATTTTGTTAGGGTGTATCTATGTAGCTAGTTTGATGTACAATCTCGTGTTCCCTATAAAACTTTTTCATCGGGTCTAAAGTGAATTCATTACTGTTATCACTTCTAACGATCTCAACTTGCACCTCAAATTGGGTATTAACCATCATGCAAAAAACTTTTACCAATTGTGACACTTCACTTTTCTCACGCATTAAATAGGTCTACACTCTTCTATTAGCATCATTAAGAATAATGAGAAAATAACTAGCACTACAAAAGGACTTAACATGAGAGCCACCCCAAATATCACAGTGTATAAGATCAAAACACATTGAAACTTTATTTTCACTAGTAGGGAAAGGTATACGAGTTTGCTTTGCATGTAGGCACACATCACAAAAAATTATCTTTATTCTTACTATTAGTATCTAACTGAATGCTGCCAAAGACTTTAGAGACAGCCTGACTTGACGGATGCCCCATCCTATGATGCCACAATCCTTCAGAAATGACATTGTTAGCTTGAATGCTTGCCTTTAATCCGTCATTGTAAATGAAGCCTCACCTTCTGATCTCACCTACTTCAATTAGGTTCTTCGTAGTAAAGTCCTGTACTACACAAAGCTTCTCAGTGAATCTTACCGTGCAACAAATTTCATCTAATAATTGAGCTACGGATATCAAATTGCAATCTAAGCTCGGCATATATAATGGGTCTTGTTAGACCAAATTGGATAAAGAAGTCTCTTTTAACTGCACAAGTTATTGACCCATTCACCAAACCAAGCGAGATTGGATCAATGTCGATGACATTACTCAATGAATTCATATCACCTATCATGTGGTACGATGCGCCACTATTAAAGAGCCATGATTCTTACCCGATAACTTGTCGAGTCCTGACTTTGGAGCCTCCATGAGACTAAGGAGTCGATGTACCTGATTCGGTGTAAACTCATATACGGTTGAGCAATTGTTCACTTCCTGGGCCGAAGATACTACTTGCGGCATCTCCCACTAAGCCTGCACCGTGAATGAGACTGCACGACTCGTTGTAGTCCTGCATTCTGCTCAAGTTAGTGCGTCCACCACGACGGCCTCCACAGCCTCTCCCATGACTGCTTGTTCCTTCTCGGTATTCAGCCAAGTGGATACCCAATAAGTTCATAGCACGCTACCCCACCATGCCCGAACTTGCCACAATGGGTGCAAATAATCCTCTCGCTGTGCTGTTGCTCTCAAGTCGAATTCATAGGCTGAGTAACCGCAAATGCAGTTTTTGTCTCATACTTTTGGTCATGATGAACCATAACTCTCTTATGGTCCTCCTCCTGCTGAACCATATGAAATATTTTATCTAATGAAGGCAACGGATCTGAGGCCAAGATTTGACTTCGAATCGTTAAGAAAGACTCATCATTGAGCTTCATTAAGAATTGGTGCACCGCAAGTGAAAGTCGGGATCTTTATGTAATTCTCGAGCTCGTTTCATAGGCTCATTAATTTGGAGAAAAATTGTACAACCTCAAGTCCATCTTGTTTGCACGAGGCAATGGCGGCTTTTAGTTGGTGTATTCTAGGAACATTCGATACAGAGTACCTTTTCCGTATATTCTCCCATATCTTGTATGTAGAGTCTACAAAAGCCACACTTGAGTGTAACTTAGGATCTATCACGTTCATAATCCATGATATGATTCTGGAATTCACCATCTCCCATGCTATCGGTTCTTCCGAATACTCACCATCTTTGGCCACTGACTTTGTTAATTTTCCGTCAATGAAGGCCAATTTATTTTTGGCTCAAAGAGTCGTTCTTACAGCTTGCTCCTACAAGTCATAGTTCTTCCCATTGAAGTTAACAGTGGTTACAATAGTTCCTCGCGAATCTGATGGGTGAAGAAGTACGGTGATTGGTAATTAATGATGAATTCTTTTGGTTTGGTTTCACTAGGTGGACTCTTCTCGTCTTTACCCATGACTTTCTGCCTTCAATTTGTGGTTGTAAATTTAGAAAATTAAATGCTCTGATACCATGACAAATTAAGCAAGGAAGAGGCTGAGAGAGAGGAATGAATTGTCTATGTCATTCATTAATGGTGCATGGCTGCATGGATTAAAATGCAAGAGAGTTCCTCCTCAAGTCTAATTCTAGCCCTATCTGGACTAGCAAGCGATTTGGAAAGAAAACAAATTCTTTACAAACTCTATCACAAAATATATCACAATACCACAAAATATTATCACAAAATATTTCTATCCTTATCATAGTTTGTTTATCAATAATTATTGGAAGTTTCATTGGACAATTTTTATGTTTATTCGATCTCGATATGATAAACTCAACTTTTAGTACATTACATATATATTCATATTTATGCAGAACTTTAGTTGGGTTAGATAATTTTCACTTAAATGTATCCTATGCACCATACCAGTGTGAAATGTTGCGTAGTGTGAAGTTTGGTTAGTTATTGAGCTTCTTGAAAGTTTGGATTCATCTACTTTGGAAACCAAGTCAAATCTAATTCGAGTCATACGTCTAGCTAGAAATTAAGTACTTATCACTTAAATTAGTTCATACAATGTAGAGTAAATTTATATAGTAAAAATGTTCGTTTTGTCATCAAAGAGTTAGCATAATTATTCATCATTTCTCCCTCGACCTGTTTACATGCTACGATTTCCTAATTAACTTATTGGCTCTTTATACGAGCATAACACCGACTAAGTTGTATAATAAAATGGATCATAGAATAGCCTCGTTAATTTGTTCTTAAATAGGGGCGGATCTAGCTTGCTTAGGCTTGTGGCACACACCTCCATCACTTTTCGGCATTGTTGGGCTGAAATTGTGAAAACAAGAACTATGGTCCGGATATGTAAGGTGCCTATGTTAAACCATGTTAAATACATTAATATTATGGACTAATTTTCTTTGGCTATATTTTTATGCTCTAAGATGAAGCTAATTAACCTGCTAAGATACAGTTGGCTGGGGGCTTCAGCTTGTCAGACGCATAACTCGGATTAACCTCTTTTTTTTTTTTTTTTTTGGGGGCCCGGGGGGGCCCGGGCGGGTTTTAGGGGGGGAGTTATTCGAATCTTTATATAATAAAAAGCAAAATGATGTGAGGTTGACAAATCTTCCCTCCCCCATCCCAGGCATATGGTGCATTCCCGCTTAATTCTATTCATGCTGTTCAATTTTGAAACATGCGCCTGCTCAAATAACCACCCACGAGTCCCATGTTTGCAGTGAGATGGATGGGTAGCTACGGATTATCAGTAAAAACATCTATCCCAAAATAACCACGCACGAGTCCCATGGTTGTGAATAACTATTTTCCAGAAACTTCTTCTCCTCCATTAGTAACCGCCACAGCAAACTACTTCTCCAATCATTTTAAATTCTGCCCCCATGTTCAGGCATAGTTAAAATAGAGAGATGATTTTATCCCCAAAAAAAAAAAACAGAGAGATGATGATAATTCACTAATCAAAAAAATCCGCTCAGCATTTTGAAGAGGAGAAGGAGGTCCAAACAAAAGGAAGAGGCTGTGGAGGAAGACAACCCATTGTTTTCCGTCGACCAAGAATCAATTTCATAGTGCCTAAATTGAATCAAACAAATGAGATAAAAGCAAACTCTCACCATCCAGACCAGTGCAAGCATCACTAATTATTCAGAAAGTTGTCAAGTTCTCCAAAAGCTAGGTCCCCATCGTCCATTGATGATGCTTGCCATAGAAATATGAAAGGTGAGGTAGTGGACACTGGCTATACAACTACCCTGATTACAAAGGAATGAATTTATTTGTTTTTCTAGGAGAGGGGGGCACTTAATGTTTCATTTTTCTCCCGCTTTCTTTTTCATTTTTTCCCTTTTTTTTAAAATTAAGATTTTCAATGAAAAAACAATTGAGTTTGGCTTTTTTGCATGCAAGAAGGGATGTCCTTTCTTTTGTACAATTGTGTATTGATGTTTCCTCTATGTGCTCTGATTGAAAATTATATTCATAATTGATAAGTCATATTTTATATATAATTTTCTCCTTCGTTTCACCAACTTTTAAGTCTTTGAAATATATTTTATGAGTAAATAATACATAATTTATGTGATTTTCAGGTAAAATAAATATATAAGAATTTGGGTGGAATTGATTAATTCTACTCAAACCTCCAACATGTGCAAGGCCTGAAGTCCAAGCTCAAGCCCAAGAGGGGGGGAAAAAGAGAAGGAATCAGCAAGGTCAGCTCGTGTGGGCCCTGTTCAGCCGAAGCCCGACCGAAGTCCAGCCAGCGGCCCAGCTCGGCTCCCAAACCCAGCCGGTCCAGCTCTTCCTCTCCTCACTCATCTCTCTTCCTGGGCCTGTGAGGCGCGGCCCGTCTGTCCCAAACCCAGCCTCCTCTCTCTCTTTTTCTCCTCTCCCTGCTACGCGGCCCAACGCCTATCTCCTCTCCCCGGTTGGGCCAACTTCTCGGCCCATTCCAATCCTTTCCTCTCTTCTCACTTCCCTTGAATGAGCTGAGCTTCGCAGCCCAAACACCTCATCAGCAGCCCAGTACTCCAAAGCAATCAAGACTTAATTTTTGTGAGCAACCCCCAAGTGACCTAGTCAAAGCTAGTTAATTTTTGATTAATTTTATACTTATGACTAGTCATGACCATGCATATAACATCCCAAAATAATTGGAATTAATTTCCATTAATTTTGGGGGTATTCTAAGAGGTGAATTTTTCACTATAAAAGGGGCCATAGGTTGAAACATCCATACACACACACATTCATCCAGTTTCTTGCTCAAGCATCTTCTTATTTTTCCATCTTTCATTTTTCTAGAGAGAATCTTTGTAAGACAAGATCATTTAGGTTGAGGGGTTAATAAGAAAATAAGCTTTGTTAGCTATTTTTCTCTTTTCTTCTCATCTCATTTGTGAGTCAAATTTGAGAGTTTACACTAAGTTTTATAATTTTGTGTAATTGAGTATAAGGTTTGGACATAGGAAGTAAAATATACCAATTTCAATGGTGTTTTCACTAATTATGGCCGGCTAAACTACTCATTCTAGGATTAGGATGGATTCTTGGTAATAATATTCTTTTGCTAATTTCTTATGGGGTTATTTTTGTCTCTTTTGCATAATCTTGAGTTTATATTTGATCATCATCTACTTATGCATCTTAATACTAATGTTTAATCATGTTGATGACACTAGTTTAATTTGCTATCTCAAATGAATATTAGACCTTGTAAGCTAATATGATGATTATGTAATTGAGTTTAAAATTATAATTGTTTAAATTGAATAATTTATGCTAGAAATTAGATGAGTTATGTCTAAAAAGAATAATTTATGCTAAACTACTAGATAAATTATGTCACTTTATAATTGTAATCATCTTTTTTAATTTATGGCCTAATGCTTGTAGCTTAGGTTGAACAAGAGACAAATTGAATCCCCATTTGAATTAGTAAATCAATATTGGCATTAGAGGTAAAATCCAAAGTTTTAGAACTTTCTCCTATTTGATTTCTCTCTACTTTGCTACTCATTTGCTCTTCATTTTATTCGCTAATTCATTTTGATAATCCAACTCTGAAAGTGCACAAGGTTAATTACTGAAAACACCATTGGAATTGGTATATTTTACTTGCTATGTCCAAACCTTATACTCAATTACACAAAATTATAAAACTTAGTGTAAACTCTCAAATTTGACTCACAAATAAGATGAGAAGAGAAGAGAAAAATAGCTAACACACCTTATTTTCTTCTTAACCCCTCAACTCAAATGATCTTGTCTTACAAAGATTCTCTCTAGAAAAATGAAAGATGAAAAAAATAAGAAGATGCTTGAGCAAGAAAGTGGATGAATGTGTGTGTGTATGGATGTTTCAACCTATGGCCCCTTTTATAGTGGAAAATCCACCCCTTAGGATACCCCCAAAATTAATGGAAATTAATTCCAATTAATTTGGGATGTTACATGCATGGTCATGACTAGTCATAAGTATAGAATTAATCAAAAATTAACTAGCTTTGACTAGGTCACTTGGGGGTTGCTCACAAAAATCAAGTCTTGGTTGCTTTGGAGTGCTGGGCTGCTGATGAGGTGTTTGGGCTACGAAGCTCAGCCCATTCAAGGGAAGTGAGAAGAGAGGAAAGGATTGGAACGGGCCGAGAAGCTGGCCCAATCGGGGAGAGGAGATAGGCGTTGGGCCGCGTAGCAGGGAGAGGAGAAAAAGAGAGAGAGGAGGCTGGGTTTGGGACAGACGGGCCGCGCCTCATAGGCCCAGGAAGAGAGATGAGTGAGGAGAGGAAGAGCTGGACCGGCTGGGTTTGGGAGCCGAGCTGGGCCGCTGGCTGGACTTCGGTCGGGCTTCGGCTGAACAGGGCCCACACGGGCTGACCTTGCTGATTCCTTCTCTCTTTTTTCCCCCCTCTTGGGCTTGAGCTTGGACTTCAGGCCTTGCACATGTTGGAGGTTTGAGTAGAATTAATCAATTTCACCCAAATTCTTATATATTTATTTTACCTGAAAATCACATAAATTATGTATTATTTACTCATAAAATATATTTCAAAGACTTAAAAGTTGGTGAAATGAAGGAGAAAATTATATATAAAATATGACTTATCAACTCCCCCACACCAAACCTTTGCTAGTCCTCAAGCAAAGAATAACAACAATGCATATGCTCATTCAAACTATCAAGAAGGATAAGAATAGGATTAGGAAAGAAAATCAAGTGACCCAACTATGAATGCCTACTCCAAATCACATATATCAATTCACTACCATCCCACAACTTATTATCAAAAATTTTCAATTTCAACTAAGTCAATAGGTCAAGATTCAAGCAAATTAAGTACACAACGAAACCATGTAGCAAATCGCAAGTATAAAATTTCACCCCACATAACAAAATCACAAGAGCATTTTTCAAAATCGAGTCCCCAATGCCGAATCAATTGATTTTTTTCTCTCTTTTTGAGACTTTGAGCTTTTTTTAATTTTCAGAAGTTACTTGATTTCATGTGTTTTCTTGAGTGGATAAAGATATGAATAAAGATAACACTCAAATAAGCACTTAGTACATATTCAGGCAATTAAAGATATGGATACAGATAGGACCTGAACATTGGTACCGAAATTAGAACTCAATTAATTTCATTTATTTGATTTTCTTTCTTTTTCTCTTTTTTTTCCTTTTTTTGATTGAAAAGTCAATGGAAAACTCAATGCTTATCGACTACTCATCATGACATTGTAAATGGGGTTACATCTCATATTCAAAATCGACTACATAGTGACATTAGCACAACAAAAATTTTGACCTCCAACTAGTCAAAGCTAGAAATAATCTCTAGTGAATATGGTTCATATAAATCAAATCCACATGATAGGAATAAGACATGCACAATTAGGACACTCAATCTCTTCCCAAAATCAAATTCATCCATAAATTTTCAAGTTCACTCTTTCTCAAAATTTTCATTTTCATTTTGCCTTCCCCCCACACCTAAACCTCACATTGTCGTCAATGTAGAAAACAATAAGATAAAGGAAAATGGAGAAAAGAGCAATACAACCTGATAGCACAAGGAAAGTTGTGTCCATGTAAGCTAAGCAATCACACTCCTAAAGCGCCTTCACAGCCAAGACCAACCTCAAAAACCAAAAACCAAGTGAAGAATCACATTCAATAATACAAGCACACCTTGATTAAAAATAATAATAATAATAATAATTATAATAAATAAAAATAAAAGACTCAAAATCACCTAAAAAGATTGGATTACCTCCCAACAAGCGCTAAGTTTAATATCTTCAGCCAGACAATGCCCACCTCACTAATCACAGTAAACAGGGTCGACCAAGTTGATGGATTCAATCAAACCAGGGCCAAAATCATGAGTCACAATAGGTTTTAAACATTGACCATTAGCCATGAGAACTCAACCATCTTGGGGATCCAAAATTTGGACTGCCCCAGAGGGAAATACTTGTTGGACAACAAAAGGACCATCCCATCTAGATATCAACTTGCTAGGAAATAGTTTAAGCTTAGAATTAAAAAGCCAAACCTTTTGATTAGGTTCAAAAGATTTACGAGAAATCGTTTTATCATGAAAAGTTTTGGTTTTGGCTTTATAAATCTTAGCATTCTCATAGGCTTCATTACACAATTCATCCAACTCATTCAATTAAAGCCTACGGTTAGAACCTGCTTGTTTTATATCAAAATTAAAGGCTTTGATAGCCCAAAAAGCACGGTGTTCTAACTCAACTGGCAAGTGACAAGCCTTACGAAAAAGAAGTCAGTAAGGAGACATCCCAATGGGAGTCTTATAAGCAGTACGATAGGTCCAAAGAGCATCATGCAATCTCAAAGACCAGCCTTTTCTATCAGGTCGAGCCGCTTTTTCAAGGATAGACTTAATTTCATGATTAGATACCTCAACTTGACCACTAGTCTGAGGGTGATAAGGAGTAGCTACTTTATGAGTCACAAAATACTTTCTAAGCAAAGCCTCAAAAGATCGATGACAAAAGTGACTCACTCCATCACTAATAAGGGCTCTAGGGGTACCATATCGACAGAAAATACACTCTTTTACAAACTTAACCACAATCTTATGGTCATTGGTTCTAGTAGCCTGAGCTTCCACCCATTTTGACACGTAATCAACAGCAACCAATATGTATACAAAGCCAAAAGATGGCGGAAAGGGACCCATGAAATCTATGCTCTACACATCAAATATTTCAACAATCAGAATCGGGGAAAGGGGTATCATATCACGATGGGACAGGGTACCCGTACGTTGACAACGCTCACAAGCAAGACAGAATTTGTAAGCACCTCTAAACAGAGTGGGCCAAAAGAACCCACTTTGTAGGACTTTAGCAGCTGTCCTACGACCTCCAAAGTGACCACCATAGGCATAAGAGTGACAAAAGGTAAGAATACTATAAATGTCACTCTTGGGGACACATCTACGTATCACTTGGTCAGGGCAATGTTTGAAAAGATAAGGATCTTCTCAATAGTAATGTCTTACCTGTGAGAAGATCCTATCTTTTTCTTGTTTGGACCAGTGAGGAGGAATCTTCCTAGTGACGAGGTAGTTTACAATATCAGCAAACCAAGGAAGAGGGGCACGTGACACAGCAAATAGTTACTCATCAGGAAAGTGGTCAGCAAAACCAACTGAGTTATTAGTATACTCAGTAAAGATTCTGGACAAGTGGTCGGCAACAGAATTTTCAGAACCTTTCCTATCTTTTATTTCAATATCAAACTCTTGGAGCAATTAAATTCATCTAATGAGTCTTGGCTTAGTATCATTCTTAGCCAATACGTGTTTTAATGCAGTATGATTATTAAACACAATCACTTTAGAACACAAAAGGTATGGACGGAATTTATCAAGTGCAAATACCACAGTTAGCAACTCTTTCTCAGTAGTAGAATAATTCTTTTGGGCATCAGTTAGAGTTCTACTAGTATAGCAAATTATATGAGGCATTCTATTCACCCTTTGACCCAAAACAGCCCCAATAGCAAAATCAGATGCATCACACATGATCTTAAATGGCAAAGAAAAATCAAGGGGCTGCACAATAGGGGCTGTCACCAACAAAGATCGAAGCTTCTCAAAAGCTCGCACACAAGACTCATCAATCACAAAAGGAGCATCTTTGGTAAGAAGATTAGTAAGTGGGTGAGCCACTTTGCTAAAATCCTTAATAAATCTCCTATAAAAACCAGCATGACCAAGGAAAGATCTGACTTGCTTCACAGAAGAAGGCACAGACAAATTAGAAATCAGATTAACCTTGGCTTTATCAACCTCAATCCCTTTCTCGGACACTTTATGTCCCAAAACAATCCCTTCCTGGACCATGAAATGACTCTTTTCCCAACTCCAAACAAGATTCACTTCTTCACATCTTTCAGCACAATGGATAGATTAGCAAGGCACACATCAAAGGAAGGACCGAAAATAGAGAAATTATCCGTAAACACTTCCATGAAATTATCAATATAATCAGAAAATATAGCCATCATACACTTTTGGAATATGGAAGGTGCATTATACAACCCAAAAGGCATCCTCCGATAAGCAAAGGTACCTTACGGGCATGTAAATGTGGTTTTCTTTTGGTCCTCAGGATAGACAGGTATTTGTTGTAACCAGAATAACCATCTAAAAAGCAATAAAAACTTTGTCCCGCTAATTTTTCTAAAATTTGATCAATGAATGGGAGGGAAAAATGGTCCTTTCTTGTGAAAAAAATCAATTTCCTGTAATCAATGCACACCCTCCACCCCATGGTCTGTCTAGTGGAAATCAGTTCACCTTCATTATTCTTAACCACAGTTATGCCAGATTTTTTAGGGACTACTTAAACTGAACTGACCCATTGACTATCAGAAATAGGGTAGATAATGCCTGCATCTAAGAGCTTAACTACCAATTAGGTAGTCATCTTCAATTTTCTCCTAAAAGTTTCACTTCGAACCTAAAAAAAAAAAAAGAAACTTATTTGCAATGGAAAATAAGTTTAATTTGTCGTGGGTGTTATGCTGTAATTTTAGTTGACATTGGAATTTTTAACTATGAAAAGAAATTAGTTAAGTGAAATGAGATTAACTGTTAAATAAAGATTTTACTTATAAGCCATATCTAACCACGTGATGTATTAAAAGTGTCTACATTCTTGTTTTAGCAGCATATAATCTCTCTTTTTAATAAAGATCACTATTATCTAAAAACTAAATTTTTTTTGTAGAGCAATCCAATGCTGATTACAACAATAATCACCTTACCATAGTGAGCAACTCTTTCTTCAAAATTAAAGAATTCATGCTAATTAATTGAAACCGTACTTTTTTATTTGTTGTTGTTATGTTTCCATCATTTTGTAACCGTGGTAGTGTTATCTATTGCATAGTGTTGGACTTCCATGTGTCTTCCTTAATAAAAACATTTATGGAAGGGTTGAAGTAATGAACAATAGCTTTTTCATGGTTTACATTTGCCTATTCAATGTGACCTCTTCTTCTCATTTTAGCTCTTTTGTTGTCATCTTCTAACTAATATATGATGTTTCGGTTAGTTGTCATAATTTTAGTTGAAATGACAACTCTTAGTCTCTCAATCTATTGGATGATTTTTTGAGATCTACTTCTGTTAGTTCCTATAAATAAAATATATACATGGTTATATTTTGCTTATTAGCATAACTTTGGCTAGATTGGCAACTCTTAATATGTGGGATCTTACAGTATCCACTAATATGATGTGTAAATCTTTATGTTATAAGTGTAAAAATGGATAAGAGGTTGAGATGCCTGAAAATAGCCATTCGGGCATTGTGGTTCACTCCTAACTTTTGCCACAATTTCATCATCTCCTAAGTTTCAAATTTGAATTTGAAATCAAGATAATAAATTATTACGGTTAAAAAAATGAAGATGAGGACCATTCTCACTCCTCATAATCCATACAACTACTTATCCTATTTTTATCCAAACGAAATCTCTGCTTCCCACATACAAGAGTGACTAACCACCTAAAAACTCCTCCACTTTCATAGTTTCATGCTATCACCGCTCCTTACATGGTTTAACCATCTTAAACCCATCACACCTCATATCCTGCATATATAACCGCAAGGCACACCATATGTAGGAGTTTTTTTTTGGGGGGGGGGGGGGGGGGGAGTATCTTCATTGACATTAATTAGACATCATTGCTGATTCGTTGCTGATGCTTCACACCGTAAACACATTCTTAATTACCTTTAATCATTCTTTCTTACTTTTATTTTGGCCTAACAATTGAATTTGATTTTTGTTTTGGTATGGTGCTTTTTGGGTCATTATAGCATAAATCCATATATATCATATTGAAGAAGAAGAGAACAAAGAGGAAGACATTGTATCATCATGTAATGGCCAAGGTGATTACATGGATAGCACGGAGATATAACAACCAAGATAAGGATGTCACTTACCATGGCAATGTGAGGATAAAGATGTGGTGACCTCTGGACTATAGGGTTGTTGACTGCTATCAATTACAATACACCCACAAATGAAATAGAGGAGGTATTAACTTATCTTTGTTCTTTTGCCTTTTGAGGCTTATTTTTTGGGTATGCAATAAAGGTTGCATTTCCGTTTCTCTGTATTTTTAACCAAAATTACGCTAGCTAATCACTTGTGCTCTTTTTTCCCTTTTTGATAATCTTGCACTTATGTATGTCAAAACATTAACACATGCGGCTAAACATACCATTCACAGAGATAGACTTCCCGCCCATGTATGAAGAAGCCTTAATTGTGTGTAACACTTGACTTTTATCTTGCCCCCCAAATCCCCCCTACTCCCCCCCTCCAAAAAACCCCTTTAATTTAGCTTGAGAAAATTGTTTGCAACTACATCGTAGTTTAATCGATGCTGGATATTGTTGTAATTTGGTTGCAGAAGGGATTTTCAAGGAGCTAAAAAACTAGACAAGATGCCAATGAGTTTTGAGAGTGTTGTAGCGTATCTACTAAAATTATTTGGCTTTATAATACATAGATTGTATTAAATAATTTTTTAAAATTGCTTTCCTAAAAATATAAATTTCTTCTAAAATGAATTGGTATCACTTAATAATTTGAACAGATTTTAGTCCAATCAGCTATAATACAAAGACTATTACGAATATTTCACTGTAATCTCTTTTTATTTTCAATATTCTATTTGGTACATGGTTGAAGATTTGTTTTTCTCTCTTTCTCTTCAATTGTTCACTTAAATTACTGTCTTCCCCTCAAATTAACAACATATAAATATTAGATGGTGCCCTACTTATAGTCTCACACTTATTACTTCTATTATGAAAAAACAATGGGCTAATTAGTTATAAAATATCTTTTCTTTTCAAGTTGTTCTTTTCTTCAGTAAATTGGAGGGAAAAGTGAAACAAGTGAGATTTTTTTGGGAGGAATGAACATGAGTGGATTTTTTTTTAAAAAAAAAAACAAACGAGTGATCGTTTTTTGAATGGAGAGTGGGATATAAGGCAAGAACATATCGACCATTCTAAGTGTATTATAAAATAGATATCGAATATTTACTAACATGATGTGCATTAAATAGGTGGAAGATACCATTATGAAAACAAGGGGTTTTAATGGTAAAAAGTTCAATTAAACTAATCATAATATATTATTTTTAGTATATTTTTTGTTAGAAAATTAGATTTCTAATGACATATACCTCTTTTTTTGTTTTTAAAGGGTATGATTGAAGGTTGGGAAAATGGTCCAAACAAAAGCTACCAATTCGAATGATAGGCTGTGGATTAACATTGCGTTGCTCTTACAATGATCTACTACTAAATAAAAGGTTGAATACATCACTAGGGCGCACACATTATTCTAGCATTATAAGCTTACATGATATTGAATAATCTAAATGGCGGATTTAGAAATATGTATTATAAGAAACTAATGAATCATAAGCATTATAGGAATATTTATTTTTGTGGGTGTTATTTAATGAAATTTTTATTCTTCTAAAATGCTCGCAAATGAGGAGTAACTTATAAGTAAAATTGAATCTTAATACTATATAATAAACTAAAATTCTTGCCATTTAATAAGTATTATTATTAATCTAAAGATCCCATGCAAAAGCATGGGCACAAACTAGTAACAACAAAAATTAAAACCACCTTGGCTCCCCCCCCAAATTTCCGTTGGTCGATTCATATTTTCACAATATAATAAATCAGAGAAATGAGTAAACTACAAAATTAAACTGTTTTTTATTTAAAAATCAGCCAAAAAACTGTTTTTTTATTTGAAGATAAAGATATTGGAGGACAATATTTTACTTTTATTGTTTTACATCACTAGATGGTACCCGTACTTTTACACGAGCCATTTAAATTTTAAAATATAGGTATAATTAGTTTTATAATGAAAAAGAAATAATTTGATAGTCTAAATAATTAATTTTAGTTCACAATGTAAATAGTAAAAAATTGTTCTTATCATAATCTTCTATTTCAATAGAAAAATTAATATATTTGATCTCTTAAAATCACATCAGGAAGATATTAAGCATGAATTTGGATAGAAATGTTGTAAATTTCAAAAAATGCATGATCTATCGCAATGATAACATAATAAAATTATACAATAAAAAACATGATATAGATAATTAAATATATACATAGAGTAAAATATTAAACAGGAGTAGAATTAAAACGAAATATTGCACAATAACTAATACCCAAAAAGAGTAAAACATTAAAGATTTTATGATAAATTTAACTCTTATCTTCTCAAAATTTAAAGATATTTTTTTTCTTATATCTTATTTTTAAAACTCGGAAAAGTTAAAAAGGCTATCATCAATATGATCTTATAATTTTTTTTCAAATGTGATCCTATGCAAAGCTAGGTTAGGTGTGGGCCTCAAGGGTTTTAAGGTTTACGGTTGGTTTGAAGATTTATAACTTATGGGTTTAAGACTATAGTTTTGAGTTTAGGGTTTTTAATGTGCTCTTTGATTTAATATTCATAAGTTTATCGAGATTTTAAACGGCTCATAATGACATATAGTCTAAAACTTACACGAGTTGAAATATAAGACAAACATTTGAACTATTGGTCTTCCGCAACATTGGGGACCAAAATTTATGCATTGAAATTTTTAAAATTTTAATGTTAGAATTCAAGAGTCTTTCCTCTCTGTGCAATGCAATTCTATTGATCAATAATGCAATTGCATACATTATTATGTAATCTTTACGTAATACGTTTTAGTTATTTTTATTATAAAAATTCACAGATAGGTACTATAGATAGCTATTATTTAAAATTAATTATCTTCTTTTTTTTTTTTTTAATAGGAAAACAACCCTATGTTACTGTTTTTAAAAAAAAGGAATTATGAGTTGAATAATAAAAGTAAGTCATATCTTGTGTTACAAATAATTAATCTTAATATTAAATATTACAACTAATTAAGATCATCATTTAGAATATAACAGTGAACTCCAAACAAATAAAATATATCTTCTAATTTTTACTATATATACCACATATAAATTCTTTTACTTTTTATTCTTAGGATTCATAGATATAACTTATAAATGTAGCTAAAGTTTTCTATCTTCCATACAATAATTTAAACGTAGTTACTTATACTTTTTAGGAATGAACTTCATTATTATCTTTCTAACATATGCATAAAAATTGATGTTGATGTTTTCAATGTTGAATATGGTTTGTTTTTATAATTTTGTCTGCAAATAATATTTTTTTCTAAAAATGTTAACATTTTCAACTTTATATATAATTTATTGGGTGATCTTTTATTTTTTCTAAAAATTTAACTACATGACCTATTGGCCTGTGGAAATTGATGAGATGAAAAATAGTTATGGGTGGTGCAACAATGGTCAAACTAAAGAAAGGAGGTTACGAGAGTTGTGTTGTTAAGGCAAGTATGGGATTGGATTTTTTTTCCCCAAAAAAAAACTAAAAATAATCTAAAGAGTAAGATTTATGTTTTTTTTTCCTTTTCAAATGAGCCACGAAGATAATACAATACAATAAGGGGAGGGAGAATCGAACCTGAGACCTAATGTACTCAGAACCTCAATGGTCAAGATTTATATTGCAGAATGATTAACGGTTTATAAGTACTATGACTTGAGATTTTAGAATTGGAGGAGGGAAGCTTTCTCAACCTCTTATACATCTTTATATTTATTCTATAAAGATTAAATATTAAAACAAATTAAGATCATCATTTAGAATATAGCAGTGAACTCCAAATAAATGAAACATATCTTCTAATTTTTACTATATATACTACTTATTCTTAGGATTCATAAATCTAACTTATAAATGTAGTTAAAGTTTTCTATTCTCCACAAAATAATTTAGATGTAGTTACTTATTCTTTTTAGGAATGAACTTCATTATTATCTTTCTAATATATGCATAAAAATTGACGTTGATGTTTTAAATGTTGAATATGGTTTGTTTTTGTGACGTCCCCAAATTAAACATATTTCATTGTATGCATTTTCCTTAATAAATCGCTGAGTTAGGACTAATAAATTCGATGATAGGCGCGTTACCGCCGTCCAAAACAACAAGGTTTGAAGAATGTATACTAGAAATAACATAGTTAGGTGTAACTTCAACCACACACAATCACACATTATCAAGCCGTATATAATCAATTGTCAATGCCAAATATGGTTTATAAAGTAACTCATCTCATAATCTGCACCTCCATCCACTGAAGATTTTAAAACACGACTCCAAAATATCCATGTACTATATCATTGATTGATCCCTCCAGATTTCCTTACTCAATTTATTCTCTTCAACTGGTTTACTAGCATGAGGACGATTCGTTGAGCATTTTCCTAAAACAAAACATGGAAAAGATTTCGAAATATGAGCCAAAGCTCAGTACATGCATTCTTGTATTGTTAAATGATCTCTGCATAAACTGGTTGGGCGCCCGCTTTACAATTCATTTTAAGTTAAAATAATGAATGAGATGAATGTAAACTACAATTGCTAGTTATTGTCTGATAGTGAACTAGTTGGGCGCGCGGGTGACTGAAAGGTAATGCCCTGTAACTGATAACTGATGGGGGCACTAATTATGCGATAAATCAGTGATTAAACTGATTCATTGATGTACTTACCAAAATATTATAATTTTGATAAACACATGCTAATTTCTAAAGATACAGACAATGAACGCACCTTAAATCTTTAAAATGCATATGTCACCTAATAATACTTATGCACAATGGGAAAAGATAGACTACGCATGGTTCTGATTGAAAAATTTAATTATAAATGTATGGAGTTAGTAAACTGCATTTTTTCCCATAATTTGTAACTTTGGTAGAAATTTGATAATCAAAAGGCATTTGTAACACAAGTAATTCAATATAAGATGAGTTACACCAACATGATTCGAAGACCAAAGAAATTAAGGAAATTTAACTCAAGGTAAGATAGTGTAGAGCAAAATTGATCAAAATAGAATAATTGAGATTATAAATGGAAGGCTTTGATGGTTACAAATGTAATATGGATTTTTTGATATTTCTGAGATAGATAATAAAGGTTTAAGGCCAAGAGGAATGTAATGAATCAGACCAACTAGGCTCGATAACCACTGTTCTTGAGTCTTAATTCTCCCCATTTTTCAAATTTCATTCTCATACCCATTTAACTCATTGAACTCCCTAAACTTTTCACTTTTCTTCGCAATAACCATAATTATTTAAAAACTTTTGATTAAGCTCCCACATTACTAGTTCACCATCTCGCGATATTTTAGTACCTTTCAAGGTTCACCTTAGAAAATTCATATCTTTCACTCTCGACCTCAATTTGAGACCTAAAATCCCAATATAAAAAGCTTATGAAATTCTGCAACACTTTCATTTATAGTAGAAAACCCAACTACTACAACACGGTTCTTAAAATTAGGCTCAATCGCAATTATGCACAGCTCGGGTCTATCCTATGCAGTCTTAGTAAAACAGCCATAACCTTTTTCCACAAAACTCGAAATGATGTGATTCAAAAGGAATTTTGAAGATAACTCATTGATCTATCTACCCACCAAAAATTACAATTTTTTGACTACCCAAACAGTACCCGTTTGCTCGTAAACAGACCTCTATTTCCAATCTGTTCACAGTCTACTGTCAATGTTTTAACCCCTTGTTTTCCACATGATTTCACTCTGAAATAAGTCCTTAAGATCAGTAAATAATACCTGGTTCTTCTCATCATCTTACATAACCATTTTACCTCAAAATAATTCATAATTATCTTTGCATATGTCCTTCAATTCCTCTCTTTACAAAATCACTCCAAATACACCCATAATCACCTTTGCTTGCATAAATGAGCAAATGGACAACTTTAAATCAATTGGAGAATTTCCACAATTCACCCCTTACGCAAAAATCCCACCAAGCCATTTTTTTTTCAAGTTAAAACACATCCAAGGTTCAGTTTACGCCAAAGTTTATACCAATAACATGCTTGATGCGAATAATAACCCAAACCATGCATGATCACCAAATACTAGCTTATGTCAAACATAAAACATCGGTATCTCATCTCAAGATCACCAAACACACCATCATCATCATCAATAGGTTTAAATATTATCAAATCAAAGATAAAACAATCAAAGTCCAACACCTTAACTTAAGCTTGCATGATCATGGACACCCTTCAACCCTAGCATGCTTCAAGCTTATCCAATCAATTAAAAACATCAAAATAACCCTTGATTCTATCGATCTAATATGATCAACAATCAAAACCAACACAAACAGGAATCAAAACCAAAAATCAACAAGATAGAGTTAAGATTTACTCACTTTAAACTAGAAAAAAGGAGAGAGAAAGAGGAGTGTTGCTTGCTTGCTTGATATTTTGAGTCTTTTACTTGGATGAAAATGATCTAAGTTTTATTTGGTTGAGTTTATATATAGTAAAAGTAGCTTAAGCCAATGAAAATTAAACACATTCAATGATACTTGGTCAAGTAAAATGAAGTAATAGCTTGTTGGGCTAAAATTGACCTAAATGAGTTTGGACCCGAAAAATACACTTTATGCAATTGAAATTTTTCGTAACTCGAAATTAAATTTTTATGATGCTATGAAAAGTAATTTAACGTCTTAAACCATATCTATCAGGGCCTACCATCGATTCACTCGAAATTTTATGATAATTAAAATCTGAATTACCAAGTGGGGGCCTAAATGAAATTTTTTCAACCGGGATGATTAAATGTGAGAGAAAAAAATAACAACACGACTTAATCAAATGAATGAATAAGATTTATGATCAAGCTATTACAGCCTTCCCCTTCTGAAAGAGTTTTGTCCTCAAAACTCATGAACTTTGTTACAAATATGCAAGATTGCTTCAAATAGTTGTGAGTACTTGGCTTTCATTTCTTCCTCAGTTTCCCAAGTGGCTTTTGAGGAGGTATGATTTGCCTAAAATACTTTGATTAAAGATATCTTATTGATGCTTAGCTACTTTATTCTGTGATCTAGTATCTGGATTGTGTGCTCTTCAAGTACTAGACCCTCAATGACCGCAATAGGTTTGGTTATGAGAGTGTGGTTACGATCTGAAATGTACTGCATGAGTTGTGAGGTAAGAAGCACGTTGTACCCGTGTTTGAGTTATACAAGCAGATCTAATCAACAAGTTATGGGATTCAATCTTTCAATAAGCTTGTATGATCCAATAGATCTTGGCCTCAATTTAGCTCGCAGTTTAATCTCCTCATACCCTTAGTGGCGAAACTTCTAAAAAACCTTATCATCTATTGACACTCCAGATGACTCCTACATTTGTAAGCATAGCTTTTCTGTCGGCTCTAATAGTCCATTTTCAAGAGTCTCCTGATGACTGTCATCTCATCGAGTGCTGAAGATGATCTTCGTTACCCAAAAGATGATTTTGTCGACAATGTTTGCTGTCATTTTGCCCTGATATTTCATGTAGATTTTTCTCCGCTAGTAACTCCATAAAATTGACTAGTAGGGGTTTTATACCTTCTTCAAATGCAAAATGTTGGTCCTAGGTCAATGTCTCATCTAAGTCACTCCAGTACAAAGAGTGCTACATTTTCTTCCATATAAAGCCTTAATGGCCATTTCAATGGGGAACTAGTAACCATTGCTGTAAGAAAATTCCATCAACGATAAGTCATCATCTTGATATCCCTTAGAACTCTAGTATACTAACTCTCAACATGTTTCCTAGAATTTGATTCACTTTTTTTTCAGTGTGCCGATCTATATCAGGATGATAAGAACTGCTAGA
Organism: Carnegiea gigantea; assembly: GCA_029747015.1. NCBI lineage: Eukaryota > Viridiplantae > Streptophyta > Magnoliopsida > Caryophyllales > Cactaceae > Carnegiea > Carnegiea gigantea. The sequence goes on along the minus strand of JAKOGI010000123.1, from coordinate 428,152 downwards.
ATTCAATTTAGTTCGAAAGGCTTCTTGAAGTGCTTGCTAAAACAGGCTTGAAATCTCTAATCCCTGTCTGATACCATATTGGTTGGAATTCCATGGAATCAAACTATTCCTTAACATATAGTTGGGCCAGTCTTTTGACTCCCCAATTATTTCGAATTTCCTCCATTTTGGAGTGTTGCAGGATAAATTAAGCGATGACATTTGGTCATTTGCTTGCCCATATGACACTAATTAAATATCAGTTTTCAAGCCCTCCAAAGATATACTCAGGGCATCTGCCACAATATTTTCTTTCTCTGACTGATATTGGATCTGCAGGTCATAATCTTTTAGCAACTCCAATCAACGCATTTGTCTCAAATTGAATTCTTTTTTACTTAAGATATACTTCAAACTTTGATGATCAGTGTAAATCTTACAAGACACTCTATATAAGTAATGTTTTCAAATTCTCAGTGTAAAAACCACAACCACTAGTTCTAGGTCATCGGTAAGGTGTTTTTCTCTCATAAGGCTTGAACTGTATGGGAGGTATAAGTTATCACTTTATCATCTTGCTAACTTGCGGCTTTCTTCAACAAATTGGTCAGGAAAGATGATCTTTGACATTGATAAATTCTTTCCGAACTCGATAATACCCTGCTAAACCGAAAATTTTTTTGATCTTAATAACATTGATGAGCCTTGGACACTTTGTAATTGCTTTCACCTCCTTCAAATCAACTTTAATACATTCCTTTGAAACCACATGTCCCAAAAATACCACTTCTTCTAACCAGAACACATGTTTCTTGTATTTGCTATGTAATTGATGTTCCCTCAAGGTTTGCAACACTGTTCTCAAATGAGTAATGTGTTCGTTTCTGTCTTTGGAGTAAATCAAGATATTGTGTATGAATACCACCTCAAACTTGCCCAAATAGGGTCTAAAAACTATATTCACAAGATCCATAAAGGCTGTTGGAGCATTAGTCAGGCTAAAATGCATCACAGTGAATTCATAGTGACCCAAACCTAGTCCTAAATGCGGTTTGTGAATGTCTTCAAGTAAAATCTTAAGTTGACGATATCCAAATCTCAAATAAATATTGGAAAAGACTCCTGCACCTTACAGTCAACTAAATAAACCACCTATTCGAGGCAATGTTCTTGATGGTGATCTTGTTCAACTTTCTATAATCGACACATAACCTCGAGGTTTCACCCTTCTTGTTTACAAATGGAACTGGGGCACCCCTTGGTGATACACTTGATCTGGTAAATCCCTTCTGTAGTAGCTCATATAGTTAAATCTTTAGTTTTCTAAACTCTGTTGGGGCTATACGACATGGGCCTTTAGAGATAGGTGGGGCACCAGAGATTAATTCGGTCTCAAAATCAACTTCTCTTTGCAAGCAATCCCAATAGCTCTTTAAGAAAACATTTCTAAATTCACAAACTAAGGGCTATCTTCTGCTTTTTCTTCCTTCAGTTGAGTGTCAATAGCACAACACCAATATCTAATATATCCTTGATGTAAGAGATCACTTGTTTTCATAACAAAATTTAAAGGACAAGGTGTTTTTTCTTTTGCCCATAAAACACATTTCTCTCCCTCGTTCTCCCCTTGAAATAGCCTTAAGATCGTCACAATCTATCTTTACCCCATAAGTACACAACCAGCTCATTTTCAGAATGATATCAAAGTTTGACGAGTCAAATTAAATTACAACTCCAGGAAATACTATCTTACCAATAGTAATTGGAGCAAGTTTATAAGAGATAGAACATTAAACTCTAGAGTTATTGGGTAACTTGATTTTATGATTGGTTTTTGTCTTCTTATTTTCAAGGTTCAGTTGCATAGCAAATCGAGTGGATATGACTGAATAAGTGGCAACTAAATCAGCCAATACACAAAATGACTTCAAAATTAAAACGAGAGTCCCAGTAACTATCGTACCAGAGGTGACAGCTTCCTTCATACTCAACATATATGCCATTCCTACAGCTGCGGGCCTTGGAGGTGGGAGCCCTTATCCACAGCCTTCAGTCTTCTAGGACAGATAGCAATGAGGTGTTCTGAGCTACCACACCACATGCATTTATTAGTTCCCACTCAACATTCAAGAGTGGTGTGGTTGGTCCTTTCATCTTTCCCACAGGGTTCCGCTAGACCTGTAGGATAACTCTTGGGAGGAGCAGGAGCAAGCATCTGCCGGTTTACACTGTCGCTCGGAGCTCCCTGCTCAGTCCACTTCCTCAATCAGGTAAAATGTTCTAATGTTCACCTTTTTATCCTTTGGAACCTCCAGTGTTATGAAAATCTTTTCTATCCCTCTAATTCATGCTTCTAGTTCCACTGGGTCATACTTTCCATCATATACTTTAGGATTATATCGCCCACCCTATCTGCTAATTTATTGACTTTATGAGAGATTTCGAAAGGTGCTGGAGCTATTCATTTCGTAAGCTCAGATACCAAGGTCTGTTAATTGTTAGAATTTCCATATTGCTAACCAACTCAGGGGGGAATTGAGGGCATTCCACTAAGGGTTATTGGCATATTACACAAAACTTGATCACCTGACCACTGACCATAATCTGAATTTTCTTCTATGTGAGTATCTGCATTGTTTTACACATATTCTAATATTCTGACTATCCATTCAACTTAGTAATTCAATCAACCGACTACAACTAACATATAAGCTACACATACACAACAGATACAGCTAGCATGACCCAAGTATTATTAAAACATAACACAAAACTTCATTATATCATTGCCATAATTGTTGGTGTATATACATATAAATGGTTCCACAAATAATTTTGCATCCAACTGACCACCCAAGGTTAACCTTTACACGTAACTCCCAACTAAAACACTGCTTAGCCCCAATGGACTAAGTCTGCCATATGTCCAGAAGTAGGCGAGACTAGTCAACACAATCAGAAAGACCTGCCTAACTATATGCAATGTCATAACCTGCACAAAATTCATCTATCCAACTGGCTATATTATATACATGTGGGCTCAAAAAATAATCTATCTGAGATGTCAACATATAATATAAATCAATCTAATCCCTAGATGAGTCATAGCCTAGGTCAGACTCATCCTCAGGCTCCCCACACGAGTCAAAACTGTTGTCTGAAGCACCAATTTCTGCATTCTCTTCATCATGATTAAGTTGATGGTCCTCCCATTTCTGGGTCCTTCTCTGAGTCTTCTATGATGTCACCATTAGAGCTAAACTATGGTGTATCAGGGCAATGTATAACAATATGGACCTCATTTGATCCATCAAATGCAGGAATCCCCTCTCTAGGTTTCGATGGCTTTAGGATGTCAGGCGGCTGAGGATTGCTCGATGCAGGTGGTGATGGTGGGGGAGATACAGAGTGCAATGAAAATATATACTGTAGAATGTCCATGTTATTTCCTATCGGCACAAACTCCTCCCTTAATAACAGTTCCGTGATAATGTTAGCCCAAGGCTCGTGAAACTGAAATCTGGGTTTATCCCATCCCAAGGCTTGAGTCATCATAAAGTCATGATATCAGGTCTTAAACTCGTCCCAAAGACCAATTGTAGATAAGATCCACAATAGCCTACGTGTATGGATGATAAACCTCAAATTTGACCCATTTTCGACTCTAATTCTTCCCCTTTTCTCCTATAATCTTTCGACTAATCTTAGCAAAAAGGGGGGCTGAACACACTTTCTTGACCCATTATGCGCTAAATTGTCCTATCTCTTGATCTGCAGGTCTAAGGTCTAGAAAGTGGGAGTTTTCCGCAGGTTTTGCCAAGAATGACGCCCTGGGATCGATTTCTGACATGAATGAAGCGTCGATGAAGCCCGGGAGAATCATCTGGAGATGCACGGTCCGTTGCAGGGTACGCACGACCGTGCCTCTAAGCCAGGAGTTGCGCACTGTTGAAGCACGACCGTGCGTATGCAACACGCACGGTTGCCCATGCGTATGTAACACGACCGTGCATCACTTATTTTGTCGCGATTTAATCAGTTTCGCAAAGGACAGTTAGAGGGGGATTATTCTTCTATTTTTCTTCCTCTCTTGAGATAGGCGACTTCTAGGGTTCTTAGGTTTACTTTTTGTTGTTATAGAACTCAAAGCTTTGGATTGGATTTCGTCTACGCTTTCAGTAGATTATTGCAGCAAATTATACACAGTACACCTTTCTACCCTTTCTCTTACGTTTTAATTCAAGTTTCGCACTCCTTGGCATATTATTGTTATTGATTGAAGTTGTGATTTTGATTAGAACAATGTTTAGCGGCTAAGTTTCTTAATCTTGGATTGGGTGTAGCCCTTATGATGTGATTTCGATTGTCATTTCTAGGTTTTTGTGAATTTATGCCTAAAGTATAATTGATTTCTCACTTAGCATGCCAGGTGTTCGATGAATTGCCTGAGAGGGTTAAATTCACGTTCTTAACTAGGGTTTAGGAGACTAACGAAAGTTAGGTCCTTTACTTAGAGTAGCTTTGTGAGCGGTTGAATTACTTGACACGAAAGTAGTTGGGGTTTCAATCGGGAATTAAAATTACACGATCTTGTGGTCTTGAGATTCTAGTTTCATGAAAATAGATAACTAGAGTAACCTGACCAGTCTAATGACCTTTGAAAGAAGGCGTAGATGCTTTTAATTGGTAATCATCCCATTTCAATTATCTTGCGGGCAGATTCACATAACCTAGTTTACTTTTTAAGGAACATCATAGTGTGGTGAACCCCAATCCAGGATTCTCTTCATAATTGATTTAGACCCAATAGAAATAGAATCAGTTAAGCTCACTCCATTAGACTTAAGCCTAGATTAAGTGTTAAAGGTTGATTCGGTGATTGAAACCAAGTTCCCTGCGGATACGACCCGTACTTGCCTTTGCTGGCTACAACCGGCACCGTGCACTTGCGGTACATTTTTAACACAACAAGTTTTTGGCGCCGTTGCCGGGGAACTTGTTTGATTTCAACATCGAAAGCGATTTTAAACGCTTGAGATTAGGCTTTTTCCTTTTTCTTTTCCTTTTTCCCTTTCCCCTTTTTCCTCCTTCTTGCTTGTTTTTACTCTTGCTTGAGCCTGCTTACGCTTGGTATAGTTTTTGGCTTTGTATGCACAGGCGCAGTCAGGGGAGTCACCACTTGTTTCCCCTGAATCCTGAAATCGAAGCCACTGCTCGCAAGCAAAGCGGCGCACGAAAGAAGAAACAAGCAGAATCTACAATGGCGGCGCAAGACAACCGCCTCCTAAGGGACTATGCAATGCCTCAGTCGTCGGGTATCACCTCTTCTATAGTGAACCTCGTGGTTGAGGTGAACAATTTCGAGCTGCGCCCGGCACTTATCTCGCTAGTGGAGCGAGACCAGTTCGGTGGGCACCCTTCTGAGAATCCCAACATGCATCTTTGCAATTTCCTTGCGAAGTGTGATACTATTAAGCTCAATGGGATCTCCACCGATGCCATTCGATTGAGGCTCTTCTCTTTCTCTCTGCGGGATAGAGCCAGAGATTGGCTCCAGAATGAGGAGCCAAATACTTTCGCTACCTGGGATGCCCTCTCCAAGGCATTCTTGAGCAAATATTTCCCCCCAGGGAAGACGGCCAAACTGAGGGCCGACATCACTTCATTCGCCCAGCTGCATGGCGAATCTCTATATGAGGCGTGGGAATGATTCAAAGATCTGCAACGCCAGTGCCCTCACCATGGAGTCCCAGATTGGCTTCTCATTCAAACTTTCTACAATGGACTTGATCAGTCCTAAAGATGTCCATTGATGCTGCTGCTGGTGGGGCACTTATGGGAAAGTCCATTGAGGTTGTTAAAGCCTTGCTTGAAGACATGGCTGCTAATAATTATCACTGGTCCAATGAGAGGGCAACCCCCAAGAAGGCAAGTGGGGTATATGGGATTGATGCAGTGGACCTACTAGCTAGCAAGGTTGATGCCTTAGCTCAGCGTTTTGACAGGCTGGGAACTCCTTCAGGGAGTTCAATGGGAGGCTCATCTGGAGCAATGTTTGAGGTTGGGGCACCTTGTGAGATCTGTGGCATTCAAGGCCACATGGCTGTTGAATGTCAAACCGCCTTCCCAGGCGCGGAGCAAGCCAATGCAATGCAAACCTATGGCCAGCGCCCACAAAACAATCCCTACTCAAATACATACAACCGCGGTTGGAGAAATCATCCAAACTTCTCCTACCGCAATAACAACCCCATGCCTCCCAATCCTTCTCAATCCCAACCCCAGCCTCCTGGTTACCAATCCAGGGCTCCTTATGCCCAAGCTCCCCAACAAGCCCCTCAACAACCTCCGCAACAACAACCCAAGTCCAATCTAGAGAGCCTCATGAAACGATTTATAGCTACTCAGACAAAGACCAACGAGGTACTTAGTGAGTCGGTTAACCAGTTGAACTCAAAGTTTGACTCGATGGCCACTCACCAAAGGATGATGGACAACCAGATTGCTCAAATTGCGCAGCAAGTGAGCTATTTATCTAGACCCCAAGGGCACTTGCCAGGTCAATCTGAGACCAATCTCAAGGGTCAGATGAATGCGATCACACTGCGGAGTGGTAAGGAGTTGGAAAGTCCCCCAATGCCTATGAGGGAAGAACGACATGAGATTGAAGATGGGGACGAGGTCATCAAGGCAACCCCTAGTGATGCTATGAGTGAGGGGATCTAGAATGAAAAGCCTAAGGAGGTCGCAACAGAGGGTATCACCCCCCAGGCGAGGCCTTACAAGCCGCCTGTCCCTTTCCCTCAGAGGCTAGTAAGGGTTAGCGAGGAACACAAGTATGGCAAGTTCCTCGAGATGCTAAAGAAGTTTCATATCAATATCCCCTTTTTGGAGGCCATTACCGACATGCCCTCCTATGCCAAATTCTTGAAAGATTTACTCTCCAATGAAGGGAAGTTGCTCGAGAACGCCACTGTGTCACTTACTGAAGAGTGCAGCGCGATTATTCAAAACAAACTCCCCCCTAAGCTTTCAGATCCAGGGAGTTTCTCCATCCCCTGTTCTGTCGGGGACCTAACTATCAGCAGAGCACTATGTGATCTTGGGGCTAGTGTGAGCCTCATGCCGTTTTCCATCTGCAAGAAGCTGCAAGTGGGTGAGCTAAAACCCACCACTATATCCCTGCAGCTGGCTGATCGATCAGTTAAGTATCCTCTTGGTGTTCTTGAGGATGTCCCATTGCAAGTAGGGAAGTTCTTCATCCCATGTGATTTCGTGGTTATGGAGATGGAAGAGGACTCCCGCATTCCCATCATTTTGGGACGACCTTTCTTAGCCACCGCGGGAGCTATAATAGATGTGAAGAATGGCAAGCTCACCCTACAAGTGGGAGATGAGAAGGTAGAATTTAGCTTGCCACAAATCATGAATTCCCCCACTTCAGGCGACTCGTGCTGTAGAGTCGATGTCCTTGAGAAAGCCCTTAACGAGGAGGGCAAGATCAGTTTTTCTGTGGAGGACCCATTGGAGGCCGCCTTACTCGATTGCCATGCCAATGCCTCGAGTCCGGATGAGATGGAGGAGTATGCTCGACTCCTCAACACGTCCACCGCCTACTTGCCTAGGCGATCCCGCAGAGAGCTCCTCAGTGTGGAAGAGTCAGCCCCTAAGGAGAAGGAGGAGTCCCCCGCGAAGGTAGAATTAAAACCTCTACCTGCCTATCTCAGGTACGCTTTTCTGGACCCTTCCCATCAATGTCCCGTTATTGTCAACGCTAACCTAGATGGCCCACAATTGGAATAATTGTTGGATGTGCTTCGTAAGCATAGGGGCGCCATCGGGTATAGTATTGACGATATTCGGGGACTCAGTCCTAGGTTCTGTATGCATCGTATCTTTCTCGATGACAGTCACCGCCCCTCTCGACAACCTCAACGTCGATTAAATCCAAACATGCAAGAGGTTGTCAAAAGGGAGATCCTAAAACTACTTGATGCTGGGATTATCTACCCTATCTCCGATAGTGAGTGGGTGAGCCCAGTCCAGGTAGTTCCTAAAAAGGGAGGCATGACTGTCATAAAGAATGAGCGCGATGAACTCATTTCTACTAGGACCGTTACCGGGTGGCGAATGTGCATTGATTATCGCCGATTAAATCAAGCCACCCGGAAAGATCATTTCCCTCTCCCTTTTATTGACCAAATGTTGGAAAGGTTGGCAAGGCACTCCTTTTTCTGTTATCTGGATGGCTATTCGGGGTTCTTTCAAATCCCTATCCATCCTGCTGACCAGGAAAAGACAACCTTCACGTGCCCGTATGGCACCTTTGCATATCGAAGGATGCCATTTGGATTATGTAATGCCCCCGTCACTTTTCAACGTTGCATGACGGCTATATTCTCTGACCTTATTGAGAACATCATGGAGGTGTTTATAGATGACTTCTCCGTCTATGGAGGTACCTTCTCTCTTTGTTTGGAAAATTTAACCCGGGTACTCCATCGATGTGAGGAAGTCAATCTAGTACTGAACTGGGAAAAATGTCACTTTATGGTGCAGGAGGGAGTAGTATTGGGCCACGTTATATCTGCTAGGGGCATTGAGGTGGACAGAGCTAAAGTTGAGGTTATCGAGCGATTGCCCCCTCCTACTTCTGTTAAGGGGGTGCGGAGTTTCCTTGGTCATGCGGGGTTTTATCGCCGCTTTATCAAGGACTTCTCCAAGATTGCCAAACCTCTTACTCAGCTGCTCACCAAAGATGCAACGTTTGTTTTTACTGATGAGTGCCTTGAGGCTTTTTGCAGGATCAAGCAGGCTCTGATTTCTGCCCCTATCATACAACCGCCAGACTGGAATCTCCCATTTGAGGTCATGTGCGACGCTAGTGACCATGCGGTAGGGGCCGTTTTGGGGCAACGGAAAGATAAGAAGCCCGTAGTAATCTACTACGCCAGCAGAACCTTGGATGAGGCCCAGCAGCATTATACCACGACTGAGAAGGAGTTGCTTACGGTCGTGTACGCAATCGAGAAGTTCCGCCCTTACCTCCTATGTTCCAAGGTCATTGTGTACACCGACCATTCGGCACTCAAGTACCTCCTTCAAAAGAAAGATGCCAAACCTCGCCTCATACGATGGATTCTGCTACTCCAGGAGTTTGACCTGGAAATTAAGGACAAGGCAGGGGCAGAAAATGTAGTGGCTGACCACCTCTCCTGGCTCACTGTGGAGAGCCAATGTGCCCCCATTGATGATGCTTTCCCTGACGAGCATCCCTTGGCGCTCTCATTGAGGCAAGCCCCTTGGTTCGCTGACATCGCCAATTACCTGGCCTCAGGAGTCATATCACATGACCTATCATCTCACCAGAAGAAGAAATTCTTCTATGAGATCAAGTCTTACTTCTGGGAGGAACCTTTCTTGTACAAGCTATGTAAAGATGGGGTCTACAGGCGTTGCCTCCCTGAGGAGGAGGTCCAGAGCATGATTTCTCATTGTCACGACTCTCCAAGTGGAGGGCACGCCAGTGCCTCCAAAACTGCAGCCCGAATACTCCAAGCTGGCTTCTTCTGGCCATCCCTTTTCAAGGATGTGTACACATATGTTCGATCCTGCGATCGCTGTCAGCGGACCGGGAACCTATCCAGGAAGAATGAAATGCCTCTCAACTTCATCCTGGAAGTGGAGATTTTCGATGTGTGGGGGATCGACTTCATGGGTCCTTTCCCGTCTTCAAGAGGTAATAAATACATCCTTGTCGCAGTAGACTACGTCTCCAAGTGGGTGGAGGCGGTGGCTAGTCCCACTAATGACTCCAGGGTCGTGGCGAAGCTTTTCAAGAGGATTATATTCCCATGTTTTGGAGTCCCGAGGGTCATAATCAGTGACAATGGCCCCCACTTTGTAGAGAAGAGATTGGAAGCTCTATTGAAGAAGTATGGGGTGCATCATAAATTTGGGCTTAGCTATCACCCCCAGACTAGTGGCCAAGTGGAAATCTCAAATCGTGAACTCAAGGCCATTCTGGAGAAAACAGTAGCGCGATCGCGAAAGGATTGGGTGGATAAGCTTGATGACGCTCTTTGGGCCTACCGCACGGCTTTCAAGACCCCTATAGGTACCACCCCCTTTCGCCTTATCTATGGCAAGCCTTGCCACCTCCCCATCGAGCTGGAACATAAGGCTTATTGGGCCATCAAGCACCTCAATTTCGACTTGAAGTTGGCGGGGGAGAAAAGGCTGCTACAACTGAATGAGCTGGAGGAAATTCGGTATGATGCCTATGAGAATTCGAGGCTCTATAAAGAGCGAGTTAAAAGGTGGCATGATCGGTTCATAATCCGACGAGAGTTTCGGGAAGGTGATTTGGTTCTCCTCTTCAACTCTAGATTGAAGCTTTTTCCTGGGAAGCTTCGATCACGATGGTCGGGTCCCTTCACCGTGCTCAAGGTCTACCCTTATGGCGCTGTTGAGATTGGCATGGAAGCCACGGGGTCATTCAAAGTGAACGGTTCCCGACTTAAGCACTATATTGCTGGAGAACCAATAGAGGGAAAGGTCTCATATGACTTGCCTACTGTGGTTTCTACCTAGGTGTCATCTATGGTCAAGCTAACGACCTAAAACAAGCACTTCTTGGGAGGCAACCCAAGTTTTATTGCTTTCAAAAAAAAAAAAGAAAAAAAAAGAAGAAAGAAAAGAGAGAGAAATGCACGGCCGTGCAACAGTGACGCACAACCGTGCGTCAGGCCCCGAATGCACGCACGCCTGGACGCCCCACCGCGCGCCTCCGCTGTGCGGAAACCAAGACCGCACGGTATACCGTGCGCTATAAGCACGACCGTGCGCTCCTCTTTAAAAAGCAAATCTGCCTTTCTCTCCACCATCTTCTCTTTCTCTCCCTCTCCTCTCTCTCGGCCGCCGTCGCCGCAGCCCACCGGTGCCCACCCCGGCGACCGGTCTCGCGCCGCCGACCGACCTCCTCGCGTGCGCCCTCCGTTCCCGGTACTCTCTCTCCTTTTCTCTCTCTCTCTCTCTCTCTACCCCCACTCCCTCTTTCCCTCTCTGTCCCGCGCGACTCGCGCCTGGGTCGCCGGTCACTCTTTCCCCTCCCCAACCGACCCCGGACCACCCCTACAAACCCTGCGAACATCATCTATGACGATGAGGAGGCCGATGCCGCTGGAGCCCCCTTTGATGATGGCAGCGACCATGGGTCCGCTGACGAGGACGAGGACCTCCCTCGGGCTCGCGGTGGTCCACGGCGCGCCCCTGGCCCTCCTGACGCGGGTCCCTCTCACCGTTCTTCAGTTCCACCTGCCAGCCCTATGAGTCCTTCGCTTCTTCAGATGGTTTTAGACCGTCTTGACTAGTTACACGTCCAAAACCAGGAAATCCTTCGCAACCAGCAACACATGGCCCACCTAGTTTACTATGCTTATGAGACCCATTACTGGCCATATCCGCCCCCTGACTGGTGGCTGCGAGGACCCCCCGGGCCTTCTTGACTGTCCCTTCCCTCCTTTCTCCCTTCCTTTTCTTTCATTGCGGACAATGACCGGCTCAAGTAGGGGGGACCGCGAGTCCGCTGCTTGTATATAGGTAGTTGCATTTTCATTCTCCTTTTTTTTTTTTAAATTTTTGCATCTAGAGCATGTAGTTGCATTTTCTTTTTATTTTCCTTTCACATGCATATAGCGTAGTGCATTTAGCATAGGTATTTGCATCGCAAGGATGACTTGGAGAGTTGGACGCGCGCAAGCCTACGAGGTAATCTCTAACCCTTCCTCTCTTTCTTTTCTCTTGTGTTTTTATTGCTTTCGTAGCTAGTTTTATGCTTTTCCCCTGAAAAAAAAGAGGAAAATTTTGAAAACCCCCCTCCTATGACGATAATCAAGGCGTAGAGGATCAGTTGGTTGATCTGGTTGTGCATGCTTGTGGACTATTCGTGGCTAAATGCTTTTACCTGATGACTTTCGAAACGTTTTGACCCCATTGCTTGATTCGCATTCCTATATGCCATTGAAATCCTCTCCTCATGATTGACCATTTTATCTAAGTAGGACATCTTTTGGGGTTAGTCGTGCTGTTTAGTAGTGTAACCCGTGAGACTTTGAGCCTATAGACTAATCCATCACTTTAGTCTCATCTCTCCTTTCATGTGTATCTCTTCTACGATTACATCTCTAGAACTTGTTGGGATTCTCTTTGAAATCGCATTTTAGCATGTGCATAACGATGAAATGATAGAGGCATTCATTTGTTCTTGAGCTACATAGCCAAATTACCACCTGTGATGTAATGTTTAACCCTTTGCTTACCCCTTTGAGCCTTATCCGTTTGTTGTGAACCTCTCACTATTAGCTTTTGGCCTAAACACATCTCCTATCTTTAAGCCAAAGCCAGTAGAGCAACACTTCACTGTTTGGCGGGTAATTTTTGGGTATCATTGTGGTTACTTTGGCATGTAATGGGATGTATCATGGTCATCATTCGGGAAACTTGCTTATTGCTATTGTGCGTGCCAATCACTCTCTTTCTTGTTTCGTTCAAAAAAAGAAGAAAAAAAAAAAGAAAGAAAGGAAAAAAAAAAGAGAGAGAGAGAGAGAGAACCAAAGAGAGGAATCAGAAACAAAAGTGTTTGGCATGTTAATCTAGTGTATTCTCGATAATCCCATGGGTTTAGAGCGTGTTTGCAATCATATTGAGAGTGTGATATCACTTGTTTAAGTGTTGGTTGCTCACTAGCTATGGCTTTTAGCTTCACATTTCCCAAACTGTTTGTCCCTCTCTTACCTGTACCCTTAGCCCCGTTTCAACCCTGCAAAGTCCTCTTGATTGTGGTTGTGCATTTTGCATTTTAGCGGTGGAGAATTGAGAATCCTACCAAGCCTATGGTAGATTGTTGTAGTGGAAGAGAGTTGAGTGAACCACTTTACATCCAAACACATGCGAGGAAGTGCACATACTTGTCCCTTCTATGAGAGTCACTACCACGCCTTCTGACCCACTGCTTATTTGAATGTGTTTTGATTTGGGGAGGGGTGTGATATGGTAAGATGAGATGTTGATTTGGGCACGTGGTCTACCTAACGATTTGAAAAGAATTTGAAAACTGTATTTATGCCTCAAACTAGCCCACCAGCTGTGCGCATCGCTGTTCGATCTGACTGATCCCTTATTTGCCTTGCCTGAGGAGGCGGATAGCTATAGGTTATTAACTCCCTCCCGATCTATTCATGTTTCAGTCTTGCTTGGGGACAAGCAAGCGCTAAGTAGGGGGGAGTTGATAAACCTCAAATTTGACCCATTTTCGACTCTAATTCTTCCCCTTTTCTCCTATAATCTTTCGACTAATCTTAGCAAAAAGGGGGGCTGAATACACTTTCTTGACCCATTATGCGCTAAATTGTCCTATCTCTTGATCTGCAGGTCTAAGGTCTAGAAAGTGGGAGTTTTCCGCAGGTTTTGCCAAGAATGACGCCCTGGGATCGATTTCTGACATGAATGAAGCGTCGATGAAGCCCGGGAGAATCATCTGGAGATGCACGGTCCGTTGCAGGGTACGCACGACCGTGCCTCTAAGCCAGGAGCTGCGCACTGTTGAAGCACGACCGTGCGCCTGAACCGTGCGTAAGCTGAGACACGCACGGTTGCCCGTGCGTATGCAACACGACCGTGCGTCACTTATTTTGTCGCGATTTAATCAGTTTCGCAAAGGACAGTTGGAGGGGGATTATTCTTCTATTTTTCTTCCTCTCTTGAGATAGGCGACTTCTAGGGTTCTTAGGTTTACTTTTTGTTGTTATAGAACTCAAAGCTTTGGATTGGATTTCGTCTACGCTTTCGGTAGATTATTGCAGCAAATTATACACAGTACACCTTTCTACCCTTTCTCTTATGTTTTAATTCAAGTTTCGCACTCCTTGGCATGTTATTGTTATTGATTGAAGTTGTGATTTTGATTAGAACAATGTTTAGCGGCTAAGTTTCTTAATCTTGGATTGGGTGTAGCCCTTATGATGTGATTTCAATTGTCATTTCTAGGTTTTTGTGAATTTATGCCTAAAGTATAATTGATTTCTCACTTAGCATGCTAGGTGTTCGATGAATTGCCTGAGAGGGTTAAATTCACGTTCTTAACTAGGGTTTAGGAGACTAACGAAAGTTAGGTCCTTTACTTAGAGTAACTTTGTGAGCGGTTGAATTACTTGACACGAAAGTAGTTGGGGTTTTAATCGGGAATTAAAATTACACGATCTTGTGGTCTTGAGATTCTAGTTTCATGAAAATAGATAACTAGAGTAACCTGACCCGTCTAATGACCTTTGAAAGAAGGCGTAGATGCTTTTAATTGGTAATCATCCCATTTCAATTATCTTGCGGGCAGATTCACATAATCTAGTTTACCTTTTAAGGAACATCATAGTGTGGTGAACCCCAATCCAGGATTCTCTTCATAATTGATTTAGACCCAATAGAAATAGAATCAGTTAAGCTCACTCCATTAGACTTAAGCCTAGATTAAGTATTAAAGGTTGATTCGGTGATTGAAACCAAGTTCCCTGCGGATACGACCCGTCCTTGCCTTTGCTGGCTACAACCGGCACCGTGCACTTGCGGTACATTTTTAACACAACAATGGACCACAACACTATGAAACTCAGAAATGGGGTCTGCATGTAGGCTATCATACTAGCACATAGTAAAGAGATGTGAATGGCCACAAAAGTATCTGACATCATATTTACTGCATATGGATCCATCTAACAAGGAGGAATATAAGTAAAGAACATAGGAGAGATAAACAGGCATTTCTACTGTCATAAATCTCTAATGTCATAAATATATTAATAGCCCTCACTAACCAACCTTCTCACGCTCTAATCTCTACTCTCCATACTCCATATCCTATCAAAGAAAATTAACCTAGCTCTGATACCAAATCTGTAATGCCCTCAAATTAAACATATTCCACTGTATGCATTCTCTTTAATAAATCCCTGAATTAGGACTAATAAACTCGATGATAGGGGCGTTACCGCCGTTCAAAAGGACAAGGCTTAAAGTATGTATGCTAGAAATAATATAGTTAGACATAGCCTCAACCACACACATTTACACATTATCAAACCGTATACAATCAATTGTTAATCCCAAATATGGTTCATACACCATAATAAAGTATTTTACCTCATAATCTACACCTCCATCCACTGAAGATTTCAAAATACGACTCCAAAATATGCATGTACTATATCATTGATTGATCTCTTTGGATTTCCTTACTCAACTTATTCTCTTCAACTGGTTTGCTAGCATGAGGGTGATTCACTGAGCATTTTTCTAAAACAAAACATGAAAAAGATTTCAAAATGCGAGCTGAAGCTCAGTATATGCATTCCTGTATTATTAAATGATCTCTGTATAAATTGGTTGGGCATCACTTTGCAATTCATTTTAAGTTAAAAAAGTGAATGAGATGAATATAAACTGCAACTGCTAGTTATTATCTGATAGTGAACCCCCTTGATGTTGTTACGATCTATGGATAAGTGTACACCTGCCAAGCCGATTGGGGACCTGACTTGAAGCCACGCGGGTAACTAAAAGATAATGCCCTATAACTGATAATTGATGGGGTCATCAATTATGTGATAAATTACTGATTAAATTGATTCATTGATGTACTTACCAAAATATTATAATTTTGATAAATACGTGCTGATTTCTAAAGATACATGCAATGGACATATCTGAAGTCTTTAAAATACAATGTCACTTGATAATACTTATGCACAATGGGAAACGATAGATTAGGCTCGGTTCTGCTTGAAAAATTTAATTGTAAATATATGGAATTAGTAAACTGCATTCGTCCCACAATTTGTAACTTCAGTAGAAATTTGATAATCAAAAGGCATTTGTAACACAAGTAATTCAATGTAAGGTGAGTTACACCAACATAATTCGAAAACTAAATAAATTAAGGTCATTTAACTCAAAGTAAAATAGTGTGGAGCAAAATTGATCAAAATAGAATAATTGGGATTATAAATGGAAGGCTTTGATGGTTACAAATGGAATATGGGTTTTTTGATATTTCTGAGATAGATAATAAATGTTTAAGGCCAAGAGGAATGTAATGAATCACACCAACTGGGCTCGATAGCCACTGTTCTTGAGTCTTAATTCTCTCCATTTCACAAATTTCATTATCATACCCATTTAACTCGTTGAACTCTCTAAAATTTGTATTTTCTTCACAATAACCATAATTATTTAGAAAGTTTTGATTAAGCTCCCACATTACTAGTTCACCATCTCGCGATATTTTAATACCTTTTCAAGATTCACTTTAGAAAATTCATATCTTTCCCTCTCGACCTCAAATTGACACCTAAAATCCCAATATAAAAAGCTTAAGAAATCCTATAACACTTTCATTTATAGCGTAAACCCCAACTACTACAACACGGTTCTTAAAATTGGGCTCCATCGCAACTGTACACAGCTCAGGTCTATCTTGCGCAGTCTTAGTAAAATAGTTATAACTTTTTCCGCAGAACTCGGAATGAGGTGGTTCAAAAGGCATTTGGAAGATAACTTATTGATCTATTTACTCACCAAAAATCACAATTTTTTGACTGCCCAAGCAGTACCAGTTTGCTCATACACGGACTCCTGTATCTAGTCTATTCACAGTCTACTGTCCATGTTTTCACCCCTTGTTTTCCACATGATTTTCCTCTGAAATTAGACCTTAATATCAGTAAACAATACTTGGTTCTTCTCATCATCTTACATAACCATTTTACCTCAAAATAATTCATAATTATCTTTGCATATATCTGTCAATTCCTATCTTTACAAAATCACTCCCTTGCATAAATCAGCAAATGAACTTCTTTTAAATTAATTGAGAAATTTCCATAATTCACCCTTGTATGCAAAAATCCCACCAATCCATTTTTTTAAAAAGTTAAAACACATCCAAGGTTCATTTTGCACCAAGGATTATATGAATAACATGCTTGATGCGAATAATAATCCAAAGCATGCATAATCACCAAATCCTAACTTATGTCCAACATAAAACATCAGTGTCTCATCTCAAGATCACCAAACACACCATCATCATCACCAATAGGTTTAAAGATTACCAAATTGAAGATAAAACAATCAAAATCCATCACCTTAACTTAAGCTTACATGATCATAGATACCCCTCAACCATAGCATGCTTTAAGCTTATACAATCAATTAAAAACATCAAAATAAACCTTGATTCTACCAATCCAATATGATCAACAATCAAAACCAACACAAATAAGAATCAAAACTAAAAATCAACAAGATGGAGTTAGGGTTTACTCATTTTGAACTAGAAAAAGGAGGAGAGAGAAAGAGGAGTGTTGCTTGTTTGCTTGATATTTTGAGTCATTTGCTTGGATGAAAATGATCTAAGTTTTACTTGGTTGAGTTTATATCTAGCAAAAGTAGTTTAAGCTAATGAAAATTAAACACATTCAATGGTGCTTAGTTAGGTAAAATGAAGTAATAGCTTGTTGGGCCGGAATTGGGCCTAAATGAGTTTGGACCCGAAAAATACACTTTATGCAATTGAAATTTTTCGTAGCTCGAAATTAAATTTTTGTGATGCTATGGAAAATAATTTAACCTCTTAAACCATATCTATCAAGGCCTACTATCGATTCACTCAAAATTTTGGGATAATTAAAATTCGAATTGCAAAGTGGTGGCCGAAATAAAATTTTTTCAGCCGGGATAATTAAATGCGATAATTAAAAGTGAGAGAAATAAGATAACAACACGACTTAATTAAATAAATAAATATGATTTATGGTCAGGCTATTACAGTTTTTATAATTTTGTCTGCAAAAAAAAATTAATTCTAAAAATGTTAACATTTTCAACTGTATATATAATTTATTGGGTGATCTTTTATTTTTTTAAAAATTTAACTATATGACCTACTGGCCTACGGAAATTGATGAGATGAAAAATAGTTATGGATAGTGCAACAACAGTTAAACTAAAGAAAGGAGGTTACGGGAGTTGTACTGTTGAGGCAAGTATGGGATTGGATTCTCCCCCCTAAGAAAACTAAAAATAATCTAAAGGCTAAAATTTATGTTTTTTTTGGGTTTCAAATAAGCCACAAAGGCGGTACAATACAATAAGAGGAGGAAGAATCGAACCTGAGATCTAATGTACTCAAGACCTCAATGGCTAAGATTTATGTTGTAGAATGATCAACAATTTATAAGCACCATTACTTGATATTTTAGAATTGAATAACAAAAATTTTCTCAATCTCTTATATATCTTTACATTTATTGTATAAAGATACGTGATCGTTGTGTGAACTTGGACGCTCATCGCTCAACATTGAAAGTTGAAGCATATTTTTATTTCATTTTTATTTATGCAGTGTTTAGGTGTTACATGCCTAGAAGGCCAGAACTATAGAAGACATTAGTGAAAGATGGGCGCTTAACAGTGGACTATGTGTGCAAGCAGATAAGCTTACCTAAAATGTCGGATTACTAATTGAACGAGTCAATACATTATTGGCTCATGCAGAGCATATTAATGAGTAGGAGCCAGTTGGTCACTGTTTAATACATGTTCAATGACCTGATAAATATATATTTAATGACCCGATATTTTTATCATCCTTATTACGTACCAATAGCTTAATACATAACATTAATTATTACATAATTTTTTGGATAAGTAGACTCCATCTTAGAACAGATTCAGAGTAGGTTTACCTTAAATCTGTGAAACCAGACCCATTTAAACACATGGAAAAGATCGACCCACTTATTAATGGACTGTCATGAGCTAACCTAATCTACTTTATCAATGGCCTGACCAAGCTTGTGTCCCTCCCTTACTGTTCAAGCTTGGTTTAGCCTAGTCCGAACTCAGCTTTGGATCAGATTTGCCGCAGATGTTTGTTAGGCTCAACCAAGTTGATAATTTACAAATACAATTAACATTTATGAAAAAATTAGAAAGATATAAGCCCCATGGATATATGTCGTCCATAAATTTTGTTCTGTTTTTAGACCTACAATTTTTTGTAATTATTAATGATGGATTGTTGAATTTAAGGTGGCGACTGGCGAGGGGATAATACTAGTGATGACAACGGGGCGGGTTGGGCACGAGTGCATATTCTCCGTCCCTATTCCTGCTCAACTCCCCAAACCCCCCCATCCCTGCCCCGTTCCCGGTTGCGGGAGAAAAAAAAAAAATCCTCTCCATCTCCCTCCCCATCCTTAGCGATGATTCAATCTCCGCTACGGGCCCCAACGGGGATTTGCATATGCAATTTTTCTCCATTTTATGTGAAAACTATATTATAAATTGAACCTTGGATGAAAGACTAAGTTATCCAGGGCACCTAACTCAATTAATTGTACAAAGCTCTTGTAGGCTCCATGCAATACAAGTCTGACAATTTTCATCAAAGTTTATAATCCAATCAAAAGTAAAGTTTAACAAGTCCATGTAACACAAGTCTAACATCAATGTACAAATTACACTACCCAACCAAAGTTTAAGAAGCCACACACAACGCAACCCAATCGAAGTCTAAGAAGGAAAAGAGGAATTATATAGTGTTTAAGCTTTTTAAAGTAACTTTATCTATTTAACCTTAATCTTATGTTCATAACTGAATGATTTATATGTAATTTTAGTTATAAACAGGAACAAAGATGTATTTTTTCCCTCAATCAGGAATGGGGAATAGGGGATAAGGATGGGATTTTTCCTCAATTGGGTAAGCGGTTAAGGAAACGGAGTAAAATTTTGCCCCGTCCCTGCCTCATCTCCTGCTCAGGGATTGAATCTCATCCGCATCCCCATCTCCATTGGGGATCAAAAATTTTTCCCAAGGCGGAGCGGGGCCCAATGGGGACGTGGATTTCCCGCCCCAGTGCCATCTCTTGAATAATACACCGGCAAAGGTTTTTTGTTCAGATTTCTCAGTCCAACCTTTAATTAATCTGCCATATTGAGATCCAAATAGCTTAATTAATGGGTCAACCCTAACATTAATCCGGCCCATGACCCACACAAGGTTTGATCATCATGCGCGATTAGGTGGTTTGGTTTATGGTAGTCACCGCATCCAATTAATGTGTTAGAGGGCCTTCCGGAAGTGTCTTGGGCTGATCTGTGGAGAAAGGGAGGTACTTGGGTTGTGATGGAATACGCAGGTTCAAATTTATTTCACGCAATTTTACCTTTGATTGAGAGCATTGTCTTTTAAAACCAGCATTAGGAATTTGATTAGGTTTATTTTTTACAATTAATCAAGTTTATCTAATACAAAAGGGGAAAATATCAGAGATTCTTCAATTTTATCTGATGAAATTTTATCTAACGCAACAGCGATAAAATAAAATAAAACAAAACTAGAGTGCACGCATGATTATGAAAGATGCCAGTTGCTTGCAATTGCTTTTTTTAATAATTAAACTTCAATTGCTATTTTAATAGTAATAGGTTTCTGTAATTAATTTTTTTAAAAAAAAACACAAAGAACCGGAAAAAGGGGAGGAGAGAGGAAGGCTAATAAGATTTCGGGGTATTTAACAACTTTTTGGAGAGCTTTTTGACGAAAAAGAACTTTTTTTGATCAAATTAGTTGTTTGACCTAGTGAAAAAGCTAATTTAAATATTTGGTAGAATAACATTTTGGAAAAGTTTTTTGGGTCTAAAAAGCTAATCTGAAAAGGCTAATTTGATTAGCTTTTTGAAAGAGCTTCTTAGGAAATTGGTTTTTTGTCTCACAACTTTGTTAGAAACCGTTAATATCACTAAACAGTTTTTCTACAAACAGCTAATTCAAATAGCTAATATAAACAGCTAACAGCTGACATGGCCTTCATTCTATCTCTTATTAACCTGTAATATATGCCTTATAACATCATTGTTATTATTTACTTATCTCCTCCCAACAACATTATTAAAATTTAAATTATTTCTATCTCTTGAAAGCTGCAACTTAATTTATACATCAATGGCAGAGCAAAATCAGAGTAATGCAAGTGATGAGCTTGAAGCTACTCGTCAAGTTTTTCGATTCTTGTCCGCCTGGCATGCGATTCTAACCTACCGATTCAGAGCTCATCCCCCATTACTTAATTACTGCCTAAAATCAATGGCTTATCACTTCACAAAAATATGATCATCCATAGGGTTAATATATATTAAAACAATCCGGACTACCTCACTGGTACGTTATATTGTAATCGAGTTCGAATTGGATTAATGTTCATTTTCTTAACTTCGTTTCTTTTTACCTACATCGAAAATTTTTTTGGGTTATCAGTTTGGGTACAATTCATGGGTTTTGGGATTTTGGGTATTCAATGAGGAATTTTTTTTATTTTTTTATTTTTTTACATAGCAACATAGGGTCCAAACTCACAAAGAAAAGGCTATTCATTTATGTCTTTTTGAAACTTCAAACCAGCCCTTTTTTTTTTCTTTTTTTGGTTGCCTAGAGAGCATAGTAGATGCAACTGGACGCTCATGTGTGTGTGTGTGTGTGTATATGTATATATATATATATATATATAATATATATATATATATATATCATCAAAGGGAAGCAATCATAACAATTTTTGCAGTTTGATATAGGGTAATTGACTTCCTTCTTTAAGTTGTGGAGCTTTTAGCCCTTGCCTCTATGACAATACAGATATGGCTTTGTGAATTTTAAGTTCCTAATGACAAGGGGGAAGAAAAGGTTGAAAATGAAACTAGGTAATCAGATACCCGAGAAACTAAACCGAAATTTTTCGGTACCCGAATTTGTGAAACCCGAAATTTTTGGTTCGGTTTTGTTTCATGTTTTTGCCTATGCAAAAATTCGGGTAGCCGAACCGAATTCTATTTTGGTTCGGGTCCAGAACCGTGAACAACCCCTACTTGTCATGAGAAGAGCACGATGGGCTTGGACATCACATGGGCCAGTGGGCTGGGCGTTGGCACATGGTGATGATGCCGGGCAGTAATGAGGAGAAACTCGCTGGGCTTGGCGTGATGATCTGATGTTCGCTTAGTGGGCTGATGCTGCTGGGTGGTTCACTGGTAGCAGGCCCACATGGGCTGGCGCTGACTTAGCGGGTCCTTGGAGACGTTTCAGCAGTGAGCCCATTTACTTCTAATAGGAGACAGAGGAAGGGTTGAGTGGGTGTGGCGGATGAATGATGGGCCTGGACTAGTGTTTGCACCATTCCTTCTCAACACATGGATTTGCATCCGAATTTATATCTTCTCCATCACCTTCAATTATACCAATTATGCATCAATTACGTTCAAGGGCCGACTCAACCAAAAGCTTAAATTAATGGTTGAAGGACTAGGAATAGGTTTATGTTTTAATACGACATCTGACGCGAATGCCCTTTGGGTTTGAAGCGTGGATGCTGCGAAGACCCACCATACCTTGCACTATAAATCAATATTGGACCGCCGAGACTTAAACTCAAGATCTATCGTTCATAAAGGCTTTCATACCATGTTCAAAGTCCAACTCAACCAAAAATTTAAGCTGATAGTTAAAGACAAAGGAATAGGTTTACAATCTAACAAATTCTATATCAAAATATATAGCATAGATGAGTAATTAGTCACAGAATGAGTTCAAATATACATACGAAAATAAAGGTCTGTTTAGATGGGGAGTAGAGGAGTGTAAAGAAAAGTATAGAAGAGTAGATACTCCTCCGTATCCTTGTTTGGGAGTAACAAGCGGAGATTAACGAGGGATAAGGAGGAGTAACTTTTACTCCTCCTTACTCCCCATTTTCCGTCATTTTCTTACTCGCTAATTTGGAGTGTAAGGAGGAGTAAGTGAAGAGTAAGGATGATAATTTAACTTATTTGCTCCTATAAATTTAACTATAATATATTTCAATATATTTTGTAAGGACCCTTATTTACTCTTACTCCTATAACTTACTCTCCTTCCAAACAGACCCTAAAAGTCATCACTTATCAGCATCACTCAGTGACAGGTCCATTAAAAACTTCCATCTCATCATGTAAGAAACATTAATCTCCAGGGAAGACCGACTCTCATTCATCATCATGCCTTGCCCCTTGAGGATGAAGTAATATTCATCTCCTGGAAGCTCAATTTTCCTACTACTTTGCAATGCGACTCCTATATCGTCCTCGTCAGCACCTTTAATATGGGTTTTCAGGAACAAACATGCCATGATTCATAGCAGAAAGGGTGAAAATATGTGAGATTCACAGAAAGATTAGTTGAAAATGTTGGAGTAATGGGACCCCAAAAGGGTGTTTACTTACTCTTTCTATCTCTTTTGTTGTCCCACATGGAACCTTTGGGTGTGGCTTAATGAATTTATATATTCCACTCTTCTTGCACTTGTCGAATAACTAGAAGCCATGTTTTAAGGGGGATGAGGGGACTTGGGCTGCTGCCCGCCCGTCCGGGTTGGGCGCAGGCTGTGGGCTGTGGGCCTTACACTATATTTTTTAGAGGAATTTTCAAGAGGACTAATTGCGCATGAGCTGTCGTAATCCTAACGGCTAGTTCACTAAGTCCTCCTCCATCTCCGCCTTAATCACCATGATCCTCTTCCCATTAATGCTTTAGTTACATTATTCTCTCCTGATTTTCTGCCCCCATTTCATGCCTTTCTCTATGGCTTGGTTGATAGTTTTCTCTACTCTAATCTACTATAAAAAGGACTCTACTGCAACTCTGTAGAACACACACAAAACAAATTCTCTCTTCTCCTCTCTACTTCCTGGGCATACAATCTCCTATACTCCAAAGCTTCTCCCTCGAGTGCACGAGTGCGAAGCCAGCTGTGTTAAACCTTGGAGAGTTTTTTCGCCATAACGATTTGCACCTAAGTCGGGCGAATTAAGCTTTCAGGTCAGTGGTTCATACCACGACACAGGTCGTCTCCTTGTCCCTCCAGCAGCTATTATTTTTCATTTTTCTAACAATCTGAAAGCTTAATACAATGGTTGCTGCTTCAAAAACTCTCCCTAAATTGAACCTCTTGATGGAACCAATTATAAACGTTGGTATCAAAAATTGCTTCTTTGCTTTGAGCAACTTGAGATCGACTACGTGCTCACTACTGATCTCCCTGATGAAGGCGACACAGTTACTGATTCTGAACCTGTAACTTCTATGGTTCTTAAAACTCCTTCTGTTCCTCTTGACGAAGCCACAAAGAAGAAATTCAAGAGGGACAATAAACTGGCTCGCAGTTATCTACTAAATAATATGTCTAACCCTTTGCTTGATATGTTTGTAAGCTTTAAATCTGCCAAGGTCATTTGGACCAAACTTGAGACAAAATATGGTTCAGATGATGCCGGGAAAAGAAAATATGTCGTCGGTAAATGGCTACAGTTCCAGATCATGGATGACAAACCCATCATGGAACAAGTTCACGTCTACGAAAACCTGTGTGCTGAAGTTCTAGCAGAAGGCATAAGGATGTGCGAAATCCTCCAAGCCAACGTGCTAATAGAAAAATTTCCACCATCCTGGAACGATTACAGAAACCACCTCAAACATAAGAAGAAAGATCTCATACTGCAAGAGTTAATCAGCCATATGCGGACTGAGGAGGCAAACCGGCTGAAAGATAAGATGTCTTCCCTTTCTTTAAATTCTGTTAGTTCTAACTTGGTTGAATCTGCTGTGCAAACAAACAAAGACAGGTTCAAAGGTAAAGGGAAGAAATTTCAGAAGCCAACTCAAAATATTAGGAATCAAAATCCTGCTAACAAAAGGATTCAGAAGCCCAAGGTGGTGTGCTATGTGTGCGGCAAGCCTAGACACAAGGCCTATCAATGCAACCAAAGGAAAGGAACAGTCCAAGCCAAACACAAGTCTGCAACACCTACTGCCAACATTGCTGAAACCGAGGACACTGAGATTATTTGTGCAGTTATCACCGTGGAGGCAAATCTGGTCCATAATCTGTCAGAATGGATCCTGGATTCTGGAGCGTCAAGGCATTTCTGTGCCAACAAGGAACTCATGACTGACTTTGAGGAGGTTGCTGATGGACAATGTGTTTACATGGGCAACTCTTCTACAGCTGCTGTCAAGGGTAAAGGGAAAATTTTACTTAAATTTACTTCTGAAAAAATGTTGTCTTTAAGTAATGTTTTATTTGTCCCTTCCCTTCGTAGAAGCTTGGTTTCTAGTACCCTTCTTGACGTGGTTGGTCTTAAAATTGTGCAAGAAGTTGGTAAAGTTGTTATCATGCGAAATGGGGACTTCGTTGGGAAGGGGTATCGTAGTGGGGGACTCCTTGTTTTGAATGCTGTTGCGCAAATTAATAATGAAACTACTGCCAATTCGGTTTATGTTGCTGAGTCTGTCGATTTGTGGCATGGTAGATTTGGACATGTTAATTTTGATTCATTGAAAAGACTTAGAAACATGTATTTAATTCCAAATGTAAATACTGAAAATTGTTCTAAGCGTTCAATCTATGTTGAAGCAAAATTTCCCAAGAAGCCTTTTAAAACTATAACAACTAGGAAAATAAAATTGTTAGAACTAGTATATTCAGACTTAGCAGACTTTAAGAATACTATAAGTAAGGGTGGAAAGAAATGGTATATTACCTTTATAGACGACTACTCCAGATATACCAAGATTTACCTCATTAAATCTAAGGATGAAGCTGAGGAAATGTTCTTAAAGTACAAAGGCGAAGTTGAGAATCAATTAGACCGAAAAATCAAAAGATTTAGGTCTGACAGATGTGGGGAATATGACACCAATTCTTTGGCTACCTTCTGTGAGAAAAATGGCATAATACATGAGACTAGCGCTCCTTACACTCCTCAACAAAACGGTGTTGCTGAACGGAAAAATCGCACCCTTAAAGATATGATGAATGCCATGCTTGTTAGTTCTGGTTTATCTGATAACATGTGGGGGGAGGTTGTCTTAACAGCTTGTTTTATACTCAACAGAGTTCCCCACAAGAAGTTAGATAAAACCCCATATGAATTGTGGAAAGGGTATACTCCCAACCTGAATTATCTAAAAGTGTGGGGGTGTTTAGTCAAAGTTGCACTACCTAGTCATAAACGTTCAAACATCAGCCCCAAGACATTTGATGCTGTCTTTATTGGTTATGCTCAAAACAGTGCTGCATATAGATTTATATCTTTATCTGACTTCTCTATTTCGGAGTATAGAGATGCTGATTTCTTTCAGCATATTTTTTCCCTTGAAAAGGAATGTGTTTCATACTATGTCTAATACTGTATCTGAACATGTGAACTTGCCTGCTTCTAGCTCTAGTGTTAGAGACTTGGGAACTGAACCTAGAAGAAGCAAGAGACAGAGGATTGAAACTAGTTTTGGCCCTGACTTTATCACGTCTTTTCTGGTAGAAGTCCTTGAGAACTTTGACATTGATGCTTTGACCGATGAACTCGTGTCTCTTTACTTACTTGAGGAAGATCCCAAAACCTGCCAAGAGGCTATGAGGTCTATAGATGCTAATTTTTGAAAGGAAGCTATTAAAAGTGAAATAGATTCCCTTGAATCAAACAAAACTTGGGAATTGACCGACTTGCCTAAGGGTTGTAGACCCATTAGTAGTAAATGGATCTTCAAGAAGAAACTTAGGACGGATGGCTCTATTGAAAGGTACAAAGTTAGATTAGTCATTAGAGGCTTTGACCAAAAGAAGGGAATTGATTTCTTTGATACTTATTCTCCTGTGATCAAAATTGCAACAATCAGAAGTCTAGTTGCTTTGGCTTGTATCCATGATCTTGTGGTACATCAGATGGATGTCAAAACAGCATTCCTCAATAGGGACTTAAAGGAAGAAATTTATATGTCACAACCTGAGGGGTGTGAGGTCCCTGGTCAAGAGAACAAAGCATGTAAACTAAAAAAATCCCTTTATGATCTAAAGCAAGCTCCAAAACAGTGGTATGAGAAATTTGCTAGTTCTTTAGAGAAAAATGGCTTTACTATTAACAACTCAGATTCTTGTGTTTATTCCAACATGTTTGGATCTGATTATGTGATCATATGCTTGTATGTGGATGATATGCTGATCTTTGATACCAACCTTTGTGCCATTAATGAGACTAAAAGAATTCTGTCTTCTCTCTTTGAAATGAAAGATTTAGAAGAAGCAGATGTTATCTTGGGGATCAAACTTATAAAAACCAAGAGTGGTTTTTCCTTAAGTCAGTCTCATTACATTGAGAAAGTGTTGAAAAAATTTTAACTCTTTTGATGTGGCATCTGTAAGAACTCCCTATGACCCTAGCATACATCTTAAAAAGAACAGAGGACCTAGTGTGTCTCAAATTGAATATGGTAAGATAATAGGGAGTGTGATGTTTCTCATGAACTCCACTCGTCCTGACATTGCATATGTTGTTAGTAGACAAAGTAGGTACACTCATAATCCTGCTAAAGAACATTGGGATGCACTTCATCGTTTGTTAAGATACCTTAGAGGTACTATGGATTGGTGTTTACACTTTTATGAATTTCCTGCTATACTGGAAGGTTTTTGTGATGCAAATTGGGTTGCTGATAACGATGAAGTAAGCTCTACTAGTGGTTATGTTTTTGCTTCGGGTGGAGGAGCTATTTCATGGAAGTCTGCAAAACAGACATATATAGCTCGCTCAACCATGGAATCTGAGTTTATTGCTCTTGAGTTGGCAGGCCAAGAAGCTTAATGGCTCAAGAATCTCTTGACTGACATACCATTGTGGGGGAAACAATCAACACCCATCTCCTTGCATTGTGACTCGCAAGCAGCAATTGGAGTTGCGCACAACAGTGTCTATAACCGAAAAAAAGACATATCCGTATTAGACATGGTGCGGTAAAGCAATTGCTGAAGCGTGGTGTTATCTCCTTGGAATATCTGAGATCCGAGAAAAACTTGGTAGACCATCTTACAAAGGAATTGCTAAGAAGAGTAGTTCTTGAAACGTCGAGGGGGATGGGGCTAAAGCCCATGGAATGAAGAGATATAGTGGATACCCATTTGTGGTCAAACGAAGCCATATTAATCTTCCAACTGCACTACTTCCCATCCCTATGGCGAGTGGTAGTGCTTGTGCTATAGAGAAGCACATTAATAAATCCATAGCCTGTTATGGTGGTGCTATAGAGAAGCACTTGATGGATTCATCATCACTCTACAAGAGGTTGAGCTAACATACGCTCTTAATAATTCCAAGCCATGATATGGTGGTCTAAGTAGAGGTAGACTGATGGAATTACCTAAGTAAGTGTGAAGGTCTGGCTGCCTTCTATGAGAGACAAGGGCTATCTCTCTAGAGCACTTATGAGACCCGAGGTATGCGCATGAGCCTAAAAGCGCAAGTGGTTATCGCGGAGTATACATATTTTAGGGTTGATATGTGCCGGGAGGGCCTCATTCAAAGTCTAACAAGTTCAAGACTAAGTTCACTTCTCAGACTTAGATGTTGCCTCTCTTCACTACGTATCAATTCAATCGTAAGACATTGATACTTAAGTATCCGACCCTCATTACCCAGGAAATCATTTTCATTCTTCTTTTCCTTTTGTGTGCCATTAGTGAGGGATTGTTGGAGTAATGGCACCCCAAAAAGGTGTTTACTTACGCTCTCTATCTCTTTTGTTGTCCCACATGGAACCTTTGGGAGTGGCTTAAAGAATTTATATATCCCACTCTTCTTACACTTGTCGAATAACTAGAAGCCATGTTTTAAGGGGGTTGAGGGGACTTGGGCTGCCACACGCTCGCGCGTACCGCCGCCGCCCGCCCGTCCGGTCCGGGCTGGGCGCGAGCTATGGGCCTTACACTATATTTTTTAGAGGAATTTTCGAGAGGACTAATTGCGTATGAGCTGTCGTAATCCTAACGGCTAGTCCTCCTCCATTTCTGCCTCAATCACCATGATCCTCTCCCCATTAATTTTTCAGTTACATTATTCTCTCCTGATTTTCTGCCCCTATTTCACGCCTTTCTTTATGGCTTGGTTGACAGTTTTCTCTACCCCAGTCCACTATAAAAAGGGCTCTACTGCAACGCTGAACAACACACACCGAAAAACAATTCTCTCTTCTCCTCTCTACTTCCTGGGCATATAATCTGCTATACTCCAAAGCTTCTCCCTCGAGTGCACGAGTGCGAAGCCGGCTGTGTTAAACCTTGGGGAGCTTCTTCGCCATAACGATTTGCACCTAAGTCGGGCGAATTAAGCTTTCAGGTCAGTGGTTCATACCACGACACAGTTCGTCTCCTTGTCCCTCCAGCAGCTATTATTTTCCATTTTTCCAACAGAAAACATCGTCTACCAATTTCACAGGCCACCGATGAGGATCTTAGACCGATGTGAGAGCTCATACTCACTTACCTGCAACTCGTACTCAACCAGACAGAGTGCTAATACTTATCACTGCAAGAAACATTTTCGCAAATAAGTGATCAAGGATTAGTGCCGAGTTAGAAATGCCGAATTCTGGATTTATTCCTTGATCATCAACAATTGCTTAGCATTAGGTTCATACCCTCCTAATCGAGAACTGTTTAGTGGCGTCAGATTAACACCCCATAATACCCAAATTTGTCAACAACCGCTTAAATCATAAAATTAGTAGCATTTTCATAAGAAAGTTATGATCAGGAACTGCTTTGTATTACATCAACAGCTTCATTCTCAAGAAACAGTTTAGTTTGACATTTATTCTCCTTAAATAATGAGGCCCTGAGTTAGTTTTATGAATGGAGAAAATCTGAAATAGGAGTTCTAACATGCTTATAGCGCCAAGTGCCACTTGAAAAACTTGACAAAAGTAGATCTAACTTAATAGCAAATTGTTAGACTTCTAACTGAGTCCATAAAAGCAAGTTCTAACTTATTTGCAAAGGATAATAAATTAAGTTACTATTGGCTTACAAAAGTAAAACCTGCCCATCACGGATTTTTCTTATTCACAAGACTTAAATTTGAGATTTTGCTTGAGGGTAATAAGTATCAAGTCATTTTAAGTTTTTAACCAACCTGTGTTGGTAGCTTTATTGGAGTTCTAACTTGATTAAAGCAAACACTACTTGAAATACTGTTATTGAGCACTCCTTTGGACTTAAATTGTCACCTGGCTATCGAATTATCCATTGTAAAAATAGTGGCGAGCGAGGAAAATTTGTAACATAACGAGGCACACAGTGCTGTTAAATCCGAACAAAGATTGGGTATCCATAGAGATAGAAGTAGATATTGCTTAAATGTAGAAACTTTTTACGGCACAAAGCCATCAAAATTGGTTTTACAATGTACAAACTGAAAACCTAAAAAATAAAGCAAACTCTTTATGGTAAATATTTGCTCAGGAAAAAGAGTGATAATAAATCAGGCGTGGTATATGTGGAAGTGTAAAAGAATGTAGATATTCGCGAATATTAAGCAAGATCGACAAAATGATAATGAGCACACAAGATTTTACGTGAAAACCCAAATCGAGGGAAAACCATGGACGACAATAAGGACATAAAATCCACTATATGGGTGAGAGTACAAACTACTCTCAAGGGGCGAGCAACAACGAGATCAATAGAAACAGACAAACGATCTCAAACTGTATGACAACTCAGCGAGATCAAATACAACTCAAATTTCTAAACACTTACTTTCAATAAAATGTGGAATAAAAAATGAAGATAACCCACGAGCGGTGGTGCATCAACAAGCACTCCAAAATGTCACTCAAATGCTAGTAAATGCCCACCAAATGACAAAACCAAAATTCCCAATTTATAAAATGTCGGAATAAAACTCCCACAATAATTAAGGGAAGAAAAAAAAAAAAAAAGCCAAGCCAATAAATTACCCACAATAAAGGCTCATCAAGAAGGATGATGACGGTTGCATGAGTGTTGAATAATGCGGCTGAAACATCACCAACGTAACGCCCAGCCAAGTGACTACAACAAACCGAAGTAGCCCAAAAGTCAAAGGGGACCACAGTTCGTGGGCCCAACCATGGAACCTCGGTAGAACTGTAAAAAAAGACAGCCCGGTGCACAAGCATCCCGCGTTGACGCAGGATCCGGGGAAGGGCCGCACCCCAAGGGGTGAATTGTAGGCAGCCTAACCTGACTTTGTCAGTGGCTAATTCCACGGCTCAAACCCGTGACTTTTTGGTCATACGGAGATAACCTTGCCGTTGCTCCAAGGCTCCCCTTCCTTGGTAGAACTTTCTAGGCACCAAAATTTTGGGTAGAACAAATGATATCAGTGGATTGAGTTGAATCAAATTTAAGCCAACCAAACACTGACAAAATTGGCATGCATGTAATGAATTTTAGGTGATTGATATTACACACCACAACTATTCTACAGGTCTTTAATAAAATAATCATCAAACATTAGTTCTAAGAAACTACTATGACTCAATTATAACAATGAAATGCCAATTAAGTCTTGATTTAATAGTTAAGATAGAGAGTTCGATATATTAGTTATCTTGTTTGATTACCCTTGTCTCCTTATACTACGTTGTCCATTGTGCTGATCTGGAACCCTTGAGAAAGGGGATAGGATGGAATGAGTAGAACAATAACTCTATGAGCCTTCAGCAAGACAGAAGTACTTTGAATTTGTTAGATCACTTTGGCAAAAGCTAATTGACATAGAATTATGGTTTGGGCTATGATAGTTGTCTTATAGTAAGTTGTTTTTTTTTTTTCTTTGACCTAAATTATTAATATGTTATAAGATTTAAAATTATCAAATTTTCAATAGTTACAATTAATTATCAATTGCAAAACTTCAGTATTTGTGCACTACGCTCACAAGTACAAATAATACCTTAATCAGATCAACCATATCACAGAGATGTATTACACACATAATTTTATTGTATTTATATTATTTGTAATTGGTAATACCCTTTCACTATTCAATAAACCATTTTTTGTTCCACTTAATACATGATAATATAATTCTTAAATCAAGACCATTTTATTATATTACTAATGACTTAAGCTTTCAACATGGCTTCACCTTTTTTTCGATAATTAGATAAGCCAATGCCATTAAAATCTAAAGTTTGAATACAAAACTTCAAGAGGAAACATGATAAATTGAAACAAAAAGCTATCAGAAATACCAAATAAACACATGGTATTCTAGTGATGCCAGGCCCAAAACTACTAGCTAGCAAGCTCTGAATATAGCAAGCTGATAAATGCAGCTTCACATGCAGATATTAAATGATAACTACATCAATACAGATTTGTTCAAGTGATTTAACATTTATTTTTCTTAAGTAAGGTCTCGTACAAATCTTGTAGATCAAGAAAATATCTGATGTAATAGTTCTAACTCTTTATATGCCAATACTAACTTGACTCGAATAATAGATGCCCGTAGATGCAGAAACTAAATGGCAACTACATATTTTAGAGCTATATCTCGGGAATTTGATAACTCTGAAATGCATGATTACATTTACGGTCCACGTCTGTCTTTGATCAAACCTTTCTATAACTCGATTAACAGAGGTCTTTGCAGTTTACACAAAAGCCAATATTCGGACGTAGGAACAGAAATAACCAACGAAAAAAATTGAAATAAAAATCGGCTCAAATGATGTGCTGGCAATGTACGATGCAGTGGACGCCAAATTATTATATGCACTCGAGAGCAGATACTCCCACATCTTGTTTATATACCTTTTTAGTGGTGTATTTGTCATATAATTCATCTTTAATATATATTTGCTAGTATGTTCAGTGAAGTATATACTTCTAAGAGTATGATATAAATTTTGACAACACACTAGAATATATATTTTGTCTTGAGTACTGACCGCCTCATCACCCAAATCACACATATACTTACAAGAGATTTGAAGCAAGGCCATCTCACAAAATTGAATGATGAGATGGTCACATAAAAGAATTGTCTGAAACAATCACTATATATATATATATATATATATATACTATATATATATATATATATATATATATATTTATAATATATATATATATCTATATATATATATATATATATATTATATATATATATATATCTATATATATATATATATATTATATATATATATGTATGTATGTATATATATATATATAATATATATGTATGTATGTAGGTATGTATGTATGTATGTATGTATGTATGTATATATATATATATATATATATATATATATATATATATATATATATCACTTCAACGAATATGTGAGGAACTAAAAATGATTGATCGATTTACCCGTCTTTCTATGCTGCTTGTTGGGTGTCGCTGCTACATACTCAGTCCCCGGTGGCGGATTAAAATTAAAAATGGATAATACTCTCTGTCATCCTTACTCTCGCTCATACTCTCTCTCTTTCACACAGCAGGCTGAAAGGATGAGTGACAGAACATAGCTCTACAGAGAGAGAGTGTGTGTGTGCTTGTATCATCAAAAGATGGGCAAATTAGTTAATCAATTCCTTTCACATATTCATTAGAGTAATATTTCAATAATGTAATGCTAAAATTTCAACAGTTGTAAAATTGCATTCTAAACTATCGAACTCATATTATCACTGAGGTGGGGGGGGGGGGGGGGGACCATGTAAATTGATCTAAGTTGAAAGAAGTGCTAAAGAAGATGCCACCAGCAGGCAATCATCCGTCCTTCCAAGTTCCAAGAAACCACATCACCATAGATTGCAAGTTTGCTGAGAAATTGCCATAGATTTGACGTTATAATTTATAAATTGAAATCGATACAATTAATGTGTTCTCCATACCTAAGATAAACTTTAGCCTTGTGTAAAGAAATTCTTGCAACTCGAGTCATGGTCAAGTTTGGCATCACCTCATGGGGCAAAGGGTCACACAATGGAGATTGGCGAGTGATGTTAGTTACAGTTATTCCTAAGCCTATATATACATCCAAGAGTATGCACTCCCGGAAGTCACATAAGCAGAATATATGCTAATAGCTGCTTATATAACAAATACACGTTGAAAAATATTTATATATGTGGCAAGTTAGGGGTTTCATCCTGTCACCCTCCAACTTAAGGGGGAGGAGTTAGAATTTGTTAGAGCTTGTTAGAGCAAGCCCAGCGCTTAGCTCGCGGGCCTAATTTTTGACGTGGCGAGCAGGTGGGGGAAGGGGAAGGAATCCAGTGCAAGGCCCGCGAGACAAGGCCCGCAGGAGGGCTCGCGGCCGTAAGCGGCCCTTTGGCCCAATTTTCCTATTTTTCTTTT
Organism: Carnegiea gigantea; assembly: GCA_029747015.1. Classification (NCBI taxonomy): domain Eukaryota; kingdom Viridiplantae; phylum Streptophyta; class Magnoliopsida; order Caryophyllales; family Cactaceae; genus Carnegiea; species Carnegiea gigantea. Next base: position 393,844 of record JAKOGI010000123.1, on the reverse strand, counting down.
TTTTTTGTTTTCCTTATTTTTTTCTGTTTTTTTGTTTTTGTTATTTTTTTGGATTTTTCTTGTGTTTCTTTTTTTGATTAGTTTTGTTGATTTTTTTTGGTTTAAAATTTTTATTTATTTATTTATTGAATTTTTAAAAAGCATTTGTAATTTTTTTAGAAATTATTCAACTATTACCAAATTATTATATGCATATTATTTACCCCCAAAAAATTATTATTCTACCAAATTAGTATTATTTATTTGGTTTTTGAAAAGAAATTGTAATTTTTTGAACAAAATTGTTGTATTATTTGTATTACCAAATTATTATGTACACATTATTTTTTCCGAAATTAATAAACCCAAATAACTAACCAAAACAAAAACAATAAACCAATTAAGTATGGTTAGGTGTGGGGTCTATTTGTATTATTTTATTTGATGAGCCAAAGTGGTGAGCCTTGCATTGGAGAGAGTGAGGATTGTGAGATAAAAAAGTTAGAGAGAAGATTGATGTGGCAATAGTAGGTCCCTCCCGTGAGCCAAAAAACAGGCTCACGGCTGGGAATGCTCTTAGAATCAGTTGAAGGCACAGCCAGCTCAGCATTAGCCAACTCAGCATTCTGTTAGCATTTCTCTTGCAATCTTGTAGCTGTATATATACAGCATCAGTATCATCATTCATTCATTCATTCAATTCATGAATAAGAATGTAGTCTCCTCATTTCTTATCTCTTTTCTCTCTTCTTTATTTGATTAAGAAACCTGAATGTTGACAAAATTAAAAGAATGAGTAACAGTCACTGTCTTTAATCCTTACTCTCGCTCATACTCTCTCTCTCTCTCTCTTTCACAGAGCCGGCTGAAAGGATGAGTGACAAGAAGATTGCTCTAGAGAGAGAGAGCATGAGCAAGAGTAAGGTTCTTACATCCCAAGTCATTAAAGCCTATAAGACTTCTTGAGAACCCTAAGAATTGTCTAGAGAGAGAAAGAGAATGTCTAGTGAGACTTGACCCTTCCTTTTCTTCCTCAGCCATCATCCTCTGTCTTCACCATGACTGTCGCCTTCCTTCTTGCATAAGCTCAGACCAAAATCACTGTCCTCCTTTCTCAGAAAATGCATCTACAGGAACCTAAACCACCAGATCCGTTCGGGTTACTCAGTGGTCTACCCTCCAGTACCCATGGTTGGAGGCTTGACTCCATCTTCATCTCCCCGTCTTACCGTACTGCTCGGCTGAACCTCGCTGGCGTTGCCGCCATCGACCCATCCTTGCCCTTTGTCGTTGCTGCTCAACCTCCTGCCCATGGTCCGTCTCTCGATTTCTTATGCCTCTTCCCCAGATTCTGTCTTGCTGTGCAAATCCCCTTAGGACCCGCCACCAACGGTCCATCCTCCATCTCCATTGCTGCCGCCTGTGCCCAACCTTCTGCCGCTGTGTCTTCAGCCCCCTCCAACGCACCGGCTCTGTTCTCTGGATCTCAGGTAAGAAACCCTTGTCCCTCCTTTATTCTAATTTTCTCTGATTTAAGACCCGTTCCTTTAATGGGGATCTTCTTATTTGTACAATTGCAAATATTTTATGGTGATTTGGATACCATTTTGAACACTGATTTCCTGGACACTAAGTCCGATTGTCGATTCTTCTTGGTGGATTCGTATATCCTGTTTGAAATTACTGCGCTTGAACTGGACTACAGACCCCGTTTTACTTGTCAATTGTTGGCTGAAAGCACAAAAATTGTGCTTGATTTCCCTTGTGAGGATGGTAATTAGTGTTCATTCGTTGTTTGGCCTTCGCTGTCAACACTGAAATATGCTAGAGTTATTTTCTTTCCCGTTGTTATGAGTGCTCTCAGTTAATTAAATTGAAATTCATTGGCGACTGTTTGCGACTCCCCCAAACAGCTTAGCAATTTCTATTGACCGTCTGAAATTTACATGTGCAGCATTTCTTGAGTTGGGTTGGAACCCTTGGTCTATCAATCATATAATTCTAAGTGCTCTAGCCATTGATTCCAGGTTTAACGTGGTAAAGTACATTGGACAGGCACCGTATGCTCATTTGCTCTATTACTTTGGTATAAGACTCTGTCAATATTTGAAGGCTGTAGTATATCTTAGCTACTTTTGTATCTTTCATGGTTACAGATTCACAACACATTTTAGTGTAGTGACTGGTTCGATGAAGTTGGGACCCATGACCTTGGCCAACCTTGGGTATATGTTGCACTCCACTAGTACCCTTTGTTTGAGCATTTGGTTTTGCAAGTTGGGGTTATTTTTAGTTTATGCTTTGAGTCTGTTTACGGTGAGAGGATCTAAGGATTCTTCCTTAAGGCCCAAGGCCAGTCCACTGAACAATTTGTATGGATCATGTATGCCTTCGAGTTGTGACTCTAGATTGGTTTTTATGCGGAATCCTTTTGACCATATTTTAAAGATTGAATTGATTATTCTTAGCCATCTTAGTTATATTTCTTTTGTTTGTAAATGCATCAATCTTGGATGTAATGATTTATGTTATTGGAACTTTTTGCTGGAGTATATTAAGTATCTATCATGGGGGGATGTGGAAACGACTTGTAAACGTTTCCCATGGCCCAGCCTTTTAAGGCTTCAGAATGACCAATTATGATTTCAGAACATTCTCTTTCAAACTGTATGCAATAATGCAAGTATTTGTTATGATGATCCATGACTGGCATTTAATCAACTGAAGTTCGGTTGCTTGGTGTGCCATGAGTAGTTAACAATTACAGTCCAGACATTGCTACTTTTATTATTGATTGTTTATGTTAACCTTATAAAGACATTTTGGTCCATAAATGTTGATGTTACCTTGATCCCTCTACTGCTGTTTATGGTGAGTGACATGGAGTCTACCAACTTCATTTCCAAAAATGGAGGATGGCAATTTTTTTTCCCATGACCAGCTTGCCGATCGATCCTTTGGATCAATAGACAAAAAGTGGAAACAAAGTGTCTTTATTAATTAGTTACATGAAGATAGTTTGTTGGAATATCCAAGGCGTTAAAAAAACACAAGTTGTTCAAGAAGTGAGGTTTTTGGCACGCACACATAAGCCTGATATGCTATTTCTACTGGAAACTATGGTTAATGAATCGAATATAAGGAGGATCCTTCCCCTCATGGGATTTGATCATTCTGATTTTGTATCACCAGTTAATCACTCTAGTGGTATAGCAGTTCTTTGGAATAATGGTGTTGCAAGAAAAACAGAGTTTTAATATTTATAAACCCCAAGTGCAAGGTGTATCGTTGAGTACTTGGGGTGTCGTCCGCAGGGAATTATGTTTTCAACTACCAGAGTTTACTAGAGCGTCTCAATCTAGGCGTGATCAACGGTGAAGGAGGGGAACTAAACTACGCTACAAATACAGAAACAAGCGACTTGGAATTGTGATTTTACCAATTAGTGAACCAACTAATCAATACGAGTCCTAACCCACCCAAACTACACTATGAACAAGAGATGGTCGGTTGCACCATCAAAGACCACCCAAGCCCTCTCTCAAGGGTCATGAGCTAGTCTAATTCGTGTAACCACCTACTTTCGTGGGGTTAGTCGAATTAGACCACAAAACTAGCAACCCCGGACCTAACTCGATTCGGATACTACTTTCGTGTCCCGAACTCGGCCATTCCCTCTCCCACACTAGCAAATTGACCTCACCTCTCAGCATAAGTCAATCGCCCAAAAATATGGATGAAAACCCTCTCAGGTATTTCATCGAACACTTGGCGGACATGAAGGAAAACTCTAGGTTCTAAGCATAGATTGGGTATGATTAGGCCAAATACAAGATTAATTAGTCATCAAAAGGCTAATCACAACCCAAGCCAACACAATCTACCCACAAAACATCACAAACACAAGGAAACCTAAACTAACAAATAAGAACATAAACTTGAAGAACAAAAACAAAGACAATGAGGTAAAACGAATCTAAATTACTAAATAACATGAATTAGCAACAGAAACTAAACATATAAACTAAACAAAGCAAAAATAAGAATTAAAATGGCAAAACATGAATAAGAACAACAATGAAATAAATAGAGAAAAGGAAGAGGGAAACTTATACTTGAATTGATCGAAGAACTTGAAATCCACAAGCTTGAATCCCAAAATACAAACTATAATCCTAATCTAATCCTCCTATTGAAGTTTTTATTGACTAAAACGTAAACTAAAACTACTCTAAGAAATCGCCTGGAAGAACCCCCGAGCGACCCCTCACAAACAGACGCCCGAACGGACTTAAATAGAAAACCGAAGCCGCGACGAATTTGGGGAGGTGGCACGGGCGTGCCATGTGGCACGGCCGTGCCACATTGCTGTGGCACGGTGCCGCCTCCCCCCGGTTTGTCCGGTTTTGCTGGTTTTCGCCGGTTTTCGCTGTTTTTCTTCGTTTTGTCCCATCTTCGTCCCTTTTCGCGACGTTTGCTTGATTTGGAGTTATTTCCTACAAAACATAAATAAAACAAGGTAAAATCCTATAAAATAAAGTTATTATACGAGTAAAAGGTGGGTGAAAGAAGCACGTAAAATGGGTAAATTTACCGTTTAACAAATGGCAAGATCCATGCTTCAGTCTTATTAAAAGAAACTAGTGCTATTCATATGTTAATTCATGACCCAGATAACTTGCAGAATTCAGTCATCTCAGGAATATATGCCCTGGCGCAAATTAGAGACAAAAATGAATTTTGGAACCACTTAGTTGAGCTTAATAATGTTATTGATATACCGTGGTGCCTAATGGGCGACTTCAATGAAATTTTGTGTCCTAATGAAAAATTAGGAGGCCAGCCTCCTGGTGCTAATAGATTTCATCGGTTAAATAATTTTTTATCTGCCATTAATGCTGAATGCGTTTAAGTCTCAAGTCATCTATTCACTTGGAAAAAAAGGATCCACAATCACCTCATTTATGAAAGACTAGATAGAACGATGATTAGAGAAGATTAGAGTGCCTTGTACCCCAATGCTTATGAAATACATGGTACCTTCTCTTGCTCTGATCACTGTCCTATTTTTATCTCGACTCATGCTCAGATACCAAAACCTAAGGCTTTTCCCTTCCGGTTTCAAAATTTCTGGACAAAATATCAAGAAGTTGATATGATTCTCTCTTGCAATTGGCGATATCACCACCATGGGACTAATATGTATAGAATTATGTGAAAGCTAAGAAGCGTCAAGCATGATGTTAAAGACTGGTCCAAAAGATACTTTGGGAATTTCAATGAAAAACTCAACAAAAATACAGTTAAAATAGACTATGTAGAGGAAAGACTAATAGCTAACCCTAGTAGTCATTGTTTTAACTCCTGGATGCAACGACTTTTGAAACAACGAGAGAAAATGATGATGTTTAACCAGAAATATTAGGGGAAGCTAGCACGAAAAGAATGGCCAGTTAATGGTGATAGAAATTCTAAGTTCTTTCAAACTAATGCTAATGCTCGAAGGAAGAGGAAGTTAGTCATGAAACTGCGGGATGATTGTGGCATTTGGATTGCTGACCACAAACTGATTGCTGAGAAATTCATTTCAGACTATAAGCAGATATTCAAATCTATGCATACTAATGCCAGGGTGCTACCAAATTTAGGATTATCGAAAATAATTTCAGACCTTGATAACCATAAGCTTATTAAACTTCCCAACCTAGGAGAGATTGAAACTGCCTTGTTTAGCATTGATTCTAATAAGACACCAGGACTAGATGGTTTTGGTGCGGGTTTCTTTAAGAACTACTGGAAATTCATCAAGAAAGATCTTTTTAACTGTATTCTCGAATTCTTCACACATGGCAAAATCCTCAAAGAGATTAACCATACCTTTATTGCTCTTATTCCGAAATCTAATAATCCTACACATACTAGTCATTACAGACCCATCAGTCTTTGTTCTACAATCTATAAAATTATTTCGAAAAATTCTTGTTAACAGGATGATACCCCTCTTAGACCATCTAATTTCTCCCTTCCAAAGTGCTTTCGTACTCGGTAGATCTATCCATGACAATATTTTGCTAACGCATGAAATTATGCACAAGTTTAAGAATCTTAAAACGAAGACTGCTTGGACAGCTATTAAATTAGACATGGAGAAAGCATATGACAGAATCGAATGAGATTTTATACTAAAATGTCTGCAAGAGCTAGGTTTTCACTCCACTTGGAACTCATGGATTAAACAATGCATTTCTTCAGTTTCGTACTCACTCATTGTTAATAATGAACCTCATGGACTGTTTATCCCGACAAGAGGAATTAGACAAGGGGATCCTCTTTCCCCTTATCTTTTTATCATATATATGGAAGCCTTAAACAATATGCTTCTAAAAGAAGCTTTTTCCCCAAGGTCTGGAATAGGAGTCAAGATCTTCCCAACTTCTGTCAAAATTTTATGCCTTCTTTTTGCTGACGATTGTCTATTGTTTTGCAAAGCTAATCTGGGTAGTTGTTCTAAACTTAAAAGCATCCTGGATTTTTTCTATTCATCTTCAGGATAACTAGTCAATTATCATAAATCTGCATTGACTTTCTCACGTAATGCGACGGATACACAAAAGCAACTAGTAACTGCAATATTTAACATTCTGCATAGGGAGTCTTTGGGCAAGTATCTAGGATGCCCTGTTTTTCAAGGTCGGCCTTCCTACTCTACTTTCCAGGAAATTATCAATAAAGCAACTACAAAACTAGAAGGAAGGAAAGCAAACTGCCTGTCTAAAGCGGGTAGAACAATTCTCATACAGTCCCATTTAGAATTACTCCCAGCACATACAATGCAATGTTTTGAGCTACCATCTAAGACTAGCAAATATTTAGACAAATGTAACAGAGACTTCTTCTGGAAAAAGTCCAATATAGAAAAAGGTATGCCACTTATAGTATGGGATAAGGTTTGCAAGCCTAAGAGTAAAGGTGGACCGGGGTTGCGGAAAACAGAAGTTGTTAATAAGGCCTTTCAGTGTAAGTTGGCATGGAAAATACTTACTAATGTCCCTAGTCTTTAGGTCCAATCTATGAGGGCTAAGTATCTGCATTCCGCCAATCTCTTTTCTTGTCCACAAAAGAATACGGATTCACCAGTTTGGAAGAGCCTTCTGAAATGCAGAAGCCTTCTATAAAAAGGTATTATCTGGAAAATAGGTAGAGGGATTACTATCTCCTTTTGGTTTGATAACTGGATCGAAAATAGGAATTTAGTTGAGATTCTGGGTATGCTCGACGACAGTGTTGCCCACCCTGAAGCTAAAGTTTGCGAGTTTATCCGAAATAGTTTCGAATGGGATGAACCTAAACTAAGACAAGTCCTCAATAACCATCCTGTTGTGCAAAAGATACAGGGTATTTCCATACGCATCCATGAAACAAGTGACTCCTTTTGTTGGGGGTTGAACAGCTCAGGTAACTTTATAACGAAATTAGCTACTTGGGCAACCCATGACCTCCAACCGCATAACTTCTCCTCTTAGTCATATAAATGGATTTGGAATATCGACACCTTGCCTAAAATTAAAGTCTTTCTTTGGCAACTTTGTCATAATTCTTTACCTGTCAAAGGTACTCTTCTTAGAAGGGGGCTTAATATCAACCTAGCTTGCCCACTCTGTTTAGGTGATATCGAGTCAATTGAACATCTTTTCAATGATTGCCAAATGATCAAAAAAGTTTTGGATCTAACAACAGATCACCGTTGGCTTCCATCTGTCTCTTCTCGTACAGGATGTCATGATTTTTCGCAATTTATAGACAAGATACAATCCTCCCGGAACCCAAGTTTGGAACAGAAATTCGCATTTATTTTGTGAATTATTTGGAAATCTAGGAATGCAATAGTTTTCAATAATGAAATTTTCAATCCTGTTGCTTGCCTAATTCGAGCAAAAAAAGCGACTGCAGAATGGCGAATCCGAACTTGTATGTTGGATGATCATTCTTTTAGGGGACCTTCTTCTTCTCCTACTACCTCAATTCATCTAGTGAGGTGGCATCCCCCATCACCAGGATTCGTCAAACTTAATTTTGATGGCTCCCTCATCAACTCAGTGGCAGCTGGAGGTTTCATCATCCGAGATTGGACGGGCAGACTTGTTAAGGCAGACTTGCGAGATGGACTAAGATCAGCAATCCAGGTTGGATCCAAACAGATAGCTATTGAAGGTGATAACAAGATAGTGATTCAAGCACTAAAAGGACAGATTCAAGTCCCTTGGTAAATCTCGAATATTATCAAGGACATTCATATATGACAGACTCAAGGTACTCATTTACTTATCAACCACATTTTCAGGGAAGCAAAATATGGCAGCTGATTGGCTTTCCAAATGTGGACACTGAGTTACAACATCATTTTCTTCAGATACTTATTTTTCGCCATCTCTTAGGGCTATTTTGACAGATGGTGTAGTTGGGCGTACTCTTGTGAGAAGAGTCGCTTAACATCCTATTGGTTCTATTTACCCTTGTTTTTTTTAAAAAAAAAGTCATCAAAGTCTATATCATACACCCAAGAGTATGTACTCCCAAAAGTCACATAAACAAAAATACATTTTAATAACCACTCATATGATAAATACACGTTGAAAAATATATATATATATGTGGCAATAGAAGTATATACTCTCAGGTGTATGTAATATTTTGCCCAGTTATTCTTACGTAAGGTTCATCCGCTGATGATTTAATTCCAAATATTTTGTTCATTTGACACATTTAAACCATACCGAGTGACCAATCTTTCTAATTTTAAGTGATAAATTTTTTACTTTTATTTTCCCTCACAAACTATTTTTAATTTTTTTTTTTGAATGGACAGAATTTATATATACATACAACTTGGGAAAATTGAACCGTAATTGTTCTTATAGAAGTCATGCATCCTGCTGATAGACTGCCTACAAAAGGTCTTAAGCTATGTATCCTTTTGTGTATTCTTTATTTAATAAGGTTATAGTGAATTGCATTTTACAAATTCAATTTTTCACCCTGATAAATACGTATATTTTTTGGAACACTAAAGCATTTAATTTTATGTAATTACCAAATTTTAGGATTTTTAATAATATTATTTTAAATTTGTTTTGATTATTAATATCATTAACCAACACTCACAAACAAGATATTATCTGTTGAAAATTTTTTAAGTTTTTGAAGATCTACATGATCTCTTTCCATGGAAATTTGATGTGATAAAGTTTATAAATTTATCTGCTGAAGTTTTGTCTAATTGTACGCACTTGTAAGGCGTGATATACGATAAGCCTCATGTCTTCTAATAAATAATTTTAAAGCGCCGAAAATGACTCATTCTAGATATTTTTTTACAAAAAATCTTGATTTAATCTAAAGATTATTTTATCTCACCTTCAAAAAAAAAAAAGATTATTTTATCGCACACTAATCCTAAAAGGTATGGGATTAAATATAAAGTAGATAAGTATTCTTGTTAAGTATCTTTTTTTTTTCCTTTTTTTTCTTGCATTCTCAAAATGATTTTTCTTACTTTTTGGTCATTGATCCTCTTTTTTTTTTCCCCCCGGAGTCAAGCTCTGCTATCATAGAATATTAATTTTTTTTTTTTGGGTATTCATAAGACTTGAAATCAAAACCTTACTTAAGAGGAACGATTGTAAAATCTCTTGAACCAACATGTGTCAATTAATTTTCTCCTTTTGTATTTGCACGAAATAATTTTAACCCTGATGTAACAATTCGAGAGTTAGAAACTATTTTATACGAAGTGAAGAATTTCTATATTGTACTCTGAGAAATGTGCATTTTTCACAAACCATATCAATACATACATCTTAAATTTACATATATGACAAATTAATATACACGGCTAAAGTTTTAGTATTACTTAGGTTATGTACATAACAATTATTTCAAAAACACGAGTAAAAAGAATATTTGATAATACCTTTGAGGCTAAGTATACATTTAAATATCTTGTTAACAATAGGTAATCAATTAGTTGCAATAATTGATAATTTGATTATTAAATTATATAATAGCAATTTGGGTCAAATCAAGACATTGCATATGTAATTTAAATAAAAAAATAAAGCGGGAAAAGGGGTAATACGATAGCGGCACGGAATTAGAGATGGATTCTAATTCCTCTTAAAGCCAGCTATATAAGTATCTCTTAAACACTTGTTAACAACCAATTAAACTACTCATATAACTAGTTACTTCTCTCTCTAGAAGTTAATTTCAATCAAGATTCAACCCTTGTTCTGGTTCTTACTCTGATTCATCGTCAATGGCGGAGCAAACAAGTAGTAGTAATAATGGCAAGGCTCCTGAGCAACGACAAGCATCTGGAGCTTCTAATTACCCAGATTTGAGCGCCTTCCTGCCCAGTTTTCGAATCGATGACTCGTCTGATTCACAGTCAGTCGTGTATTACGAGCTGCCTAAGTTGCATGGCATTCGAATCGACGATCAATCGTCTGATTCGAAGATAATTGTGTCTTACACGCTGCCTAAGTCGAAATGCCTTGAACAAGAACTTGCTCGCCAGTATTTGAGTTCTTTTCCACCTGGGTATGACTTCAATCCTTCCGATGCGACGCTCATTCTCCATTACCTTATACCCAAGATGAACGGCAGGCAACTTCCTACTAATTTGATGCATAGGGTTAATATTTACAAGTATAATCCCAAGGAACTCACTGGTACGTACATTGGCTACGTTCTTTAAGATCTTTCTTTTTCTTTAAAAGCTTTTAGAATCTTTAATGGCAGTATAAGTTAATCTTGATATCAAATTCAATCCACAGGTAATAGTATAGATGACAGTGGCTGGACTCTTAACAGTTTTGCATGATGGACACTTGATTCTTCTTATTTTGAATTTCATTATTGTTCTTGAATGTTCTTACCCAGATTCATCCCAGAATACTTGCATGTTCTTATTTTTTTAGTTTTTATTTTTAAGTATTTGAAATTTTCATTATTGTTCTTTCTCAGTCTTGAATTTCTTGGGTTAATTAACTGTTCATAATTGACGAGAAATTTTTGCCTTTTACGAGTCTTGAATAGAAAGCTATCCAGCACAGGGTGTCAAACAATGGTACTTCTTCACGTCGAGGGACCGGAAGTACCGAAACGGTGGCCGGCCAAATCGGAAGGCGGGAGACGGGTATTGGAAGGCGACCGGAGCCGATAAACCCATATACCGTTCAAAGGAGGACCCTACGAAAATCGGATTTCGAAAGGCATTGGTGTTCTACCATGGAAGGCCTCCCAACGGCAAGAAAACATCGTGGATCATGCATGAGTTCAAGGACGCAGATCCCCCTCAAACTAACATCAAAAGGAGGAGGCAACATGATGATGATGAGGATGATGAAGATACTAGCATGAGGGTATGTAATCTATCTTTATCGATATACAGTTCTTCATTGCTTCAACTTTTCTGAAATTCATTTATGTGTTTTACTCAAAGTTTCAATATAATATGGTCAAGTTATAATATTGGTTTTTTACTAGAATATGATAAATTTATCAACTGTGCTACGAGATTCATATCATTTATGCAATTATTTTCAATGAACTATTAGCTGAAAGATAAGATTAATATCAGTTAACTTTACGGCTTCACTCTTTGTAATTAATTATTTTTTAATTCTTTTGTTCATATTATCATTTTCAGTGAACTATGATGTCTGACTTTTTTGGCTGGTTGGTGTCAGTTGGATGACTTTGTACTGTGCAGAATCTATAAAAAAGAAGAAGGATCAAGTGGAAAGCCATCCAAGGCACAACAAGATGAGGAAGTCGAGGACAACGTTCAAGATGACATCCAAGACGACATTTTTCCTGATCTTGAAGAGGAGCAAGTGGTCGGAGAGGATCTTAATGATGATGAGCAATTGCTGACTGAAAGAGAAACTGCCATTTCTGCACATGACAATACTATCCCATACAACGCAGCAGCTCCTAACGTCTCCAGTTATCATGACAATGTCGATGCTCAAATCAACAGTACTACCCAAGCCAACAATATTGGTCCTCAAATCAGCAGTGCCCAAGTCATCAATGGTAGTCACGCGACAAATGATAGAGCATCACTAAACGTTCATTTCGATATCAATCAAGAGGAAGGACCCAGCTGTGGCGAGACAGTTAGGAGCAACAGCCATTATTTAGCAAGCACCAGCAGTGGCACCCTTAATATGATGTTCAGTAACCCAAGCGCAGGCCTGGGAACTAATTACAATTACTTCGACACAAATGGGGTTCAACAGACCACTCTAGCTGATACCTCCATTTTTGATCATAATGCAGAGCGTGGTTTTCTATACAGTTCATCATCATATGGTCATTTCCTAAGCGAGTTGCCGCCTACCACAAAACAGCGAGCACCCTCACCCCAAGAGATATCGATGCCAATGCCACAAAGTGAAGAAGATTCAGACCACAACCACCTGGTTCCTCAAGATCCAGGCAAAGGCGTCTCCGAATATACTTCTCTTCCGCCATTGCTGTCACTACCTCGCTTGAGTCAGGCTTCGAGAATCTCCCATCCCAAATGATCATCTGGGGCTCAAGCTAAGAGTCGTAAGGTTCATATGAATGGTAGGTATTAATTGATACGTCCAGATATGTGTTAGGGTTTGAGTTAATTAGAAAACTTGATGAATAAATTGAAATAGAAACATTATATACGCTTGTTTTAGCATTAAGTACCCAATTCTCAATTCCACATATAATATGACAGATTTTTGCCCTTCTTTTCTCTTATGTTTCAACCCCTATTGAATGCGATTATCGTGCATTGTATGTTACATATTCAATTTTTCACGCTGATAATCGGATATATTTTTTTTAATTACTTTTTTTTTTTGGGGTGACATCTTTTAATTTTGTGTGATAAACTGTTCTGTTTTTGATAGCGTGGATTTTCTACGTCCACGTGATTCCCTTTTAGCAAAATTTCATGTGACAAAGTTTATCCTTTTCTCTCACTAACTGTGCCCCCACCCCCCTGCAAAATTTCATTTAATTAGCCTAAAGATTGTATTTATCATTTATTAATGGTAAAAAAAATATGGAACTAAATAACAACGATATTAACACCCCTAGTAATTGACTAGTGTAAATTTCTATCAATAAGGTCTTAACCTAGTTGTTAAAATTGAGATATGAGTACACTAGGTATTAGGTTCAATTAATTCCTCCTCTATTGCATTGTAATTGTATTGTACTATCCTTTATAACTCTTATAGACCACCCTAAAAAAAAAAAAAACCTAGTGTAGATTCGTCTTTAGCAAGTGAAGGGATTTAGAAATAGGTAACCTTTCTGATCCTATCGAAGAAAATGGAATTAAAAAGTAGAAAGATGTGCCCATTAGATATAGTGAATTATGTTTTTTAATCCTTATGCGCATTCTCAAAATGATTTTTGCTCCTTTTATATTTGCATGAAAGAATTTTGAACCCTAAAATTACTTATATAAGTAACAATGAATAATGTATGCACATTATATTATGCCTTATCTTTAATTTCTTCTTTTTTAAAAAAAGGGGGAGATTATTCCACACCTGCAACTTGAGAGTAAAAAATTATTCTGTACAAAAGTGAAAGAGTAACAATTTTCAAAGACATAAGTTTAAAAAATTATTATTGTTATTTTTTTTTTTTGTAAGAGGGACTATGCTTTGAGAAAATATTTTTAAATCCTAATAGTGTTGGGCTAACCTGTACCTATAACTATAGTAATTATAATTGTAATCCATGTAAATACCTCAAGGTAGGAGTAGATATCAATATCTCCTTTAACAATGCATAATTAGTTACAATGACTGATAATTTAGTCATTCCAATTATATACAACTAGTGTAGACCTATACTATGCATGGTGTATAATGAAATAAACCTTTAGAACATATTTATTACTGAAAAAATAAAAAAATAATCATTACATACATAATTTTTTTTTTAAGGCCATTACATATATAATTGATATTATAATTTAGAAAAGATAGAACGATAAGTAGTTACTGGAAAAAAAAAAAAAAAAAGACAACTTCACATGTAGAACTGAGATTAATAATGTAAAAAGCATATGATGTACGACAATATATATGAAGATAAAGATCATGTTAAATGATACGATGTTAAGTTAATGAGTCGAGTAGGATGACAAAGACTTATCTTCCTCTTCTTGTAGATATGCAGAAAATAATTTTTTTGGGCAATCATTTGATTGCGAATATTGACATAAATGAAGTTTATGTGCATGCATGTCTTGTGTTTTGTTAGTGTACTTAGATTTGGTATTCTTCAAGTGAAAATTTTTTCCCTCCAATCAGCCAACATAATAAGAATGATAGACACTTTTGTTTCACAGTGGCGTGGGGGCTCAATAGTAAATACCTATACTTTGTCTAGGCAATCATCTAAAATAGTGTATATTGTATAACGAAAGATCACCAAATGACGTATAGTAATATATATAAAGATAAATATCATGGTAAATGATATGACGATAAGTTAATGAGTCGAGTAGGATGACAAAGACTCCTCTTCTTCTTTTTGCACCTGTACAGAAAATAAATTTTTTTCGCAATCATTTAATTGCAAATATTGATATAAATGAAGTTCATGTGCGCATATTGTGTTTTGTTAATGTATTTGGATTTGAATTGGTATTCTTCAAGTGAAAAACTTCTTCCTCTAAGTTGACCAACATAATAAGAATGATAGGCGCAATCATCTAAAATAGTATATGACGAAAGGTCCCCCAATGACTTACGGTAATATATAAAGGTAAAAATCATGGTAAATGGTATGATAATAATGAGTTGAGCAGGATGACAAAGACATCTCCTTTTTTTTTTCTTGTGTCTGTGCAGAAAATAAATTTTTCTAGCAATTTTTTGATTGCGAATATTTATAAAAATGAAGTTTTTGTACATCTATTGTGTTTTCTTGGTGTACTTGGATTTGGTATTTTTCAAATGAAAAACTTGTTCCTCCCAGTTGGCCGACTTAATAAGAATGAAAGACACATTTGTTTCATGGTGGCATGGAGGCTCAATAATAAATACACATAGTTTGTCTAGGTGATTATCTAAACTAGTGTATAGTGAAAGATCACCATATGGATGAAAATCAGTAAGCATAATCCTATTAGAAGTAGGAAACCCCAAAATCTCATATGAAATATCTAGTTCAAATCATTGAGGTTTCTCTTTTCTAAATTCAAAATTAGTAAAAATAAAAATAATGACCAATTAGTTATCAGGGAAAACTAATTGACATCTAACTAAAACCTAAACTAATAAAGTCAAATGAAAAATAAACTAAATCATGCGGGATCATTTGCTTCCCCCTAACAAGATTATCATTTATCCTTTGTCACATATATACCTTAAATAATGGGTATCTTTTAAACAATAATAATACATAGATGTTTTATTTGGAGAAGGTATGTTTGTATAAAGATATAGAATCAATGGCTTACAGTTAATAGATGACTGCTTCTCAGATAATAGGATTTCATATGTCTTTAATTTGGTCACATATATAACTGCAATTATGAGTATTTTTTTAAAATAATAATAAAGACATGTTTTATTTGGAGAAGATACCTTTTTTAAGATACAGAATCGACAACAACAACATCTCCCAGTGTGGGTCCCGCTTTTACGAGGTCTGGGGAGATCCAGATATAAGCAACCTTACCTCTACCGACATCCCTACCCGTAGAGAGGTTGATTCTAGAAGACCCACAAAATAGGAATTTGTGAAAAGTATTTTATAGAAGAAGAATTTTGTGAAAATCTTTTTATGAAGAAAAGATAAAATTAAGGATAAGTAGTGGAGAAAAAATTAATAAATATTAATAAATCAGGTAACATAAACTATGTAAACATAAGCACAATATAGTAAAGGAAGGTACCATTTCTTAACAAACAGAGGTAAGCATCGAATGTCTCTTCTCAAATGCATGTAGTGCCTGCATACAAATTGAGCACACCGAATGACACCTACGAGGCTAACTCTCTAAGATCTAAGACCTTAATCTTATCCCGGCCGTCATAGTCTTCTATCCTGGGCCATGTCCTTCGTTAGTCCTGCAACTTTCAAGTCCTCTCTAATCACCTTGTCTAAACTCTTCTTTGGTCGTCCTCTACATCTTCTACCTTTAGGGATGTTAATCGTCTCACATCTCCTCACTGGAGCATCCATACTCCTTCTTTTCACATGTCTAAACCATCTGAGTCTTGTTTCTTTCATCTTATCTTCAATAGAAACCACTTTAACTAAGTGTCTGATTACTCCATTCCTAATTATATCCATTTTTATATAACTACATATCCATCTAATCATCCTCATCTCTACTACCATCAACCTTTAAACCTGCATTTTTTTACAGACCAACACTCCGATCCATATAACAGAGCAGGTCTAACTACTTGGGGTTTTTTTAGATGATAGGATTATCTATTTATCATATATCCTTTATCACATATAACCGACATTATGAGGAGTTTTTAAAAAAAAAAATTATAAATGGGTATTTTATTTGGATAAGTAGTTTTTCTAAACTTTAAAATCTACGGTTTAGATTTAATGAATAAATATAACTATCAGGTTTTTTTTCCTAGTAATTTTTTTTTGATAGAATTTTTTTCCTAGATAATTGGATTGTCATCTATCTTTTATCATCTATATCGAAAATCATGGAAAATTTTTTAAAATAAAAATAAAATAATATCTTAACTTTAAAATTGACGACTTAGATCTAATGCATAAATAATTTTTATGATTGAGATTACACTAAATCCCACTAATCACTCTCAAGGCGACATTCTAGGGTTTTCCAAAGATTGTCACATTTTTTTAACTGCTTGGAATTTTTAGATAACAAGATTATCATATATTCTTTATCACCTATAAAAAAATTATGAGGGATTTTTTTAAAAATAAAAATTATAAATGGGTATTTTACTTGGATAACATAGTTTTTTTAACTTTGAAATCTACAACTTAGATTTAATGAGTAAATATAACTTCCCAGTCTTGTTCCCTAGATTTTTTTTTTTTTTTTTTGGATAGAATCTTTTCCCTAGATAATTGGATTGATCTATCTTTTATTATGTATTTATAGTTATTGGTATTATCCTGCGTGGTTGTGTATTGTGTTGTACCCCTTGATTTCATCCCCCTTAAATCCTTTATTATATGCCATTGTTATGGCCTACCTCCCCATGTTAGATATGTTTGCGTATGAGGCTTCATCATTACATTATACAATTATTTCAAAAAAAAGAACAATCTCTCAAATAACCCCCTGCAAAAAAGAAAAATAATAATCCAATTTAATTTTGAGTATGAATTAAATAAACTTTTATCTTAGATCATCCATTTTACTGAAGTTGAGCTACTGTTGGCTCGAGTATAGATTTAAATGTTAGATGGATGTGGATTTGGATTCAACACAATTTCTACATAATATTTCTAGCTGTAACAACCATGATAAATTACATGAGCATATACATAGTAAAACTTGTCTATATGATCAATATACATAAGTAAAATATGCCATGTAACTCGTAATTTAATGAATAAATATAAATCCTGGGTTTTTTTGCTCTAGATAATTTTTTTGATAGAATTTTTTCTTAGATAATTGAATTATCATATATCTTTTATCATATATATTCGAAACCATGAGAGATTTTTTAATAAAAATAAAAGGATATGTTAACTTTAAAATGAACGATTTAGATCTAGTGCATAAATAGTTTTTATGATTGAAATTAGACTAAATCCTACAAACCACTCTCGTTACAGCATTTTAGGGTTTTCCAAAGATAACTATTAGTACAACAACAACAACAACTCCCAGTGTGGGTCCCGCTTTCGCGGGGTCTGCGGAGATCCAACTGTAGGCAACCTTACCCCTACCGGTATTCCTACCCATAGAGAGGTTGATTCCTTAATACCCACAAAATAGTTTTGAAAAAGGTTTAAAGAGAAAACGATCGCAAACCAAAAACCAAAGAGGAGAAAATGGGCCTGAGAGAAAAGATAAACAAGGAGCAGAGATATACTTCATCCAACCAAGGGCGCTATATGCCGTCACATCCCAAAAAAGCACGACCTGCAGACAAGCACATCAAAACCCTACCCGCCCCACCCCACCGAAGCTACTACCACCTACGCGGCCGGTCCCCTACAATCAGAGATCTTAATCCTATCCCGCCACAATCTCCTATCCTGAGTCATGTCCTCCGTCAGACCGGCAACTCTCAGGTCCTCTCTAACCACTTCCTCTAGACTCTTCTTCGGTCTACCCTTCCCTCTCTTTCCACCGGGGGGGACGATTATCTCGCACCTCCGCATTGGGGCGGCCACAGTTCTCCTCTTTATGTGGCCGAACCATCTGAGCCTCGATTCCCTCATCTTCTCCTCTATGGGGGCCACTTCAGCTAGGCTCCTGATTACTCTATTCCTAATTCTGTCCAATCTCGTAAAACCACACATCCACCTGAGCATTCTCATCTCAACTACCATCAACCTTTGGGCCTGCATCTTCTTTAGAGGCCAACACTCCGATCCATAGAGAACAGCCGGTCTAACTACCATCCGATAGACTTTGCCTTTCAATCCTAGGGGCACTCTCTTGTCACACAGTACCCCTGACGCTGACTTCCACTTTTGCCAACCCACTCTTATCCGCTGGCTAATATCCTCGTCAATGTCCCCTTTTTGCTGGATGATCGAGCTCAGATACTTAAATTTAGCGACATTTGGTATCACCCTCCCATCCAGTGTGATTTCTCCCCCCTCGTCTATCCTACCACTGAAACAGCACTGGAGGTATTCCGTTTTTGATCTACTTAACCGAAAATCCCTAACTTCCAGCGTATGCCTCCAACTCTCCAACCTGTCATTCATCCCCTGCCTGGTCACATCGATAAGAACGATGTCATCTGCAAATAACATGCACCAAGGCATCTCGTCCTGGATTCCTCTAGTGAGTTCATCCAAAACTAAAGTGAAAAGAAACAGGCTTAGGGCGGAGCCCCAATGTAGGCCCATACTAACAGCGAAGTCGTTAGAGACCCCTCCCGGTGTCCTAACACGCGTCCGCCCTCCCTCGTACATATCCTTGATTACACGGATGTACACGGGCGACACCCTTTTCTCTTCCAAACACCTCCACAATACCTCTCTCGGGACTCGATCATACGCTTTCTCTAGGTCAATGAACATCATATGAAGATCCACCTTTCTATCTCTGAACAAACCCATGAGCCCTCTGAGGAGGTGGATCACCTCAGTGGTCGACCTGTCTGGCATGAAACCAAATTGGTCCTGTGAAATCTCTACAACTTCTCGTAACCTTCTCTCAATCACCCTCTCCCATAGTTTCATAGTGTGACTGAGCAGCTTGAGGCCCCTAAAGTTATTACAAACTTGAATATCCCCTTTGTTTTTGTACAGTGGGATGACTGTGCTGGCCCTCCACTCTCTGGGCATCTTGGCGGTCCTGTAAATAACATTAAATAACTCCGTGAGCCACTCTAACCGTACCTCCCCCATAAACTTCCAAACTTCCACTGTTATCTGGTCTGGGCCCACTGCCTTCCCATTCGCCATCTTCTTCAAAGCCTCCCTAATCTCCTCCTTTGCTATATGGTCGCACGCTCGCTGATCGCTACACTCTCCGCCCCTACTACAGTCGTCTCGCACTCCTTCCCCATTTAGAAGTTTAGCAAAGAATCTTTGCCATCTCTCTCTAATTTCATCATTCTCAATCAACACCTTACCTTCTTCGTCCTTGATGCACCTTACCACTCCCAAATCCCTAGTCTTCCTTTCCCTCGCCCTAGCCAGTTTGAAAACCTCCTTCTGCCCTTCCTTCGTCCGTAATTTATGGTACAGTCTATCAAAAGTCTGGCTCTTTGCTATTATCACCGCCTTTCTGACTACCTTCTTGGCCGCCTTATATCCAATCTCCTTTTGCTCCCTCTCTTCCTCCGAACTGCTGCTCATGAGCTCTACGAAAGCCTCTTTTTTGGCCTTGACTTTCTCCTTTACCTCTTCGTTCCACCACCAGGCGCTCTCTATTCTGTTCCCGCCTCCCCTGGAAAGACCTAGAGTCTCCTTAACCGACCTTCGGATGCAATCCGTCATAGCCTCCCACATTGAATCGGCGTCTTCTGCCCTCCTCCAAGCTCCCTCCTCGGCTATTCTTTCTGCTATTAACCCCGCCTTCTCCTTTGTGAGGGTCCACCACTTAATCCTGGGTTCTCCGACTCTCCTCTTCGTCCTCCTAGGATACTTGAACTCTGCATCTAAAACCAGCAACCTGTGTTGAGTTCCCAGAAATTCGCTAGGAATCACTTTGCAGTCCTTACACGATCTCCGATTTTCCTTCCTCGTGAGGAAGTAGTCAATCTGGGTCTTGCAAGAGCTGCTCTTGAAGGTCGCTAGGTGATCCTCCTTCTTCTTGAAAAAGGAGTTGGCCACCAACATATCAAAGGCCACCGCGAAGTCCAACACAGAGACCCTTCCCGCGTTTCTCTCTCCGAAACCTAAACCCCCGTGGACCCCATTATAACCCGCTGCCTCTGCGCCGATATGGCCTTTAAAGTTTCCTCCTATGAACAGTTTCTCGCTCCGAGGGACCTCTTGGGTGACCTCATCTAGATCCTCCCAAAAGAGCTTCTTAGTTTCCTCCGGCAGGCCTACTTGGGCCGCATACACACTCACCACGTTTACAAAAACTGAACCCACCAGAACCTTAATGGCCATAATCTGATCGCTCTTACGCCTCACTTCGGTCACCTGGTCCGCCAAATCCTTCACAACCAGGATGCCAACTCCATTCTTCGCCTTGGTTGACCCCGAGTACCAAAGCTTGTACCCATCAATCTCTCTAACTTTAGCCCCAACCCACTTCGTCTCCTGGACGCACGCTATACTAATCTTACGCTTACGCAAAGACTTAACTAATTCTATCGACTTATCCATGAGAGACCCAATATTTCAGGACGCTAGGCGTAACTTCCGCAGCCCTAAATCCCTCCCAACCCCAAAACTCCCAGGAGGACAGGCTGAAACAGCTACATGGCTCGCCACAGACGCAGACGTCTACGAGGCCAGCGAACACCCTAGAGGTCTACCAACTAAAAACCAATAATAATAATAATAATAATAATGACAATAATAACAATAATAATAATAACAATAATAATAATAATAATAATAATAATAATAATACTTGTAATAACAACACAACGGAAACACTACACAAAACCTACTATTAGAAAAACGCCCTAGTTAGATAAAAAATAAACAACGACCCAAAAGATAACTATTAGTATAGTATAGATACAGATGAGTTTATTTTACCCAAAAAAAAAAAAAATGTTTCTTAGCTATAAGTTGGAGATTGAAATGATAATTGATCTAATGGTTGTGATTTTTTTATTTTAATGTAATCTCAGCCATAAAAATTAGTCATCTATTAGATCTAGGCTTTTGATTTTGTATCTAATTTGTCTATCTATTTACACTATATTAATAACAATATTTAGAAAACCTAAAATACTAATATGAGAGTGATTTGCGGGACTTTGTGCAATCTTAGCCACAAATATTATTAACTTATTAAATCTAAACCCTTGATTTTAAAGGCTAAAAAAATAGTTTGTAACTATCGTCTCTCTCCAAACAATATACTACTAAGTTGACGAGAAGCTAATTTTGTATCTAATCTGTTTATCTATCTACACTACATTAATAACAATATTTGAAAAACTCTAAAATACTAGTGTGAGAGTGATTTGTGGGATTTTGTGCAATCTTAGCCACAAATATTATTAACTCATTAAATCTAAACCCTGGATTTTAAAGTTTTTAAAAATTAGATTGTAACTGTCGTTTCTCTCCAAGTAAAATACTGCCTCATTTTTATTTATTGGTTCAAAACAAAACTTAGGCGAGTTAACTATCTACTCCTCATATTTTCCATTATATATGATACATGAATGTCGGGGCTTTAGATACTTTCGACTGTTGATTCTGGGAACGTCTCTTTCTCTCATCGAAGCGCGCGCACACTCTCTCTCTCCCCTCCTCTCTCTCTCTCCACGAAATTAATTTATTCAATTTATTTTGGAAATCGCTTCTCTAATGACCCTAAGAATTTATATATAATTTTCTATATGTTTATCACTAGGTAAAAGTCTCTAATATACGTTATATTTTTGGATTCATATTTTTTTATGGGTTATTATAGGGAGTATCAAATGCTAGATACGCTATGGTGTAAAATTTGCAATCCATAAGGTTGACATATAATGCGTAAACAAAGGAGTTAAAAGGAGAAAATGACTTTGTTTTGAAAGAGGTTTGAATATCTAATTTCTCGAAGGTGGTTTGATCTATAAATGAAGAGATATTTTTCACTTATAACATAGCGAAACTATTTTATACGGGAGTAATACATAATCCCAACTGTCGCACGTTATGGGCTCTGATTATTTTATGAATCAAGACTTACTTTTAATGGG
Source organism: Carnegiea gigantea (assembly GCA_029747015.1). Taxonomy (NCBI): domain Eukaryota; kingdom Viridiplantae; phylum Streptophyta; class Magnoliopsida; order Caryophyllales; family Cactaceae; genus Carnegiea; species Carnegiea gigantea. The sequence goes on along the minus strand of JAKOGI010000123.1, from coordinate 371,267 downwards.
TTAGTTTTTTTAGGCATAATCTACTTCACAACTGAACCTAATTAGTGAGATTTGAGACTTTTAGACATAGGGAAGAAAGATTTGATTCACCAATCAAAGTTTTCCGAGGTTGAAAAAGTCAATTTTGGTAATGATACGATTAAATAGATCGGACAATGTTTTAGTTAATATTCACAAAATATTTATGAGATTAGCGATTTTATAAATTGAACACTTGATAGCTTTTAAAATAAAATTTAATTTAAAAGATAGTTCATGCATCACACGGGTATATACTAGTGTGTGTGTGTATATATATATGTATTAGTTGGGCCAAATCAAGACACTGTATAATTTAAATTAAAAGAATAATTAAAAACAGGAAAATGGGCGACGATGGAGGTGGCGAAGGAGAAGGATTCTAATCAATCTCCTAAACCTTTATCACAACTTCTTAAACAAGCTACGTGTATATCTAAAACCGCTGTAAACAACTCAAATAAAATATAATTAATAAAATATTCAAACGTTTTTAATTTTCCCCCCGAAAATCAAAAAATATTGTGTATTACAAACCACTGCGGACTTTCATGTACAATTATTTATCAATGAACTATTAGCTGAAAAATGTGATTATTATTGATGAGCTTTATCGGTTCACTTTTTTGAAATTTTTTTATTAATATTATTGGCTTACAATCCTAATTCACCAATAAATATGAAGTATGTAACATAAACTTTCTTCGTATCATATGATTGATGGTTCTTAGACCTAGCGAGGTGCTTACGGCTATGATTTCTGACCTCTTTTTTTGGGTTTTTGGTGACAGTTGGATGACTTTGTGGTATGCAAAATATATAAAGAAGATGGAGGATTTAAGTGGAGATGAGGAATTCGAGGATAATAGCCAATATGACACGGATGAATCTGATGTTGAAGAGGAGCAAGCAGTCAAAGGGGATCTTTAAGAGGAGCAAGTGTTTTCTAAAAGAGAAACTAATACATCGTTACAATAATTTTATATTTATTTGTTATCTTGTTTCTGTTTGAAAATTTTTATGTTTATTTATACTCTGATCTAGCCTTTCAACTTAATAATAATCGAAAAAACAGCCTCATCTCATCTAATACTTGTGTGTGCCATCATGCTTATATGAAACTTTTGAGGGGTCATAAGCGCTTTCCAATGGTTGATTGGCCGTCCACTGCGACTAGCTATTTTCGTCATCCCCACTGGGAAAGTCCTTTTATGCTGCATTGATACAGGGAATTAGTTACAACACCAAGCTCTTAGTATAAGTAGATTCCACAAACATAGGGCCTGAGGAGTTAAGAATGCAGGGAACTCGATCATTGTCTTCTTCATGCATCTGGAGAGCTGAAAGGGGGATAAACGACGTGTGAAAATGCATGTTTGGATGTACCATAAGAAACGCTGCATATCAGCTCGGCTCTGCTGTCCAGAACGCAATATTATACAGTATCCTTTACAAAATAAAATACAGCCTCATTTACAACAATGACCACCACAACAAATTTTTGGGAAGATCATGCATGTATGCATCGTCCTTCAAAAATTTAAAAGCAAAGACAAAGATAAAGGTGTATGCAATCTTATCCCGACCAGGAATTACAAGATGCCTGATCTGTTTGAGACCCAAAAAATGCGATTTGCAGGAGGCTAAGGACCTATTCATGCTCTTATGAGAAAGGCTACGTTCCACTATCACAAGACTGCTTCTGCTCGTGGAATAGAAATCATACTGTGCAAGCGCGAACCTTCAGGAATCCCCAGTGGTGGATCTCCACAAGAACAATTATCTACCTTGAATAGCTCCCATGCCTTTATCCCACACCTGTCCAGACCACTTTGCAATCTGGGACTTTCTACGTCACTAGGATATCTTCCATCTGGACTAACAAGAACTGCTCCAGTGTAAGATTGCCCTGCAACTCTAGCAGCTCCATGATAATGAAACAGTCCCCAGCTAAGATCATCAGCAACATCCACAATTGTCCAGAATTCATTTGAGACGACACCATTATCCAGAACACTGAAGAAGAACGTGCCAGGAACTTTGGCCCTCTTCACCCTATATCTCCTCCTCCTCCACACGATTCGTCCATCCAAGGTTTTGACTTGGAAAATCGGCTCGTACCAAAATGAGCCTTTCGCCTTTCCCCTATAGAATAATTGGTACTGGCAAGGAAACTGATCATACGCAGGATTTTGTCCTGCCACAACACGCCAACTCCAATCCAAATTTCCTAACCAACCAACGAAGAGATCTTCAGCAATATCATGACACAAGTCATAGTCCCGAAACTTAGACATAGGCACTACGTAAGGCTTTTCGGGAATTTTCGCATCAAGGTGCAAACAATTATGCTTTTGGAGCACACACAAAGAAAAGGCCTCAAGATACGGACTTTCATATGAAGCAATGCAGCGATAGTTGCACACCTGATCAACAGGACTGCACTTATTTAGGCATTGAAGGGCTTTTCGACAGGTAGGATCCAACAAGCAATTGAGAATCTGAGGACCACAGTTCTTCACCATGCAGCCAAGTGTAGAAAACCCCTTCGATCTCAGGTTCTTCAATATAGGAACTGGCCTTATATATGCATTTATGATGACCAATAGACAAAATCTAATATCATCTGAATTATATCGTTCCCAAGCATTAGTAACAGTTTGCAATACTTCACGTGCTTCCTTCGGTTTCTGCAATGGAAGAAAGCCGGCTAATTTGCTGAACACATTCTCTTTGGTTTCGCTGCTAATATAGGAACCCCCGAGTTTATTTACAAGGGTTGCAGAGGACTCGAAGCATATAATATTAGGAACATTGTCAGCATGTTTCTGAATCCACTCTACTGATTCTTGTGTCGTCACAGCAACAACCACAAGTATGTCTGCATGCAAGAGCTCCCTCTCTAGACTTTCAGCTACTTCAGCAGAGCTCCAAAAATTATCAGGGAAGACAAGCATTTCAAACCCTTCGTCAACCCATTTCAATCTTCTTGCCTGCTCACATATGAGAAGGGAGAAAGCAAATCAACACTCTCGACCTTCTTTCAAGTAAGAAGGCCCCATCAGAGCAAGGAAGAAAACAGTCGTCAGGGAGCCATCTAGGAAGGATAGAATTCTTAGAACATTGGATATATGTATAACCATTCAGATGCATCAGCAGTGAACTGTTGCATGCTAAAGCACTATTCTATTCACTTTCAAGCCTGCTCTTCAACCCACAAATCCAATCAGGAAGCATAGCCATTGATTTGAAGTACAACATTGTATTGACGGAGAGAAAAAGGAGGAGATATTGGAGCGACATTCTTTAATTTCCTCTAATTATATTCATTGAAGACTAATAAGTTGCCGGTGATGTAACAGTAAGAATCCCTTCCAAAAAAATAACAAATTTATCAATTCAAGAATGTTGGAATTCCGAGGAAGGCCTAATAAGAGGCATGCAAAATGCCCACCAAGAAACTTCTAAACAATAACGTCAGAAAGTGTTGGAACTCACAGCCTAGAAGCTATGATCTCTGAAGAAGTATATATGCTGAAGTTTTACTGAAACAATAAGGCACAAATACTAGTATAAGAAATTGGTCAGATTTCTTAGCAGCTAGAATTTTTGACAATGGATTGGCTGCTCCAATAGAACCTGCTGACTTAACCAACAAAAGAATAGATTACTCAAACAACACGACTACTAATCAAAAGAGCGATTGAATTACTCACCGTATGAAGCAGAACGTCTTGCCATGAAGCACAGTTAAGAGGACTGGTTCTGCCCTCTCCAAATATGCTGACTATCCTCACAGGACGTGGCGTTGGTGGTGGCGGTGGGTGTGGCTCAGAATCAGTCATACCAATACTACCATTACCATTGTTTGTTTGAGTTTGACCCGATGAAACTTGGAATCTACCACAAATACCCCTGGATTTCGGTTTGGATTTAGTACCCCAAGCATAAGCATAATAAGTGTTTCCTGGGACAAAACATGGAAATTGAGAAAATGGGGCAAGATGTACTAGAGGGGTTTTGCAATTGCCACCCCATGCTGATGCAAGTGATAAAGCACAAGCAGACCATTTCCATTTGGGAATAACCAGCACAGGGGGAATCTTTACATGACTTCCATTTCGATTGCTCCCAAAGTTATGATAACAGTTTCCACCTGCTTCAAGGACCAAACCTGCACTTGCTTTCATTTCCCGCTGACCAGCCTTTTGGTATAACACCATACAATTAGTCAGCGGCGGATCCACAGCAGCGGTGATGAATGAAGACCGAGCCCAGCAAAGATTAAGGAGGGATTATTTACCCAGCAAAGCCGTCGCAGCCACGGCAGTGGTGAGACAGATGTCAAGATTCAAGCGAGTTTTGACAGTTGAGACCGAGCCCAGAGTACAGGAGACAGACACAGAGAGATGGAGAAGCAGGACAGGCCCATCTCTAGAGCTGTGGAGATTATTCCTGGTAGAATAATAAATTTATCAAAAAATTTTCAAAAATCTGTGGGGTCAGAGGACCCCACTCCTTAGTCCTTCCTGCATAGACCTGGCCCAAGAGGGTGTGTCATACAGCTCTGTCTTGTAAAGGCTTGTGTGAAAAGGGTCATGTGTGGTGGATGAATGAAGACCTGCTTCAGTTTGATTCTTCTAAGAAGATGAATGGGAAAGAAGATTCTTTATCCGTACCTACTAAAAGGTTTTTTTTCAACCCTTCTAAAAAATATCAAATATGAAGGGGATATAATGTGTACAAGTGATTCAAATGATTCTAATATTTCATTTACTTTGCTGATGGTTGCTTCCTAGTTGAGGGCTGAGATATAGGAGACACAAAAGTATAAAGTGATATTGGAAGTTTATGCACATGTTTTAAGTTAGACGATATACTTTAATCGGTCATCTTCCCCTCGGCCCCTAAGGATGTTGACGAAATCAAAAGGATATTGCGAATGGTCGATAAGTTAGGAAGTGATGAGTATTTAGATTTATCGTCTTTGATTGGTGGAGAAAGGGGAAAATAGAGATTTTCACTGCCTAGAGACTGAAATAAATTAGCAGTATTTATATTAAGTGGGACGGAAAATGAGATCACTTTGAACCTAGTGGCTCGGCAATGCAAATATAACTAGCTTCGCTCTAGCTCTATACCTCCTAGGGCTACAAGATTGGGAAGTCCATCAATTCCTTTTAGTGATGTGAGGGAATAGAGGGATCAATGAATGAATTTGAACAAGTTTAATTTGCATTTTGAATAAATCTTTGATGGAATGGCCTTACGCTAATGTGGCTCTTACCCAAAGAAGGGTAAAGACTAGTTAAGAACGCATCAGCATTCAACACTGATAAACTGCTCTTGAAGGCGAGCATTATCCAAGGGATTCTTTATCTCGAGTACGCAACGGAGCAAACTCAGCCGGTTTTTGGCCTAAGCAACATGACGGAAGCTTTCGAGGCATGAAATGAGACAACCACCCCCCCCCCCCCCCCCCAAAAAAAAAAAAAATTGCTGACGTTGTTGCAAAGCAAAGCTACCGGGAAGAGAAACCACGGAGAGATGGAATAACATAATCATCTCATAAACCACATGATTATTACAGTACTTGTTTAGCGTAGTAATTTTTCCCAGCAAAAATTTCCAGAGTTTTCTGCCACTTCATGTTTGAGGACTGCTAGGAGCATTCTTTCATGTCTTCTCCAAACACATGGTAATAATCAAATAATCTTTCACCCAGAATTACTTATGACCATATGCCTGCAGAAGGTATAAGAGAAATTTGCTGGCAATTTTCTTTCTATTCACATAAACATCATGCTACTGGAAAATTCCAACCAGTAGTATTGCACCTTTTTCTCCCCTTTTTGATTTGAATTGGTCAAGAATTTTCTTTACAAGGCGTATACGGCTGTCCCAGAGTGTAGTCAGCTCCTCAATGAATATTTAGGTACGTTCACCACCTACATTGGAGAAAGAACAGGGACGAGATTGGATATAACATATATGGCTATGTACAGCATAATCTCATACAACAAAGAATCAACCAAGCTTAATATCGATGAAGCTTGAGAACATCCATGCTCGACAAAAACTTCCGGACAGCCAGTTGAAGGTTGCAGAACCATGACTCCTGAAAATTTATGAGATCCAGGATAGCAATGGTGCTGTTGAGCACCAATCTGAGTTTCTTGGCCTCCAAGGATTACGTGAGGGAGGATCACGTGTTATTATCGGCGAATTCCAGCTCCCTCCAGGGCAGCTACTATCTGAGCAGAAGCCTCCTCAAGGGTTCGCCTCTTCTGCCGTGTATTAAATGCCTTAAGAATGTCCCCTTCCTCAAAATCGTCGAAGTCCTCCATCCCAATTCCACACTCAAGTCCAGCACCCACCTGCCATGCCGCAAAATATTGTGGAGAAATGAGGTCAAATGGCGCACAAATGAATGCATGACTAGAAAGAGGACCTCGTAAAATTACTCGTGCTTAATAAGCAAGCTAAGTGGACTCAAATCAGGCCCAACCCAGGGGTGAAATACGCTAACCTGGTCTCTACTTGACCCTGAATTGATCCAGCCCTCAACTGGACCAATCTAAGATTTGCTTGAACAATACTAATTTCATTTTGGTGAACTTGAAGAACCAACAGGTGGGGTCATGCATCCCAAATATGATCTGGCCTCCAAATTAGCCACTGTTTCATGAAACTCATTTGCCAAGTCTATCCAAGTAGTTCTGAGAACTTCGTATTTTAAATGCTCACAGGAACCACTTAGTTACTTCCCACCCAAGGAACCATTTGATGTGCTGCTTTGATGATATAGTCGAGCACATTGAGGACATCAGGGCAACATACCTCTTCTACAGTTTCTTTGACTCGGCGCAAAGAATCAAGGACTCCTGTATGGAGAGTCTTCCCTTTCCGTACAACTCGAAGGCCACAGCCTTTGACGACTTTTCCCTCTGTCACCATGCATCCAGCAACACGACCACTCCCACTGCTGAATGTAGCTCGGACTTCAGCAGTGCCGATTGGCACTTGCTCCTACAGTCATGTATAATTTCAACTATTAAAAGGCACATCTGTATATCATGAGTTGAAAAGAAATACTTGGATAGTAAATGTAAAGAATAGAGAGGCAACTAATTTACTTTGTATTAACACCTGCATAAAAGTTTGTCGAAGGGCATACAATTATGATTCAAACCTAGCTTGTCTTTTCAGGACAACCCTAAATTTTATTCAACAATGACAACTCTGGCAATATATCTTGGCATGTCTTTTGATCAAAAAGCAGTGGAAAGCAGGGGAGAGAAGGTATATGAGGTCCGCCTATGTAACAATGCAGAGGTGAGCACATGCATTCTTCACAGATTACACTTTGTGGTTGCTTAATGCGGCTCTAGATTTTGGCAATTTATGCAATTGGAGTAATTGCTAAAGCAAAATGCTACCTAAATGTTTTTTTTGATAAGGAAAAAGAGTAAATATATTAGACTGTGACACGAACAAAGGGATGGATGCAAGCAAGCATCCTCCAAAAATTATGTACATCCTAGATGGAGTCTATCCACCAAATCAATTACACCAAAAGAAGAACCACACAAGTTTCCACTATCCCAGAAAAAAAGCGTCTTGATAAGCAAATCTTTAATTCTTTGAAGGGGCGTCTCCTCTCCTTCAAAGACTCTTTTGTTTCTCTCTCACCAAAATAGCCCAAAAAATCGCATGTGGAATCAATAAGACACTTTTCTCCTTATCTTTCCTACCAAAGGCGTCCTCCCAAGACAAAAGATGATTCCTCACTGAATCCGAGACAACCCAGGAGACTCCCAAGCAACTAAAAGATAACTTCCACAAAGCCCTGGCAAGTTGACAGTGTAGTAGTAGATGATCACGAGTCTCCAAATCGTCTTTACACATAGAACATCTGTTCACCGAAATAATTCCCTTCTTTTGCAGATTATCATATGTCAAAATACTCCCATGCGAAGCTTCTCACACAAAGATTGACACCTTCAAGGGGGGCCAAGCTCTTCCAAATGATTTTCCAAGGGAATCGCCCCAAAATGCTACCTAAATGTTACCTACTAAATCCGCTTTCTCAAATCATATTCTGGAGTTCTACAGTCAACAGAGACATTCAAATAGGGTTCTTTACTGATAAATTCTGGAGGACTTTCTCAATTAAAATCACTATGCTTTAACACGATGAACAATCATTTAGATGTAACTGCTACCCAGCAAAAATCAAATAAGGGATGCACTTCATTTAGCTGAGAATACCTGGTCTTGTCAATCACAATTCAGGATACCACCTGGACAATCTATATATTATTGTCCAGTAACCACGATCCAGGAAAAAGTGGCAGGAGTGCAATATGTTACGCGACCCACTCTTTCAGGATTGTCATTGGTTGCATAACACCAAAGCAAGATAACTCTGGTGGGAACCATATCCCTTCTAAGACTTCTACATGAAAGTCGATGCCAACACTGAAGCAACACAACTGTGGCAGGAGCCATATAAAGGGAACACAAGTACCATTACCATCATTGCAAAAGCACCAGGCTACGGTCTTGGGGAATTTTAAGGAGAACGAGGGGTTTCTAAGTCCTGAGTTTTTCTTACGCAATCTCCCTCATTTCTAAAGAAGCATCTACAACAATTTTAGTCAGCCTCATGGAACTTCAGGCGGAAAGGAGATTTTTAAATCCCTGAAATTGTTCTAGCTACTCTCTTCTCATGTCTGAACAAAGGGCATTAAACTCAGGGAAATATATACCATTCAAAAACCATTCCCTTTTTTTTGGTGGAGGGGGGGTGTTAGGTGATAAAGATCCAACAACTATCACTCTGGACTGCTACACTGGAATTCAAAATGTCATGCCATAACCCTTTGTTTCATTTGATAATTCTGTACCAAGAACCTTAGAATTTCTCATGAATAATGATATGAGTTTTACTTGCACGAATTTAATTTTGAGCTTTGACTAGCAGCAATAGTTCTATTATACTTCTAACCTGATTTAATACATGCACGAAAATAATGATTAGGGGGTTCAAGTCTTTGTTAACCATGTCTCAACCGTTATTATGCCAGAAAAGATTGGCATAACATTGGTCTCTCCATCAATGATTTTATTTGATGTATCCTCATACAAGCCCCCGTCCCCCAGGCTCTCCTCTGTGTGCGTCTGTTTGTATGTGTGTGCAGAAAGATGCTTCCTTTCATGACAAACATATTAATATCGACTTCATAGATACCATATGCCTTTTTCCCCGATGGTGGATTTTCCAAAGTGAGTAGTCATCCCCCATTGCCATCTGTGTCCTTCATACTTCAGAACGAGCAATATCAAGCAACACAGTAAGAAAACCTATCAGGGATTCTGTGACTGGCATTTCTAAACCACACATGTTCGGCCCATCTGTGCAGTCTAATAGGTATTGACGCAACAAACATTCCAAGATGAGAGCACGTCCACCAAATTAGCAAACTCCAATGGAATTTACCTCAATAGGATCCAGTAGTCCTTCCATTGCACTCCGCACATCATCAATAAGTTCATAGATGACTCTATATAGCCGAATCTCAGCTCCTTTGTTCTCCGCATATTTTTTGACAGAACCGGGAGCCTTTACATTGAACCCCAATATGATGGCTTTACTAGCTAGTGCAAGATCAACATCACTGGCGCTAACATCTCCTGCTGCTTGTAGCAGAAACTTCAAAGAGACATTATTCTGAGGAAGAACTTCCAGAGCCTGCCTCACTGCTTCAATTGAACCCTGCAGTTGATGCCATATGACAAAGTCAACGGATTCAGCTATCCTCACCAGTTAAGAACAAATGGCAGGAACCTTTGCACCATAAACAAAGGCGTGAAAAAGACAAATACGGAGCCAGTAGGTGTAGTTAGACTGTATTAAAAGTCCAACATCCTAAAGCAAACAAAGCAAAATAGAACTTGAACTTGAGAATCCGAATTACTGAGAATCATGGTCTTCATGCTGCAAAGAAGTCAGCTATGAAGCACCCTTTGCCACTCTTCTGAGAGAGCAACAATTCACATACCCGGGCCCCCCAAAAAAGAACGAAACAAAACCCCTAAAAAAACAACTCCAACACCTCTAAATCATGCAACCGTGGACACATAAACCATCATCACCTGAAAGGAGAGGGGTTGGACCAATAAAGTGACTGTTCGTTCATATCAAATCCACTTGGTTGCTTGAAAATCGAAGGCTAACCATTCTTTTTCATCTTATAGATCCAGACTAGGCTGCACAGGTATAGAGAAGTTATGAATGTAGACTTGGTAAGGAGAAAAGTGCCAAAAATTCATTTTGGACATGGGAAATTATGTCATAAACTTTTATCAAAATGGAAAATTTTCCCAAAATAAGCAAAGGAATCAAACTAATCGGGATGACGAAAACAGCCAAGTTTGAGGTAGTTGCAGAACATCATGGCCTGTAATTTGATTTAGTTGGTTCTATCCTTATGATATGAGGGGCCTCCAACCGCTTTTCATTTAGTCTGTTCAAGACCCAAAGTAGCACATGCCCTACCCTGATTTCAACAGCATTTTTTAATGAAATATTCGGAGAGATAAACACATATCAACATCATAAGTCAGAGCATGTTCTTCGAACACGCTCTTCTATTATATCAAAATCAAATAGAAATTGTTGAAGCTCTAATTCCCCAGCAGATTATTAATATGCCTACCTGCACATCAACCTTCAAGATTATATTAAGCTGGTGCAAGTCTAAACCCTCCATCCCTGCTGAGACTGCAGAAGCCAAAGATGACAGAGTAATCTTCCCCTCTCCCGCCTTTGCAGCTATATGTTCTTCCCTCAGAGCCTCAGCACGTGCCTCTGCCTTTTCACGTGCAATGTCAAGGGAACTCACAACCTCAAACTCATCACCAGCCAATGGGACATTATTCAACCCAATAACCTGCAAGAAAATGTTTGGAAAGGAGAAGGCACACATTGCTCATACAATCAGATACATAGGCACAGGATTGCACACTCACAGAGGCAGAGGGACAGAGAGTATTCACGCACCCCTAAACCCCAATAAGCAAAGAGGCCATGCCCATGTACACCACCCAGGAACAAATGGGCCATTCAAGAAATCACTGTAGCAGGAAAATTACTAGGAACTTGGTTACTTGCCACATTTTCCTCTTTCTATGGTCTCTTTCTAGCCTAAACATGAACAAAAATCTTTTCACTTAAAAGCATTTACCCTGCAAGAAGCATTTACTCATCGAAATAGTTGTGACCGCAAACCATCTGCATACATCTTCAGGAGGAAAAATAAAACCAAATACATCTTCTGAATTAGTTGATTCTTTTGTTATGTTTCAACTCTAAACCATACGCATGCAACCTCTACGTCTAACTCTTACAGACATAAAGAACACACAGAGGAATTAAACAGGAGTATATTTTTAAAAAATTTACCAAAAAACAGGGAAAATGTAAAAAGTTTACCTGCACTGGTATGGATGGACCAGCTTCATCAACACGAATTCCTCTGTCATCAAATAGAGCGCGGACCTGTTAAGAAAAGAGGCTGTATCAATATCAAGTATGACCCCATAAAAGCATAAATGTTTGACTACTAGAACCAACCTTTCCAACTGCTTCCCCACAAACGACTATGTCCCCTGTTCTTAGTGTGCCATTCTGCACAATGAAAGTGGCAACCGGCCCTTTTGATTTATCAAGCCCAGCCTCAATGACAGTACCTTTCGCAGTCCTGTCAGGATTTGCCTTCAGCTCTTGCAGCTATAAATCGATTCAAATGGAGACATATAAGATAACTGATGAAAGCAAGAAGAAATGGAGCACACAAACATCATGAACCATAGAACAGGTATAGAACACCTATTATCCCTTATCCAGAGGGCTGGGAAGCACATAGAGTAGATAAGATGTAGAGCTCAGCAAGATCAGGTGTCTTTTAAATCAAAGGTAAGAAAGAGCGATTAGGTGACCTTCCTAGCAATGCCCTCCCTAAAGCAAGCAGTGAAGTTATTAGCACCCAGTATCGTTCTTCACGTGAAGAACACAAGAAGAGAAAAGTGAATAATCTAGCTATGCATGGTCCTCTGATTTTGAGTGATGCAAATGAGATAAAGATAGAGAGCAAGGGCAGAACACAAGAAGACTCCCTAAGAGGCGAACATAATAGAAACATCAACCACAAGAAACATATTAAACCCACAACCAGAGAAACAGTGCTGACAGAGTGGACCAACCTCTACTGTGCCTGGAATGGGAATAAAGGCATCAATTCACTTCTTAACCTCAGTATAGAAAATTTGTCATTTTCTCCTGCATTACGTGATAATCAATTTATCGATACTTCTAATAAATTTCTTCGCAAGTGCTGACTTTTTTGTCTCACTAATATCTGATTTGCAACTGAAACAGAAACACAATGCACTAAACTACAATTCATTTGTTAAGCAGTGCATCATCAAATGGAAGGGTAACATGACCCCTCATAGAAACCAGTTTCCTTGCGTTTTCTAATTGAAGCGAGAAACAGAAAAGGAATGACCATGAATATACCATCAAATAGATAGTCAAATACAGAAAAGAGGACAAATGAGACAGATACACCAAACTGTAAACCTCCAGTAAATACATACCATCAAATAGATAGGAAAGGAGGACTATACGACAATATACTGAAGAGATCACAACATATTTATACACACAGCTCGTTTGAAACGATCAACTGAAACTGCAACCATAAGCCTTTTCTTACCTCTGCAACAAGCATAATTGTCTCCAGTAAATCATCTATGTTTTCACCTCTAAGAGCACTTATCTGTTGTACAAAGGTATGAATATAAGCAGCCATCAAGAAACTGTTGACGTAAACATTTTCAGAACTACATTACAGAAAAAAATAATAAGTGTATTTCAAAACCACTTAAAAAGTTAAAACAAAGTTGTTTAAAAAGAACCTACCTTAACCATTGGGATGTCACCCCCCCATTCCTCCGGCATCAGACCAATTGATGAAAGCTCTTGCATGACACGATCAGGGCTAGCACCATCCTTGTCTATCTGAAATAATAAAGCATAGGAAAAGACAAATTTTCACCCATATTTTTAAATTTAAAAAAAAAAAGGCATATGATGCACAATTAAAATTAAAATTAAAAAAACATCCCCCAACAAAACCAAACCAAGACTTCTCCCACCAAAGTGCCAAGTTATTAGGGACTTGGATTATCCACTGAAAAATTGCCTCTAAAATCCATGTGCAGAAGCCAGAAGCTGCAATTTTTTTTGGTGTGCGGGTAGGGCTCTTCCATCACATATTTTCTCCATTCACAACTCACAAGACTTGAACTCATTTTGTACTATCTAAGACATCCTTCCCCCCAAGTGGATAGTGAAAACAAGAAAAACATACTAAGCACAATTAGCCACTCCCCTAGAAAACAGTCACCCTCAGTTGAATGCAAATAACTAGGGAGAGCAGCTCTGAATATTTTATAATCTTTTTAAATTAAAATTACATTTACGTTGTCTGATTAATGTTGACAATAATTCATTAAGAATATTTAATCTGCTATTTAACTGACTTTATCATTAAATATATAAACTCTAATACCAAACCACCTAATACTATCGGAACATAACAATAATTTCAAGAGTATAACTTCACTATTTTTAAAATTTTTTTTTAAAATTATTAGCATCATTATTTTTTTTTTCACTACTTGGTTCAAATTGACCATTGAAGCCCATAAAAGCAAAAGGAAAAATAAACTGCAAAAAAACGTGCACACTTGCCCAGACCTCATATGCACTCATAAGCCAGAACATGCACACCCGACACTCCCTAGGTGCCCAACATTCTTAACAGTTGCACTACCTGCACAGGTTTCTGTTTGCACTGAGTTCTGATGACTCTCTGCATTCATCCAACACTCTCTCCCTTAACATTTTTCAACACACTTATCTTCCCTGTGCTCCACATTTAGCAACTAGCAACCCAAAATCTTGCCAATGACAATTGTCTAAGATACCTTGTTGATTGCAATCACAATAGGTACACCAGCTGCTTTAGCATGTGCAATGGCCTCATTAGTTTGGGGACGGATCCCATCATCAGCAGCCACAACAATGACAGCAATATCTGTCACCCTTGCTCCACGAGCCCTCATTGCCCCAAAAGCCTATAGCATGCACACGCAAAAAGACAAATTAGCAGAGCACACTTGTGAGACATAAGAAACTCTCAGGCATAAACTTCGGAAAAACTACGCTAGTAAGAGCATGCAGAAAAGATGGAACAGAAGGTGGCAAAATGAAGGGATATAAAACAAGATTTCAGTGTTCAGTTAACCTCATGGCCAGGGGTGTCTAGAAAGATACAAGGCAGTGACTTTCCATCAAACGGTACTTGCACTTTATAAGCACCAATCCCTTGGGTAATCCCTCCTGCTTCAGAAGCAGCAACCTGAAGAATACAGTACTCTATAAGTTCATAGTCCCATCAGTTACATGATTTCACAACACAAACATTCTTGGCAAAGAACTTCTGCATTATTACTACCGCTACAGCAATGTCACTTAATCAACTAACAATTCACACAGAAAATACAGTAAGGCCAGCCAGAATCCAAAATGCACATATATACATTCCATAAATAACGGACCCTTCTGCAAAATTTCATAATCATAGGTATTGTAGGATATGCGTTATATGCTATAGCACATCCACTTAATGCACCTTAGGGTTAAGGAAGCAAGTACTTATTACCAATTGATAAGATTTCCTAATATTTAAATGCATTTTTGAAAAGTTTACTTGCACATATTATAGATTTCTAGGATAAGGCCATAGGTACAATGTTCATTAGCTTCAGCTGTGATTAAGATTTTCTTATTCTGTGGCATTTAAAAAAAAAAAAAAAGTTAGGATAAACCATTTTTTAAACAGGTCATTCCCACAAACAAGCGAGTGGGGAGCTTGTACATTATTCAAAGCAACCACCTGCCAACATTTTACCTACTTGAAAATTGAAACCACTATTAAGCTAAGATTTTTTTTTTTTTTTGGGGGGATAAGGAATTAATAAAATATGATCAAATGGACGGATGTCTGCAAGCATCCTACAACAAGGTTATTTACATCCAAGCCAGAGCCTATCCACAAAATCAATGACATCGAAAGAAGATTGGCAAAAGTTCGCACAATCCAGGAAAAAAAGAGTCTTGATGATATTATCTATGATTCATTGGAGAGGCATCTCCTGTCTTTCGAAGACTCTTTTGTTTCTAAATTGACCATTGAGCTAAGATTTATAAATTGACCATCATTTATCCTTCGATTGTTGTTGCAGGTTGTAGCCAGCGTCATTTTGCCTTAGGAGGTTTGCTTCCCCTTTGGGGATCCTGATATATCTAGCAGACATCATGAATGCTACATTCACTAAAAAATTTTCTATAAGAGGGCTCTTTTCAAAAAATTAATTTAAAGGTGATTGCCAACCAAAACCCTAAATAAAATTACAGAATCAGAATGAAGAAACAAGAACATTTGTCACAAATCAGGAAACAAGCACCAATATCAAAGTAAAATTTCTGATCAAAAAAATATATATATCAAAGTAAAATTAGATTAAATAAGGTCAAATAGTTACCTTACTCTTCCGTATGTAATCCAGAAGGGTTGTCTGCCGACCACACAAGCTATGTCAGAAGGTTCAACAAAAACTAGAAGAAATGTTAACTCCTAGTATAGACATCAGACTGTTAACTGCTCACCTTGCCATGATCTACATGACCCATAATAGTGATAACAGGAGGCCTTTCTTTAAGCTTGTCCAGGTCATCTTCATCAAAGATTTCCTTCTTTTTAGCCATTTCTTCCACTTTCATAGGATCCACATCCAAAACTTCCACATTATATTTTTCACAGACCATCTTAACTATATCCCTATCAAGAGTCCGTAGGCCATGAAATCTAACCCCTTTAGAGTACAGGTAACCAAGAAGTTCACCTTCACCGATAGCCAAGTTGTAAGCCAATTCCTCTGTCGACATACCCTTTTCCTCAACCTCTAAAATTTCTACTCTGACAGGAGCAGCATTCCTGGCTGCTTGTCGCCTGGCAGCCTTCCGTCTGGCCTTACTCCACTTTCTTCCTTTCCTTGCCGTTCCACCACCAGGTATTGATACACCAAGTTTAGATATATCTTCATCATCAATCTCCATATCATCATCAGCAGCAACCAAACGCCTCTTTGATTTCCCAGCTGGAGCACTCTTCTTCCTGTAGTCATCTTTAAACTTTCCACCAGGAATTTTTGAGGGTTTTGGGAGGGCTACCACTGCTTGAGCAATCATGGGATCAACTGCTGCTTTCTTTGAGGCAAATTTGTCAATCAGAATTGGTTTTCTCTCTTTGGTTTTCACATTCTGATCATTCCCATCTGTTGCCAAAGGCGTTCCTGCATCCTTCAAAACAGGTTCTTTTGGCACCAGCGGAGGAGCAACAGAAGGCCTCGCCTGCAACTTGATCTCACCTTTCTGGGGTGACGGCAGAGGCCTCAAAGCAACATGGGCTTGGATATCCAACTTTCCTTGCCCTTCTACCCTGCTTTCTGCTCTTTCAGTCTTGTCAAGTTTAAGAGGTTCTTGAATGACTTGTTGCACAGCGGAGACGGGATCACCCCTCCTCCATACACTCCTAGTACTATTAGGTTTCACTTTAGCTGAAAATTTTGCGGGCTTACCATTTGCTGAATTACTTGCAACTGGAGCTGGTCTATTCACAGGACTGCTCTCTTTTCTACTATCTACTCGTAAGTTTCCAGTTTCTAGCCTCTCAGCCTTCTCTAGTACCTTATCTAATGATTCAATAACCTTCTTCCTCTCCACCACATCATTTAAATTCCCATTGTTCGATTCTGCATTGAATTCCAATGCTTTCCAGGGTGCTGAATTCCCTTCAAGCTGAGGATCCGTCTCAGACCCAGATTTTAACACATGCTTTGGGGAAGGCTTCAGGATGAGATCCTTGTCCTCATCCTTGCTTCCCCCATATGGATTCTCCAACGAAACAGCATTTCCTTGGTCCGGAATGTAATCAGTGATTACTGAAAACCTACAAACCGAAACATACCGCCATCTATTTCCTTCTCCCGAATGACGGAAATTGCAATGACAAACCCTCCTAGGAAAAGAAACTCTTTTTACTAATGAAAAAGACACCTCGAAATTCCCAGAGGAACTCGTTACACAGCTTCCCAAACTTACCAGGGAAGCCATTGCTGCCATGACGCTGTTACAGTATAAACACTGCTATCAGCATATAAATACTTCCACAAACCAACTTCACTGAATCCCAGTACAGCTGCTCAAACATTCAACAAATTGCAGTCATCAGCTTATGAATACCACTTTGAAGAACAGTAGTTCAATTATGCAATTGCAGAACAACGTTAGATAACCCAGATAGAAAAACTTTGAATTTAATGGGAAATCAAGTTTTCTAATTGAGTTACAGCACCAACATACATTATTAGTTACATCCCAGAACGAAAAATCTTACCTTGGTTAGATAAGGGGCTGCAAGCAAGTATTTAAAGGTCATACGCCAGAGAGAGAGAGACAGAGGGACAGAGAGACAGAGAGAAGGGGGGATAACAGGGTAAGATACACAAGTAAAGGGTGGATGGAGGTGAGGGAAATGGAAGGCCGGGACGGAGGACACACAAGCTTGTGTGGCTCCTCCTCTGCCTGTCAAATTAAATTTTCTCGATAAGCTGTTTAGTTCTCCTCGTCCACATGAATGGCATAAACCTACTCTATCCACATTTTTTCATAAATTAAATTTTGGATTTATAAATTTTTTCATTGAACTACAAAACACCTTTTTGATAAAGTGCTGTGGTTTAAGTTAATGAAAATAATTTTTCTATCTTTAGAAAATAATTTATAGTTATTTAAGTTAATAAAGATATTTTGGCTATCATTGAAAATAATGATGAACAAATAAAATTATGATTAAGTATATAAATAAATTAAATATATGTGGTGATTTTTAATAGTATTGGTCCACCAAATAATGGTATATGTATGCTCAATTTTTAAGCCAAAGAATTATCAAATTTTATTAGGAAAAATTCCTTCCAAAACAACCCAAGCAGCCCAAGAGAAAACATGGGCAAAGCCCAACTGTTAAAGCACAGGCCCAACTTTTTTGTTATATGCCCAACCCATAGGCTGCCCATGCAATGGTTTTTTTTAAAAAAAAAAAAATCAATCAACCACCAAAACGGTGTCATTTAGTCTGAATAAGGCCGAAAAAAAAAAGGAGCAAGCATAGTTTTTAAAATCCCGATCCAAAGCCCAACTGTTAAAGCACAGGCCCAACTTTTTTGTTATATGCCCAACCCATAGGCTGCCCATGCAATGGTTTTTTTTTTTAAAAAAAATTCAATCAACCACCAAAACGGTGTCATTTTAGTCTGAATAAGGCCGAAAAAAAAAAGGAGCAAGCATAGTTTTTAAAATCCCGATCCAACTCCCACTAGAATTTTAAAGTAATTATAATCTTACAATCCTAATTTAGTTTAGAAAATGTATGATAGGATCATAATACGATTCTACCGTCGTGCAATCCGATTCATTATCCTAAATAAATTTTATCAAGTGCTCATACTTAATTGTAATCGGGAAGTTATTCTAACATTATATATTTTGTATTAACATTGCTCATAACATAATGTTAATTTGGATTTCTACAATCTTTGTGGATGTTTATTCAAATTTTTATTCTTATGAATAAAATTTTCACTATTCCAAATAAATATTAGAATCTTACAATTCTCGATCCAATTCTACGATTTTGATTCTAATGGCCCCTACTGATTTCGATTCTAAGATCTTGATTATAACAACATTGGAAGCAAGCCGCTTGCCCCCCATAGCCGCTCAACGACCCGAGCACTAGAGTGGGACGAGCCACTCGCTCGCTTGACCAAGCCCTTTTTTGGCTAGCACAAGCTTTTAGGGGGGCGAAATCAGGACCAAATGATTTAAATGGTACTTGCTTAGATTGTGGAGTGTCGATTAGTTCGACCTATAAATTTTTTAAGTTATTACATGATATTTGTTTTTAGACTCCCTGTGTAGGACAGGCTTGAACCATCAACCCTGCAATTTTCTCACAAGAAAATAAAGTGCTTTCCCCAATAAATTAGCCCTAGTGGAGAGCATAAAGCATGCGGTGAGAACCAACTAGACCAACACATCTTCAGCTAGTCAACTTAAGTTGACAGTATGACTATTAATGTCAGATAAAGAGTTGATCAAAGCATCATTTTCGAGGAACAAAAATAAGTAGATAGATTGAAGCAAAGTACGTATGTTCATAAGTTACTGTTATTTTACATGTTTACTAAATAAATACCTGAGGTAAACTAACCCAACAACTTTTAGCATATCAATTCTATAAATTTTACATGTGTAGTTGGGGGAGGTGAAGAAACCATGAGAGAGTTAAAATTTCCATTCCTTCTTTATACTTATTTTCAGAGTTTTACAACCTTGACTTTTAAATAAATCAAATCGTTACACTACTTAACTTTACCTAGACATCTCCACCCACTCCTGGCCCCCAAAAGAAAAGGGGACAACGTAATTAACCTTGCCAATGTTCAAAAAAAAAAATCAAAGTATAGGCCAGGTTTTTAACCTACTTGTACGTACGCTTGTCAAAGCTGGTGGGAGTTCAGTGACCAACCTTTGCCTTTGTCAAATGTTAGTTAAAGTTTGTTGAAATACTTGCTAGTTTGGTGAAGTAAATTTTTCTACTCTTTGCCTATATATGCATGGTTAAGGGATGAGTTCTAAGGCCGAGAAAATTCAACCTAAACACGTAAAAAGTAAAGAGGAAAATCCAACTCCACTATCCTCCTCTTACATGCCTAAATGACAACAAAGTTAGCCATAAAATTAGTCTTAAATACATAGCCAATTAGCCATTAACCCTGAATATAAACATCTTTGAACACTGATTCAAGTACTCCAAATTAACTACCTAAGGAGTACACCTGGAGTGGTTAACGTAGTGTTAATCCTAGGGAATGACTGCCAATATGAAGTTTGCACGTTAGTTTCGGCAAAATTGTTCTTAGGACAGTGGCTAAACCACGGCACGGTTTAATCTATTAATTAATTTCAATTATTATTCTTTTTTCACTAATCTCATTACTTAATAATTTCATGTACAAATTAATTTGATCGGTTTAATTCAAGCCCAATGGTTCGATCAGTATCATTTCAAATATTTAGTCGTTGTAATTGATATAACACCATCTAATGCTATAAAGCTATATTTTTCAACAATCTAAAAACGAGTTTCCGTTATATACAATTGTGGCCTCTAAATATGCTATCCCTGATATGTCTAAGTTAGAACCATTAGATGGTGCAAATTATAACAGTTGGGTTATTTGAATGAAATTTTTTCTTGAGCAAATTGAGATTGCATGTGTCTTGGAAGAAAAGGTTATTCCTAAAGATAAAACGGTAAAAGCTGAATATGATCTGAAATTTGATAGAGACAATAAAATTTGCAAACGAATGTTATTGTATTATGTGTCTAATGCATTCTTGATATTTATATGAAATATGAATTTGCTAAGGACATTTTTGAGACGTTCTTAACAAAAAAAAAAAAATGGTTATGATGATGCCGGTTCTAAACATTTTGCAATTAGTAGATGACTAAATTTCAAGATCGAGAAAGATAAGTCTCTTATTGATCAGATTCATGAATATGAAAATCTATGTTATACTATTGCATCTGAATAATTAAAAATATGTGATGTGACTCTAGCTATTGCTTTGATTGAAAAATTACAACTATCTTGGAAAGAATACCGAAATCAACTTATATTTGAAAAGAACGATCAGACTTTAGAAGAATTGATTAGTCACCTAAAAATTAAAGAAGAAAACAAACTGAAAGATAAAAGAATTTCTCATAACTCTGGTTTCTCTAGAGCTAACCATGTAGAACCTTGATCTACTAATTTTGACAAGTTCAAAAACAAAGGAAGGAAAAATTACAAAAGTAATTATAAGCCACAAGGAAAGGTGCAAAAATACAAATTAATGGGTAAATGCCATGAAGGTGGGCGGCGTGGTCATAAGGCCGTAGATTGCAAATCCAAGAAAATACTATTATTGGAGTAGTATCAGAAGTTCATTTAGTTGGCGGCACTAAAGAGTGGATCGTTGACACAGGTGCTGCCAAACACATTTGTGCCGATCGTAGACTGTTTCAGTCTTACGAAAAAATTAACGAAGGTGAAAATATTTTTATGATAACTCCATATCTGCATCTGTCATCGGAAAAGAAACGATTACTTTAAAACTCACTTCTGGAAGACTAGTTACTCTTACTAATGTGCTACATGTTCTTAAAATTCATGGAAATCTCATATCTGGTAGTTTACTCATGAAAGCGGGTCTAAAATTAACCTTTGTTTTTGATCATCTAGTCATGACCCGCACTTGTGAAATTGTGGGGAAGGGGTTTTTGCTGTAATAGTGGTCTGACTGTGCTTGACACAATTTCTGAAAATGTGAATAAAATGGCTAGTACATCTTCTGCTTATACCGTTGAATCTCTTGATTTATGGAATGCTATATTAGGGCATGTAAATACTGACTCCATTAAAAGGCTTAAGTGTCTTGACTTGATTCTTAAATTGTCTAATATGGATTTTTCTAAATGTGAAGTATGTGTTGAAGCTAAATTTCATTAAAAAAATCATTTAAATCCATAGAAAGACAGGCTGATTGCTGGAGTTTACTCTCAGTGACCTAGGAGACTTTAAGAACCATATGAGTGGAGGCAGTAAAAAGGATTATGGGCCTGTTCTATTTTGCGGTAAAATACAACTATAAGCTGTGATAAATGTAAGGAGTTGTAAGAAATTGTAAGGAGATATAAAGAGATGTAAGGAGCTGTAAGGAGATATAAGGAGCTGTAAGAAAATGTAAAGAGTTATAAGGATAGATGTAAGGAGCTGTTGAATTATTGAAAAGTTGTATAATATAATTTGTGATAATTATGATATATTAGTCATATTTACGGCTAAAATTTGATACTATCAGTAAACAAAATATTTCTTAATATAATTAAAACGAAATATGTTTGTTTTAGGGCTGTCAAAGCTAATCCGACACGATTATTGTCTCGAATCGAATACAAAATTAAGAAAGTTTGGATAAAGGTTTTCAATCCGTTTAATTAAATGGGTTGACATGTTTAATTTGTTTAATTAATTGGGCTAGCCAAAAAAATACCTGTCTAACCTATTTAATTAAACAGGTTAAATAGGTCGACTTGTTTACCCAATTCTAGTTTTTCTGAGAAAAAATTGTAAAAAAGTAGGGTTTAATCAGTCAATTTGTATTTTGGGGTCGTGTTTCTTATAGATCATGGACAATAGTTCCGTTGTGATAATACATTGAACTTAAAAGAATGACGTATAATATTCCATAATTATACTTTAGTGAAAAATATTAAGTGGATAAATGGGTAACCGAATAATTTGAACCTAACCCATCTATTTTAAATGAGTTAATGGGTAAATTTTAGGTCAAACCGTTTAAAAAATACACAGGTACAGGTCAAGATTTTCAATCCGTTTAATAAACAGGTTAGGTTCAGGTTAAAGATTTTTCGACTCGTTTAAGTTTGACATGAATACGAACCTCAACCCGACCTGACCTATTTGATAGCCCTAGTTTGTTTTACACTGAAAACAATAATATTAAAATAATAAAATTATTGAAAATAAACCATTAACTAAGTTAATTACACAACAATAAAATATATTAAACCCCATAAATTTTGTCAAGAAAAACTTCGTACACTTGATATGATTTTTTATATTTACATTAGTTTGATCCAATAAGCAAAGTATAATAAAAAACAAATTTTTTTGACAAAATTGAATACAACTCTTAAAATAAAATCCTATTTTTAGTAAACAATTTAAATGTAAATGCATGGTCACTTATTCTATCTATAATAACATATATTGTTCATATCGAAACTCAAATATAATTTACGTTATCGTATTATGTTTTATGTTTATGTAAATGTTGTGTTCATAACATATTTACAAATTTTTTATATTGGTAACATAATTAAAAATATATATATATATATATTTCTGTAATTAAAATTAATGAATGCTATAGAAAATCTATATAGGATGTAAGAAAATGTAAGGATTATGTTAAGGATGTAAGAAGCTGTAAAGAGATGTAAAAAGCTATAAGGAGATGTAAGCTCTTAGCTAAATCCTCTAAAACGCAAAATAGAACATGACCATATTACATTTATTGATGACTACTCACGCTATACTATGTATGGTTTATCTGCTACGCTCAAAAGATGAAGCAGAAGAAATGTTTATTGAATATAAAGCTGAATTTGAAAATCAATTATACAGAAAAATAAAAAGGTTTAGAAGTGACGAAGGTGGCGAATATGACCCTACAAGGCTTAAAAATTGTTGTGAAGCTAATGAAATTGTTCATGAATGGAGTGCCCCTTATACTCTAGAATAAAACAGTGTAGCAGAAAAGAAAAATAGAACCTTGAAAAATATGGTGAATGCTATGTTAATTAGTTCGGGCTACCTGACAACGTGTGTGGGGAGGCAATTTTATTTGCATGTCATGTATTAAATCGTGTGCCTTATAAGAAACATAATAAGACCCTATATGAATTATGGAAAGGGCATCCTCCTAACTTGAATTACTTGAAAGTGTGGGGTGTTTAGCTAAAGTTAGATTGCCTAAATTTACAAGAGAGAAAATCGGTCCAAGAACCATTGAAGCATTATTTATTGGATGTGCTTATCAAAGTGTTGCATATCATTTATTACTAAAGCTGCAAATGATGCATATATCTATGGTAATATTATTGAAGTTATAGATGCTTAATTCTTTGAAAATATATTTTTATGAAAATTGCATCTGGTGATAATCACATCCCTCATGAAGTATCCTCTAAAAGACATGTATGTTCATCTGGTGTAAAACTAAGAAGAAGTAAAAGAATTAGGAAAGATACTGATTTTAGTGCTGATGTTACTACCGCATTTCTAGTTAAATATGACATGTTAATTAAGGAATTTGTTTCTGTATATATTATTGAAGAAGATCTCAAAATATATGAAGAAGCCATGAAATCTATTGATGCTGTTTTTTAGAAGGGGCTATTAATGGCGAACTTAATTCCGTATTAATTAACCGTACATGGATATTAACTGACCTTCCCCAGGGTTATAAACCTTTAGGGTGTAAATGGGTGTTTAAGAAAAAGCTATAGGCTAATGGATCTATTGATAAATATAAAACTCGCTTGGTTGTTAAAGGATTTAATCAAAGAAAAGAAATTGATTATTTATGCATTAGAGTATTGATTGCACTTGCTTCCATTCATGAATTAATTGTGCATCAAATGGACGTGAAAACTGCATTTCTGAATGGACATCTAGATGAAGAAACTTATGTGAAACAACCTAAGGAAGTTAAGGTACAGAGGCAAGAGTGTACAACAACAACAACTCTCAGTGTGGATTCCGCTTTTGTAGGGTATGGGGATATCCAGATATAGGCAATATTACCTCAACCGGCATCCCTACCCGTAGAAAGACTTATCTTAAGTGACCCACAAAATAAGATTTTACGAAAATATTTTATAGAAGAAGGATTTTGTAAAAACATTTTATGGAGAAAAATTAAGGATAAGAGTAGGAAATTGAACTAAGAAGTACTCATAAATCAGGTGATAGTAACTATATAAACATAAGTATAATATAGCAGAGGAATATACTATACCTTAACAAATAGAGGTAAACAAACAATGTTTATTCCCAGATGCATGTACTACCTACATATAAATACAGTAACCTATTGTAACTGAGAGATAAGTACGAGGTTAACTCTCTGTGATCTAAGATCTTAATCCTATCCTATTATAGTCTCATATTCTGAGTTATGTCCTCCGTCAACTCTATAACTTTCAAGTCCTTTCTAATCACTTCGTGCAAACTCCTCTTTGGTCGTCCCTCCCTCTTTTAACTTCGGGAATTTTAATCCTTTCACATCTCCTCAGTGGAGCATCCATACTCCTTCTTTTCACATGGCCAAACCATATGAGTCTCGTTTCTTTAATCTTATCTTCAATGGGAATCACTTTAACTAAGTCTCTAATTACTCCATTACCAATTCTATCCATTCTCGTATAGTCACACCTCCATCAAATCATCTTCATCTCTGTTATCATTACACTTTGGACTTGTGTCTTTTTTTATAGGCCAACCTCCGATCCATACAACGCAGTAGGTCTAACTACGATACGATAAGCTTTGCTTTTTAATCCTACACGCATCCTTTTATCACACAGTATACCTAAAGCACACTTTCATTTCTGCCAACCTGTTTTATGAGCTGGTTAATATTTTCGTTAATATCCCCTTTCTGTTGAGTGTTGGAGCCTAAATATTTAAACTTATCAACCTTTGGCATCATCATCCCATCAATGGTGACTTCTTTTCTCGCATCCTCCATTTTACTAAAACAGCAATGTAGGTATTCAGTTTTCAATCTACTTACTCTAAAGCCTCATGACTCCAGTGTAAGCTTTCATCGCTCCAACTTGCCATTAACTCCCTCTCTGATCTTATCAATAAGAACAACGCCATTTGCAAATAACATGCACCATGATAACTCATATTGAATCTCTTTTGTAAGTTCATCCATAACTAGAGTGAAAAGAAAATGGTTTAAAGCAGAATCCTAATGCAAGCCCATACCAACGTAGAAGTCATTGGTAACCCCTCCTAGCGTCCTAACCCTCATCATACCTCCCTCGTACATATCCTTAATAACTCGAATATACACAGGTGATACTTTATTCTTTTTCAAACATCTCCATAACACTTTACGCAGAACTCTATCATATGTTTTTTTCAGGCCAACGAACACCATATGAAGATCTACCTTTCCATCTCTGTACAATCCCATGAGCCTTCTAAGGAGGTAAATCACCTTCGTAGTAGACCTTCTAGGTATAAAACCAAATTGATTCTTTGAAATTGAAATCTTTTCGTAACCTTCTCTCAATCACCCTCTCCTATAACTTCATAGTGTAATTGAGCAACTTTAAAATCCTATAATTATTACAATCTTAAATATCCCCTTTGTTCTTGTACAATGGGATGATTGTACTAGACTTCTATTTTTTGGCCATCTTAGCAGTCCTAAAAATAACATTGAGAAGCTCTGCTAGTTACTTCAATCTCTCTTCACCCAAACACTTTTATACTTCTACCAGTATCTGATCTGGTACCTCGACCTTCCCATATGTCATCTTCTTTAGGGTCTCTTTAATCTCATCCTTGCTGATAGGATCACACAATTGATGATCAAGTTGATTCTCACTACTTTCTCTTTTCCTACTTCGAAAATCTTCCATCATTTCACCATTGAAGAATTTGAAAAAGTACATTTGCCATCTCTTCTTGATTTCTGTATCTCCATTTTTATCTTTAATGTACCTCACGACACCCAAATTTCTTGTTCTTCTTTCTCTAGCCCCCATCTGTTTAAAGACTTCCTTCTCGCATTCCTTGGTCTCTAATTTTTTATATAACCTATCATAGGCCATGTTCTTAGTTACAGCAATAACTTTCTTGGCTACCTTTGTTGCTGCCTTATATTTAACTCTATTAATCTCTTTCTCTTCATCTATTTCACTATTCATCAAAATAGTATATGGCTCTTTCTTCTCCTTGATTTTCTCCTTTACTTCCTTGTTCCGCCACCAGACTCTCTTCATTCTGCTGCCACCTCTCATAGATGTACCTGCGATTTTCTCAGTCAACCTTCGAATACATTTTGCCATTGCAGGTATGTAAATTAAAACAAGGCCCTAAACAGTGGTGTGAAAAATTGGATAGCACAATTACAGCATATGACTATAAGGCAAATGAAGGTTTCACTTGTGTGTATTCTAAACATGTTTTCTAATGATTGTGTTATTATTTGCTTATATGTTTATGCCATGCATATATCTAGCACAAATGTGGAGATTATTATTGCTAGTAGAAGCTTTCTAAGCGCCCAATTTGAAATGAAAGATATGGGTGAAACTGATATTGTCTTAGGAGTCAACATTAAGAGGACCCAAGATGGTATTAGTCTTAACCAGTCTCATTATATTTAGAAAATACTTAGAAAGTTTGATTCATTTAACGTTGATCCTGTTAGGACACCTAATGATGCTAGTATGCATTTGGTGAAAGATGAAGGTGTTCCTATGTGCCAAATGGAATATGCAAAAATAATTAGCAGTGTTATATTTTTAATAAATTATACAAGGCCTGATATTACATCTGCTGTAAGTAGACCTAGCAGATACACTCATAATCCTAGTGATAATCATTGAATTGCATTAAAATGCCTGCTTAAATATTTGAAAGATACTATTGATTGGGGTTTGTATTATTGAAAATTTTCTTACTGTATTGGAAGAGTATAGCGATGTCAATTGGGTGTCTAATAATGATGAAATTAATTCAACTATTGGTTATGTGTTCATATTAGGTGGAAGTGATATATCTTGAAAATCTGCCAAATAGTCTTGTACTATTATGTCTCCTATAAAATATGAGTTTATTGCTCTTGAATTAGCAGGGCGTGAGGCTGAATGGCTGAAAAGTCTGCTAGCAGACATCCCATTGTAAGGGAAGTAGGTTCCTTTGATTGCGCTACATTGTGATAATGTGACAGCTATTTTAGTTGCAATGAGTAATGCCTTCAATGAAAAAAAGAAGGCATATAAAAGTGAGACACAAAATAGTGAAGGAGCTACTGAAGAATGGAGTGATATCATAGGACTTTGTGAAGTCTGAAAAGAATCTTGCGGATCCCCTATGAAAGGCCTGTGTAGAAAACCGGATTTTGATACGTTGAGGGGGATGGGATTAAGACCCATTGAGGAATTACAATGATGGATCCTGACTTCCCTGAAAGGAAATTCAAAGGGTAATAACGAAATCATTACTTAATTTTAGGAGCACTACATGGTATGATTGGTATCCCTCCCTATGGTGTATGTCTATTGTGGTGCTTTGCTACTATTGAGAAAGGTTGAGCATTTGGCTCTTAATGGACCATGGGAGATGTGAAAGTAGCACACGCTATATGGATCCACCTACTTAGATATGAAATGTGGCTGCTTCTATAAGAGGGTCAATATTGGTCGACCTCCTACAGCACCTATGAGCTACCATGTGTGGCGTATGGTCAGTATAAGATATCAGACCGCAGAGTATGAGAATATCTTAAATTAATGTGTGTCTAAGGCGGACTTACACCTCCCTATCAATTTCAACATGATTATCACTTGGTAGGACGTGTGTCTTTAAACTTGGCGTCACAAAGTACCAATTTTCAAGTCGTGAAACATTAACATCGATGCATTAACTTCTCTGTGCCCAAAAATATTTATATCTCCTAGCCATTCTTTGATTTGGGGGGGGGGGGTTAGAAAAAAATCAAAGTATTGGTCAAGTTGTTAACCTACATGTGCTCCTGTCAAAGTTGGTGGAAGTTTTGTGACCTACCTTTATCTTTGTCAAATGTTGGTTAAAAATTGTTGAAATACTTGCTAGTTTGGTGAATTAATTTTTGCTACTATTTACCTATACATGCATGGTTGAGGGATGAGTTTTAAGGCTAAGAGAATTCAGCCTAAACAAATAAAAAGCAAAGAGGAAAAACCAACTCCACTATTCTCCTTTTACATGCCTAAATTACAAAGAAATTAGCCACAAAATTAGTCTTAAATACATAGCCATTAACCCTTAATATAAACACCTTTGGGCATTGTTTCATGTACTCCAAGCTAATTACCTGGAGAGCACCTGGAGTAGTTAACACCGTCAATCCTGGGGAACAACCGGCCATATGAAGTTTACTTCGCAGCTTCAGCGAAATCATTCCTAGGACAGTGGCTAAGCCATGGCCCAGTTTGATATATTAATTAATTTTGATTATTATTTTTGTTTTTACTAATCTAGCTACCTGATCATTTTGGCACAAATTAATTTGACCAGTTTAATTCAAGTCTAGTGGTTCGATCGGTATCATTTCAAATATTTAGTAGCTATAATTATATATAATACCATCTAAAACTATATTTTTCAACAGCCAATACTACAGGAAGCAATTAAGAAGACAAATTCCCCCACCTTCCCAAAAAAATAAAAATAAAATTGTAATCCTCCATCATTGTGGGCTTGCACGTAATGAGTACTAGAAAAAAAAAAAAAAAAAAAAAAGATCATTAACTTTGAAATGCTTGAAACTACTCATCTTCAGAAGTCCAACACAAAAGTTCAAATGTCCTCGGCCTCAATGGCATCCCTTTCCTTCATAATTATTGCGAGATACACAATCAAAGTCCTCTTCCTAGCAAATACTAATTGGGTAAGTAAAATTTGGAATGAAACAACTTTTTGCTTTTTAATGACCCTAATGGGTTTGAGACACATTATTCATTTCTCAAGGTTCATTAAAAATCGTAAATATCTTGAGCATCTTATAGCTTATTGATGGTTCTTTTTTTTTTTTTTAAACTAAAGTTCCCCCCCCCAAAAAAAAAAACTCATACCTATTTAAATCCACAAAATATTCCCATTTAAAACATAGTTGGTTGTTAAAAATGGAGGGAAACAGGGTTGGGCTAGGTATAGATATGAGGTATGGGTATAGATTAAAGTTTTACCTACCCGTATACTATCATAATCCATTTTCAACAAGCCTGTCCATGCCCATTCCATACTTTGCCTCATATAACATTCAAACTCGCTTATACAAAAAACTAAAACGCAAAAGTGGGCTAACAATTAATGGGCACGGCCCAAACCCAATTACTAATACGTTGTAATCACACTAATGAGGATCGTACGTGAATGTGTGATGTATGGTTCGCCCAATGTGATTGATGTCCATTGCCTAACTAATTTATTTGTCAACTGTGGTGATATTGTTGTAGTATATAATAGGCAATTTGTTTGTGTGAAATGGGCATATTGGGGTAATACAAGTATAAACTTTTTGGTCTACAGGTGCTTGAACCAAAACTCACATACCCTCAATATTTGGTGGATATAGGTATAAGCTTTAACACTCGGTGGGTATCGACATACATATGGATATGAGCATAAATTCTGTAAATAGGTATAGTTGACTTGTTGAGGGTATAAGAAAACCTATCCCATACCCATCAAACTATATGTGTGTGTATTTATATATGTATGTATGTATGTATGTATGTATATGTGTGTGTGTGTGTGCCTATGTATGTATATGTATATCTCTCTCTCTCTCTCTCTCTCTCTCTATATATATATATATATCTCTCTCTCTCTCTCTCTCTCTCTCTCTCTCTCTCTCTCTCTCATCTCTCTCTCTCTCTATATATATATAGATATGTATGTATACATCTATATATATATATATATATATATATATTATATATATAATATATATATGTATATACATATACATATACATATATATATATATGTGTGTGTGTGTGTATGTGTGTGTGTGTGTGTGTGTATAATATATATATATATATATATATATATATATATCTGTGTGTGTATATGTATGCATGCATATATGCATACATATATGTATACACACACACACACACACACACACCCACACACATATATATATACACACACACACACACATAAAATTAAGTGATTTCA
The DNA here is from genome assembly GCA_029747015.1 of Carnegiea gigantea. Classification (NCBI taxonomy): domain Eukaryota; kingdom Viridiplantae; phylum Streptophyta; class Magnoliopsida; order Caryophyllales; family Cactaceae; genus Carnegiea; species Carnegiea gigantea. The sequence continues at coordinate 340,382 of JAKOGI010000123.1, read as the reverse complement.
CAAGTTTTTCCCAAGTGTTACAACTTTATTTGTCATGACATTAATTACTATTTTAATTCATATTATCTTTTAGCACGCATGTAACTCTTTTTAAATCTTTTACACAATTCGTATCACCTTTCATCTTATACTTAATCAATTGTTTAGAAATGTCATTAATAAATATCTATTCACATATGTAATAATGGCACATGCATAATCCTAACAAAAAGAAGAATATACAAATTAAAGATTATTTAATTGATAAAATAAATTTTAATAATGAAAACGATATTGTTGATTAAATAATTATACTTGTGAGCATTCGCATATTACTTAATTCAATCCTTGCATCGCATAGGATATAGTTCTAATTACGAGTCATATTCTTGACCAATAAGTCTAAGATCCTGTTTGGTAAAAAACTTTTTAGAATCAGAAAAAGCTTTTTGTAGGCATTAGCGATTTGACATTGGTTAAAATGTTATTTGAGTTGTTTGATAAAATAACTTTTTGTATTACCTTTTTGTATCCAAAAGCTCTTTGGATGAGTTTTTTTGCAAGTTTTTTATTGCTCAATATTAAAATTATCATAGTGCTAATTTGTTTTTTACAAAGTTACACTCAATGACATTCACTTATAAAAGCCTGCTCCATTGCTAATCTACCGGTTATTCGTTGATTTTGCTTCCTGTTCCTTCTCTCTATTCTCCATTCTCCTTCTCCTTTAATTCAACAGCTTAGAGAACATGGTTTTGCTTAAGGATTTGCATCTAAAATGTTAGTGATTCTAATTTAAATATTTTCTTCAATTTCAAAAATAATGTCAATCAATTAGTTCTTTGATGCGTAGAATATTTTAAGTATTATTATATCATATAAATCTTAATTATTACTAAAAATAAAATTAAGTTATCATTAAACAAAAATATTGTGATAATAAATATCAATTTTGGGTGAAGATATAAATGTAATTCTATATTTTTACAATTTATAATTCCTAGTTCATGTTGAAAAGAAAAATATATATGCAATAAAAACAATTATATTGTTAAAAAAAACAATGAAATTATGTTACGAGTATAAGCAAAATTTTACCAAATGATCTTATTAGAAACAATTAATTTTACCAATTTTTTCTCCTAGAGACAGCAATGCAATCACCTAGGGTCCTGGTTGGTAAAGAATTTTTTGGGGCTAAAACGAGTTTTTTTGGGGTATTAGTTGTTTGACCTTAGCCAAATAACTCTTTGAATTGTCGGATCAAATAACCTTTTGTATTAGCTCTTCGTACCTAAAAAGCTAATTTGTAAAAAGCTATTTGGATGAGCTGCTTGCAAAAATATTTTACTATTTAATATCAAAATTACCATATTACCCATTTCATGTTAACAAAATTACATTCAATGATATTCAAAACAAAGGCCTACTCCTTCCCTTGATGCTCATTCATTTACTTTACTTGTTCTACCTTCTATCTTTTATCCGCTCTTCTCCTCCTTCAATTCAACAACTCAGAGAAGGCAACAACTCAAAGAAGATCATCATCCTTGAGGATTTGCGTCTAAGAAGTTAATTATTTTAATTCAAATATTTTCTTTAATTTAACAAATAATGAATGTTATACAATGTAACGCCCCCAAAATGCTAATGATATAATTTACGAAAATCTATATCGGAAGACTTAATAATAGAAGGCGCTACTGCCGTCCTGGTAAGGACAAGGCTTATTGAAACCATTTAATCTTGCAACTCATGTTCGCAATCATAAAATCTATTAACTGAAATACTTCAAGACTAAAGTCGATAATAGTTCAACTTCAATACCATCGACTTAATCATACCATGTGCTAACTTGCACTCCACACTACACAAGTATATTGAATATAGACCCAACTTGACCCTGAGGTCGATTCCAACATTCATGCTATGCTGAATCCACTGTGAGTATCTGTTGACTTCCAAAAGGGCTTGTTAAATGGAGAAACATGTGATACTTCATCACCTAAAATAGAAAACATGAAAATAATTTGAAAATGTGAGTAAAAACTCAGTACATACATTCCTGTATTGTAAAATGAGCATAGAAATACTGTTGATGGGTACCCGCTTTTGCAATTCATTTAGTTCGTAATAACAATGAAAATGAAAGAGTAATATGAAACTGAATTGCTCATTATTATCTGGATGTGAACCCCTTACAATGATATGATCTATATATAGGTGTACGCCTGTCAATCCGATCAAGAGTTGGCCTGAAGCCGCGCAGGTAAATGATTGGCTGATGTCCTATAGATGATAACTGACGGGGTCACAAGCTAAATGGCAAATCACTGTATAAATTGATTCATTGATAAACTCATTAAGAGTTGTAACTTGATAAACATGTTCTGCTTTCTGAAGATACAGATAATGGACGTACCTTGAGTCTTTAAAAATATCGTCTGACTTGATACAAGTCAGCTGTTTCATAAATATCATCTGACGTAATAAATATATTCTGACTTGATAACACTTATGTATAATGGGGAACGATAATTAGGCCTCAACTCTGTTTCATAAATGTCATTGTAAGTATGTGTAGTTAGTAAATGATCCTTACTCGCATAATTGAGTAAGTAAAAGTATGTGTAACAGAAATTGAGTAATTAAATGGTATACATAACCTGGGTACGTTAATATAACTTCAAAACTGAATTGATGAAAGTAATTAAATCCAATATAAAGTAAATAGAAGTAAAATAGTTCACAATGAGATAAATGAGATTACAAAGGAAAAGGTCTTGATGCTGATAATTGAGAGAGTGATTGTGACCTTTTCTGAAATAAGTTACTGATACGGGGTTTAAGACTTACTGATGTATAACTTAGTTCAAGATAACAGCGAGTACACTAGATTAGCTTGATAAATACATTTGATATATTTTGAAGTGAGTAAGTAATAAAGGTTTGAGGCCAAGAGAGATATATCTTAGTTCAAAATAGCATAAACTACAATAACTTAGTATGATAAATATGGTTTCTGAGTCACAGCTCTCCCCGCTTCTCATATTTCATTTATAAATCCATTAGATATAGAATTCCACCCCAAATGAATCATTGAACTTAATAGAAGCTATTAAGCTTACTAAATGTGGTATTTTCTTTATAAAATTCATAAATGATTCAAAGCTCATAAATAAGCTCCCAAATTGTATACTTGTCTTCTTCTTTCTCATTAATCAAGCTAAAAACTCTATAAAAGTCCATGAATATTCATTTCCCTCTTAAATGACCTTGCTTAGCCCAAATACACAAAATGAGTGCATGATTAATCTCACTTAATCTTTATTATTGCTCTTTACACAATTACTCAAAAAGCTTCTAAAATCACCAAGCTCAAAATACTCAACCAAAATTCATGAAATCTTATACGAAATTCAAAAATAATATGGACAATCTACAGTAAAATTTTCAGAATCCAAGTATACGCTATATAGAAATTGCAATAACAATCCAATTTACACTAAAGTAGGTCAGTTCATTTCAAAAATTCATAACTTTCACCCTATGTCTCAAATGGAGACCTAAAATCCCAATATGAAAAGATTAAGAAGACCCGAAAAATTTTCATTTACAATACAAAATATGATTCCCACAATAGAGTTCTCAAAATGGGGTTAAAATACAAGTGTATCAGTTTTGGTCCCATTCTACGCAATTTTGGTAAAACGATCATAACTTTTTTCACAAACCTCACATTAAAGCAATTCAAAATTCATTTGAAAGCTAACATACTGAGTTATCTACTCACCAAAAATCATAATTTTTTCGTGGACTGATCATTACCAGTTTAATCCCGAAGTCGGCCCTGTTTTTCTAAAATTTTCAGCCCGCACTGTTTTAGCTTTCTCCTCTCTTTTCACACAAATCCTCACTTTGCAATCATTCCAAATCACCAAAACATCATCATAATCATCAATATAACTAAAGATTACAAAATCAAATATAAATCAATCCATAAACTTGGTTTGAACTTAAGCTTGCATGAACATGATCATCCCTAAACCCTAGCATGAATCAAGCTCAACTTCATCATGATCAACACCAAAATAACTCTTATTTCTTATCAAAACATCATGATCAATGATCACAAGCATCAAAACAAAAATCAAAACTAAAATAAAAATCAAAACCAACAAGATCAAGTTTCAAGATTACTCAATTTGATTACAAATAAGTAGAGATGGAGATGAGATTTAATGGTTTGGATGATGGAGGATGGTAGCTAGAGGTACTAGGATGTTGGGGGGAGTCGGAAAACACTTGAGCTGGTCGGAAAAGTGGCCGAAAACAGCCCAAATAGTGCTACCCAGCTGCTGTTGCCATGAGGGAGGTGAGAGAGAGAGAGAAAGTGAGCTTGGTTTGAGTTGTGTGTGTTTGGCTAATCAACTCACTTTGGCTGAAATTTTATCTAGTAAAGCCACCTTTTTAAGCTAACCATGGTAATTGGTTAGATTAATAGGCAATTTATTAGGGCTTCAAACTGGCTGAAATAAGTTGGGTTCGGGAATAAAACGCTTCGTAACGATAACGTTTTAACTCAAAATTAAATTTTTGTAATGTTATAAAAATAATAATAACAATAATAACAATAACAATAATAACAAGAATAATAATGATAATAATAATAATAATTTCTCAAACCATAATTGTCGAGACCTACTATCGATTCATCCGATATTTACTTAATCAACAGAACTTGAATTAATAATCAATGAAACTTGAATTGCAAAATGAGACCCAAATGAAATATCTCCCAATCAGGATGAGTAAATACGATAAATGAAAGCAATAAATTTAAATGACATAAGGTAATTCGGTAAATATATAAATTGAGGGTAATTGAATTAATGAACATGATTTGGTTAAATAAATAACCATGAGTGATTAAATCCATCAACATGATAAATTAAATAAGTAAACATGATTAATTAAATAAATAAATATGATTTAAATAAATAAATATGGATTAGGGTCGGGTTATTACATACAATGTTCTAAATATTATTGTGTCATATAAATGTCAATTATTAATGAAAAGAAAATTAAATTAACATTAAATAAAAATATTGTGACAATAAATATCAAATTTGAGTGAAGATATAAATGAAATTCTATATATTTCATAAGTCACCATTTATAATTCATAATTCATAATTCATGTTGGAAAAAAATGCAATAAAAACAATTGTATTGTAGAAAAATATGAAATTATGTTACATGCATAAGTGAAATTTTACCAATTACCATGTTAGAAACAATTAATTTCAGCAAATATTTTTCTAGAGATAACTAATACAATTAATTAAGTCAAACAACTAATACAATTAGCTAACAACCAACAACTAACAAGCAACAGCTATGGGTGAGTAGAAAAACTAAGTACTCGATTTCGGATGTAGAATTGGTTTCGACTCGGCAAGGACAGATCAGTAACCAGTTAGATCGGTTTTGAGACTGATTCCAAAATGTAGGACCCAGTCGTAATCAGATTCGGTACTAGGTTTTGAAATTTTGGAACTAGAATTGGACTCAGTACTTGATGCCTTGACAAAATTTAAAGAATTTTGATAAAAAATATATTTTATTCTCCAAGTGATGTATCTTCTGTGCTCAAACCTAGCCCCCAATCGCCCCAATTTAACTACTTGCCTTTTTTGCTTTTAATTTACCCTTAACTTACTCTGTATACATCTCGATCATCATGAATTTCTTCGTTCAAGCTTTGATTCTTCTCCTTATGAGTCTTGATTTGTTTTATATTGTTTTGACAGTCTCACTCTTTTTCTCTCTTTATATTTCAAGTGAATTAAAATAATTTTTAGATTTCTTGTTCATTTTGTAATTTTGATTTGTGAGTTTGTGATTAATATTGTTTCATATTCTTTGAGGTTATTTTAGAGTATGTGAATCTTTCTTTACTGCTTACTATGTATTTAATTTAACCTCATAATTGGATACTCGGACTCGACCCCAATTGGATCCAAAAATTTTTAGATTCGGTTCAGCCGGTTCCAGATTCTAGGACTCAGTTCTAGCCAAGTCCGATTTTGGTTCTGATTCCTGAAAATTCAACCCAATATCTACTCTGCTCACTCCTACTAACAATTAATTAGGACCTAAGTCAAATAATTAATAGAATTAACTAACAACTAATATAATCAGATAATAATTAATAGTTAAGAGCGGATTGCCAAACAAGCTTAAATAGTAAAAACACCACCTAATTCTTATATGCCGGTTTCTCCTCCCCCCCCCCCCCCCCCCCTCCTCCAAAAAAAAAAATCCGAGGCCCTCGCTGGTCTCCCTGGTTGACGAGGAGGGTTTTTGAGCAATGGATCCTCAACCTAAGCCAGTGTTACATTTGCGGAGGTAAACTCATCTCTTTCCCTCTGAATCATATTTGGGCAAGTCTTGTTCTGTTTATTTAAGCATTGAAACAAAAGGAGAAAGCTGAGACCTTTCAGTATCAATGTCTTCTTCAGACTGCGGGCAAGAGAACACTTTGAAGCCAGGAGATGTGATTCAGTGCCGAGAGTGTGGATATCGCATTCTTTACAAGAAAAGGACCCGTCGAAGTAAGACCCTTTTGATGCTTTCCTTCTTTCTTTATTTTAGGCACCCCCCCCCCCAAAAAAAAAGAAACCAAAAATACTATCTGGGTATGGATGATTTTGCTTTAAAACATGGGAATTTGAAGATCATCATTAGTGCTTTCAATTTGGTGTCTTTGGAAAATTTGGTTTGTTTAATGTGTTTTGGTGCTTGCTAGGGGAAAGAGAAGGCTTGATGTCGAGATTGTTATGTGATGTGGGTTCTTTTCTTTGTCTTAGTGGGATATTGCTGGAATTTTCTTGGCCTTTCTTGGCAATAACATAGGACCTGGCTAGCCACCAATGAGTGATTCTGTGTAGTTTGCATGGCTGTTTGTTATTATGCATGCATTAACAAATTGGTTTAGATAATTTTGCTCAGTTGATAGTGTTTGTTATGGGAAGATGAGCAGGATGTGTTGTTGTAAATGCTTGGAAGTTGTGGAATTTTGTTGGTGGATTAGGATTTCAAAGCGGGCTGGTGGTTGAAGATGTGAAGTCCTTCCCTTTCTCTGCAGTCCCATACAGGAGCTTTTGTCACTGAAAGTCCTGGTAGACAGTAGAGGAACTTCGTTGCTAAGACTTTAGTAATTGATGGACAAATTTTTTCAATCGTTTTGGACATAGAATTTTTCTTCATTTAAGCGCTTTCCTTAAAGTCGTTCTGATACATGTTCCTTGATGAAAAACAAGTAATCGCAATGGCCTCCATACCGGCAATCCTCTGTTGGTGACTTATTCTAACGACCCATGCCTTCTATGTAGTTTGATTCTATGTTTCTACTTATCTCAATGCTTTGGTTGAGAGTCTTTAGACAATTGTATAGTCTTTGCCTGTGATAGATTTATGGCTAGTATATGGTTACATAAGCATGATATTGTAGCATATCTTGACATTTGAAGCAATTATCAAGTCTTAATCTTGAGAATCATTTTGCAAGGGATATCACAAATTTACAAAAATTCTTCTTGTCATTGAGACAACTTTTCAGTTGTTAAATATTATGCCATTGAGGTCCTTTTTTTTTTTTGTGGGGGGGGGGGGGGAATTACAATTACACTTAGTGTAAACCCAACTAGTTTACACTACCAATCAGTGCCAAAATTGTCAATAAATACTGTAGATTTAAATTACAATTTTATCCCTGTTTCTGAATTTAGCACTGCAATGATTCTGATAACAATTACCATCGCGAGTTTGCGACTCTTAATATTCGATCTTCCATCGTGACCAGCCGACCACCCCTTATTTTGCTTTGACTGCTGCAACGCCACTGCCGCCTCTTTTCTTTATTTCACCAATGGGACAACTTTGGATTCAATATAATGTTCTGAAGAGTATAGAATTGTTCGAGGTGGGCAGTGGTGGTCTGAGTTCTAGAGGTGTTAGAGGGACAAATCTGAGAGACTTAAAGTTTAATTGCTCTGTTTTCTCCAATACAAGCTTTCATGCATTTTGTCTCCACTTTATCCAGCTGGACCTGGGTTTTTGGTTGATTATTCGAGTTGGAAATCATAGAACTGCATTGTGAGATTTAAGTATTAGGAAGAGAAAATTGAGATCTAAGGTCCTCATTTTGAAAACTTTGCTCTCTGATGTTGAAAGGACCCCATTAGTGGAGGTTCCAACGAGTGGGTTTTGCCAAATAATGGCAGATCTGAGGTGGGTTCTCTGAAATCTCTTCACTGTTTTGGGTGAAAATCACAGGTAAAAGTTTCCCTATTTTGGGTTATGTACGTGATCGTATCGGTGAAAAGTCCGCAGCAATCACTAACGTATTTATTTTGGATCTATGAAATGAAAAATACTATCCCTTTGTTTTGCTTCAGTAGTTTCTCATTTGATACGTATTTGCTTTGTTCCATCTAATTGCAAAGTTTGCCAGTTCAATAATAATGATGATAATGACGATGGAGCATGAACTTGAAAACTCAATGAGTGGGCAATGCGGATCTCTGGTCGTTGAATGGATTCCATTGCCATTGCAACATCACTATGTGTTGAGCAGGGCGCTTCTCTTTTATTATCTCAAATTTATGGAACACTTAAAAATGCGACCATGATAATTGAGAATCAACAAAGCCTTGGGAGAAGTGTCATGTTCTTGGGCATGCTAGATGCCCCGCGGGGGGGGGGGGGGGGGGGAGTTGTATTAGCACCAAAAGGCTCAGAATAGAAGAGCTAGCTGAGGTGTGGGGAAGAGTTATCTAGGGGCTTTATGGTACACTACTAATTCATTTATTTATCAAGTAAATGATAAATTTATTGCTAATGTCAAATGTATAATTCTAATTAGTACTGTGAACAATTAATGTTTACACTTGGTGCAAGCGTATCAGGGTACCTTTTTTTTGATGGTTGTGCTGTGCATTGTTTTCCACTAATGCATTTGTTGTATTTTTCCCATTCTTGTAACTGTGGGGTGCAACTTTGTGAATGACTGCAGTTGTCCAGTATGAAGCGCGTTAATGGAGATGTTAGTTCCAGACGCCAATGGAGATGTAATATTGAAGTCAAATGTCTCTAGCTGTTGAGAACTATGGTGTGTGAATGTGACTAAATCATAGTACCTTTTGAAATCTGAAAGGAGACTTGGTTGTGTGGTTGTGGAGTGCTAAAATGGGTTTGTATGCAAGATTGGGTCTCTTATGTATTGTCTTCTCTAGACGTACAAGTGAATTGAATTGGCAATCAAGCTTGCAAAATTGTATTTGCTGAACTTTGCTCATTTGTTCATCTGGTTCTCACTTCTCAGCATTCCCTGTCAAGGATCTGGCTAGCATAGTGCAAAAAAGTTTTCAAATCCCCTGACTAATTCTTTCGACCGCTTCCTGCGTGCAGCATTCATGCCCAAGCAGACCTGACAATTTAGGTTAGGTTAGGTTGGGTTTAGTTCTGGATTAGGTTAAGCATGTTGAAGCAATTTTGGGTCAATTCAAGTTTCTAAGATTGTGCTATATGTAACTCTTATAGCATGTTGGTTTGTCCAGCAAATTCCATGGTGAAATGCACTCAAATTGGTTCAGACTTCAGATTGGGTGGAGTCATGCCTTATTTCAGTAGGTTGGGTTTGGTTTGAAGTCATCTAAGGCGCAGCAATTGAGCATGATCCATTCATGCTTGGCTCAAGACTAGGTATCCTCTTTTGTGGTTGGGCAAACTTTGGCTGCAGGTGGTTTGAATGGGGAATCAGGTGTGCTTAGCATGCTCAGGAAGCAGGATCATCGTCAAGCTAGAATATCTATATATTGTTGATTGTAGTTCGAAAGCTATTTTACACAATGTCATACCATTAGCATCACAAAATCGTGTTCATTCCAGCTTGGAATACGCCTCAACCATACTTACATGAAAGCACGAAGACTAGATTACAGAAACTAAAGCATTATGACTAAGTTTGATACAGATACACACCCTTTGTAGTAGATTATTCCCATTGCACATCCGAGGTTTGTGACCAACGAAGCATATGATGAAGGCTCTGGCTCAGGCGTGGAAGGCTGCCATCTCCGCACCCTTGTTGTCAGACTGGGTGGCTGGCGGATCAAATCGGCTGAACAATCTGTAGGACGAGATGAGACTGAGCCCAGCGTAGCATGCGACGACAGTGAAGGTGATGGCGACCGATGTTGTGGCTTTGTGGCAAAATATACCGAAGGAGTTACAGGCTGCACTCCAAGTCACAGCTTTGTCTCCTTTGTATGCTAAGTACACTATCTCTGTTGATACTGCTCCTGCTCCTAGGACTATGTATGTTAGCAGCTGCATCAAATATGTTTAAGTCATGTATCGGAAGTGTTTGATGACATAGAACATTGAGTTTGAAGTACTAGAGCTAATCTAGTAGACTAAGTAGTTAAGGTAGTTGAGTGACAATAGCTTGTGTTTGGTGTGAAACTAAGCACTTCATATTATATAAGAAGTACTTTGGTTATAAAAGAAATCCAACGGAAACAAAAGAAGGTTTCATGGTATCTGACATGGACATGTGTCTAAAGTGTCAGACTTGACTATTTAGTGAAAAATTTGTAGATTCCAATGTAATTTGAGGGATACGACATCAAGGATTTGGCACAGACAAGGTCGGATTAAATGAGGAGTCGGAGTAACGTCCTTGTAACACAGCATGACAACAATGATTAAATGAAATAACTCCTGACCTGGTCGAGGAGGAAGAAGGTCCAAGCTCGACACATGGTAGAAGGGCGAGGGACTGCTGTAACAACAGCTGAAAGTAGCGAATAACCAGCACATATTCCATTGGCATGAACCAGATATCTACATACAGTCAAAATAATTTTTAAAATATATTGTGAAAATTACTAAACAAAATAAATGCTGTTATTATACAATATGCCAGTTAATAAGGAACTTTTCATTCTGAATTAATGATGCGCATTGTCAAAACAATTAGCGTGTTTGATCTGTATTCTAGTTTACTTGTTCATCCATGAAGGTAGTTCGTCTATCACTTTCACGTATATGCCATGCTTGTTTCTTTTAGGCGTGTAGTACTGTTTCCTGTTTCGATTCAAATATCTCCTTGTATGGATGTCTTCGACCTTTCTTCGTGACAAGACTTATTACACTTAGGTGTTATGAAAGTAGCATCTCTGTTTCGTTACATAGCAAAACAAAACAAGTGTATATATATTTTTCATCTTGTCAAACTTTCATTCAACAAGATTAACGGCCTCATCTCATTCATATTCGATCCCCCCCCCCCAATTTCTCACCATTTTTCCTTCACTTCCTTTCCCGCTTCTATAACTTCCTCCAATAGGGTGTCCCGCAAGGCATTTACCAATGATTTTTTTTTTTGGGGTAAGTCCAGCAGTTACAATTTTTGCATATGCAAGGAAAGACTATACTTATACGGCAACACCTAGTTAGGAGAAAAGTAAGGTGGTATTTGGTACGTAGGAATAGATAAATGGGTTGGGATGGGGAATGAGTTGATAACATTATAAAGTTTGGTTGTTGGGTGGGAGGGGGGGGGGATAAATCGGATCAGGAATAGGGAATAAGTTAATAAAATTCTTACCTTTAATTAATATATAGTAATGAGAATAACTTAAACTTGGGATTGAAAATAGAAGACCTTTATTCTCATAACATTATTTCCAGGGTGAGGGATGATAATTACGATATAAAATTGGGAATAAGAGTAAAACAACTAAATTGTGATGGAATTATGAAACTACATATTAATGATATATGTGTTTTATCTTTTTGTTCCCAATGTAAACTCTCTCTCTCTCTCACACACACATACATATATATATATATATATATATATATATATATATATATATATATATATATATATATATATATATATATATAAAATTAATTTGAACCAGGAAGAAAGAACAAAACAAAAAAAAAAAAACGAAAAAAGGAGAGGGGGGGGGGGGGGGGGGGGGAGAAGAGGAGAGAGATGATGATACTTGAAAGCTCCAAGATCAGAGTAAGATAGTTGGCCATAGTCATTGCTCTGGGAGTTCTTAAGCATGACAGCAAGTGCAGCAACGCAAAGTCCCAACGGCAACAACCGTAGTAAAGTCTCCGCCGTCCGCATGGTGGTGTCTCTTCCATTCTCCTCCGCTTCCTCCGCCCTCCTCTCCGCCACCGCCGCCGTGGCCTCTCCTACTTTCTCTCCCATCTCTCTCTCTCTCTTTCTCTCTCTCTCTGCGTTAGTGCGGAGTGGGTCAATTAAGACGTGAAGCACTCAAGTAGCATTAGTAGCAACAGTTGTGGCTACGAGAGGAGGGGTGGTGGTATAAACTCTACATTAAAGGCGGGTATGTGGTGTAGGTGAGGTGGATGGTAGGAGTGAGGAAGCATTTAATTGCCATTATTATTGTGCTGTGCATGATGCTGATGCACCCTAGTGCTACGCTTTCCAAGTCCTTGGAATTGCATTACCCCATGTCCATCTTTATTCTGGCCGGGGGTAAAATTTTACCATATGAATTATTTCCTCCATCCCATATTTACAGTTAAATTTAGAAAATGTGTAAAAATAAGTATTACATACATTCATATTGTTGAAACTTGAAATATATATTCAACTATTGAAAAACTTTTTGAAGTATATAAAAGAAATGAGTGCTTTGTGGTTATGGTAGGGAAATAAAATATATGAATTAAGATTGAAAGAAGGGAGAGATAGGATGTACGTACTGCAATGAAGTGGATGTTATCCATTACTTAATGTTTGGTTTCCTTTTCTTGCTCATTACAAATGAACCATTCTTGAGGGTATTTATAGTTATCCAACTCTTCAATGGATGGTGCAAACTGGTTTGATCATACAGTTGTTATTAAGTTTCTATAATATTCTATCTTAATAGCTTTCTAAATATCTAGATATTATATTACAAGTATATAGGATATTCTCATGAAAATATCTAGATGTTCCTAAATATTTTATCAGTGTAGAAATAACATGGAACCTCCTGGGAGAACCTAGGAGACTCAACAGTAATCCGTAAACTTCTACTACTACCAGGATGGTACTGGAATATTTTTGAAGGTTCTAAAACATTGTAGATGGATATATCTACAATAATCTAGAAGATGGAGGAATATTTTAGAAGATTCTAGAGACCTATGTCATCAAAATATTTCTAAATTATAAATTGTTGGCACTACCCCTTAATATAGAAATATTTTGAACTCTGAATTTACATTGCTCTTGTAGGCCGTGACCATTTTGACCATGTCTTGAACTATTGTTGTTCGGTGTTACAGCGCACCATAACTCTTTAGAACAGCTATGGTATTGAAGAATGAATTTACAGCTGATGACTTCCAATCTTGCATCTTTTTCTTCTCTTCTACTTCTTCTTCATTTTTCGTCTTCTTCTTCTTCTTCTTGTGGCCCCGAACATATTTATCATACTTTACTTGATGTAACAACTGTTGAATCAAAAAGTGCTCCTTATTTTCCCATCCTTCTTTGATTCGATATTTTTCGATCTTTTCGTGCTTGGTTTGAATTTGCTCAGTTGGATCAATAAAATATTCTATGCTAATCCGTTTGTAACTTGAACATGGACCTCTTGTGGAGCTTCCTTCCCCGCCCCTTAGAATTTCCGAGTCTCTTGATTTGCTTCTTCACATGTCATTACATAACTTGTTTGTGACTTATTAACCTCTTCATCATTTACTAGAATGTGCTCTTTAAGTAGGTAAAAGGTCTGGAGATTTTCTTCACAAACTTTTTCTTCAACTAGGAAGTTGCCTTTTGTATATCAATCGAGAATATTGAATATCTTCTTGAACTAATGACAATTTTGTCGACTACTTGTCAATATGAAGAACTTCTTCACCTAGTAAAAGACCTTCTTCTTGAATGAAGACTTGAATATTTTCTAATTTTTGAACATCTGATTTTCTAGTACCTACAGTCATGCTAGTCGTATCACTCATTTTTTTTGGATACTTTCTATAACTTTATGTACTATGAGTCTCAAATAATCTTTTGCTTCTTCCCGGGGGATAATACACCACAATTCATCATTGAATTTTCTATTTTTATACTTGGAACTTACCTCCTCTAATTCCTTCTGAATTTGATGTGGTGACTTTAAGTGTATAACAAGCTCCCGCACTTCTGGATGAGTCTCCTTTGTAAAACTTCACATATTCTATCATGCATCGATCACTTTTGATACTTTTCTTATCCTTTCAAAAAAAATGTCGTTCATCATCAAGCTCAGCACACCAAGCAGATTGCATGCTTGTATAATTGTATGTGTCTTGACCTTTCAAAGTATGTAGATTTGAATAGTTAACTTATAATCTTCAATCAAACATGACATTAGTACGAATAACGTACTTCTTAATATCTCCTTGCAATTTACTTTTGAAACTTGAATATAACAAGATTTGACCTTGGTTGTCTTCTCTTTACCATGCATAGATTGTACTTTGGCACATGTCTGAAACGTCGAGCATTAGTTTGCTTGGATTGATAATTGATCCACTTGTAGCGGATTACTCATAATGAATTGGCTTGGCAAAAGATGGCTTGTGGTTGCTTGGATGAATTTGGGACTGGCAAAGATGGCTAGTGGATGCTTGCCTTAATTTTGAATTGGATAGTGGATGGGTGGGTTGATTGGGATGACCCAAGAAGGTAAGAGTGCTTTGATACCATTGTTTGAAAAATTTGAAAATGAATAGAAGATCGAGTGGTTTGTGGTTATGACGGAAGAATAGACTATACGAATTAAGATAGGAAGAAGGGAGAGATAGGAGTACTATATTTAAAAGAATGCTTTCCATTACTTAATGCATGGTTTCTTTTTTGCCTGTTACAAATGAGCCCTCATTGACGGTATTTATAGCCGTCCACCACTCCACCTATTCAATGAACGGTGGAGACTGATTTGATCCTACAATTATTATTAAGTTTGTACAACCTTCTATCTTAATATTTTTCTAAACATCTAAATATTATATCACAAATATCTAGGATATTCTCATAGAAGTATCTAGATCCATAGATATTTTATAAGTGCAGAATAGTATAGAACCTTCTAAAAGAAATTAGAAGAGTCTAGAGTACTCTAAAAGCTTCCACGACTACCGGGATGATACTGAAATATTCTAGAAGGTTCTATAAGGTTATGGAAGATTCCATAATAATCTATAAGATGCCTTAATATTTTAGAATATTCTAAAGACCCATGCCATCAAGATATTTCTAAATTATTAATTTCTAATATCAATCAATAAAAACATTGATAGTTTTCTAAAAAAGGAAAGGCTGACAATACTACGGGATTAGAGAAAATGATGTTTTTGATAACAAATACGGAAGCTGAGGAGTGAGTATTATATTTGTCTAAATTTGAAAATTACATATCACAAAAGAGTTTATGGGATATGTCTAGTTTTCACATTAGATTTTTATGCTCTCTCTACCCACATTTATTATAAAAAAATCCATCTTTATAGTCCTATTTGTTGTCAAAGTTCTCCTTTCCAATGACTTTTTTTTAATTTTCATTGGTTGAATGATCATTTTCACAATATAAATTGTCTACTAATATAGGACAAAGAGAGTTTTTTTTTACATGTTGGACCAACATTGAGCTGGATGTAATATTGTTGAATTTATTCAATTCAAACTAAATTGAAAATTGGAGAACAAAATGTTTACATTAAGTTAAAGCAATTTCAAATTTGCATTGCCTCCTTCAAATATTCGTTTTCTTTTTTATGCAAATGAGATTTTAGTCTAGTAGTTAAGATTGGACCTCTACGTACATTAGGTTCCAAGATCAACGTCCTCTATTTCTTGCTATATTATAATTGTATCTATTTCTTACAGTATTATAATTTTATTAGATTGTCCTTTGTGACTCCTCACGAAAAAAGAAAAGCCTCCATTACCCTCTTTGTCTGAATTTATTTATTGTCTTACTCCCGCATGAAATGTGTCACTTATGGACATTTCTTCCCCATCCCCACAAGTTATTATGTTCAAACTTAACAATAGATACCTTTTTTTTTTGGGGGGGAAGGAGCAATAAATACATCAATACATAAAAATAGATCACCTAACGCAATAAATTGCCCCTTTAAAATTAGTCGAGTAGTAGAATGCTAGACTAATTAGTTCCCCCCTCCCCCCAAAAAAAATCTCCCACGAAAACATCGAGTCTTCTCCCCACACTATGTAGCACGCTTGTATTCAATTGAAGTTTTGTTTTATGTAAGATGATCAAACAAATGACCAACAGGAAATTGCACTCAAATTTCACAAACAATTTTTGTTTCCCCCTCATTTGATAACTTCATTAATTTCATGTTGATTTACGGTTATAAATTCACAAACTCTTTTGATTTTTCTCGTTATTTCTTAGTTCTGGATTTGTTCTCGAACGATAAATTTTACATCATTGATATATATTAATAACTACTTCCTAAAGGTAATAGTTATATATGCTACCAATTTTTTTTAATTAATATAATTATGTATGTCTTATGTCAATTATATGTAAATAAAAAGGGAATATAAAAAACCAACTTAGGCTACTTGATCTGGGGCATCCTCCCCCTCCTTTCTTTTTTTTTTTTTTTGGGGGGGGGGGGGGGATCATTGATGAAGGCCATGAAAGGTATACATCCAACAGCTACTTGTGTGTTTGCTTTGCAACTAATGGAACAGGCAGTACCCCAGCTCACTTATAGATGTAGCTACGTGTATACATGTTTTCCTTGTCATCAATGTGCCAAGTAATTATCGAACATTACCGTCCAACTACTGGTCCTGAGTAGTGAAGGTACCCTTAATTTGTGTGCATTTTCTTGTATGCTCCTAGGAGCTTGTACACCCTTATACCACATCATCACCCATGTCATCAACCAAAGTCATGTCAACAAAAAAAACTAATTATAAAAAGTAAAAAAAAAAATAAAGAAAATAAGGGAATCAGCACGTTTGTTCAAGGACGTGGGCGGTTATTATTGCATGCTCATGTATTCTTTTCAAATTTTTTTTTTCTTTTGTGGGACGTGGGCCATATTAAAACCAAAAAAAAAAAACAAAATTCTTCTTTTTTATTTTCTTTTTTTAGACTTAGACGTGAGCAGTGTAGTAATAACCAACTTCATCTTTTCAATTTTTTTACTTGTTTTTTTCGGTTACTTGCAATTGTAATTTGCTTCAGTTTTATCATCTCTCTTCGGGTTAGCATTTGATAAGAGTCTCCACAAATTGAATTTCACTTATAGTCAAGAATGACGGGGAACATAGTCGAAAAAGCAGTCAGAGGAGATTCGATTTGTAAGTTTTACAATTAATTTTATTTCACCTACTATTAAATAGACTTCAGTTAGTTCGTATTTATCTCTCAATTGAATATTTTTAATTTTGAACAGCATTCTTGGAGGATAATGGAAATGGTGATGACGATAAAATTTTGTCAGGTTAGGTTTCATTATTATTTTGTTGGAATTTTGTTCATTGTGGTTGTGAATATTTTGTTCATTTTACCTTGTGATGTTGTTCATAATTGGGTTTGTTTTAATTTATTTTCGTACTTTGTATTTATTAATTGGATTATAGATGTTCATTTGGTCATGTGATGGTGTTCATTTATTTTTGTGATGTTATTTTTTAATATATAAAAATTGGTTTATACTTGTTCATTTATTCGTATACTGCTGTTCATTTATGGTTATGAGCGTGTTCATTTATTCATTCATGTTATTCATTTTGTAGATAATATTTCTTCTGGACGAGATATTATTACTTTGGATCCATTGGCAGTTGACTTAGTTGGATCAATTGCATACTCTCAAGATGAAGCATTTGAGATTTACAATGATTATGCATTTAAGGTTGGGTTTAGTGTTCGTTATCATAAGATTCGTAGAAAAGCTCGAACTCAAGATTTGTCAATGCGTCAGTTTTGTTGTTGGAAGGAAGGTTGGAAAGAAAATAAAGGTCAACAATGTAAGGAGTATACAAATATTGATGTTCAGACTGGGTGCAAAGCAATGATCTAGTTTAGTATTGACTTGGATGGAAAGTGGACTGTCACTAAGCATGTAGCTGAGCATAACCATCCGTTATGTAGTACTAATGAGCGTCATCTTTTGCCTTCTCATCGAAAAGTCTCAACTGAAGACTTGTTGTTTGTCACAGAGCTTAGCGAGGCAGGAGTCTGAGTGGCAGATGCATTCTGTGTCTTGATAAAACAAGCTGGTGGAGTTTCTTTTGTGGCTTTTCAGTTGAAGGATTTATATAATAAGATTGAGGATTACGATAAGAAGTCATTTGATGGGAGCGATGCAAATTCACTGATTGAGATTTTGAAGAAACGATTCAAGAGTGAGAACGATTTTTATTATGATTTTGAGGTTGATCAAAATCGTTGTTTGGCTAGTTTTTTTTGGCGTGACAAGCTGATGTTCGAGGATTATGAGCTATTTGGTGATTTGGTTGTTTTTGACTCAACATGTCGTACAAATAAGTATGACATGGTTTGTGCTCCTTTTGTTGGTATGAACCATCATTCCAAAAATATCATGTCCGGTTGCGGTTTTATTATGAATGAGAGAATTGAGTCTTTTGAATGGTTATTTCGGACTTTTTTGAAATCTATGGGTGGCAAATTCCCAAGTACCATTATGACTGATCAGGCTTTTTCTATGGCTGCCGCGATAGAATTAGTTTTTCCTGGTGTTCAGCATAGGCTTTGCTGTTTTCACATCATTGAAAATTCAAGAAAGCATATTGGAGCACTAAGGGCAAAGGAAGGATTTACAAAATTGTTTAATAAAGTTTTGATGGATTGTGATATGAAGCCTAAATTTGATCATTTTTGAAAAAGATAACTGATTTTATTATTGCTTAATCACTTGTATTTGTCTGAGCATTTTTTTTATATTTTTCTAGGTCTATTATTTTGATATTTGTTCACTTGGTATGGTTATGTTTTCTTCGTTGAAACTTATATTGTTGCTTACTAGATATTTCAACAATCACTTGGTATTTCATTATTAATTAGCGACTTACTATAATTCATCGGTTCATGTGATGTTGTTCATTTGTATTGTTTATATTGTTCAAACGTTTTGTTCATTGGAACTTATGGTGTTGTGTTATTAGGTTGTTTTTTTAAATGGATTATTTACAGACATTACTTCTTGTATTGTTATTCATATGTGTTGGTATTTTTTAAATATTTTTAAAAATTATTTATCTAATAATTTTTTAGGATGGTGGCAATGTATGATTGCAATAGCAATCGCTGGCTGAACAATCTTTATCTGTTAAGGGAAAAGTGGTGCCCGGCTTTTTCAAAGAAAAACTTTTCAGGAGGGGTATTGTCTTCGCAAAGGAGCGAGAGCACGAGCAACTCAATAAAAAGACGGCTGCACGCAACTGCTAACTTGTGTGACTTCTACAACATATTTTGTGGTGTTGTGTCAGAGTAGAGGGAAAAGGAAAATGGTGAAAATCACAAATGTTCCAAGGGTAATGTGGAGATGGCCAAACATGCTAGGTCTATTTATACTATTGAAGCTTATCGATTGTTTGAAAAAGAGTTCGTTAAAGGGACTTCCTATGATCAAGATGAGTTACACAGTGATACATCTGATAGGGTGTTTCGTGTTTCCGGGGTAAGTTGTTTGGAAGAATCCCGGGGTCAAGGATTAGACGGGTATACTTTTGAGCATAATGTTATTTTGAACACAGATAAAGGCTTCATTGATTGCACTTGTCAAAAGTTCACCGAGATTGGACTTTTATGTTCCCATTCTTTGAGAGTTATGCATACTTGTTGTGTTCAAAAAGTACCGGATAGGTACATTATGAAGAAATGGAGCAAAGGCATTAAAGAAATCCAAAGTAATGAACTTATTGTTGAGGGGGGTATGAAAGACACTGCAGTATGTTCTTCGGTGTGGAGAATGCAAATGGGCAGAAAAATGAATGCACTGCTTACTGCTAGCCAAATGAATAAAGAGGCAAGACTTCTCTGTGAGGAGTACTTTAGTAAATTGCAGGAGTTAATTGAAGTAGAAGTAGGTTCGGTTTATGTGGAAGGTGATGTTCAACAAGATGGTTCGAGTTCGGCAAAGATCGTTTTGAACCCTCCTGGATCTCGGGAAAAAAGGTCAACGGAATAAGAGATTGAAGAGTACCTGTGAAAAGATGTGTAATCAAGCAAAAGCAAGAAAAAAGAAAAAGGTGTCGACACATAGTATCACAAGTGAAAAGGTATTACCCAAGGTATGACAACTACTTTGAAGAATTTTATTCTTCAATGAACAATTGTGCATACAAAATTTGAACAATTAATTACTATGTTTTGAATAGTTTATCATAAGTAGTTTTCCTTTTTGGTATTATTATTATTTGTATGCAACTAATTTGAAAAGTAGGAAAACTACAAAGGTCATACCAGAAAATGTCACAGGTGTTCAGGAATCATCCAAGGTATAATTACTTTAATCATACACAATGAATAACTATGTTTCTTAGGCATAGATGACTAATGTGGAAGTTCAAAGATCCACAAAAGGTGTACCACAAAATATAGATGCCGTTTTAGTGTAGGTTGATAAAAAGAAATTAATTATATAATTATTATATTTGTTTTTAAATTGATCTATGTTGTGAAGGTACTTATATTGACTGAACTTTGGAATTTATTGTAGAATTTTGCTTCTTTCCCTACAAATATGCCTTATTGCAGATCAACAGAGACCCTAGTTAAAGATCCCAATGGTGTTCCTTTGCCTCAAGTTGATAATGAACAATTTTAAGTGCATTTATTTGTAATTTGGTCTCTATAGTGAATGTATTTATATTGTTCGTCTTTTGGAGTATGTTGCAGAATTTTGCTCCATTCCATATGAATATGCCTTTTTATGGATCAAGAGGGTCATTAAATAAAGATTCAAGTGGTGGTCTGATGCTTCAGGTTCGTTATGAACGATTTTATAATTCGATTTGCATAATAACTATCTTAATTATGAACAATGTTGCACATGGATATGTCATTGTTGCTTTTTCAACTTTACTTCAGAATGGTGTTCCTTTGTGCATGAATGTACCTTCTGGTGGTTCAAGTTCTCAAGGCAATGTTGTGCCTACATTGAACTTGTTGTCCAATTCCAATCCAAATGATCCAAGTCTTCGTCAGGTGAGTTTATTTAGTTATTTGGTCATTTTAGGATTTACTTGCTATCGTTCTATATATAACATTTCTATCCTTCAAATTTTCTCCTATGTTGTAGAGTACAATTGCAGCAGTTGGATATTATCTCCCATTTTATTTTGATCCAAGAACTGCGGGAGGTTTGACACCGATGATATGTCAATCATTTATTGGTCAAACACCAATAAATGGAGTATGTAATCAGTCTTGTAATAATGATGTATAACTTGTTGATAAATATTAGTCGTACTATGGTTGTAATAAAGTTTTCCTTAAACTAGATCCCGTTTGATATATATTTTGCATATGTTTTGATGTCTACTCATTTTTATTATTTTTTTTTTGAATTGTGTTGTTAGAAGTATTAATGTATCTTGGAAACTATATGTTGTAGTATTTGACTTGATTTATAATGAAAGGGTTTATATGTTTTGGTAAAATAAGTCTAGTAAACATTTCTAACCTTGTTCGTGAACAACGTCTCATTAGAAAATAAACAACACTTAAATGGTGAATGATGTGATATATATTTATTGTAACAAATATTCATTTCGTAGGGTTTGTGAACTTCAATGAATAATATTTTATGATATAATGAACAATAATAAAATAGCAAATGAACAAAGTTGTATTTCTTATTGTGAATAAATTTTTTAAAAGTGTTTATTGTATAGGATTTTTTAAAAGTGTTTATTGTATAGGATTTGAATTTTTTGAGTTAAGGGTTCGGATTCAGGGGTTTTTAGTTAGAGTTTTAGGTTTATAGTTTATGGTTTACGGTTAAGATTTTGGATTAGGGTTTATGGTTCGGAGGTTAGGGTTTAGGGTTTAAAGTTTAGGGTTTAGGGTTTAGGGTTTAGGTTTCGAGTTAGGGTTTAGTGTTTAGGGGTTAGGGTTTAGGGTGTAGGGTTTAGGGTTTAGGGTTTAGGGTTTAGGGTTTTAAGGTCTAGGGTTTAGGGTCTAGGTTAGGCTTAGGGTTTAAGGTCTAGGGTTTTAAGGTCTAGGGTTTAGGGTCTAGGTTAGGCTTAGGGTTTAAGGTTTAGGGTTTAGGGTTTAGGGTTTATGTTAGAGGTTATGATTTAGGGTTTAGGGTTTGTGTTAGGGGTTATGGTTTAGTGTTTAGGATTTAGGCTTCAGGGTTAGGGTTTAGGGTTTAGGGTTTAGATTAGGGTTTAGGGTTTATGCTGGGTATAGGGTTTATTTTAGGGTTTCGGGTTTAGGGGTTAGGGTTTAGGGTTTAGGGGTTAAGGGTTTGGGGTTTGGGGTTTATGATTTGGGATTTGGGGTTTAGGCTTTAGGTTAGGTGTTCAGGGTTTATGGCCACTAATGTTTAGGTTTTTAAGGTATAGAATTTAATGGTTTAAGGCTGTTTGGTAAGGAAACCTCATATTTTTAGGTGAATGAACAATGTTAAATAAGATTATGAACATATGATTCGATAAATGAACAAAATCAAATATTTTAATGAACAACATTTATTTGGGCAATGAACAAAAATCATATCTGCAGTCGTTTTTCATTTTATAATAATGTGAAAATTAAAAGAAAACTATCTAATGTCAACTTCTAATGTATCTATTGTTGTTGCCTTGCTCTTACTTCCAACTTCGCCTTATGTAGTGTACTGTCTCGCAACAGGTTGTCTTCATCTAGCAAAATTCGTGCAGCATACTTTGCTCTTAGTGTCCTTAAGAATGCTTCCTGAAAATTATTTAAATGTCAAAATAAGTTATATAACACAAAAAAATGTTATTGAAATTATTGCTAGATATAATTTAAAATATAAGCACCTTTTCTTTTTCAAACCCGTGTTCCCATGATTGTAAATCACGATAATATGTCTCCATGTGACGCATGGTATAGATTCCACAATCATGAAGATTTATATTATCCTGATAATCAGTTTTAACATAGACTGTTTGAAAATCTTTAACTTCTTCTGCTCTGGGACGGCCACGTTGGATTAGATACTTTGAGAAGAAGCGTTTCTACATTTTGCAAAAGTGAGTTCTATTAGCTTCTAATTTTATAGAAATGTATTTGAAGTATGTGTTTAGGAAGACATACGTACCAGTAATGTAGCACAATCACCATATCTTGTACTTGGTTTTTCTGGCAACGTAAGATTGTCTATAATATCTACTATCTTATCAGCAAATTGGAATACAACAAGGAAGAAGTGTTCGCTTCTCAGAATTGGGAAGAACACCTATAGTGTGATTATAATGCACAATAGTAATTAGTTAAAATGAATAATACCATGTAATATATTGAACAAGTGGATAGGTGAGTACATTTACTATAATCTAAATGAACAAACCCATATATTCTAATGAACATGAGAATTAGTGAACATGTATGATATAGTATGGAGAAGCTTACTAAATCTGCTGTATTCAAATCAAGCCAGTTGGTTCTTTGGGTTTCAAGCTACATGACCCTATAGAACTCCTGGTACTTAAAGGATGGTTTTTGTGCATGTAGGATAGCAATCTACAAATCGAGTAAAAGTCAAATGAAAGCAAGGAGAATGCTTATTTTTAACAAACATTTAATGTACGTCAACAAGTGTGACTTACATAGGCATATGTGGTGAAGAAAAATCTACTCGGACGTGTAGTTTGCCTTGTTAATTGCTTCTTGTTCATTATGATAGACCATACATCCAAAATGCTATTTTCCAAATGGCTGTCTGCAGATGCCATTGAAGCTATTGCCTCTTTATCTATCCACAGTCTGTGTGCTTTCTCATGAGCATTGAGCTCGTATAGCTCCTTACTGTTGATAAATAGGTAGATGCAATAAATACCATTGACAACTTCATATACAATAAAATTTAGTAGCATTGAATTATATAAATACTTACGTTTTAGGGTGGTCTACATCAAAGGGCAGGAATGCATAATCCACCACAACCTTCTCACTATGGGTAAGCTTATCTTTGATAATGTCCCTATGATCTCTCAAATATGGTGAGCGATATATGAATGGCAGCATTTTTATTACCCGTCTCTTTCTTTGAGGTACATTTTGTAGAGGTTGTTTAACATTGCCTTTTGGCTTTTGGTGTAATTCGTCTTCAACCTGCTGTTGGCCATTATCTTTCTCCTGCTGCATTATGTGATGTGTCGATTTAGAATATTGCAAAGCAATGTCTGCTATTGCATTTATTGATGTATGTTGGTCTTCAGATTCACCTAGACACACCTGTTCATCATTATATGCAGGTGAACTGCTTATTATAGGAGTTCCTTTGATAGGGGAGCTGATTGTAGTAGGAGTTCTCCGCTCAGGTGAAAGTGGGATGCCAAGATCAAAAGTCGGTGGAGTGTAGTCTATTGGAGTTCGATGCTGGTAATGCTTTAATGCCACGGCTTCCATTTTCAAATATGCATCAAAGAATGCAGGATCATTGAAAAAATGGTCATCCTGAGTCAAGCCATGAGTTTCAACCTCATTTGGACATTTCTGAATGTTTGTATATCCATGTGCAATGTGTGATATCACCTGTTGTATCGGAAACCTTTGTCCGAAGGCTGCTATAACTTCAAACAATTTCGCCAGATAATATCCTAGCCGATCAGCATGCACCTGTATTTAGACTCATGTTGATTAATGAACAACATAGGTGAAATGAATGCAATATTATTTCATTGCACCATGCAAAACATTTATATAATAAATTCAAATTCATATAAATAAATGAACACATAACAATATTTCAGTGAACAAGCACAATACACTGTGGTGTACAACTATAAACATGAGTTCATATGAATAACATAATATTTAATGATGTACTAGTGAACAAGTAAAATGTAGTACTTTTACAATAGGATGTCAAAAATACATGTAACTGAAATTAGATGTATATTATCATACCTCAATTGGATCATTGGGCCCTGCCAATGGAGGTTCTCTTTCCCTTCCACATTCTGAACATGGTGGCCGAGGAGCTGGTGGAGGGCAAGGGGTTAATGCAGCAGGGTCAGTGTGCTTTTGGTTGTCTCGTGCCAGGCTTGCGAATTCCTCATGCAAGTGAGTTTCACCTTCACGAATAATTGACTGATAGTTTATTCTATCAATTGTCTTGCCTCTTCCATACTCTCCCGGGAACTCCTTTTCATCTTTATTCCTTTGTTCAACTACATCTATTGTCCAATGTATTGCCGTGGGAAACCATCGATCTTTGCATCTCTTCCCTCTAAACTCAACTCTATCCAGATAAAAGAGCTGTAATTCATAACAAGAATAAATCTTAGTTGGTACATCCTAGAATGAATGACATAACAGACATTAGCGCTCAACTATAAATCAGGTAATGAACAAATACATTTAAATCAATGAACAATGTTATTTAGAAGGATTCCCCTTACCATGAGAAACAATAGTGGTCCTCTGAAATATCTAGTGCGATTTTGTTTCCATTTCACTACGGTATCATTCAGACATTGCAGGAGAAATGTACACCAATTGTATTTAACTATTTCATTAACATCCACCAACGACTTCAATAGTCTGAAGAAACAATCGCCATTCATACTCCCAATAATACATGTTGATATTATATATAACACAAAGTCTCTTTTGAATTCGTCTCCATGGTCTCCTCTATCTAAAATTCGATCAACCATCTTTCCAACTTTTGGTGACCCTGTTCTACCAAGATTCCACATTATTCTCCATTGTTCAAGGAGTTTGGTATATTCATTTTTTGGTTCACATGTTGAGGGTACTTGAACTTCTAATTGGCCCATAGGTAGTGCTAATATTGCATGAACATCTTCCTCAGTTATCTCTAGTACTCTATTGCCAGAAAGCTTCAATGTGTTACTTGCTGGATCAAACTTTTGAAGTAACCATGTTGCAAGATCTTTGGGGATGGTTGATGTTCTAACAGATAGGAACCCTCCAAAACCAATTTCCATTGCAGTTGTCCATTGTTCATAATCTAGCCTCTCAATCAGGAATAACAGCTTGTTACAAGCCATCCTATGGTTTAGATTATCATCCTAAAGTTTGGTTTGTTTGTCAGCCTTTTCAGAATGATTCTTTGCAGCTTTCCTATAGTCAGATTGTTCATTTGAGTTTCTAATCAGCTTAGATGCAAAATGATCATGTGCAATTCAAACCGAACACTCTTTTCAACTCGAGCGAGTTTATCATTGGTGATGGTTTGAACTTTCCTTTTGCGAATGAGTGATTCTTTTCGAACTTGTAGAGTTTGCTCCTCCTCGGAATCCTCAAAAATATCTGATTCTTGAAACGGCTGCTGAAAGATACATGTTTCATTATTTTCTTTTGAGCTATCAACCCTGCTAAAAAGTTCAATTCTTTAGTCAAAAGATCCTCAATTATCGTCTGCATATTTTTACAAATAAGAAACACATTAACAATGTCATCACCAATCGAATGTCATCATTACACTATTTTCTCATGCACATTTAACAAGGTGATACCGATCAATATAAATTTCATGGATAAAGAGAATGGTAAATAAAACAAAAACAAAAGTTCAACTAAATGCATAAAGAGAAGTGAATATGAAATTTTGAATAAATCAACGTGTAGAAGTGAACAATTCAAGTTCAACAAATGAACTATTACATTATTACCTATTATTTATATGTCAAATAGAAGGTTTCTTTGCATTAGTTAATTATCTTTATTTAACATTGAATAAAAAGATTTAAGAATATTTAAACTTTTACATTTCTCCTACAACCTCCATAAAATGAAAATAAGCAAACACACATTACATTCATACTCATCTAACAATTGCACATGCAGATGTGAACAATTCCAATAGTAAAAAATGCAAGAAATAAAATCAACTCAAGGCAAGTTGCACATTAACAATCTTTAAAGTTAAAAGGTACCAATAAACCTCACACTTAAAATGAACAATTACAACTATAAACAATATTGTTGATACATGAATAGATAAAACCATGAACAATATAGTAGGTACAGTAAAAAGATAAGGTACTTGAGTATAAATCGGATATATTAATGAACAATTTTTATTTCGCACCTGAACAAATAAAATCATAAATTCTCAAATAAATAATTAGCAAACTCAAACATCATTATGCAATTGGGGAAGGAAATACTTCATGCTTATAACAATATTGAAGTGTAAGTCAGAATAGCCACTTTATATTAAAATAATAGCAACGTTAATGTGGCTTATATCAAAAAGGTTGAAAACTAACTCCTCTGCCTCTTTCTCTCTCTACCATCCTCTGACTGTCTCGCTCTGTTTCTCTTGACCATGTAAGATTGTTCATTCTCTCTCCCCAATTAGTACACGCTTTCAGATCTGCTATTGATTTTGGTACTACTATGGTTCGAATGATTGCCTAGCAATTTCTGTATCATGTCCATAGCAACAACAAGAGCAAGCTGATTACGAAACCCATGCTTTCCAGGTTTGGGTTCTCTACATCTGAATAGTTTTGAATGGGGATTCCATCGATTTCGGGTGAACCCTTGCTGTCAACAATTTTCAACGATTTTGGGTTAGCTTTCAACAAAAAGCAAGCAGATTCCATCGATTTCCCTAGAATCCAATTTTCCGATTTTGATTTTTGATGGGAATTCAATCGAATTTTGGACTTCTTGTGTGCAAATTTTGGTTTAGTTTTTTCATTCAATTAATTATACGTTGTTTCTGGATTTGTTCAATTCACTTAAATACGGGTGTATTCTGAGGTTTTCTGGGTTTATAGCAGAACAATTCGAGTTTGGTTTTCGATGGGAATTCGATCGAATTTTGGAGTTCTTGTCTGCAAATTATGGTTTAGTTCTTTCATTCAGTTAATTCTATATTTTTTTTTTCTGGGTTTGTTCAATTCACTTAACTATTGGTGAGTTCTGGGTTTTTCTGGGTTTGTAGCAGAACAATTGGAACAGCGAGATGATAGACAAGAATGGGGAAGTTAATAAGAAAATTTCAGATAGCAGTGTTAAATACTCGAAATTGTGTATATTTACCTAGGCTTCCTCTTGTAGGTCAATAGTTCTACCTTCCTCAGTTCATCCATTCAAGCAAACTGAAAAAAACGCCCAAACTGTTCTCGCCGGAATTGAACACTGACTGCCGAAGTTGAACAAGAAAGCCAATACTCTGTGTGAAGTTGGTGTAATTGGCTGGAGTAAGATGAAAGTCGTGGATTGCTGCCACCATTAAATAGTTTGAGATAGGGAGAGGGATTTCAGCCATAGATGAAATTCCAAGCAGTTAGTGTTTGAAGAGGAGTAGGAAAGCAAGGCGATGGAATTCTGAATTTTGAGATAGTGGCTGGTTTTTTTAAATTTTTTAAACAAAAATTACTTTGTCCATGTCAGCCTGGGAGCACATGCTCCCAGGTCTATAATATACGTACTGTAATTTGTGGCCCGTCTCATCAAAATTCATAGATCAAGATCCCCTTTCCCTATTTGTTAGGTCTGTAATTGTCCTGGATACTTTGATGTGCTAGGATTGTTAACAATACCATTCAGGAATCAGGACTAAGGATCAGAATGGAACGTCCCCTGTTAGATTGAATCGATTAGGTCAACAATGAATCAGGTTAATAAGAGGCTGGCCTACTTAGATCATGTTAACAGTTTGGATAGACTAGGCTCATTTAATGATGTGATATTCTTTACAACTTACTTTTCAGTTATCGCACTAATTTACACGATATTCTTGGTTAAATTTTATCGTCAACAATTTATATGCAATGATGATTATCATATATAGATTTTTTATGCAGGTTCGCTCAATTTTTATTACGGGCCAAAGGGGTTTGATCGTGGTCCGACCTGGCCTAACGTATTTATTTACATGACAAAGTCCGACTCAGCTCATATTATTAAGCGGTGACTCATGACCCAACTTTGTTAATGGGTTCAGTTGCTCAATCTGTTGCCTGCCCCTACCCAGTAGCCAACCATCGATATTATCTTTTTTTCTTGTGTGGTACAAAGGAAAATGTAAAGATTGATATAGATTGTGTTTGATCTAACTCTTAACAACTCCTAAACATTTTCCTAAGCTAGATAAATTAACTATACGCATAACGTTAACTTTACTTGCAAATTAATATAAGGTAGTCTAAGATTTACATATCTTGACAACCATAAATATTACTAGTAAATAAATATTATGAAAACCCTAAAACTCCCCTGTTTTTATCTTGCACTGTTGACGGAGGTGCTCCCCCGCACACCCCCCCCCAAAAGCGCTGTCTAGATGGAGTGTACAATTTCAAATGAGTGATGATACATGTCTTGTTGTAAGATACTCTTAAATGTCTTATCTTAACTTAAATTAATGTATTTTATAATTTAAAATTACCAAATTTTTAATAATTACAACTTATTATGAGTTGTAAAACTTTAATATTCGTCGGCTATACTAACAAATAAAAATTGACACCTTAACCGGATCAACTCTATTCACGAAGGCATATTATATGTCTAATTTTGTAAATGTGAAAATTAAGTATAAAAGGATAATTTTACGCAATTTGTAAGTTGCCATCTTTTCACCATTCAATCATACCATTTTTTCTGATTTAATACGTAATAATATACATTTTAAATGAAAACAAAACACTGTTAACGTGTGTTGCAACAAGACATTTATCATTTTGCTTTATCATTTTGCATTCCAAATTTGTGGTAAAATTGCTGTGGTGTGCTTCTTTCTGTTTTGTTCTTTTTAAACAATTACTAATGTAAAGATTCGAAATAGAATTCCCAAAGTTAACACAGCCACTAATATACAACTTATCCACTGCCTTAACACAGCCTCTTCAACACAAAGCATCAGCTACCTAAAAACAAGAACTACACCATATTTACCGGACTAAGGGCCTATTTGTTTTTAGTATTTTGAAGGAGTGATTAGGGGGCCGAGCAGATTGAAATAAATTGAATCAGATTCGAAATAGTTTTAAGAAGTGATTGAATAGGCAGTTACCGACTAGAGTAAATTAAAGTACATTTAAACAGATTGAAACGAACTACGGTATACACAAATTCAACATGCTAAAAGCAAAACAGACCTGCAAAGAACGATACTTGCACCCAATAACCCGAACTTGCACATTAACGTAAGTATCCTTCCTTCCCCGCTCAGATGCCCAAGGTTAGACCCAGAGGGGGGAACTGCGAAGAATGATGAAAGCAAGATGTTTGTTGCGAGCACCTTATTCGTCATCTCCTCTAGTCTCTTCCACCCTACATAGATTCTGCAAACCCGGAAACAAATTTGCATCTCAGAATCACACCCTTGCCTTCTCCTCCTCTGTTTCCTCTTCTTCTGTTTCTCCAATTTCATCCTCTCCTTCCCCACTCTCCTCACATCACAAACCCCAAGTTCCCCTCTTCCTAAGACCACCTATCTACTCTGCAACCCTCTCAGACCTTACCAACTTCTTCAATTGGGGTAAAACCCTAGCATCCTCTGTGGGCTCCTCCTTTGAGCAAATTGATAATGGCCCAGACGCTACTCTCCTCCTCAGAGAGCTCAAATGGTTCCTAGACGACGCCGTTGAGGACTCCTCATTGATTCTTCATCTGGGCACCCCTCAAAATGAGAGATTCTTATCAATGGAGGTGAGGTTGAGGGCAGGTCTTGATCAAATTTACCAGTTGTGGAAGCAGAGGATTGAGGAGAGAAGGCCACTTCAGTACATTGTGGGGTGTGAGCATTGGAGGGACTTGGTGTTGAGTGTTGAAGAAGGGGTTTTGATTCCCAGGCCAGAAACTGAAAAGATTGTGGATTTGGTTGAGGATGTCGTGGGCAAATGTGGGGTGTTGAGGGAAGGGTTGTGGGTTGATTTGGGAACTGGCTCTGGTGCTCTTGCTGTCGGGATTGCTAGGGTTCTGGGAAAAAGTGGGAAGCTTATTGCCACTGATTTAAGCCCTGTTGCAGTTGCTGTTGCAAGGTATAATGTGGAGAGGTATGGCTTACAGGTTAGTGATGGTTTATTGGGCATAGCTTGTTTGTTGTAACGATTACTATGTATGACTTGAAATGATGCAGACTCTGCTGTTGCTTTGCTGTTAAGATAGCCTTTGATACCCCTGCCCCCTTGTTTGTTGTTTGGAAATTAGTAAATTTTATTGAATGTTAAGTAGGCACTTAGATTACTAGCTCCAATTGTTAGGTCTAGGGACATGCAAGAGGAAACAGAGGAAAGGGGGGAGGGTTTCTGGTGGGGTATATCTTAAACCCCAAAAGACTTACATGAGTACACATGCATCTTCTATGAAGGTTACTATAGTACAAACTAAGCATTACGCTCTTAGAAAATATATTTAAGCCTAAGGCAACCAATTAGTGAACTGGACAATGTTTGTCTACTAATTTAGCCACAAACTTAGCGACTGATATGGCCCTCCTTAGATTGTACTCTAGAATCAGTGATGTATTCATTTTTGTTTTGGCGAAGTTGTATCTGGCTTATGCTTTTCCTGATGAGCTCTACAATAATGTTCAATCTGTATAGAACTAAACAATAATGGGCATTAGAATATTATCCTGTACTGTTTGATGATTTTTCTTCTTGGTCTCTCTTAAATCACTGCAGCTTGATTTGCAAATGACCACATGATTTAGCAAATCCCGGACCTGCCACAGGCCTGTTACATGTGTTGCGGCAGTGAAGTCATGAACAAAAAAGAGAAACTGATTGCTTTCTGGTTCTATTTTGCCAAAGCACACATAGCAGAAAATTTTGTACATAATAGCTTGTCTTGGTTGACAGACCCTCTCATCTTTAGAAGTTGTGAGACGCAAGGAAAAGGTAGTTGGCATACAAGTGAACGAAAGAATAAGTGGGTGTGACGGGAATCTGTCATTCCATCCTCTATAACATTTGGCTATCATAATATGTCTCCAGAAGTTCGTTGCTGTATTTCTACTCTTTTTGTGATTTACAATTGTATGTCGTCCATGCACTGTTTCAGCTTTTTTTTCTTCTAGAGCAATGGACAAGCATAAAAGAATAATCTATGAAAAGACTATCGTAAATCTGTATATGATTCTGGTGAAGAACTTTCTGGAACATAAAATGGCTTGACTTTGACAGAACCTGCATTCTTTTGGAATTAAAAGCATTGACTTGATCGGTTCCTAATTGATCATTCTATCAGGGCTCCATAGAGGTAAGGCAAGGATCGTGGTTTGACCCTTTAATGGATCTTGAAGGAGAGCTTGCTGGTATGGTGAGCAACCCTCCTTATATACCGAGCAAAGATATCAGTGGGCTGCAGGCTGAAGTTGGCAAACATGAACCTGGGCTTGCACTAGACGGTGGTGTTGAAGGCATGGATCATCTTATATATCTTTGTATGAGGACATCTACTATGCTCAAGCCTGGTGGCTTTTTTGCTTTCGAGGTATTTATTTTTTTTAAACTAATGTATACATGATTTCTCTTGAGTCTTGACACAAATGCAATTCAGGATATCCGAATTCTGACTATTAGTGCTTGTGTGTCTTGGCTGTCCAATAGCCCCTTCATGAGATTGCTAACTGACCATTAGAATGCCACCCCTGCCCCTCGTTGCTGCAAAAGCAAGTTTGGACTCTTAGCTGGTTATTCTGTATTTCTGTCCATTTGCGGCCTCTTGAGAGGCATATTGATATGGCGTACCTAGTCTTGATATTGTGCTTGTAAGGTATGATTATCGTTTTTGGCATGCTACTGAAATTCTTGAGGAATCGTATCAATGGACATAAAAAAGCAGAGTGCCCAACTTTATTTAAGATTATATGATGAGTTGTTGTATTACATAGCATTCGTTGTTCAAGCTGCTGAACGAGAAGTGTTTTGCCCAAACATAGACACTGTTGCTATTGAATTGTGATTTCTGACTTTAGACTGAGTTACGCTGTTGATATTATTCCATTTTCGCTTCAAACAGACCAATGGTGAGAAGCAGTGCAATTTACTGGCACACTACCTGGAAAATGCAGCTGGAAGCAACTTCCGTGATGTAAGCATTGTTTCTGACTTTGCTGGTATTTTGCGGTTTGTTACTGGGTACCGGAAATAACTCAACAGTCAACACTTTAATTTTGGGAGTTATCTAAAGCTACCTGAGGCCAAGTTCTGCACCATTTTTGAGTCATACACTCACAAATTTTGCGTCCTTTGGTGGTAAAATGGAGAAGAGATGCTGATATACCGTGTCCTGGTGTCCTTCTGGTTAGTTCGCTTGGAACATGGAAATGCCCCAATTTCTCAAAGATGATGTTATTCATCTGTGAGATTGCATGATATATCTGGCTTCCTCCTGGATTCTTGCAGCTGGTGCTTTTAGGTGATCTCAATAACACAGATTCAAGCATGGAGCTATTGTATTCTCTTTCAGGAGACAAGAACACCATATCCGGCTTAGCTGTATACTTTATTATACAATGTCAATAGGATACCCCCTCCCCCCTTCAAACTGGATTGATCAAACACGTGCTTATTACTAGGGAAACCCGATGTATGGTACAAGCAATTTTGTATATCAGCTACATTACTCAGGAGTCGGGTCCTATTCTCTTCGACTTAATTTGCCAGAATTAATTCGGAACTGAATTTATCTGAACTTATCTGAACTTATTTGCTGAACTATTCTGAACTTATTCTAAACTTATTTACTGAACTTATTTGTTAAACTTATCCCGAACTAAACTTATTCTAAATTTATTAAGAACAAATTTTTAAACTTATTTGCTATTTTGAACTGAACTTATTTGCTAAACTTATTATGGATTTATTTACTAAACTTCTTCTGAATTGAACTTATCTGAACTTATTCTTTACAAAAAAAATCGAAGAAAATAAGACCTTAGTAAATACTAACGGGGTTATCATGCTCATGTAATAGCACAATGGTCAGATGAAAAGGAACGTACTTCACTTTCAAACAAAATTGGCTTCACATTGGAAAGACGAATGCAGATCGATTGGCGCTTAGAAGCAAAAGGTAGTAAATACTACCATCCATCAAGAGAAGAGACATAAGGCTATTTAGAAATGCTAAACTATCATATATGCAAATTAGATATTAAATCAGCCAATTGCTCTCAACAAGAAAACTCACTTAAATTGTTAATAAACAACTCTTTCCCCAGCATCAAGGCATCACGTATAACAAAAGTTCAAACCAAACCCAAAACTCATGATGCAAGACTAAAAGCTTACAATAATGCCAACCTTCATTTCTTTTTCATGTTTTTAGTTTATTACAACTGGTGCAACAGCTTTTTTCTTTTTCTTTTTTTTGGGGGGGTGGGGGGGGGGGGCGAAAGTACAGCAACTTGTACTATGTGAATAATGTACATTAAGACAGAAACCGCAAAGGGCGAGCCACTGATCACTCTCATGTTGCACATATCTCAATCTTGACCATCCCACTCAACATACATTTTCTGAGACAGCAAAGCTGCAACGAGAACTACATTCATATTTACACCGTGAGATGGCCAAACTGCAGCGTTTAACCTTCAACCGTTCATGCCTCAGAGCATCCTTGGCCCATCACATTTTGCTATAATCAAGGAACTCTGATGGCCCCCAGATAATCAAAAATTTGGCTCTCAACCATTTTGTTGATTAACAAAGAGCATACTGATAGGTGATCAAAACCCAGCTGCATATCCACATCAAGTAAATCCTGATGATCTACGCCATTGGTTCTTTCCTTTCTTTTGATGCAACTTGAAAGGACTCCAGCTCTTTCGGCGCTTTGAGGTCTCAGTAAAGAGACCTGAGGCCAGAGCCTGTTGAAGCCACAACTCGAATTCTTCATCCTCTTCATCCGTCATTTCTGCATCCAAACCCCATGGGAATCTGCTCGAGTTTGAACGTGGTGTCTTTTCCAAACCAACCATGTTTACATGGAAGCTTGGGCGATGAGTGTTGGGTCTACAAGCCATTCCCTGTCACAAATTTCCATCTCATTAAATTATCTGAAGCACCTCACATTATCATAGCCATGGCCATAAACTCAGATTAGTTACAAGGATGCCATTAACTATCTCATACAATAGTATCATGAATTTGGGCAATAACAACCACAAATAATAGTAGGAGGGCCCGACTGCCCAAGAACCATTAATACCAGCGGTGCCTGGTACACGTCATGGCCTTAGACCATTAATGGCTCCCATCATTGCTGGGCTGGTGTGAGCCCAGCTGTTGAACAGGCTCACCTTGACGATTTGACAAGGGGTCATTCGTGGTATCTGCCTGACCTGAGCAGCCCACTGACAATTAGTGCTGCTACAAAAGTCCCGAGAATTATTCAAATAGATCAAATTAGTTCAACTGACTTCATCTTTACCTGGCAGATATTGTACCATACAGTCTATACTAGTATATGCAAATCATAAATGGAACTGAACAGAGTTCAGCAATTTTCACACGGGTAATCTCACCTGGCAGATAGCCCATTCTGACACATCAAAGATCTTGCTTTCAGCACATACAAAGGCCCGTGGAATTTCCATCTGATAACACAAATACCATTAAGCAGAATCAATGACGCAGCATAAATTTTTCTAACCTAGAAATCACATTAAATTTTCTCCAACATGCTCAACTAAACTATAGGATATTAGGTAAATATCCCAGAGGTATAAAACATCAAGCCAATGGAAAACATTCTTTGATGTGCTCTTATAGAAATTGACGAGGGGTACATGGGTCCTCGATGGATTGGGATGAGAAGCCAATAGCTTACCGAATAAAGATAGAGGTATTCCAGATGGGTAAGATTTAAAAGAAGTCCCCGAGTCACGCCACGTACAAAAGAAAGCGGAGGCACTCCCAGCAAGAAGAAACGGACTGTGTTTTATCAGGCTTGTGCCAAAACAGTAAAGAAAACGGCGTTTGCCAGTTCAAGAGCTGGAAAAGTCATGGAAGAAGAAACGACCAAGAAGATGCACTACATTTTCAACTGCTCAGACACACTGCTAACAGAAACTCAATGAAGCATGGAGCTTCCATTCCAGAAGAAATACACCAAGCTCTGAAACGCCTCTCATGAAGCTCCAACCTAAGGCATGGTATGGGTGATGATGTACCCGATCTCAATTGTGAAAGCAGAGACAAATTTAATTTCCACGAGACCCCAGGGACCATAAGCGGAAATGTGTCAACCAGTTCACTGCTTCGCATACAAATAAAGACTCAGGGATAGTTGAGTAAGGCATTTGATTTCATCCCAGGTTAATTAAGTCGGGTATTCGGCATTCAATTTCATCGAACAGGAATTCGAACTATACCAAGATTACGCAAATGGAAAGCCAAGTAGCTTTGACGGCTTCCTTCAGGTAGCTCAAATCAAAGAAGTGTCTCAAAGTTTAAAGACAAACACATTAAAGCATCTGCTTTAAGCCTTCAACAAAAAACAAAGTAGGAGAGTTGGGATATCCTTCGGCAGTTATTCCCAACTAAATCATACCTTTTGAGGCCCACCAAAGACCAGTGACCCCTTGTATTCAACCCAACCATCTCCATCCTTAGCTTGATGATATTGACAGCAATCCTGGGATGAAAAAATATTCTCATTTGTAAGGAATTATGCAGTCAAAAATTTACCCCTTTCGGGTTCTGCAAGAAACCATGAAGGAAGCCACACAAGCACGGCAATTTACAAATTGCTCACCTGGCACCATCTGGCCTTGGCCTTAGACCGGTTCGTACAAACCCATATGTGTGAGTGGCCACACTTTGTGCATTGTATCCGCCTAGACTCCTCTGAGAAATACTCACGTGCGTCCTGCTTTTTTGTTTTGTGGGGGGGGGGGGGGGGGCAACTGAGACAGTCATACAGATAATCATAGCCTCAACAAACTATAAATGGTTTACTCCAAGTCCAAGGAGCTTGGTGATCACTGATCAGAAGCCACTATCAGAATTTCTGACATGTAACAAGAACATTCTCTCTACATATGCAGTAAACCGAATGAGCAAAAGAACTATATGTTAAAAGGGAACTTAGCGTTTTATCAGGAGAACACATCTTATTTCTTATTTCAATCTTTTCATAACTCTCTTCATGATTTTCTGCAGGTATTAGTCCACACTTCCATATCTAGGACATCTTATCTCTCTAATGTTAGATGACAAGCCTCGAGTAAACTTAGAGCTTTAGTTGATCAATTCAGCCTACCACACAGACAGCATCTTTCCACAAGATTAGGAGTATTGCTTTCCAAGCCAAATGATGTGTGAAGTTTGGTTGTGCATGCAGTCCATTCACTTTTCCTAGTTCTTCTTTAGCTGCCACTAGTCCCAAGCCAGCTAAAGGAGAAAAGTCATGTTAGGTCACCAGAGATCAGCAAATAGGCCCTCGATGAACTCGCTGCGACAACTGTACCAGAAGAAGGCTAAGATGTAGGTAATTGGTGTAAAGACATACATCATGCCACAAAGTAATCTCTTTTATTATTGATGGATTGAGATTGCTAGTTCCTCAGACCATCAGAGCAGAGTTCTTATGTGAGACTCAAAGTTACTTCAACAATAGAGGAGGTCTACCCAGAAGGGAAAGCAAGGACCATTGTGTACAGCAAATGACTACAAGGACAAAGGATGATTACAGATTCCATCCATGGATACGGAGCAAATTCCAAACGGATGGATGGAAAACCTATATTCTATCGTCAAGTTCGCCAGGATGAACACCAGCCTCCAGTACAGGTCTTAACCATGTATCGTACGGCCAAAAGCAAGGAGAGAGATCACACCCTATGATCACTCTGTGATATATCCCCCATGAATGATACTCATCAATAACGGGAACTACAGCTTAATGTGGTCCCACAGCTCGAGAGGCAGATCAAGATTTGTGCCACCTCAACTCTTAGCAAGTGAAAAGCAAATGAGAACCAAGTCGGAATGTGATGTTTGCAGAGGACCCTCTCTTGTATCAACTAGCTCCAGACCTCCAGTCCATGTGTTTAACTATACACATATGGCTACGCTTCTACATATCCTACTTGCCCGAGCCTAATGACTGCTTAAGCTCTCTCTTCTTCCTAAAACATTCCTGAAATGTTCTTGCAGCCAAGAAAGTCCTGGAAAGCATACCTTTCCTTTGCAAAGAATGAAAGAAAACAATTATAAAAGCATTCAGGGTGGCGGCATAAACACATAACACGTTATTCACCACAAATCTGCCAGACGGTACATACATAGAAATTCTAAAAATACAAAACAATAACCTGGGCTGAAGTGCTTGGAGACTTCTGGGTGATATTCTTCTGTAACTCCTTCCTCAGGTGCTCATCATAATCTCTTTTCTTAGTAGAATCAGAAAGGACCTTCAAGACCAATGCAAAGGTAAGTTACAAAGGTAAGCTACAGAACAGCAAACAGAAATAGTTTCTTCTTTTCTAATACAACAGAACTTCTAGTTGCACAAATTTTGACTGAAAAAACTGCAAGAACAAAAGAAAATTGATGGAATGCACAGTCAAGCATGACAAGCATACAATTTACCTCATAGGCACATTGGAGTTTCTTAAATGATTCACTGGCCAATGGACTTCCCATATTTTTATCTGGATGAACGAGCATCGCCTGTTCAACAGAAGAAAGTCCCAAAAAAAAGGTATCAATAAGCTGGGGGGGGGGGGATGTCTGCTTTACAGAAATAAATGAAACAAGCACATAGAATGCAACACAAAAAGAGATTGCACAGAAGGAAACATGCACACTAGACAATGCAGGCTGTGCAACTTCATCCATTTCTGTTATGTTTTATGCAACGGAACAGATACTGCATAAGGCAAATCCAAATCAGAGCAGACATATAAACTGAATACATATTACAAAGATGTTACAGCACAGTCATCCTACTTCATCAGGCCTACGTACACAAACAATGAAACTAAAGGTGCATCGCAAAACAAGCTGCAACATACAAAAGACATGTAGAACAGCTAGATGAGATCAATCTAGTGAGGAAATTGCTTCATTCTCCAATAGATTATAGCGTCAGATGCAGAAAGCTTACACAAGCACTGAAAACCAAACCGCGGTGCAAAACAAGCGGCACATAACGTGGAACATACCAAGACCATACAGAACAGCTAGATCATATTAATCAGTACAGGGAAATTGTTTCATTATGTAGCACATTACATCAGCACATGCAGACACATTCAGCTTCATCCACTATTGCCATTTCAACCTGCTCCCCCCCCCCCCCAACCCAAAAAACACTCACAGCTGTGCTGCTGGGACTTGGGTACATCATGTCAGACATAAGTAAATATCCATGTAGCCGACTGCCAACTAAAAAAGCTTAGGACACTGAGCCTCTCTCCTAGCAATGGTCACAAAGACACGGGTGACAGCTACTTTTAGCAGCTACTTTTTATCGCTTGACTTCATTTCTACCTTGACCAATTTCTTTTATTTCTTAACAGTAAAGAATAATTGGTCCAATGCACAAGTATATATTCAGCCTACGTGAACTTAGAAGCTGATGATTGACTAAAATGCCCACATTTCACGAACTTCGAGATGCAAACAGTAGAAAGCAGAAACTCAATCCCATTAAGATAAGTAGGGGTCGCTGTAGATATGAAACTGACCAAAAGAGAGATGGTAATGGTAAGTTTGTAAGTATGGTAACTATAAGGAGATAGAAATTGCTCTCATCTATGTTTATTCTTCCTCATTTTCACTTTTTATTCTACTTCAAAAGCCACTCCTCTACTGCCTTCTCTGTCTTATGTCTCCTTCTCTGTCTTACTACTTTACCCACTCCATCTTTTTAGCCTCAATGACCCTCTCCTCAGGGGAAAGGGAGGGGGGGGGGGGGGAAGGACATTGACCAAATTTTCTGTGAAATGAAGTCAAGAAAGACGTATAGAACCACAAGAAGGTGAGAAGAGTGGCAGGTCACAATCATCGGCCAGGAAAGAGTAAAGGACAACTAGAATGGGCGATGATATGACCAGAACACAGCAAGGATTACAGATAGAGAGATCTGGAGGCTAAGAAGTGGCTTATGGTGAGAGCCTTAGTTGGAGAAGAAGCATGAATAGGGTAAACTAGCGTATCCACTACAGTCAGCACTTTATATGACTGACCAAAACCCAAAGTCTACTCATTGTGCTTATTCCACCTCCCCCCCCCCCCCCAACCTCAGGTATTTGGGTCATTATATATGATATGCCGAATCCCAACCCGGCTCCTATCAGGTCCTTGAACTCCTCAGTTTGGCAGACATTGAATGTATCGAGGATTAAAGGGATAGTCCAAGCCCCATATTTTTTTATGGTCGGACAGGCTCCTCAAGGCAAAAGGTTGATCCTTTATAAGACAGTTTTTGCAAAGAAAATTTCCAATCAGACAATGAAATAGATTCATTCAAGGACAATATAGTGATATAGGCATACATGTACCTTTCCATTCCTTCCTCAACGGCCACGCAAAGGGTGACACTACTAATTGAGGAGACCAGGAGGGGAAAGGAAGCATGTTAGCAAGAGCACCCTCATCCAGCTCTCAAAAGGAATATATTGAGTAGGTGCTCATGGTTCCTCCAACAGAACCCCATCACTGATTGCAATGTCAGAAAGCCCCTCCGGCAAGCGAAATGCATCACAATAAATACTACACAATATAACAATAATGAGAAACTGGCTATGGGCCTAACCGCCTAAAAGTTCTAGCACATCCAGTCTTTAAGATCAGGAGAGCATTGAAACACATTGTTCTTGCCGTCAGGAGTCCAGAACTGAGGAGTATCAAAATAGCTAGCTAAGCCCTTCAAGCACTTCAGGATCATCTTCTCTTCCATCTAACACCCAAATGCACTTCTCGCACTCCAATCTCAATGCATCAAAATCTTCAACACAGATTGCAAATCTAGCCCTCAGAGGAGACACAAATTGCAGACTTGCAATATAGCCACTGGACTGAGGGAGCACAATACGTATAAAGTTCGCTAATTTGTTCAGAATGAGGGCATGAATGAAAACCAGAGTATATGAAGACAAGCTAAGATAACCAGCCAATGGAAAATTTTATTAGGATCTGACTACCTCTATTAAGGCAATGTTTGGTTGGATACAAATAACCTTGCAATTGTGTTACCAATATCTTAATTTATAATTGTGTTTCCATTATCTTGTTCGGTTGTAAGTATTACAAATAATAACTATCTTGTGATTATAATCACCACGAACTATGTAATCGTGATTACATTACAAGGTTGATTGCATTACATTACATTCAACCAAACAACGCATAAGCTAATGGCAGTTAAGTGAAACATAAACAAAGTACAGGCACTTCCTAAAACTCCAATAGTTCAAGGTATCCATTTCATTCAGAGGACAACATCAAATTGAACAAAAACCAGCTTCATTATATTGTTTACCTTCTTTCGATACTCTTTCTTAAGTATGGCAGCATCAATCTTCTTGTGACATGAAAATCCAAGAGCTTCATAGTGGTCAGCACTGCTCAGTATCCTTCTCATTTCGATTAATGAATTTTTGTCTTCTCTGACCACTTGACTAGGAGAAGCTTCCTTCTGATTTTTTAGGACAGAGGTAATGATTGTAGGAGGGGCACCACAAGCACGAGCACCAGTGCCAGCGCCACTGCCATTGCCACTGCCAGCGCTGGCAGTACTAGTAGTAGCACTGCTACTTTTTGATGATGTCTTTGTTGTTTTCCTACTGGATGAGGTTGACGACAATTGCTCTTCAGATTCATCGGAAGGCATAGAAAATTCACACTCTCCTGAGAAGTTGTCTTCTGTAAATGCTTCTGATGCTTTATGCTCCTCAAAACGTGTGCTCTCATTTAGCTTGTCACACCACTGCAGCATATGGTTAAATGCATCGTTGGACAAGAAGGCGAGGTTAATAGAAAGAATAGCTCCAACCCATCCTACTCGAACTTTTGCACAGTAGAGAGAATAAACAGTTGCCATCAAAACCACCAATCGTGCATGATTTAGAGAAAACAAATAACCTGCAATACAACTGTCAAAATTCAGCAGCCATCAGGAAAACATATCAGCAAATTTAGCTAGCAACAGGAACCAGCACCAGAAATATAAGGTGCTCAGATTTCCCAGATATGGTTACGCGCTGTTACTAATAATTTTGGGTGTAATAGTTGAAATACTAATAGGATTCATTCGACTATGGGAGACACTTTCTCTGCAACCCATATACCATTGAAGCCGATTCCTAGTCCTGGCCATTCAATTAGATTCTCACCTGAAAGGCCCCATATTTTGTAGGAAATACGTTTTAAGGATTGAAATTATCAGAAGGATCCACATAATCTAATAACCCATACATAGAACCGAGTCTTTTCGATTTCCTTTTCCCAGGGAAAAAAAAAAAAAGCGAGCAAGAACCTCAAGGAAGAATAATACTCCTAGCAAACTGCACAATGACAAACAGTGCCACCCCTACTGTAATTTGAAATAAGCCACGAGTCCAAAACACCAACACAATGCCAATCATGGTAACAAAGCATTAGCCCATGATGGCAGCGAACTGCAGTTACTTTCAATATCTAGAATCGCCCTAATCTATGATGGATTCCCTACATATAATAAGTTTTTGATAAACAGAAAAAGAAACTCAGAAACAAGAAACAAAGAAACGAATCAGCAAGCACACTGATTTACAAACGAAGAAGAGGAGAGAGACCCATCAAAGGTCCAGCCAACAACCAACTCCAGCCTTCTTTCATATTTCACAGCAAAATCTACGTGAAAGAAACCAGGCTGTACCTCCTACAATGAACAGTGCTCCTGTAATCCAGAAGTTGGCATACATCCATAAAATTAAAATGGCAAATAGTCCTACAATAAAAAGTCCAGGTGTGTAGCCCAAATATTGAACAGCAACTCCAGCAGCTGCCTGAAATAATCAATTCACAACTTTGATTGCGTTAGTTTCAAATTTTTTTTTGGGGGGGGGGTGTGGCAGCAATCTCAGTATCTAACCACTATGAAACAAACGAATGAGAAAAATACTAATAGAAGAGAAGCAAAGAAGATAAAGAATTGACACCAAAGTATACTTCACAAAGAAAGACGTACATGAAATTTCTAGGGAAAGCATTTGAGAGCAAGTCAGAGGGGCTCACTCATCTTACAAACATGGAAGCAAGACCCTTCCTCCCCCCACCCACCCCAAAAAAAAAAAAAAAAACCCAAACAAAAGCATCAGCTATCATTCTATTCTATCTTTTATGATCCACATAGCCATTCAATACATACAAAGAAGGCTAGGTTTAGCAGTGGGCACCAAATACGAAAATTTTTAAAAAAGCATAACAATGGAATGAGAACTATGAAAAGACTGGGAATACTTTGAAAACAAAAAAAAGCAACATTAGAACTTAGAGAGAACTTTCCTATACGGCTTCTCTACAAACTTTTGAAGTACAAATATCTCAAATTTACAGTAATATTTAAACCATCCATACTGTCCAAAAACCCCTCATAAAAAACACTAAGCACTATATTCGAAATATGGCCCCCTACAACTCTATCAGATGTCAATAGCTGCCAAGTCACCCCAATGTTAATCAGGTATCCACTACAGCATTCTACTTTTTAGTGTTTGGGGGGGGGGGGAGCAAAAATCACTTCCTTTTTAGGGCCAGCAGCCAGTAGACACCAGATCAATATTGCCATTTCCACCAGAATGAATCAACAAAAAATAAGAATATCTATACAGTACCACGTAGCCGCCAAGGGCGATGATCCACCTC
The DNA here is from genome assembly GCA_029747015.1 of Carnegiea gigantea. Taxonomy (NCBI): domain Eukaryota; kingdom Viridiplantae; phylum Streptophyta; class Magnoliopsida; order Caryophyllales; family Cactaceae; genus Carnegiea; species Carnegiea gigantea. Next base: position 296,305 of record JAKOGI010000123.1, on the reverse strand, counting down.
TGAGGGTGACATATGATTTTTTTTTTTTTGGGGGGGGGGGGGAGGCAAATAATTAACATTACTTTCTCAAAAAGGAGTACCATATACATCACCTGTGTAGAACTAGCTCATTCCAGTTAACTACATAAGCATTTGCTTTAATACAGGCTGCCTAGTGTACAGATCTAACTATAGCATCGACACTTCTCCTCCAATGCCGTCTATGATTAAAACCCAAATAACCTTTTGCACGATTACTACCTGTTTTAGCCACTATAAGTTCTTCATCTGAAAGTCGAACACAAAATACACCCATGTCTCTTAAGTATTAGACATTTAGGTGCAGTATTAGACAACTAAAATAAAAACCACTAAAAAAGATTAATTCCTAAGAGATTGGGGGGTAGTTTTGTGACTTGTGAAATGACGGATACCACACAGAACTCGCAAAAGGTGATGTCGCAACATATGCACATTGGTTAAATCACAATGTGTCCAGCACAAAAAACGATCTTGACGTATAAATAGGTGTGACCTCCAAGCAACACAATCGATGAACTACTCTGGACATATCACCTACATTTAGAAATGGCATAGAGACTTTGCTCTGTCACACCAGTGACATGGAACACATAGCAAACAAAAGATAGAGATGCAAAAGCATAGAAATTTCTTCATCATAACACTTCTTTCATCCACCCTGAACAATTTTCTTCCTCCTATGAAGTCAATAGAAAAGCAATATTGATGAAGCACAAGCCAGTACCTTAATAAAAAATTGGCAATATTTTGCCAGCTAGGCATTAATAAAGGACAGACAAATAAAATGCACTCCAATGGGTTCAATGTCGAACACGAGCACTTGACCTTTGTTTAAATCAAGCAACCGAGCATAAGACAAATGTTTAGGTCTACATCAGCCCATGTGTTCCAAAATTTCCATTGGTTAATGTAATTTCACTCAACACCCAAAAGGTTCAAACAAGTTCCCGTACCGTACAACAGATTTGTCATCAACAGTTCAGCAAAATACCCCCTATAACACTAACAGCGCGGCAACAGAACAAAACACAAAGTGGAGAGTACAACAAGCTCCTCAGTGGACCAAAAGATGAATTAGCTCATGCAAGACTTCAATTGCTCACTTCTTAGCTTTCAAACTGAAGTACAACTATTTCTCGCACCTAACAACAGATTAGCAACAATAATCACGCAGTCCCTATCCAACCAATTGTCACAAAAATTCACAAAAACAGCAAGATTGAACTACAGGAAGGACCCAATTGAAAACTTACCACGCTAGTCAAGACATAAACGAGGCAGGAAATTGAGGTCAAGCTCAAAAAACAGCTCCACATAATAACAAGCAATGCAGCCGATTGCAACCGAACCAAGGATCTAAAACCCCTAAAGAAACAATCTTTCCAATACAACAGCAGCAGTAACAACAACCTCCCAAAATTCTTGAACCCATTACACGCTGTTGGCCAGTGCATCTCAATCCCCATCCAAACCCTATCTACCACCCAGTTCAACGCTGTACGAGCCTGAAAAAACCCCTGCTTCTGAGAAATCAGCCATTGCCACCCTTGCTTAACCAGCCCAATATCTTCCATATCCAACCCAAAATCTAGCCAGTCAAATTTGCCCTAATTTGACACCAAAATCAGCCTAGCTCCATCCATAAAAATAGGATATGATAAAGCAACAAAACCCACTATCGGAATCGATCAATTTGTCGATTATTCCAACATTGAGATGATACCCATATGCGAAAATCATCCATTCTGCAGGAAAAACAAGCAGCAGGAGATCCAGAAAGTTCTGCAGTCACAGGAGAAAGAAGAGAAAGAGAGATAAAGAAGATGGATGCACCGACAAGAAGAGAGCGAAAGAGGGATTCTAATGGCTTTAATTGATTCTTATAGACAATGAATCTGGGTCAAGTTTGGAGCTTGAAGAGAGGGCAGTAGGCTTTTTGCTATTTTGCTTTCCTCCATTTTCAGGGGGAGCTCGTGACAAGAAATGTGCTTCCTGAGAGAAAAAGCTTGAAAAAGTTCTTCACTGGAAAGAGAAGAAACATAGCGGAATCAAGAGAGGAATGATTAGGATGTCTCACTTGCAAATTGCTGAGAGTCACAAAACATTAATTAGTTCTTTGGACTATGGTGCCAAAGTTGTGTGTTTATGTGAATACAATCGTGGATCCACCATATTTAATCTTTTGGAGATAATCCTTTTTTTAAAAAAAATTTTCAGTCAGCAATATGATACACCCATTTATTTTTAAGATCACGTACATTTTGACTTTCTTACTAAAAATTAGTAAAAGTAGCTGGGAAAAAACTCATAAAATTGAAACAATATTTAAAATGTTTGAGACTCTGAGTGCTTGGGTAAAAACAAAATTGCGACTTAATTAATATATTTGGTCAACAATGTCATCGCATTAATATCTTATCCAAGCGTGTCACTCAACTTAGTTATCAAAGTCAAATATATCATTTTAACCAGGTAGCTACAACATATGAAAAGTCGTCTGTAGGTAAAAAATTTATGGGTAAGCTGGTAAGGTGTTTAGCATTAAAAAAATAAAAGAAAACTAATTAATTTTGGAGCCAAGATCTCCCATCACTTTAGTATATCTCTTTTCTTTCTCAGGATAACATCTTTCTCTCTTCTGCACTGCATTTCTTTGCAATGAAAAAAATCGTAGAAATCCAAGTACAAAGATGCAACCATCGGTCGAAGGCAACAGTATATTTGGATTGAGATAGAGTGAGAGGACAATGTGTTGTTGTTGTAAATGCTATGGTTCTTAAAATTCGAAAAATTATCAGAAATTTTAAAATTTGTCGTATTTTCGTGCTGGAACCTCACAAGGAGTTTCTTAGCCGTCATACGAGTGAGAATCATGCAACGCTTCCCACAAATACAAAATCCTTCGTATGCCATAAGAGAAATGGGGAAATTTACACATAAGTGGTAGGGGCTTATAGCAACTGAAACAAACATTTTTTGTTCCTTTTTGCCGACTTGAAATGTTGATTTGAATTCAACAAACAATTTCGAATATTGCTATAAGATTTAAGGTGGTTTTTCAATTCTAAGGTTTTGCCTAATGGTGGAGAAGAAAGGGGAAAACAAGGACAGAGCAAGTTGCCGGAGGGTGGGGCATTAATTTTTTTTAGAAAATAAACGATTGACTTTTTTTTTGCAATTAAAATTTTAGTAAAAAATATAAAAAAACCTGCTCCAATCAACCATTTAAAGGCCTGGTGGCATTTGTTACTTAATAATTCAATTGACTGACATGCTCAGATAAGAAGTTGCTCCGGTGATATTATTTGCGTAAGGCAAAAGTTCGGTGTCAACTTTGCCTAAATACTTTAGAATGTCTATAACAATATATATTCTCTCATCATACGCTATACAATTTTTATCACTTGTTAATAATTCGGTACAATTCAAATTATACTATAAATTAAGGTATGCCAAGCCATTAATTTTGAGTTGTTAATCACGAAAATTAAGTGTGATGACATGTATCAGCTTTCCTTTAAAAAAAAAAAACAAATGAGGAAGAATAATATGGGCCCCTGGCTTTCATAAACTTAAGGCTCCTTTTAGACCTTGAAAAATTTGGTAGAAAGAAAAAAATTTGAAAAAATTACTTTTTTTTCTTGTGTTTGGTTTAGAGAAAATCACAAATAAAAAAAAAATACGCAGGAAAGTTGGGTGGAAAAATTATTAGAAACAAGTAATAAAATTTTCCTCATAAAATTGTGAGGAAAGTTTGAGGAAAATTCACAACCTTATCCAACCTCACCCTTGCTTAGATAACATCAATATGACTTAAGTAATTCATCAACATCAAATTTCTCATCCAAATTCTACTATTTTTTCCTCAATCCAAACAAGAGAAAAAAGCTTATTTTTTCCCTACTTTTTTATCCTCCACATTTTTTTTCCTTTTAACTTTTCTTTCCACCAAATTTTCTAAAGACCAAATGGAACCTAAAGTATCCAAGGATGATTTTCATGAACTAACTCAAAACTTCATAAAATGTCTCTAAATTTAAGAGAAAAAAATTTGTCATAAGTTAAAAGTCATAATAGAAATGGCTCACCAAACACAAACTATTCTCCGTATTTGAAACTACAAGCTTAACACATAAAAATAAACAGAAGCAATTAAATTGTGTATATGCCTACGAAGGTTGATTTGTTCATACACTTATTTACTTTGAGTAAGATTCAAGGTTCGAGCTTTAAAAAAATAATTGAGAATTCAAGTTGTGTTAATGAAAAAACAAAAAAATAAACTGTACTAGAAGAGCTCTTTCACTAGTAAACAACGACTACGATATAGATATGAGGGGATTAGAGACAATGAAAGAAAAAGGTTTTGTATATCACTTAGATACAAAATCTTGTTCCATAAATTATCTGCTATTGCGATAAACATAAACTTAAAACAAAATGAAACTTTTTTATTTTTTTATTTCGATTTTCAGTCACATGGGTAGATGCAGGCACACCAAACTAGGGGTGGGTCGACGACAGTCATGCAGTATGCTTGTGCTTCAGGTCCATGTCTATTGCGACACTCTGTCCAACAAGGTGCATCAACTGTGCCATGCCTTCCACAAATCGGTGTGATCCATGGGTAGAACTCTTTACAACTTTTGGCCTCTACTCCCATCTTATATGTTCCCAACTCTGCAACAAAAGAAAGATCACATTAACTCAAGTTCATAACAAACATCGATATAATCAAATTCAATACTCCAAAAATTCCGCCACCAAGTAGGATGTGGGGATCAGATGTAGCAGTCTTATCCCTTAAATTGTAAAATTATAGAGAGGCTGGTTCCGCGACTCTAAATTTTAAAACTATAGAGACTATCTACTATTTCACATGAATAGAAAAAAATATTTTAGAGAGTCATTTTGCTTTAATCTGTACGATCCAAATCGAAAATATTGTCGAAACATCGATATAATATAATAGTAACAAATGCATATGTGGCTAATTAATTAGTTGAAAAGTCAAATCACTAAAATGGTGCAATGACATGAGGACACTTTATGTGATATGAGAAATTACTCAACAACTTATTGCAATGACCTAATTATCCCTTGCCCCTTTCCCTAGACGAGTTTTCATGTTTATCGAATTAAGTTCAGTCGAGATTAAAAAAAGGCTAGTAATAATTTAGTAAATATAAAATTTAATTTAATAGTTGAAACTAAAAACTATAAATTTAATAGGCTGCAAAATTGAATCTAATCAACTCTAATCCCTTGACCTTGAGAGGCTCTTGGTGGAGACTGAAAGCCACATAAATGGTCTTTTGATCTCCAGCATGTCATATAATGATATAATGGACATGCCACACACGATGCAAAGTCTTCACACAACAAATGAGGCTGTCATGACACTATCCTACCTGTGATCTCATAAACTCCCTTTTTTTTTTTTTTGGGGGGGGGGGGGGACATAACATCCACAATGGTTGACATTTTAGTGTTATGAGCTGAGTATCTCTCCTTTATATAGTAATTTTTTCATTCTCTTTTATTCTATGATATTCTTTGATATTGTTTCTTCATTGGTAATGCTTATTTTTTACACTCCACATCATCTAATTTAATTATTCTATCAACAATTTACTCAACATGTCACTTTTAAAATTTGTGTTTATTTTATTGGTTAGGTCATCTTTAATCTGGGAAATAAAAGAGGAGAGAGAAAAGAGGAATGTCAAGGAAAATAACATATGTATCTTATATAGGATACATTGTTTAATTCGGTAGATTCCTTGAGAGAAGGGCTATCTAAGGTTTACCTGTACTTGCCCATTTCTCCCCAAAAAAAAAATAAAAAAATACATTGTCTAATTTGTAAAATTATGACCATTCTATATCTTGCTTTTGCAATTGTTGATATAACTTTAACACTCTCCATCCTTTAGACATGTCCTTGGAAATGGGTTGTTCTTAAAAATGAATGATATTGTAATTTTGCAAAAATATGCATCATGTCTTCTTGTTATTTAATGAAAAGCTTGTCTTACATTAGATGGTATCATTTTAAAAAAGAATTGTGAGAGACATGGAGGAAAAAGCAATAGATTCCCCTTAAGCAAGGTTTTGGGTTCAAGTCTTGTGGATGGAAAAATTTATGATGGGAGAGCTCCATTCCTTGTTTGGCCAATAATAGCTCGACTCAAGTTAAATGGAGGATTCAAGAAAAAAAAAAAAGCAATAGGTAGATCATAAAAGATATGATCAATTTTATGGGATAATTCTTAGACCATCTCACATTTTTATTATGAATAAAATCAATCCTTGTGCAGTGTTCTTTATATTAAGATAAACGAAGAGGTTAGTCATTTTAGTTAAAAAATAGATTTTTATTATGTATGAGTCATGTGTTTGTATATGAGTATGTATATGTATGTATACATAATATATGTTAAACACGAGAAAATGTCAATTTGTATATGTATGTACAAAACACATGGTAAATACAGGCGAAGAAAAGAAACCTAAATAGTGTAAGTAGCCATTTTAGACTATCACACTTTATAAAATCATTCAGATACTCTTAGTTTATGTTGGATTAAATGTAAATAATTTTGTCAGCAAATGACTTTGTAATTGTGTTTTCAAAAGAAACTAATTCCAAATATAAATGCACCCATAATTAATGATTAATAATCTTAATAGACAAGATTGTACCCATTTCTCGTCTCATTACTTTTAGCTGTCCTCATCAATTTTTATTTTTATTTGCTTTGTAAAGAAAACAGGATTACTACTGTCTACAAATATCAAAATTCATGGGAATATTAGTCAAATTCATTGGATACATGGGTGGGATTCGCTAGCAGCAAAGAAAGATTAAGGCACCATCCAATATGACAAATATTACTAGAAAATGATATCGTACAAATGAAAAATGAATATCACGCAATAATAATAAAATTAAATTATATGCACGTCAATTATCAAACTCACATATAATACAACATAAGGAAGGGGAGCCTTGGAGTAACGGTAAGGTTGTCCCCGTGTGACCAAAAGGTCACGGGTTCGAGCCGTGGAATCAGGTACTAACAAAATCAGGTTAGGCTGCTTACAATTCACCCTTAGGGTGCGGCCCTTCCCTAGACCCTGCGTGAATGCGGGATGCTTATGCACCGGACTGTCCTTTTTTTTTTTTTTTTTAACATACAATACAACACAGACAAAACCAGTCATCTCTATAATTTTAATATTTAAAGGTAAGGTTATCACATCAAACCATATAACCAACCTAGGCAGACTATCAAGGCATAAGTTTGGATAAAAGCATCGTTGTACAATCAAAATTGTACAAAATAAAAATACATAAAACACGAACCTAACAACTTTTTGATAGTTAAACGGAGTGTGTATTAGATTGATCATATTCATACATACCTGAAGCAAGAGCAGTGAGAATCAAGTATAAAAAGAGAGCTTTGCTCATCTTGACCATCCTCTATATTTTCAACTCAAAACAAAAACGAACAAGCCACAAATTCTCCTACAACACTGCTGGTTTGCGTTGTGTGTGTGTATATAAATATATATATATATATATATATATATATATATATACAACTGTTGAGGCTTGAGAGAAAGAGCGTGGGTGTGTGGCTATTTAATTAATTTGCTTTTTTAAAGGGAAATTTTCTCACAATTTCCTACCATTTGGTCTTTTAATAATAAATACTGTAATATTTGCCCTTTATTATGTCCACATTCTGCCTCCTTGCAATTAATGATTAAATTTTAAGATGGTAGATTCTATCTGAAGAAGGATACAAATCGTTGGAGGTTTCTTTCTTCTCCAAATTAAATGTTAGGCTTATCCACTACATTAATCTTCAAGATGCTTGAATTACTTTGAAAAATCTTCTACCCAATCATATGAGAATTGCTGATTAAATATGAGGACTATGGAGAGCAAAACGGTAACAAACAATTCAACTGGATTGATTCCAAACCCCCCGGGTTGATCGGGTTAATCCATTGAGCCCTTATCCAAATCTACGGGTTGCGTAAGCCTATAAGAAAGATTATTTTGAAATGATCTAAACTGAAAGGCTTTGATACTAATGATGTGGATAAACAAGTGACTAAAATACCATTAGATTAAGAAGCCTTTGATATATGAATTGAAACTTGATACAGACATTTAGTTGGTTTGTTACCTATGAAGTACAGAAACTTTTCACGAGTGTCGTGTCTCATATTAGCACTAACACCCCTTCAACATGTACGTGACACGTTAAAAATTTTACAAAAATTTAAAGATAAAAAAATATATAGGACACACGTGTCAGACGAAAAAAATCAACATATCTAATACGAATCAATGATCTTCTTAGTTGTTCTTTTGTTTTGTTATTTCTAGTAATACCAAAATACAATTAACATAACTCCGTTGTTGTCTGTATTTTAAGAACATTATGGATTGTCATGGAATATGATTTGTTTCATTCAGTGTCTGCAACACTTCACTATTAATGTAATGTTACATTTAATGGTTAAAATTTTCATTTTCTATAATAAGAGCCTATTTTTTTTCGGTTTGAAGTTTGAACTCTAAAGTTCCAACTCTTTCCAACTTCTTCCATTTCCTTCTAACTTTCTTCAACTGCTTCAAATTCCTTTTAAGGAAGTCTAACTCCGTCCAACTTCTACCAATTATAAAATTATATGATGTAAAAATTATTTACTTTCTCAACGGGTATTTCAACATTAGTTCATTATCATATATATGCTAACAATGAGATTTTTCGCTTTAATTTTTTAACACTGAAGTTTTTTGTATTGATCTTACCATAATTGAAGACATCAAAATTCCACAAAAAAGTTGCACATTTATTTATCTTTTATAATTTGATTTTTTAAAAGAGGATTTCTCTATGTTTTACTTTTGTTTATTTCTTCATTGGGCTTATATTCTAACCAAATAATCTAATAGTCTAGTAGTGTGCCTAGATTGTACCCAATATTCCGTTATCTTTCTAAATTCGCTCCGAGGGGCAGGCTAAAAATTATGATTTGGGGGAGGGGAGCGGTTAATATTAGTTATAAGTGAATTATAAATTTAATTATATATGTATGTATGTGTGTGTGTATATATATATATGTGTGTGTGTAGACACATACTTTTTATATTTGGATTTATCTACCTAATATTTCTTGATGTACAAAGACCGTCACTTATTAGTATTACAAAATAAACATATTACAACATACCTTAAAATACAAATGATTAAACTATGAAATTTTAAAACTTTTTCCAACATATTCCGGCTCACTCCAACTACCATCATCTTCCAAGTTCTCCCACCTCCTGTCAGCTTTCTCCAGCGCCTGTCAACTTTCTCCTAACATCTCTTCATTTATCCAGGCCAAGATAACAAGCCCTAAGAGTAGTTCATAGTTCAAGTGTATGTCTTTTAAGAATGTACTTCATACTTATTACATTTTTTTTAAAAAAAGAAAAAAATAGTGCATAAAATTCATAGTTCTTAGTTTAATTTTATAATTTTTAATAGTCGTGTCCATACCGTATGTGTGCCTAATTTTCTGAAAATTGACGTATCCGGTGCCGTATCATGTCGTATTATGTCGCCATCTCTGTGTCTATGCAGCATGGCTTGTTATAAACAATCCACCTAGTCAGTGTATTATGTTTTCTTCAACTTGACAGTAACTTTTTTTTGGCTGTGTAAAGGCACACGACAGACACCATCATTTCCTTTACATTATCAGTTTCATTAACAAGAAGTAAATGCAGCTGTTTAGTGTTTTCGAATTTATGAAGACATTAACGTGATCTTCCACGAAAAATTCTATCCACAATCTAAATACTTTGGTCGTAAGCTGCTGTTAACGTTAATGTCGCGCCAGTTGAAGCTCCTGACACAAAGGTTGAATTCTGCATGGTGTCCAAGCTGGAGAATGTGCTGCTATCATAAGACGAAGTTGTAGCATTATGTTTGTCATTCTGAGGGTCTTGGACTTTAACATCAAAGAGATCTGAGATGAGCCCTGGAGCCGTTATTTCCATCTCAACGATATCTATATCACCGGTTAGCATCTTAACCACACTTGACATGGCTGGCCGGAGCTTTGGAGCATCCTGGGTGCAAAGAAGACTCACCTTGAGGAACCTGCAAGCCTCCTCAGGATCAAAGACCCCACCTAATGACTCATCCACCAGCACAACCAGCTCTCCTCGCCGATAGTGTTCCCATATCTGGCATAAAACACAATTGCCTTCAATAAGTTCTTCATGCTGCAGCAAATGAGCAATGACTAAAAGATTGCACAGATCCTGATACTTGCAAAATGCATCGGTCTTCTCGTCAAATTTTCTATATAGTAATATTTTATCCATCAACTTTCTCACGATGGTCCTTGGTTAGAGTACTGCCTAGAATGGATCCTAATGAAGCAGGGTCTGGCCTGCACAGGTCACACAGTGTTATGCAGATAAACATAGAGGTAATAATAGAGGCAACTATAGCATGACGTATGACCAATAGTACCTTTCTAGAACTAGGCCTGTCCCCGGCGTACCCTTGGAATGTAGAAGTAGGAAGCAAAATTTGGACGCTCTCTACATTAATATGTTGACATGGATAAGGGAAGGATGTGCCCAGACACAAAATCACTATATTAACAAAGCATGTATTAGACCCATCCATGCTATACCATTACCCGTAGTTACTTGGACTCGGGTATTGGTTTTCAATACAGATACGTGACGAAGTGCTGTTTTTCAAGAAAATTTGGAGATTTTCATTGTAATTTGAAGTGCCAAATATCGTACCCTGATCCAAGGGTCGAGGGTCCGACGTGGGTGGGTAAGGTCGGGTAAAACTAAGAGTCTAAGTAACATAGCCATCACCCCATGCTTTCAATAGAAAATAGGTTGGCTGATTATCTCACTACAGACCCCAAAAAAAAAAAAAAAATGGAGCAGACAACAGACAACACCTTAACAAGACAGTTTGATTTATTATAATCCAAACCCAACAGAGACTCTGTCCACTTGGTACAAGATAGAGATAGAAACACATAATCTGATGCCTCAGAGATTCGCAAATGACCATAAACATGGCCCCCAATTCAAGTAGTTCAACCTCACAAAAGATGTTTGCTCATGAACTGATTTCCGTTCTGCACAATACACTTATCTATTCGAACTTCTAGCACCCCACATTTCGTTGCAACCTCCAATAATACACCCTTGAATTAGCAAACGACGACTATAGACCGTGTCACTCACAAATTGCAACTAAGCTGAATAACAATACGGGGAGAAGATATGAAATTTGAGGATAGATTGTTTCAAGAACAGTTAAGACCATTTCAACAATAGAGAGAGAACACTTGATGAACAGGTATCTCTTCCAAGACAATAAAATAAACAAAGCCCAGTTGAAGAGATGCAATCTTTTTCCCATTTCCCAATTACTGAACCAGAAATAAACGAATTAAGAAATCGATTCTTTATGCCGCCTTCTATACCAGCTAATGGGTAACAAACCTTTCAGAGTTGCACTAATTTTCATGCTGCCACCCACTACATGTTAAATCCAGATGGGCCCTGGAGATCCAGGTATCTGCAGTCTTAACCTCAATGAGCAAAAAGGGTGAATTTTCACAGCTAGTTATAACAAAAATGGGAATCACACCAATTCCCAATCATCATCGTTCCACATAACTTGAGGGCCAAAATATTGCTTTGCTGGGAGAAACAAAGAGAGAATTGACATGAAAAGGGCAGAAAAGCAGGTTCTCAGCGTTATAGTGATATAATTGTGAAACAGAGACTAATGTCATATAGAGAAGAACATGTCAAGACTAGCAATAGAAAGGGTTGGTGGTTGTCAAGTCGTTTGCTTTTTTTTTCTGTCGCAAAACTTTTCATTCCTTTCTTCCTTTCATCTTCTAGCTGAACTATTGAGCTTGCCTTCATTCAGTCATTAAACATATTGAGCTTGCCTTCCTTCAGTCATTAAACATTATATGAGAATGAAGATTGCTAAGATATAATGATTGATCTGAACCACCTTTAAAAACACTAATACGACATCTGAAGCCCGTAAACTGTAGGACCTTCAGCAATACGACAAGTAACTATCAAGCAAATGGCATTAAGCAAAGGATTTTGCATACTTCATGATGTAATATGACACTTTTTGGGGGGTCATATGTTATTTTAATACTATTCTACTAGTTTCGGATTATCTGAAAGCATCTCATAACAGATTTTTAATCTCCCCCCCCCCCCCCCAAACAAAAAAAAGGGCCCAGAAAAAAGTTTTTGGACAATGCCATCAGACATGAGTAGCTTCTCTTCTTAATTTAACTAAAAGTATTTCCACCATAGATGTAAGCTTCTCCGGATAGATAGACAGATAGCAGCAGTATCTTCAAACTCTATGATGAGAAATATCAAACCACCTAATTTCCAAAACTGTTACGCCTAAGAACATCAAACACCATGAAAATAGAAAGTCAACCTTAGAAAGGGTTAGTATCATGCCTATAATGATCACACTCTATGATTACAAAGACCATGATTTCAGGTAGAAGTTTATCCAAAGGCTATGTTCACACTACATGAGAGCTCAGAAGTTCCCCATTCAGCCAGTAGTATCATTGAATTAGCCCAGAGCTCACTTAATAGAAGCCAATAGACATGAAAACAGTTATTTTAATAAGAAAGTTCCTTTATAACTGCAATGATTTAAGAAGTACATACCTGTTCAAGAAGATATCTATCTTCACTTGGCAACCTCATATTTCTGTTACATCTCCCGCATACTATTTCTGCAAGGAGAACACCAAAACTATATACATCTGCTCTTCTTGTCAGCTGCCCTCTTACTGCATATTCTGGAGCCAGGTAACCTCTGAAGAAAAGCGAAGTCTAAATGAGTATGAGAACAATACCAGCATCCACACACAACGTTGGGGATCTGTAACTCAAAGGTGACTTTCACATCAAGTATGCCCATACAGCGATACAAACAAATCAAAATGTTATGCTGGTTTATGGCAATTCTCGTTATGAGTAAAATCATAGTGGATCCAAAACAGAATTATCATCTGAAGCTGCTACTTGTCATGTGTTAACACAGGCACATGTCTAAGCTACAGCTCACAGTATGCCTCTCTCTACAAGTTTTAAGAAAATTTATTTTCAACAAACAAAAAAGACATATTGCGGAATTGTAAATATAGAATATCGTATGATCTTAATCAAAATGCATAAAATAGTCTTCTCATGTACATAAGCTCACCAGATATGTATATGAACCTACTGCAAGTAATTTCAAGATGCCTACATATACAGCAAGTCTTTCCAAGTAGACAGATTAAAGGTCATTATCTTTTCACTATCAAGCCACCTATTAGCATATTTTGTAATCAGAAACTCTAACAACTCTACAACAATGACTGTGCGGCTGTGGCAACCAAATGATATCTAAGATTAATCTTGGGATTGATTGTACTTACAGAGTTCCCGCAACCCGTGTGCTAACATGAGTGACATTTGGAGGCATAAGCTTTGCTAGACCAAAATCTGAAATTTTGGGAGTGAAGTCCTCATCAAGCAGTATATTGCTTGCCTTGATATCTCTGTGCACTATATGTGGACGTACTTCTTCATGGAGAAAAGCAAGCCCACGTGCTATACCAATGCAAATTTTGGAACGCATTGGCCAATTAAATTCAATGCTACACTTATGACGCCCTACAATTAACAATGTTTTCAAAAGTTAAACTCCCTTACGCGACAAGAACTAAAATGAAGTATAGTAATCATGACATAAATACTTAGAACAACCACTTTCTTTTCTCAAATCAAAACAGATGTATGTCAATCAACCCCGCCCCCTCTTCCGGGATGTGGTGCAAAAAAAAGGAAAAAGAAAAAAATAAAAGAGGAAACATGCGAGAAGGATGAAGAAAATGAAGAACATAAAGAAGGTGAATATTTATGTGGTTTGGCTTCTTCATTTCAAGTTTTCAACCCAATGTCTCAATGTCTGAACTTTGAACATTTATATATAATATGGTCAATTTCTACCTTAGATTAAACCAAAAGCAAAGGAACCTCTCTGAAAGGACCCATTTATGACTTAATTTTCAAATATATAACTGCACCTATCATGAAAACCTAGTAGAGCAGGTGAGAAAAGAAAATCATACTCTATTAATATAGACCAATTGTTGCCGCGACACTCACATATTATTTGATAAAATTACGCCAACAGTAAGATCTTTGACTAGCTAGAAGTGCAGATGCTGAGATTCAATAGGTAAGTTCTGTTCTTATTACCATGTTTAGCTACGGGCTATCCATCTTCCTGTTGCTTAAGTGTTTTGAAGTTAGTGCCAAGATGTAAATGGTTTTTTTTTTTTTTTATAGAGTATATGCAAGGGGAAAACAAAATCATCTCCTGTTGCTTGACAAACTGACAAACACTTTGTTCACAATGTTGGCGGGATGGGCATAATGAACTGCAAAAGGTGGAAGTTACCAAGGCCATAGCATGGAAGGCAGATGCATTTTGGGTCAAATGGGAAAATTAATCGGAATATATATCATGACATTGGGGGCATCTAACATAGTACACCCTCTATGTTATGTTAAATTCCCATTGTTGAGAGCAGAGGATTAGCAGCTTAAACTTGCATACAGCATGCACTTGAGGTTTAAATTCAAATTTCAATTTCAGTACATTGATTTACCTTTTTTTTGGTTTTAGAAGTGCCATGCTATATCTTTCCTTTGATGTCAGGCTTCATTTTCTTTTTCCCAGTTTCAATATACATAATTATTTTTACTGTTGACATCTTGTTTTTATGCTTTGATTTTGTCCAAAGATTTCCAAGCCATGTGATACCATAGTATGCCAAATGCCAAATTTTAACTTCATCCTTCGGGTAGCAAAGCAGAGGAAAGCAGTGACTAAGGATTAGGTCAGATATAGTGGAAATGTCGATGGCACCTGTGTTTTCTGGAATACGTCAGTGAAAATGTGAAACACCTCTTCTTTCGATGTAAGTTTAACAACTTGGTCCTGAATCAGGTTTGCAAACGTATTTGCAATCTGAAATGGGATAGCGGACAGTCATTCGTCAGAATGGATTATCCAAGTCACTGGTGCTTGAAGTTTCCATAAGTAAAACCAACAGGTGTTTACTGCTTAATTACTATATCACTGGTGTGAAAGGAACACTTGACGTCGAAGGGCAAAATCGATGATGAATACGTCATTTAACTCAGAAGACAAAATGTAATAGTAAAACACAAAATGTGAATAGTTAATTTAGTTACTCAAATTTGGTGTCAAATGGAGCACTCTTAATGTGTAATCATGAGGTGGTTGAATTAGCACTTAGCACCACTAGGTCCTAGGTATTCTAGTTTTATAGTGTACAAACTTGATCAGTGAAATGGCAATGCATAATAACTGAAGAGGAACCATAAAGATTACCAAGTAGGGTTTCTGCAACGCTGTTGTTCTCCATATAGTTGTAGACAAGAACCCTATGTCGCCCCTCTACACAGCAGCCATATAGCTTAACCAAGTTTTCATGCTGTATTTCTGAGATCGCCTTTATCTCAGCCAAAAACTCATTAATTCCTTGCTGAGATTCAGCAGACAGAACTTTAATAGCAGCAAGCTTCCCATTTTTAAGCTTCCCCTGAGTTCAAAAAACTAATGTGGTCATTGAAAAGACAAAAAATAACTTCAGAAGTGCGCAAACAGATAAATCCTCGGTGCTAAAATATCCTGGAGTGAGGCTTCTCACCTTGTACACAGGCCCAAAGCCACCTTCTCCAATTTTATTTGTTGGAGAAAAATCATCCGTGACTGCTCTTAGTTCTTTGTAACTGTACAGCTTAATATTCTCAATAACGGAAAACTCTGTCATCAATCAAACATAGATTACAAACCTTTCAATAATCTTAAAAAAGAAAATAAATGTCTCCAGCAATTTTCCTAGCTAAGCACCTACTTTGAACATTTTTATCTCAAAACAAAAACAGCTGCATATTAACTTACTGGGTCATAGATATTGAGGAAACTGCATGCTTTGAATATTCTAAGGTTTACCTTCATCAACTTCTGGAGTTCTGCCAGCAGATTCTACCCTTCTACTACAGAAGAGAGGGAAACAAGGCATTGCTTAAACTAGATGAAGACCTGCAAAACAAAATTTATGGCATAAATTGTATCATCACCACATCACAGCAACAGACAAACAGATAATCTATTTATTATGGAAGGGTAAAGGAAAGTCTAACCTGACTACAACAAAGTTAAAGTTCGAACTAGATTAAGATTATACAAATACAGTGTTAAACATGCCATCAAAAACCATTGTTTCAGAAGAAAATCAGGAATAAGCCTCAATATTTCATTCAGAAAATAGGGAGTCACATGACTAAGCTGTCGAGAGATCTGATATCATTACATCCCGCCAAAAAAATAAAAAATAAAAAATAAAAAAAGAGTCAATGTACGCAGGAGGGGTTTGAGTAGAATCAACAGAGACCTTAAGCTTCATCAGAAATCTCGGTCAGCCAACATTTACCTACTGCAAAGCAGAACAATTCAACCTATTATATTTGGTGGACAGCCCCAAAATGTTGGTTTTGTGTAAGCTTGGATTACTGTGGATTGAAGTAAAACGACTCTAAACTATCCTTTGTTTTCTTTTTATGGAGTAGTAGGAAATCAGTGATTTTTAGTCTAAGGTTCAATCGAACCAGTATCGCTGCAATTCAGGAACAAGGCTGCTAATCTGACTGCTTTACGCCCTGCTCAAGTCAGACTCTTAGGGAATGAATTTGGATTTGGACCTATCAGGCAGAGATGATGACCAGTCATCTGTTGCTTGCAAAACTTTAATGATATGGACCAAATTGAGGAGCATAGATCGAACTTGTTCTATACGTGCCCTGCTTCTAAATCTTGTTGGAAGTTGGAACATTGATTCAGGACAGAAGGTGAAAGAAGGAAACGAAGGCTCACCAAGATCCAAGTCCATACATAGGCGTCCCTTGGGGGGGTAGTCTAGTGATTACATGACTGGCTTCCACAAGGAAGACTAGGGTTCGAGTCTCCCTAGGCTCTTTGTGCGTGTTAAATTTACCCATTAAAAAGAAGGGTCCATACAAAGCCAAGAGAATCTCACACAGGGGGAATTGTAAACTGAGGAATGCATGAACTTGTTCATTAACTAAGGAATAAATGCTGTAGACTCTAGTTCTTTATCTAAGGAAAACAAAGAGCCTGTTGCGGATGCTATGAACTTCAACCAAAAAAAAAAAAAAAAGAGAAAGAGAAGAGGAAGAAATGACAACCAGGCACAACGAATCTGACCAAAGCAAAGTAACGCATGATCACTATAAATTAGAACAAAGGCAAGTCTAATGCGCAAGAAAAGATATAACCAGGAGTTATTCCTTCTGATCGTTAGGATATGTCACAAGTGCCTACATTCGGCTCTTTCCTGTTCACTTTTGTTCTACACATCATGAGGCTTGACAAGCATACAATTATGAAGCGATTTACAAGCTGAGCTGTGCTGACATTTAACAATAATTGCCTTCATCTCCCTATTTTCATCTAATGCAGGTAGATTCAATGTACTTGCAAAATTTAAAGAATACGGATGAAACTATGAAGTATTCACATTAGCTCCAAATTGATCATTAATTGAATATTTTATATCAGACAAGATAATTCTGCTATCTACACAGGCTATAGCAGAAAGCAAAAGAGAGATTTTCCATAGTGGAAAGCAAATGACAGATTTTCGATAGCCAAGAACCAAAAAATAGCCCCAAGGGATACTTCGAGCCTATGAGATGCTTTAGTTTTAACATTACTGTTATATAGGGAACTGATAGACTTCTCATTGCGCAAAATTATAAGTTCTGCTAAGGGGGCCTTTGAACAACTTATGCCAGTGGACTTCCTAGCAAATTTTCTCCTGGGTTGAAAACGTTGGTAATTGCTTCTACTGATGATTCAGGGTTTGAGCTTGAGCATCACAGCAGTCTATAACTCTTTTCTTCATTGACATTCGTTCCAAATTCTTTTGGGGTGGGGATGTTTAACTAACTTAATGCAAAAAATGGCCAAATGTCATAAACAACCCAAACGCAGCAAAAATGTCACAACATTACACAATTTCAACAGAATCAGGCAAGGATTATCATGCAGTCAGATGATGACAACAACAATTGACAATCAATGACGATTCATAATTTCTTTTTTAAGCAAACACCCTTGGATAAATTGCAGAGCATTCACATTTAACCATCTAGGCAGAAGGTTAAGGTTCAAACCATAACAGCTATCAGGGATCCCTCACCCCTTTCTCCCATTGGAAGTCGACCTTACCCTTACCCCCACACCCGGATAGCCCTGGCCTGCTTTAAGAAAGCCAAACAACAAATACAACATCTACTACTAGTAGTAGCTTGAATCTAGCTCAGGCTAAAGCTTAAGCAGGTCAATAAGCATGTGGGCATAAATGCAAAATTACATCTTCCACACTGAAAACTGAGATTACTAGGTGGGAGCAGCTAATTTCAGATCACAATCGAACCCAAAAACAAAAACAAAAACTGAATAAAGTCAGAATTTGCTGAGCAAAATAGACAATATAAAGGATACCCAGATAGAAATTTTGCCTCAGAAGCCTCTGGTGAGGAGCCCAACACACAAAAGCGAGCAGTCGAACTTGAAGGTTGGTAGAATATCGACAATTGTATAAATAAACCCTTGAATTGAATGACAAATAGTGATTTCAAAAGCCCAATACACAAAGGCAAAATGTGAAAACGAGAAAAACGTGTAGTTTGGACAAACTTAGATGATCTGGGTATGATTCTGGGGTCAATGGAGGACTGCGCGCCTCCTGTTCCCAGTAAAAGAGAGCAGAGATAAAGAGCTATTCAATGGCATAATCGTAAGCATCCTTGACGAGAAAAAAGAAGAAAGCTGACCAGATTGTACTGTGAAAGCTTAACGTTGAAATTGTCTAAAATCTGATAATGAAGATTGAAGAGCGTGCTGTGGTTGGGCGTCATTTTCAGGACCTACAAGGCATTGGCAAAAGGGTCAACCGTTTTCCTTCTCCTTCCCAGATTTGCATGGCCAAATGACGAGGTTTCTTTCTTGGACCTTTTCGATTTGCTTTTACTAACTCTTTAACAATAGTTTAAAGCTTTATTCACATTGAGGGATGCTCTTAGTGTGGTAAGTCCATTGAATATTGGGTCTCTTATTAGTAAGTCTATAGAATTAATTAAATTTTTACGTAGACGTCAAATTAGCATAGCCTGTGTTCAGGAGACTAAATAGGTGGTTGCGAAAGTTAGAGTAGTTGATGGGTATAAGATGTGGTATTCAGGATTTGACATGGCGAAGAATGGAGTTGGCATTTTGGTTGACAATGAGTTAGTGGACTCTGTTGTCGAAGTGAGCCGTAAGAGTGATCAAATCATGGCCATTAAGGTGGTGGTGGGTTCAACGATCCTTAATGTGGTTAGTGTGTATACACCTCAGATAGGTTTGTCTGACGAGGTTAAGAAGCGATTCTGGGAGGATTTAGATTTGTTCGTGCAGGATGTACCTCGGAGCGAAAAGATTTCCATAGGATGAGACTTTAATTGTCATATTGGGGGAGACACGGGTGGTTACGAGTCGGCTCACGGAGATTTCGGTTTTGGGGTGAGGAACAGTGGGGGAGTTGCTGTCCTGGACTTTGCCATTGCCGACGATTTATTAGTGGTTAACTCTCTTTTTAAGAAGAAGGAGGACCACTTGGTGACCTTTAAGAGTAGTTCCTTTAAGACCCAAATCGACTACTTCCTTACTAGGGCGGATAGTCGGAGGTCATGTAGGAATTGTGAGGTGATTTCTAGTGAGTGTATAGGATCTCAGCATAGTTTGCTCGTATTAGATGTAGAGTTTAACTGTGTAAAGTGGAAGAGGAGGGGTGTTGGGGACCTTAGAGTCAAGTGGTGGAATCTTTCAAAAGAGAACGCTATGAAATTATCAGCAAGGATCGCGGAAGAAGGAGCCTAGAGGTGAGTAAAGGATTCAAATATGATGTGGGAAGTAACAGCAGATTGTATTCGAAAGTCCGCTAAGGAAATCCTAGGGGTTTCTAGGAGATGCGGTAACAGAATGAAGAGAGCCTGGTGGTAGAACGAGGGGGTCAAGGAAAAAGTCAAGGAGAAAAAGGACGCTTACGTTGCTTTTATGAACAATAGAACGGACGAAGAGAAAGAATTCAATAGAGGAAGATACAAGGCAGTAAAAAAGGTAGCCCAGAAAGCAGTTGCGGTTGCTAAGTGCGGCCCTATGATAGGCTACATCAAAAGTTGGAAACCAAGGAAGGTGAGAAGGAAGTCTTTAAACTGGCTCGGGCTAGAGAAAGGAGTACTAGAGACTTGGGTGTCGTGAGGTGTATCAAAGATGAAAATAGTAGGGTACTGTCGGGGGATGCGGAAATCAAGGGCAGATGGCAAAGGTACTTTTTCAGACTCCTCAATGGGGAAGCGACCGAAGACCCTCGAAGTACGGGTAGTGAAAGGAGCGAGATGAGTCTCGACTTTCGCCGGGGTGAACCGATCAGCAAGGACGAGATTAAAGAGGCCTTGAAAAGGATGCCAATGGGAAGGCAGAAGGACCAGACCGGATAACAGTGAAAGTGTGGAAGTACTTGGGGGAGAAGGGTCTGGAGTGGCTGACAGAACTTTTTAATGTCATTCTTAGGACTTCTAGGATGCCTAGAGAATGGCGGTTTAGTACAGTCATTCCATTGTAGAAGAACAAAGGGGATATTCAAGACCCTAACAATTATAGGGTATAAAGTTGCTCAGTCACACAATGAAGTTATGGGAGAGGGTGATTGAGCGAAGGTTGCGGAAGAATATCTCAATCTCAAAGAACCAATTTGATTTTATGCCTGGCGGGTCGACCATTGAGGCGATCTACCTCCTTAGAAGGCTTATGGGATTGTACAGAGATAAAAAAGTGGATCTTCATTTGGTGTTCATCGATCTGAAAAAAGCTTACGATAGAGTCTCATGCAACCTAGTTTGGAGTTGCTTGGAACAGAAAGGAGTGTTACCTGCGTATATTCGAGTTATTAAGGATATGTACGAGAAGGTAGGACGAGGGTTAGAACGCCAGGAGGGCCTATCGACGACTTCTATGTTAGTATGGGCCTGCATCAAGGGTTCGCTTTAATCCCTTTCCTGTTCACTATAGCGATGGATGAGCTTACCAAAGGGATTCAGGATGAGTTACCATGGTGTATGTTATTTGCAGATGACATTGTTCTTATTAATGAGAACAGAGAGAGCATCAATAGCAAGTTAGAGCGTTGGAGGCACTCACTGGAGTCTAGAGGTTTTAGAGTGAGTAGATCTAACACTGAATCCATTGCTGCTTTACCGGGAGGGAAGGTGCGGGAGGAGATATCACCATTGATGGGATGCCGATACCGAAGGTCGAGAAGTTTAGATAGGGGTGTTCATCGGTCCAGGACCGGACCGGACCGGACCGGACCGGCCTGGACCGAAGACCGAATAAGACCTAGGTGGGGACCGAGGATCGGACCGTTTCAGATTCGGTCCGGACCGGACTGGACCGGCCAAAACCCGGACCGGACCGAGACCGGACCGAATCTGGACCGATCCTATCCTGGATACTTTTGAAATTGTTTGGGTCATGACTCATGAACCCATACATTACAAACCCTTCAGTCCAAATTTGACCTCATCCCTTATCCTCATGGTGAACATGGTACTCTAATCGATATGCGTCTCATCTAAGTTAAATCCAGTAGAGAGCATTAAAAAAAAAGACAAAACTTGACCATGCGATCAAGTGCTCTTTGATTTTTGGATATTAATATGCTTAAAGTTCTATACATATATTTTTCACTGTAAAATGCTCTGTTAATGTCACAGACTTGTCTGTCGGTGCTTTGGTTGGTTGGTTCTTTAGAAGCCTCATCGTCCCAAGTCAAGTGAAAAAAAAAACCTTAAAACAAAAACCCCCATATTTTTAATTAATATATTATAAGCTTATCTTATTCTTTATAGAAAAGTACATAAATGAAATTATTAGTACTTTATTTTAGAAAAATAATTGTAGCTACGTAGAAGGTAGTTGTTTAATTTGGTTCAATTAAAAGGCTGGCAGATCAGAGAATCCTTCAAAGTTGTGCAGACAATTTAGAGAATATAGAAAGAGAAACTTCCTAATCACTAATGATTCACTATCAACATCAGTAATTAGTATGGTTAACACCTCCAAGTAGATTCACATGCTTTCCAGTCTACATAACTATTATGCTCCCCAATATTTGTCCCTTTCAACTGATTTGTACTTGGACACGTGCAGTAATAACATGTTTTGGTTTTTGGTTTTGCTCTCTGCCCTAGGTTGAAAAGTGCCCAAACAGAAGGTCCTTCGCATAAAACCAAAAACCTTGAAAAGTGGCCAAACAAAAGGTCCAAACCTAAAACCAAAAAAAAAAAAAAAAGCTTAATTCCCAAATCGGTCCGGTCCGGTCCAATTGTCGGTCCAACCGGTCCGAGACCGGACCGGACCGAAGACCAAAAGTCGGAAAAGAGAGGACCGAGGACCGGACCGAAAGGCGTCGGTCCGGTCCGGTCCGACTCGGTCTTCGGGTCGGTCCGGTCCTGGACCGTTTAATGAACACCCCTAAGTTTAAATACCTCGGTTCTATCGTTCAGCAGAATAGTGAGATTGACGAAGATATTAACCAGCGCATTAAAGTCGGTTGGCTAAAATGGAAGCTTGCTACAGGTGTGCTGTGTGATAAGAGGATACATGTAGGTTTAAAAGGCACAATTTATCGTACGGTAGTGAGACCCGCTATCATGTACAGTTCGGAGTGCTGGGCTTTAAAGAAGACTCAGATTCAAATACTGTTGGTCACAGAGATGAGGATGATCAAATGGATATGTGGGTATACGAGATTGGATAAAATTAGGAATGAAGTGATAAGGGACTTAGTTAAAATGGCGCCCATCGAAGACAAGATGAGGGAATCAAGACTAAGATGGTTTGGCCATGTGAAAAGGAAGAGTGTGGACGCACCAGTAAGGAGATGTGAGACTATTAACATCCCCGTCGGTTACAGAGGAAGAGGTCGACTAAATAAGAGTTTGGATGAGATGATTAGAGGGGACCTGAAACTGGTAAGATTGACAGAGGACATGACTCAGGATAGAAGACTCTAGCGGGATAGGATTAAGGTTGTAGATCGAGGAGCATTATCGACATAGTGCCTTTCGGTTGTAGTAGGGTAGGTTTTGTTACGGGTCTGCGTTTGTTGTGTTGTTTACAGGTAGTGCTTACTGCTGGCGAGGTCATTGTGTGTCTATCGTTGCTAAGGTATGGTACCTCCCCACTCTGCTTTTCTATACCAGCGGTTCTCTCTCTCTAACCCTTCTTTTACAAATGTTTGCAAATGTTTTCATAAAATTCTTGTTTGGTGGGTCGCATGGAATCAGCCTCTCTAAGGGCAGAGATGTCGGTTGAGGTAAGACTGCTTACATCTGGATCTCCCCAGACCCTACGAAAGCAGGACCCACACTGGGAGTTGTTGTTGTTGTAGGGATGCTCTTAGTAATGTTATTTTTAAATTTTAAAAATTGTAGTGAAATTTATTAAATGGTACTATTTTATCATGTTAAGTGCTTGTAGCACAAGTGGTTCAAAAACCCCCGGATCCATGGATGAAGAGTGGAACATAACTGATTTTACCAAGGATAAAGTAAATCCTTACAAAAGTTTTAAAAGGGATGGTTTTTGAAGGTTGGGGTTTAAGCACTGCTGGGCAATTATAAACATTTTCGAGATATCATAGCCTCAATCGTATGAGACAAATTAAGATCACACAAATTATTATACAACACCTCCGAAACAACATTGTTCATCCAAATGGATTTAGGTCGAGGGCTTAGCAATGTCAATACGCAAACAAACTGTGCATATGATCACCGTTCATATTGGCGATTACACTAATGATTCTTGACAGGACTGCTAATTTGTTTTTATTGACTTCAAAGACACTTTATGAACGCAAATCACAATATGGCTTGCTTCATTTCTGCCTTTCAAGGTCGAAAATTTGGAAAGTAAAGAAGACCCCTATACACTTACAAGTTCATAGTAGCTAATTCTTTCTGATCTGGTTTTCTTGCCCTGTTGGGGGAAGGGGAGGTGGCCCTCAGGTGGGGGGGATGGGGAGACAACTGAGTTTAAGTTCATACAAATGTATCTAATTCCATTATAGTGGCACTTGAATAAAAAAATGCGGAATAGTTACATTTGCTCAGATGCTGCCCTGTTTACAATTAGACATGTCAAAGCTCGGTCGTACTTTAGCACCAACCCAAGGGCTCAAAACAATGCCTCCACAAGACCCAGACAGAAGTTCTAATTTACAAGAAAATTGGACGAACATATTACATAGAATCAGCCTCTACATTCCCACCCCATTTCACTCTTCCAGTTCATCCATTCCACCCTTTCCATCCATAAGATTTAAGTGCTATGTTGGGATGAGTTGTGAACATCTGATTCCCCTCTCACACAGCCAGAAAAGAAATAAAATCAAATTCTCAGCTCAAACAGCAGCTGTGGTCGAATGGCTTCTTAATCAATCTTTTGTCAATTCAGCACCCGATGGCTGGATCATTGCTGGCAAAATAGCTTCGCAAGATCATCAATGAATAACTCTTGGTCTATTCTACTGTAACTCGTCCAAAAACTCGTCCTCGGACTGTGGCAAGGAGGAGTACCTCGGATTAAATGGGTTTGCTTGCACGATCCCTTCAGCCATCAGTGGCCAAACAACCTGCAACTTTCTGAAAAGTTAAATAAGGAAAACTTAGCCGAGCAACTACAAACTCAAAGCAGTTGATCCGTCATATATCTATAGTTGGCCTTGAGCAGAGTAACGTCTAAAACAACAATGGATGGAAGAGTGGATTTTAAGAGGAACAGCCATAACTCGTGATGCCAAAATGGCAGGAAAAGAATCTCATGAGCATAAATGTTAAAGCACTAATGAATAGGGGGTTGAAGAGTATGATAAAGAACATAAAGGCTAATACTGTGGGTTGTATACAGGCTAGCTCTTCATTTATAAGTGGCTGTATTATTAAATAGTAAAGGAATGTACTACCATAGTAGACAACCTTATGAAACTGCACACCTTTCTATTTTCATAAATTTCTGAAGGAGGAGCTAACCAAATACTATGAGCCATCCTTACAATAACAGGACCTATTTCATAGTGTTGCTTGGATAGACAAGCTAGAATGCAAGCAGTCAAAAATCATTGCTAGGAGCTTTAAAGAAACAATCCCATTTATGTTCAGCATTTAATCACAAGTTTATTGCTTTAAGACCTGGGCTCAGGAATCTGCTTTTTTCGTCCCTGACCAACTTTTTTTTAAAAAAAGGATGGGCGTTTGGAGGACCTATAGAGGTAAGTTTTAAATGATCCTTTCAGAAGTTAGAAAGTTTCAGCAATTGGCCTTTCTTTTGGGACAGGGAAAAGAAATACTTATTGGGAACCCACAGAGAATGGATGCTAATCACGCATCCTACAAAAAGTACAGCCTAAAAAGAGTCTATTAACAAGATCGACCATATGAAGAAAGAACAATATTCTTCCTGAGAGCTCAGCTACGGGCTCAGAGTAACCGGCCAGGACCTGGACACTAATCTGCACATTTCTCCCTACCACACTGAGCAACAAACAAATTCCAGGTGCCCAAAGGCCTCTAACCGACTCCAGCAGAAGTCAGCTGAGATCATTTTCTGAATAAGAAAAAAGGTAATATATTAATATTATAAGAGAAGCCTACAAAAGGGGTTGTTCTAAAGGCATCCCACAAAAGCTAATTACAACCCAAAAATAGGCTTCCCAGTATCAAACAAACCCAAACATTTCAAACACTCCAAGGAGGCAAGTGCTTCTGTTTTCTAGTATTTCGCACATATACAAGCATAGAGTTCAGCACAGTCTATTTACCACCCCTTACCGTGAGAATTGTCTAAACCAGCTGAAGCCTGGAGTAATACTTAAACAGAAAGCACCCACATGCATCATTAACACTATTTTTTTAGTCTTTGTACCTCCTTTTGATTGGAGTCGAGCTATTATTGGCCCATATCGTTAACATTATTAGTCAGCTAGACATCTATGCATGTGGTCAGGGTTAAATTCATAGATATGCAAGCAAATATGCTTGTCGGTTGAAAAAGCAGCATAATAGACACAGAATTTTAACAAATTAAACTTACTATGGAAGAGAGACTTAATCTAGTCAACAATTAGTTGGCCCATCTACAACTTTGTCCCCCCCCCCCCCCCAAAAAAAAAAAAAGGGAAGACAACATACGAGACAAAGAAAATGGCATGAGAATACAAACCTGCTCAATCTCATCAGTCAACTGAGGATTCTCTCTCAAGTATTGCAGCGCTCTATCTCTCCCTTGTCCCAACCTTTTCAAGACACCAGCAATTACAACATCAGTGACAGCATAATCCATTGAGCATAAAACACAAATCTAACAAGACATGCAGCGACCTAATCCGGGAAAGCAGATTTAACAAAATAACTACCATTTTAATTCCTTAAAAGCCCTTTTTAATTCAATTGCAAGTAACTGCAGAACATGTGATCCATGAGTAATGGTTACAAGCAAGAGTTTCCACACCTTTGATCCTTGTAGCTATACCAAGAACCCTTTTTTGTTACAACATCCAACATTTCAGCACAATCCAGAATGCAACCCTAGAAATCAAAGAAATGCAAAAGGAGGTAACGTAATTTGTTTACCATCCATTGCATATAAAAATAGGAGCCAGTTCATTCCAATACTAACCAGCTTACTCACTCCCTCACCAAATATGATCTCGAACTCTGCCTGTTTGTATGGCCTGGATACCTGCAACATAAGTTGTCAGAAGCTTCACGTCACCAGTAGTCAGAACCTGATTCCCAAAAAAAATAAAGAAAAAGAACGAAACACTAAATGAAAGCAGCATAACACATACCACAAACATCTGAAGACAACAATATTGGAATAATACCACTAAAAGACTTCGGGCCTTTTACCGGTTCTGCTTTTTATCTTTAGAGCACTCTTAATTAGCAATGTGAATTGCGCATTATATTACTTCCCCCAACATGCTATCATGTTTAGCACAATACCATCTTAGTTACGGCCATTTGACTGTTTCAGCAGTGTTCATTTATCTTAGAGCAAATGTATTTCATCCTATGTTGCTCAAACTCGGGTATAGGTGTCGGACACCTGTAAATATTGGCAAAAAAACTTAGGGCATTAGGACTTTGTCCTAAAATGGGACACGGGTACTGCAACGCGGCTTTTTATTATTTTTTTAAAAAAATTAAACTAATTATTTATTCATTTTTAAAATTTCAGTTTACCTTAGATTGTTGCAAATAATTTAGAACTAGTGCCAATTTAAATAGCTGGGCTTCTGTGAAGCAAGGCCTTCAAGGCCTTGGACTGTGACTACAGCCCAAACAAATGTTCTAACAGATGATCCCCAGCTTCACCCCAAACAGAAAAAAGAAAGAAAAGGCGCATATCCCACTAGGTTAGGAGCGCCAATTGTGAAGCAAAAAAACCTAGCCTTCCTTCCCTAACACCTGCAGCCACGTGAGATGAGAGAGAAACATAGAGAGAGAGGGAACGGCAGATAGAGAAGCACAAACAAAGGGTGAAAGCAATGGAAACCCTAGGAAGACCTGAAGGATAGAGAAGATGCAGCTGATGCTTCTCGAAGCTTTCTTCGACCTACCCGCATCCGGTTGCCTATTGCCAGGTCCGAACCAGATCCCAGGTCAGTACCCGTGTCGTGTCGTGTCGACATGGGTACAGCACACAATTTACCGAGTTGGGGCATAATAGATTTCATCCTTTTCATTATCTCAATCCTTTCCAACTTCTTTGAGGTTATCTGCCAAAACTCATTGAACCTCTTCAAAAACTGTGTTCCAAAATTCATTTGGCCCTAGGGAACAGCCTCTACACATAAATTTCAATGACATGGCTGCCTATGTATCGATCTTCTAGACCCTGATAAGCCTGCTTCAATAAAATCCCCACTAGGTGGTGGGGCCTGTGTTCTAACCAGTCCAAGTAGGAGTTTACAAGCCATTTATACGTGCCATAGTATAGGTCAAGTCGTCCTTGCTTCAAGATAACCAGATTGCTTGTCAGGTTAAACGCATGATCAAGCAAAGACATTAAAAGCAGCAAAATCTCAAAGCAAGATCACAGCTTTCAACACAGTTTCACATCTTGCATAAGAAAATGGTTTAAAGCTCCGGAGAAGAAACATAAGTTGCGTCAGCTATCCTGTGTTACAGCATGAGAAAAACATATACCACACACCAGAGCAGTTATCCGATCAAACGGTTGTTTCGCTGCGAATACCATCACACAACATAAATTCTGCTCTAGTAGGAATGTAGGATGTGTAGTGTGCAGTGCGTACACAATCTTACCCAACCTGAGCTGCTAGAGTGCTTGTGTCAAGAGACGCATGAAAAAGATTTTGGTAAATCAAGTAGATTCAAAAACATAGAATAAATATAACAAGAGACTAATAATAGTAACACCAGCGATAATCAAGATAATAATGCATGACAAGGCAGCAAATTGCACAGACCAGAAGACATGCAAAAAGAGAGTAATAAACCAAGGCAACATCATCAAGCAAGCAACAGAAGGTATCAAAAGGGTTATTTCCAATGCCTTGAGGAAATGTTTGCTGGTACATCTTGAGTACACTTAGGCCCTACGCATACAAATGGAGCAAAACATATGTCACCAAATTGTACTTTTCCCCATCATAGGTCCCCATGGCGGGGCTTAGACAAGAAAGGGTACCACATTTACAGAAAAATAAGAACACTCTTGACATTGTTTAGTTTGAGTGGTCTCTTCTTTTGCCTCTCACAATTATTATGTCCCTCGATGGCTCGACTCCCCACTCTCAACTACATCTTTATAAACTCATCCATAGGCCGTGAGGAAATCTTCTTTTTTATTTTTATTTTTTGGGGGGGGGGGATGGGGTGTTATGCCGCAACGGGTAACCAACCTTACTCTTCTGTACCCTGACACGGACTCGCAACCCAATATCATCTCCTTTGGCCTGCAAAGTATACTTCCATTGTCAGATTAAGCATGTCGAACAGGCACGTCATCACATGACCAGTTAGTACTCACGGATTTGATTTTGCCGATAGAACGTATCTCAAGGCGAAGTGATGCAAAGAATTTCAAAGCAATTCCTCCACTAGTCACTTCAGGATTCCCATAATGCACGCCAATCTATTTCAGAAACACTGTTATTAGCTTGACTGGAAAAATAATGGAAAATTTGACTACAAATGTAAAGCCAATACAACCATCGACAACGCTCCCATTTAGGGAAGAGATATGTGGACAGATGGGAGCAAGAATTAAATCTACATAACCGTACCATCACAATTGCAAAGAAGTTTTTTTGTGCTAGAACCCAAATTTAAAGCATATCAATGAGCTTATTTATAAAGAGGACAAGTTAACAAAACATTTGATTGTCAAACAAAATTCAAACGTAAAGAGCAACCCATGGTAGACTCAATCAACTCTGCTGATACTGATCAGTAATTTTGTTACAAGAATTAAGAAGGAAACAAGGAAACACATAACCTGAGTATACCACGTCTATAGTTCCCTCTTGATCAATAAAAACAAATATCAACAAATAGAGCCTGAACGCTTGCCATCACTACATCATATGCAATGCTATATTGCTTCTATGAGCATTCTTTCTGTAAACGAGTTACAGCCTGACCTTTTCCTACCTTGTATCTTATCTGATTCAGAAAAAGGAGAGTGCAGCCTGCTTTTGATGCATTTCCAGACATTTTACGCAACGCCTGGCTCATAAGACGTGCCTGCAAGCCGATCTGCTGCATTCCAATCTCACCCTAAACAAGAACATGAAAAAACGAATCAGTTGTGCTATATCCTGCTTTCTGCATCTACTGACCAGTCTACATTAACAGACATGGAACTCTCACAATGTGAGAAATTGGGGGGGGGGGGGGGGGGAGTGGAAAAAGAAGAAGAAAAGGAGACAAACCGTTAAGTTATCCCATCACTTACATCACATGTCCAATCAATATGTTAACTACTAAAAATAGTAAATTGCCCACTCACTCTTCTTTGCTAACTTATTTTAGACAAACTCTCAACAGACTAGTGCCATAGCGCAGGTAGACAAATTAAAGTCTCTCTACATAACTTTTTCCCTTTTCTCTCTATAACTCTCTCTTCTCACCATTCTACTGTCTTTCTCTTACAAGTGAACCTGATACATTCCATCTAGGAAAAAATTCACACTAGCAAATATGATTCTTTAGACATGCAGATCAAACAATGAAGAAGCTTTCAACTCTACTAGAAATTGTACATGTACAAAGTACCTCTGTCGTGAGTGACAACAAAGTCACAAACATAGCTAATATCAGTATTTGGAAATGTTGATCTGCAACTAAACTACAAGATTCTAGCACTTACAGTTAGAAGTACGCTGACTCGCTAAGTCAAATTGAATGGTGACGGAAATAAAATAACTGGGAAGAATGAGCGGTAAAATCAATACAAACAAAAAACCATTAAAGCACAGCATGTGATAAGTTATTGACAGGAGATTGGGTCGCTCTAGTTCTATCAACATACAAATATGAAATTTTCCATAAAACCAAATTGAGGGATGAAATTTTGCTCCGTAAACTAAAGAGCAGAAAGCAGCCAAAAACGATGAAATTGGCTAAAGTATAGTAAGCTTGCCATATTATGTTCAATTTATGTTGTGATCTATGAATAAGAAATTATTTTTAATTCATTTCACCAATACAATACTGTTATTCAAGTGAATATTTTTCTGGCATATAAGGTGTGAATATTTTTGCTGCAAACTAAGTTTAAATGCCTAAGACATGATGCCTATGGGTTCTTAGTAGTTAGTACCCTTCCCAGAATACAGCTCATACAGTAGACAGTATGTAATCTCTAGTGTTGATATATGGAGCATAAGAATTCTGAAACTGATGCAGAACAGTTGAATTAGCAAGCCTCTCCTGATGTATTTCTTGCAATGTGGGTAACAAGATCTCTTTTAATACTATTGCACAATCACTCTAATATTAAGTGCACAATTTGCCACTCTGGCAAAGAACAAGGGAAAAAACAAAAGATACAGAAGTAGAACAATGACCTCTATTTCAGCCCGCGGAGTGAGAGCGGATACGGAATCAATACAGATTAGGTCCACTGCACCAGATCGACACATGCGATCTGCGACTGCAAGAATGATAAAAATGATAATCAACAACCTTAGCTGTAATGATCATGACAATCAAAATTTGCTGAAATTATTTCATGTAGATAAACCCAAAAAAAATCAATAAATACAGCAGTAGAAGCACCAAACACAAAACCAATACTCTTGCATCCCAGATAGGTAACTAAAGTGTAGTTTCTGTTGGAACCTAGATTTAAAAAGTATGGACCACCTACCAAGCAGCCGCTCCACAATAAAAGATGTAGAGAATGTTTTAGTCATATATCTTGTATAATCGACTACAAAATATAAGAGACACCAGCCAGACAAATACATTTAAGATAGAAAGCACCCACATAACAGAATAAGAACACACAAACACTTATATGCTAGTATCAAGCTACCCAGAAGAGACAGAGGCCGAATAGAAGGAAGCAATTGCGAACTAAATCTTCATCTTGGCTCATCTGTTCAAATCTGCTTCCAAATTTTTGTATACAACTCTACAAGTTTTGCATACCTCCTTATACGTTCAATGGAGTGTTTCATTTTACCAGAACGTACTTGTGTCTGATGTAACCAGCAGCAAGGATACAGCACTTAGACACCTCAAATCCGGCTGAAGATATAAAAATTCTTAAAAATAACCAATTCTGACACCTGGACACATCTGCATTGAACAGTTGCACCCAAGTCCAATAAATATAAGTACAAAATTTCAACTTTTTAGTTGTTCCCTATGGACAAACACAAATAGAAATGATTAAAGAACACTGGCATTTAGCAACAAGCATTGCATGTCGGCTACGTCTCCAATTTGCTACCAGCTAAGCGATTTATATCATAATTTCAGAGTGTGAAAAACATGAAACCTGTGAAGTTAGCAGCCCAAAATCACATCTAAGATGGCTCCTCGAGAAATGAAAAAATACAATACGTATAAATCTTACTCTCCAATGCCATCTCCCCATTATCAGGCTGGCAAACAATTAAATTTTCCACATCCACTCCTAAGGCTTTTGAATATGCTGCATCAAATGCATGCTCGGCATCAACAAGCATTGCGTTTCCTCCTAGTTTCTGTTACAATATACAAGGAAAGCAGACAGTCTCAATAATAGCCTGTAATGAGTGACTTCTCTTCAAAGAAAAACTAGAATTCATAATTAACTGTAAGAGATTCATGCACCACCTGGATTTCCGCAATTGCATGTAAGGCAAGAGTAGTTTTTCCACTGCTCTCTGGTCCATAGACCTGAAAAACACACAAAAATTGTAAAGAGCATCCCCAGAAAATCCTATCAGAGTGAAACAGCGGGCACAAAGGGATTGAAGCTATCTTGCGCAAAAGACTGGGAAGGCCATGAAGAGAGGAAGAGTCAGCTTTAGTCCTCAGCTTTTGTTCTCAGAAGAGAGGGAGAGGCTGCAATTCTTGTAATTGTAATTTTCAGTTTTCGGTCCACACAATTCAAATTTTTTTTTTTTAACAGTTATTTTGAGGTCTTTGCCTAGCACGAAGACCAATTAAATCTAGTAAATGCAGTTCCGCCACAACTACAACTGAATATGGAACAGAAAAACCAGGACGATGCAGTGATGCATTATGGTGTATCACGCAAACAAACAATGATTGAACACCTGGGGAAGTGACTAATACTGATTAATTACATGTTCAGTATAAAGGTTTAACTGCCAATTTAATCTGATGCTAAGAAGTAGATCCAGAGTTCAGATCAGTCTCGCAAACAATTGATGAAGCAACTATTTCATAAAAACCGAAAGGACCAGCAATACCAAAATATGAACCAGTAAATACAAAGTAGAGCGGGAGTCCCAACCATGGAAGGGATAAGTTGACCAATCTGTTTTTTTTTTTTTAATAAAAAAAAGCACTAATTCTTATAAGCATAAATTATAGTAGAAGGAGAAAGGAGAAAGAACTTGAGGTTTTATGTAGAATAATCCACACAAAATTGACGACCCCCTGTTTTCCACTCTCAAAGATAATTGAAACTCCCAATCAAAAAGTAAGAACAGGGCTCTGCAGAGATATCTGCATATGACCAACAAGGTAATAACTATCATGTCCTCACACATTTAGGGAAATGCTCAAGAACTGGTGTATTGGACATACAATTTTAGCAATTTATTCCCTGAAACCATGATGACATAGACCCGTGCTTCACACAAAGAGAGTTAGACAGTTAGAGGATTGGATAAAAATCCATTATGACAACTTTTAAACCCTTCACCAACGAAAAACAGATAAACAAACAACGAAAGAAAGAAACCAGACAAATCATACCTCCACAATTCTTCCTTTTGGGAGGCCCCCACCTAGAGCAAAGTCTAACGTCAAGCATCCACTTGGGAAGGTTTCACTGCATCAAAATTTAAAAATGCAAAGGTTAATATGATAATGTCCTCAGTTGGGCTAGGAAGCAAACCTGGCCATATGCCAAATGATGCTAATCCAATATTCTATATAAGGCAAGCACACTTTATCCTGAGATTTTTTGTTGTCTATTTCCACATTCACAGAGCGAAGTATTTATTACCTAGTCAAGCCATGCAGATGACAGATCCAAAAGACAAAAGGGTAGCAAAGACAACTATTTCTGAACCAGAATAGCGAAGAAAGAAATTAATTACAAAAAGAACACGTACACCAAAGCTCCACCTGCACTGCCCAATCTTGTAACACTTCCTTTTCCAAAGGAGCTATTTATGTCATCCATCGCTGCTTCTAAAGCCTTTTGCTGAAAAGAAAGGTGCATCAATTGACTAGGGTTCAGTTTTGCACACATAGAAGTCCAAAGTAATAAGCAAATTGAGACTATAGTGCCAAACCACATCAGTGCATACAAAAGGAAAGACAGACATATATGGCAAATCGCCGATCAGATAATCTTTTTCAAAGCTTAACCCAGAAAACGAAGGCGGCACCACATCAGGCGTTGCACTGATAGACTTTGCAGTTCTCATTCTTCACTTATGAAAAATCATCATAAGTTCAATCCTGTTTCGCATACAGGACTAAACTGTGGCCTTTCGATGATACAGAAGAAATATTACATCGAATAAAGTTATCCTCGTTTGAGAAGAACAAAATTACAATTCTCCTTGTTACTACCGATATGAAGCTATCACGAACCAACGAAAGATACATAGACCACCAAATAGCAAATAGACAAGAACTGGTAGTTATTTGTCCCAGGAACGAGATTTCCATCCTACTAATGCCTCTCCTTAACCAAGCCAAACCAACATCCCAGGCCTAGAGTCCACCTAAGCTAAGGCAACAGCAAGGGGGGGAAGTATCTTTAATTGCTTAACCACAACCCTAAATTGCAGATAGACTTTTTCGGTCAGACTCTTGAAAAAGCTTGCCTTCTTAATACTCCACAACAAAATAAGGATTATGAACACAACTTCCTGCCCTCCCAAAACCATACGCTGAACTCCAAATGATATATGAACAGTGGCCAGGCAAACCAGATAGGTCAGCATTAACCCAATATAACCTTCACTACATCACTTGGGACACCACAACATAAAGTTATAAAGAAATGTCTTATAGCCAGCAAGCTTAAAACCATAAGGTCCATAACATCCAAGATAAGGATGAAAGCTGGATGATTAAACCTCAATTTCGACTAATTCCCTATCCCCTTTTTTGGTTCTTTTCCTCCTGTTTCTCCTTTGATTTAGAGGGATTTGAACAAGTTTTGTCTCCTTTAACGTCGTTGCCTTGTTTAATCCGCTTTCTGACTTTTTGTAGGTATTTTTGAGTTATTTAATAAAGAAGGGCAGCTAGTGAAAAAGGCAACGCGAGAGCAAAGATTGGTCACACAAAGGTCCGAGGAGAGCAAGGGAGCAAGAAAAAGTGAAAAATTCAAGGCACAGGACAGGCGACGGTTGTCGCACAGTCGACAGCCTGGCCCTCGCCTGCCTGTAGGAAGTCCTCCTAAAACAGGAGGCGGCGACAGCCAGGCGTCGCGTATGCAACAGGCTGTTGCTAGGCCATCTTCAGGTTGTTGCCGTCACCCTTTCCCAGTTTTTAGCCTATAAATACCCCATTTTGCCTAATTTCAGGGTTATGCTTAATTTACTCTCGTAAAAAGCACTTTAAACCCTTTTTAGGTTTGATTTAAGATTAAGGGAAGATTAGTGTTCTTGAATTATTGTTGATTGAAGATTTTCAAGACTTTCATTCTTGATTCCATTAATTGAAGTTTGTTCTTCTTTCTCTCTCTTTTCCTCTTTACTTGGTTTTACTTAGTTTGTTTAATCATACTTGATTGTGATTGTTGGATTATTACAATGATGATTAGTGAGTAGTTTTCCTCAACTTGCGTTGGGGATTAGGAGTTAGGATGGTATAATAAGCGTGGTGTAATCTTACCTTGCTCTAATTTTCAAGTTATTTAGGGGTCTCATTCTCTACCCACCAAGTGTTCGATGAAATGTCCGAAAGGACATTCGATCCAATACTTGGGGCGAATAACCACACCACGAGATGGGTATTCATCCTATGTGGATAGAAGAAGAGAAAACAAGCATTGCATATGAAAATAACTCAGAACCTTGTTAGGTTCAAGCTGGTCTTCTTCAACCTTGACTTTCGAGTCTCCATGAAAATATGTGGGCTCGTGGATTAAGGTTACCTTTACTCTCCGAAACGAGGTTTGGGCGGCCCTAAACGAACCAATCACCCCCTTACGATCACTCGTGAATTGAGTCAAGTTCGGGAACTCATGTCTAACATAAGTAGCCACTAGCGACTAATCCCCCGACCCAAGTCCTTCTCCAACTAAATTTTTAGACCACAATAGTGACTAGTCTTTGTTTCCTTCTATCTCAAACCTACTCATCGTCTCTCTAGATTCAATCTAACACTAGGTTAGGTAACCTAAGTCCTGTTCTAAGTGGACGACACCCCAAGTACACGGCGATAAACTGTTCACTTGCAGTATAAATTTTAAAGCTTATTTTCCACCGAACACTGGATCGCCTCAGAAACCATCTTCATCTTCATTTCATATATAATCCAAATTCATTCTATAATACATTAGTCACATGAACATCCAACATCATAAAAATTCAATAATTAGAAATAATATATTCCCAATACTCCTGATATTCTATAAGCTTGGAGAACCTTGATAAAATATGATTCTTATTCATGTAATATATGGTTAACTAATTGATTTTACATACAAGAGTAGTTTCTAGCTAGTTTTTACATGAAAATAAACAAGCCTCATACCCCATATGTCACCTTTTTTCTTCACGAATACTTCATTTGCGAAGTTTTTACTTTGTTCTCCAATTGGCACTCTATGATGAGCTAGAATCAAGAAACTATAATTTCAACTTTTTTGCCAAGGCCGTCCTGATATGATGATGCCCTAACCCTCGTCAAAATTCACAAATTGTGAAAACCAGTATCTATCTCATTGGATATACTAATAGGCATATTTTGCAGCCAGCCAGAATCATTTTATGAGGCTATTATTCAAAAAGTAACCAAATGTAGCTTCATTTCTTGCATGAGATCTATGTTACATGGACTTGGGCATGAAATGTCGGAGATGGGCATGGGTACGAATTAGACGCGTTGAAACTCAAGGGGACACTGTCAAAAATTTGAACACGAATATGAGGACTCATTAGTTGACATGTGAAAGTTGTGGTTTCAACTTTCTAATTAATCTTTCAAGAACATCTCATCAATTTAAAGGTTTTCCACCCATCAAAACAACCACTAACAAGCACATATATTCCCAATTAGCTGCTTTACAGTTTAAAGTTTGGATACATGTCCGGCACGTATACAATGTCTCATCCCTGAGTGTTGTGTCTGACATGGGTACAACGAGGCAAAATGCATAGTACGGGTACCACACCCCTGAGATACTATATATTTTGAATCTCTGCAACAACCATCCAAAACGCTCATACCAAAAAGTACTACTAGTTAACCTACACAAATTGAAGCATCTAACAAATGTAGGTTCCAAAACTCTACATTCGTGATGTTCTCCCTCTGTAACCAATGTTGCAATCCAAATACATACTCCAAAAATCACGCCTGGGCAAGATGGTGTACTATTCTCCCTAAGACCACCATATTCCCGCAATTTCCTTTGCCTTTTAGGTGTATTCCTTTGCCTTTAGGTTTATTCATTTCATAGTGAAAATCTTAATAATCCAAACAGATGTACTATTTCTAGGACTTATTGTCAGTTAACTCCCATCAGCATTTGTCATGTCATATAATGAACTCGAGATGCTTTCCTTTATTTAATTTTCAGAAGAGCTCATTACTACATTTTGGCTTGGGACACAAGCATTCCCTAATACCAATTACCATGCAACACGGTCCATCAGCCATCGCTGACAACTCTAGGTCATGCAGGATGCTATCATACAAAGAGCAGTATGGACAACGATTTTCTGTAATAGTGTGAGGACCATTTCTCTAATTGTAAAGTGTCAGAACGCCATAAAATCGAACTCCCCAGCATACGATACATAGTGGTTACTTGTACCACAAAAGAACTAAAATAAGAATTCAACAATTTTCAGATGTAAAGGTTAGCAAAGACATTCAGAATCAGTGAATTCTTGAATTTGATTCTTAACACGCATATCCTTCACATTCAACAACCATATAGTCAACAAATGGTAGGAATAGCAAACTTCAAATGCTCAATTGCTTTTCAAACTTTTTATTGTATTGAGTTCCACATTCCAATCTCAAGGGAGTTAAGCCAAGCCCACAATGCAAGCAGGCCATCAGTCGAACCTCCACCAACTTAATCACAATTCTTAAGGAGCAATACGACTTTCCATTTGGGCAAACCCCAAATTTGCTTCATATCTGAATACGGAATAATGCTCGCACTCCATACTAATCACGAAATAAACCCTAAATGCATAAAACAAAGAATCGGGCAAGCAAGAGAAGAAGAGAGAGAAACATACCCGTTCAATGAAACGAGGGTTAGCTTCACCAGAAAGAGCGCCATTGACCTTACCATTGAGCTCAGAGCGAGCACTGGCTTGCTTCACTAAGGACCGTTGAAAGAGACGTTGACGATGAAGCTGAATTCTCTGGAATTGAAGAGGGGAGAGTAGGTTAGGGTTTAGTTTTGTAGGAGAACATAGTGGATTCGGATGCAGCAATATGTCCATCTTCGGATACGCTCGAAAGTCTCTGAAGAGCGCTGTCAAGTGTAAAGAGAGAGACAGAGAGTACCGGTAGGAAAGAACGAAAGGGCTGGGTTAGCGACCGCAGATGGGCCCCCTTTTGACTCGGAACTGCAAGTAATGCCTCTGTCTAAATTCTTTTCAATTTAGTCTTTGATCGTGCTCAGTAACAATATTTTGAATAATATTTAGTATTTTATTCAAGTTAATACATTAATTATTTTTTATATCATAAATTTACATTAATCAGTTAACATTACAGTTAAATTTACCAAATATAATAGTTTCAACCGCTAATCTAAATAGCTATCCGCTAACTGCTAAATTAAAAACGCTATCTGCTACCTGAACTGCTATCTGCTACCTAAACAGCTAATTTTACTGGACAGGACCTTAGTCTAATCTTTTGATGAAATTTGAAAAATTAAATTTAAGCCCTCAGACTTGAAGATGAACTTAAATTTGTTAAAAATTGATTTAGTGTCACGCTCAAATTCTATATATATATATATATATATATATATATATATATATATATATATACACACACACACACACACACACACACACACACACACCCACACACACACACACACATACACGCATACACACACACATACACGCACACACATATATATAATGGTGACTTGAGTGAGATTAAAGACATATTTTTTTTCATGATAAGATGCAACTGTAAGTTGTAAGAAAATTTAAGAAATTATAAAAAATTGTAAAAAGATGTAAGAAGATATAAAGAGCTGTAAGAAACTGCAAAGATAGATGTAGGGAGTTGTTGAATTATTAAAAATTATACAGTATAAGTTTTAGACATGTATGTATAATTGTTGGCCATTAATATATGAATTATGAAAAAATTATTTCATAAAAATAAATTATGTGTATCACTAATATTTATGAAATAAATTTTATAATATCACTAAACAAATTATATTTGCATATAAAAATCTATTTTTCTACACTTATCATTTTGGATAATAAAAAATAAAATTAAAATAATATAATTAATAAAAATAAACCTTTAAATAAATCGATTAAATATGAATAAGATAAATTTAAGCCGACAAGTATGTACAATCAAATATGTTCTGCACTTGAAGTTATTTTTAGATATTAACATTAGTTTCACCTTCTTAAAAGCAAATTAAAAAAATAACAAATGTTCTCAACAAAATTGAATAAAATCCTAAAAAAGAAATCTTATTTGAATTAAACATTTTGGAGTTAAATTCAATGCTAATGTTCAATTATACGATGATGGCAACCAAGTTGTCATGGATAAACTTATATATGAAATAGCTGAAACGCTTTCGTCACCTATAGTTTGAGTATTTTTATACATGATTCATGTCAACTCAAACATAAATGCTATGTTTCTATTACAATTTTTAAATATGCTGACTTATTTTCTCTATAATGATATATATGCTTCATGTCAAAAGTCAAATATTAATTCTCATCGTTAAATTTCATTTTTATTTTTGTCCAAATATTATATTCATAAAGAAGTTACAAGATTTTTCATATTGGTAGTATATAAAAAATATATACATATTTCTATATAAATATTAGAATAAAATGGATGAAAAGTTGAATATTACAAAAAATATATAAGAAGATGTATGAAGATGTAATGAAATGTAAGGAGTTGTAAGTAAATCAACTCAAGCGCTGAATATATTTGGTTATACATATTTGTCGGTTTGAATTTATCTTTTTTAGAGATAACAGTTACATATGAATTCGAAGCCGAACCGATCCGATCTAATCCGAAATAAAATTATCCAATTTGAATACGAGACAAGAATTTTGAATCTGAATCTGATAAAAATAATTCGAATCTAAGTCAGATTTGAATTGGATTCGTAAGAAGGATAAAATTCTATCCGACTTTCAATCTGATCCGACTAGTTTTTCAAATATTTAAAATTTAAAATTTAAGTTTAAATTGTAAAATTTTTAGAAATAATATCTACCTAATATACCCACCTCCCTCCCACCCCCAAGCTGTTAGCCCAACTTAGTGTTAATTTTTTTAGTCAGCAGGTTTTTTTTTTGGTAATATTAAAACGTTGAAACCCTAATACTCTCCCCAGTTGCTCTCTCTCTCCTCGCCACTTCATCAGCTGCTCTCGTTAGTTGCTCTTGATCTCTCGCTACTCATTAGTTGGGACATCGGACTAGTCCCTCCTTGTAACGCCCCAACAATTTTAAAATTTCAAAGCATATATTATTTATACTATTTAGCGGAAGTTTGTTTTAAAACGAGGCGTTATGCCGTGTCTCCAAACGAGGCACAAGGTAGTTTAAATATTACAACTAAAATAATAATAATAATAATGATGATGATATAATCTCTAAATACTTTAATTCAAAGCATCACTTGCTAAGACTTCTTTAGAGATATTGTAGTAAAAATAGGTGGGCCTATTATACTCTATATGTTATCTCTCTTCGAACTTTATTCCCTTTCAAAAGGACCTGAAAATGGAAAATCATAAAACAGTAAGCCAAATGGGCCTAGTATAATATGATATTATACAGTAAAAGAATAAGTTATAGCTCAGTTAAATTCATTTCATTGAGCAAACCAAGTAAAATATTTGCTCATTTTATTATCTTATGATGGCACCTAACATATTGAACTGACGTCCTCACAATATAACATTTAACCATAAGAAACTGCATCTCCATTACGAACATTGAATATATGCGTATACTTGGGCCGATCTAGAAGTCCAAACTTCGTTGGTCAACATACAATAGAGCGGTAAGAGGGTCCACCGTCAATATGACAAAACAATAAAAATAGTTATTTCATATTACACTTCATTAGCCATACCAATTCAGTAAAATATCATGGGTATAAAGGCATAACCATCATACTGTACCTCGAAGATGATAACAAGTTTTAAAAAGAATGATAATCTGAACTATCTCGGGGTCTTGGTGTTGACAATATAAAATTATCTAAGTACCACATATGTATGTAATTTGACAACTTCCTACCATTGGTACCATTCTCGTACCCTTAAGAGCTCCTAACCTCTTATTATCATAATGATATAAGCATTTTCTTCCTCATTAGAAGCGAGTGGTCAGTATCATCCATACATATCAAGAAAGCTTAACTCCTACTTACTAAGATCACTTACACGTCAAAAGTTATTATGCAACACATAGCCACTATCCTTGACCCTTCCCAACCATGCATGCTTATGAGATGCTAAAATCATAATTCATGCAAAAAAGGTAATCTAGTTTATACTTATGAGTATTAACGTCAAGGGTTCTCCACTAGGTATGAAGGAGTAGTTATCAACCCTTCTTCAAGCAAATAGCCACAATTGCACTAGCAATGGTGACAAGACTAGCTTAGCAATAGAGATTCATATTTTGTTATGAAAGAGAGGGAAGTCACTTGAGAGATGGTTTGGAGTAAAGAAAAGGGGATATTATAGTGGGTCTTAGTTGCTAAGTTAGTCTCCCCCTCCATGGCACAAAGGTTTAGGAATTGAAGCTGAATGCATGGTGTTTAATACGAATAGTTCCAAAGTAGTGCATTGTAACAAAATAATTAAATGGGTGCATTGCAATCAACCACACATTCACACTAAACGCGCTTTTTTTTCCTTTGAGGGGAGTTTGGCAGGCTCCCTCTTGTTGTGTTTGGGCATTACAAGCCCACTTTTCCATCAACAAAGCCCATTGATGATCATCATATATATATATATATATATATATATATATATATATATATATATATATATATATATATATATATATATATATATATATATATATATATATATATATATGTATGTATATATATATATATGTATATATATGTATATGTGTATATATATATGTGTGTGTGTGTGTGTGTGTGTGTGTGTGTGTGTGTGTATTGTGAGCTATTACATCCTTCCTCCCTTTAAAAAAAAGCTTTGCCCCCAAAACTCCATAATGACAATTACCTTTTTAAAAGAGGTGGGGGTACTCTGATCTCATGTTTTCTTCCGTTTCCCATGTGGCCTCGGAAGTATTTTGGTTATCCCAAAAAACTTTAAGCAGTGGGATGACCTTGTTATGAAGTATCTTTTCTCAACGATGGAAAATTTTTATTGGTTGCTCGACATACGTTAGGTCCTGATTGAGCTCAATGGGTGTGCGACAAATGACATGACTAGGATCAAAGATGTATTTTCACAGCTAAGAGACATGAAAGACGTTATGGACATTAGAAAGTTCTGGAGGAAGAGCTATGCAATAGGCAACCTTGTTGATCTTCTCTATAATGTCATAAGGTCCTATGAATCTCGTAATCAATTTTCCATGCACTTTAAATCTCTTGACGACCTTGATGGGTGACACCTTTAGAAAGACTTTGTCTTCTACTTCAAATTCTAATGGTCTTCTTTTCTGATCAGCATAACTTTTCTACCTGCTTTGAGCTGTTCTAATCCGAGTTTGAATTAGTCAGATTTTATCAGTGGTTTCTTGTATCATTTGAGGTCCGATTACCAAAGCTTCATCAATATCGCTCCAACATAAAGATGTCCAACACCTCCCCCCATATAAGGCCTCAAAGGGTGTCATCCCCATGATAGCTTGGTAGCTGTTGTTGTATGAGAATTCCACTAAAGGTAGCCACTCAGCCCATGATCCCCGAAAGTCTAGAACACATGCTCGGAGCATGTCTTCCAGAATTTGGCCAACTCCTTTAGTTTGAGCATCTGTCTCAAGGTGATATGAAGTACTAAGTTTAAGCTTGGTCCCAAATGCCTTTTGTAGTTCTTGCCAAAATCGAGATAAGAACTTAGAATCTCTATCTGAAATGATGCTACTGGGTACACCATTCAATCGGACCATCTCCTTAATGTACAAGTGCGCTAGTCTCTCAGCTCCCCAATTCCCCCCAATAGCAATAAAATGGGCGGACTTAGTAAGTCAGTCAACGATGACCCATATGGCGTCCATTTTTCCTATAGTGTCGGCAACTCCATCACAAAATCCATAGAGATGGAATCCCATTTTCATATGGGAACATCAAGTGACTCTAATTCCCCAATAGGGTGACGATGTTCAAACTTAACCTTTTGACAGCTTAAGCAATGGGATGTATAATCTGCTACCTCTTTCTTCATATTATTCCACCAAAAGTTTTGACGAAGGTCTTTATATATCTCATTACCACCTGAGTGAATTGAATAAGGTGTGTTGTGAGCCTCATTCATTATCTTCTTGTTAAGTTCTTTGCAATCAGACACGCATACACAACCTTGACAGCTAAATATCCCATCTTCTCGAACTACAAACCCGGGATATTTTCCTTTAGAGATACCACTCTTTAGCCTGTCGAAATAAGGATAAGATATTTATCACTTCTTGAT
Source organism: Carnegiea gigantea (assembly GCA_029747015.1). Taxonomy (NCBI): domain Eukaryota; kingdom Viridiplantae; phylum Streptophyta; class Magnoliopsida; order Caryophyllales; family Cactaceae; genus Carnegiea; species Carnegiea gigantea. The sequence continues at coordinate 252,167 of JAKOGI010000123.1, read as the reverse complement.
CTCATCTAATAGGTGTGATTGCACCTCCATACTCATAAGACTGCCTCTTCTATGATCTCAACTTCAAGTTTTCGTTAGTCATTCTATATGGCATAATAAGTTACTAGGATTGCGTTAAGAGTATGTCGGGTCTTTCGGCTATGGGCGTCGGCTACAACATTAGCTTTACCCTGGTGATGCCGAATGTTAAAATCATAATCTTTGATGAATTTCAACCATCATCTTTGCCTTATATTAAACTCTTTTTGGGTGAAGATGTATTTAAGACTCTTGTGGTATGTGTAAATTCGACATGAGGCACCGAACAAATAGTGCCTCCAAATTTTAAGGGCAAAGACAACTGTAGCTGGTTCAAGGTCGTGAGTGGGATAAATTTTCTCATAAGATTTGAGTTAGCGGGAAGCATAGGCTATGACCTTGTCATTTGCATGAGGACGCAACCAAGACCATGTTTAGAGGCGTCGCTATAGATCGAAAACTCCCCAATCCTTGAAGGAAGGGCGCGAACAGGGGCGGAGGTGAGACAGCCTTTGAGTGTTTAGAAGGCTTCTTCGCATTTTGGTGTTCACTTAAATTTTGAGGCCTTTTTCATAAGGTTGGTGAGAGGTAGGGCTATTTGTGAAAAATTCTCCACAAATGTTCGGTAATATCCAGCTAAGCCCAAGAAACTTCGAACCTTCGTAACATTACTCGGTCTAGGTCAATTTGCTATAGCCTCAACTTTTTGTAGGTCTACCTTGATTCCATCCTTAGAAATTATGTGCCCTAAAAATGTAACATCTTCAAGTCAAAACTCACACTTTTTCAACTTTCCGTACAACTTATGCTCCCTTAAGGTCTGCAAAATAATTCCCAAGTGCTCTTCCTGCTTCTCCTTGGTTCGTGAATAAACTAATATATCATCAATAAAGACCACCACAAACTTATCAAGATACGGCTTTAAAACTCGGTTCATGAGACTCATGAAGGCTGTTAGGGCATTAGTGAGTCCAAAAGGCATCACGACAAATTTGTAGTGCCTATATCTAGTGCAGAAAGTAGTTTTCGGTGTGTCTTTTGGGTTGACCAAACTCAGAACGAAAGTCATTTTTGGAGAAAATTGTGACTCCTTGGAGTTGGTCAAATATGTCATCTACACGGGGCAATGGATACTTGTTCTTAATGGTGATTTTATTTAACTCCCAATAATCTATACATAAATGCATACTACTATTCTTCTTTTTTACAAACAATACTGGGCTCCCCAAGGTGAGACACTTGGAGCCTGTTCTTTTCGTGGGTCAATTGTAATTTACCAACCTCAATCCACTTCAACCCACTTCAACCTATTCCAGCCTACTTCAACCCACATGAAAAAAAAATACCAACTTCAATCCACTTTAACCTATGTCAACCTACTTCAACCCACTTTAACCCACCCCCTTTATAATTTTCATAATTTGTAAAGTATCATATGAGATTTAATCATTCTTGCACCAGAAAGTTCAGTATACTACTTTTTTGTAAATCATCGTACTTTGGAATTGTTTTATTTTTGTATTTTTGTATTTTTTTAGTTTTTATTTTTAAATTTTTAAATTTTAAATTTTAAATTTTTCGTATTTATTTTTTTATTTTTTTATTTTTATTTTTTATTTTTTATTTTTATTTTTAAATTTTTTTTATTTTTTGTATTTAATTTTTAGTTTTTATTTTTTAGTTTTTATTTTTTAATTTTATTTTTTTGTATTTAGTTTTTAATTTTATTTTTTAATTTTTTTAATTTTTAATTTTTAATTTTTAATTTTTTTATTTGATTTTTTTATTTTTTATTTTTTTGTTTTTATTTTTTATTTTTTATCTTTTTAGTTTTATTCCAAACAAAAGCTACAGAAAATTCCAAAAAAATAAAAAATAAAAAATAAAAAATATAAAAAATAAAAAATGAAAATAAAAATAAAATAAAAAAATAAAAAAGAATTAACAAAAATTCCACAAAATTTCGATAACTTCATAAATTATCGCACGTTAATTACATTCTCATTATTTTAACCCACTTCAATCCACCACATAAAAAATATATCAACTTCAACCCACTTCAACCTACATCAACCCATTTCAACCTACTTCAACCTATTTCAACCCATCTGAAAAAAAATATTAACTTCAACCCACCTCAACCTACTTCAACCTATTTCACTCTTTTACCCACTCAATTTATCCACGAAAAGAACAGGCCCTTGATCTAATAAACTCTTTTTCTAATAATTCCTCTAATTGAACCTTCAACTCCCTTAACTCAGCAAGGGCCATATGGTACGGTGACTTAGATATAGGGTTGGATTCAGGTATTAGGTGAATTTCAAAGTCAATTTCTCGTTGATGTGGAAGGATAGGTAGATCATTAGGAAAGACATCAAAAAATTCATATACAATGGGAATGCTTTGAATATCTAGCTCAGTTTTCGGTTTGACCTCAACACTGCATAAGTACCCCGTACACCCTTTCCTAGGTAAACTTTGAACTTTCATAATAGAGATGACCCTAAAATCACTCTTGCTATGTTCTCCCTTAAAATGCACCTTGCCCCAATGCCGACTGCTCAAAGAAACCATCTGATTTCTACAATCAATCTTGGCTTGGTGGACGGATAACCAATCCATCCCTAAGATAAGGTCGAAGTCAGAAAGGTCAAATTGAATAAGATCTGCCATAAATATTTCACCTCCTATGAATAAAGGGCAATTTTTGTACATATGAGGACATACGATAGTCTTTTCGGTGGGAAGGCCAATAGACAAGTTTGCATGTACTTTATGAGAGAGCAATTCTAATCGAGAAGTTACAGATGTAGAAATACAAGAATTGATTGCGCCGGAATCAAATAAAGCATATAAGGGTTGTTCATTTAAAAAGAGGGTATCAATGATTACTGTACTAGAGTTTGATGCTTTCTTTTTGGTCATGACATGAACTTTCCCAAATTGTTAACCTTACCATGAGAATATGATGGTTTATTTCCAGTTGACGCTACCCCTTCAGATCTTCCCTTCTTACACCTATTTGGACAGTCCCTAGCCTTATGGTAAGGACTAGCATAGTTATAGCATAAGATGGTACCCATTCTACAGTCCTAGTAGCATGACTTGGGTGATTGCACCTCTTACAAGGTTCCTTGACCCTTATGGAATCCCTCTTGTTCAACTATTGTTGCTGACCTCTTACTGGAATTGTCAGTGAAGTTGTGGCCCTTTGAATCCCACTTTCTTTTCAATTCCGCATGATCACCAGATGTTTTGGTAGCTTTGGTTAGATTGTTTACTCTCTCTACGTCAGCTGCCCGATCATATAATTCTTGATAAGTGGTTATGTGATGACCACCTAATTGCCGGTGAATTCCGGAGTTTAACCTCCTCTCAAGGTGGTTCTTTTTCATTTTGTCAGTTGCAACATAATCAGCAGCAAATCTTGATAACTCCTCAAATTTGGCAGCATAATCAGTCACGGACATCTTGTCTTGTTGAAGATTAAGGAATTCAGCTTTCGTTTTATGATGTAATGACATTTTTTTGCACAAAAGGGTCTTAAACGAGCCCCAATCAAAGCGGGGCTCATTTCATTTTCCTCTGATGGTGCCCCACCAAGCATCAGCCTTACCACTTAAGTAACAGCTACCGATACTGACTTGTCACTTAGTCGGAACTTCCACTACATCGAACACTTTTTTCATATTTCCGATCCAATTTTCAAGTTTGCCTGGGTCAGCCTTACCATCATAGTAGTTTGGTTTTCTTGCTGCTACCCTATCCATAAGCCTTCCGTAATCTGATTCAGGCTGGCCATAGTTGTTACCGGGTTGTGGAGCTTTTCTTGTCAATTAATCAAGTAATTACATCTTGGAAAGAACATAAGCTCGCGAGGTGACTTGTTGGGAGCTTTCATTATGGGGGTTGTTTACAGATTGTTCCGACATCCTGATTTACTATTTAATTTAGCGCATAATTAAGTAGTGTTTCTTTCCTTTAAAAAAAAGGAAAAAAATAATTCAACAAGAATAAGTTTATTACTAACAAAGATAGAATTTCCATTACCTTCATAAATTTCAATGCAATACAATTCTCAACATTATTAACTAATGGAGTCACCTAATCTCCTTAGCTTAGTAGAGGTCCCTACTACCTTTATAGGTTGTCCCCTACACTAGATTGGGCATGATCTGAGGACCCTGGCTGGGTGTCTAGGGTATAGTCAATACAAAACCCTAGTTCCTCTTCAGCTTCTCTTGCTATCTTTGGGCAACAGGCGAACAAATCTTGAACATTCTCACCTAATTGTTCTAAGGCTTCCCTTAGGAGGAGTTCACTAGCCACAGTTTCAAATGGTCCTTTTTTAGCAAAATGTTCACCAAATAAAGTGACATTTTCCCAGACCCATAGACTACTATCTTTTCATACTTCCTCTTGAAGTAAGCCAAAGGTTCAAAATTAGGAAGAGAGTCCAGTAGAAGTTTAGCTTATAAATATGAACTTTTATATCTTATGGCTTTTCACGTCAACTCTGCATGTATCTACCATCGAACCCTCCTTAAATGGGCCTTCATGGTTGTGCAAGATATCCACTTTAATCGGCTGGCGTCTGCACGACGGTACCTTTGGACAGTTGCCATCTAATCCAATATATAAAACACATAAATAAATATTTAACACTGAATGCAAATATAGATATATTCTATATTATGGCCTCGCTCATTACTTAAGTTTACAAATTTTATTATTATTATTATTTGAACCTAGGTTCTGATACCAACTGTAATGCCCCGATAATTTTAAAGTTGCAAAGCATATATTATTTATAATATTTAGCGAAAGCTTGCTTTAAAACGAGGCGTTATGTCGTGTCTCCAAAGGAGGCACAAGGCACTCTAAATATTACAACTGAAAATAATAATAATAATAATAATAATAATAATAATAATAATAATAATAATAATAATAATAATAATCATCATCATCATCTCTAAATACTTTAATTCAAATCGTCACTTGCTATGACTTATTTAGAGATATTGTACTAAAAATAGGTGGGCCTATTATACTCTATATGTGATATCTCTCCTAACCTTGTTCCCTTTCAAAAGGACCTAAAAATGGAAAATCATGAAACAGTATGCTAAATGAGCCTGGTACAATATGATGTTATACAGTAAAAGAATAAGTTAGAGCTCAGTTAAATTCATTTTATTCAGCAAACCAAGTAAAACATTTGCTCATTTTATTATCTTAGGATGGCACCCAACATATTGGACTGACGTCCTCACAATATAACATTTAATCATAAGAGACTGCATCTCCATTACGATCATTGAATATATGCGCATACTTGACCCGATCGGAAAGTCCAAACTTCGTTGATCAACATACAATAGGGCAGTAAGAGGGTCCACTGTTAATATGATAAAACAATAAAAATAATTATTTCATGTTACAATTCATTAGCCATACCGATTCAGTAAAATATAATGGGTGTAAGGGTATAACCATTACACTGTACCTTGAAGATGATAACAAGTTTTAAAAGAAATGATAATCTGAACCATCTATTGGTCCTAGTATTGATAATATAAAATTATCTAAGTACCACATATATATGCAATTTGACAACTTCCTACCATTGGTACCATTCTCATACCCTTAAGAGCCCATAACCTCTTATTATCATAATCATATAAGCATTTTGTTCCTTATTAGAAGCGAGTGGTCATTATCATCTAAACCTATCAAGAAAGCTTAACTCCTGCTTACTAAGATCACTTACACGTCAAAAGTTATTATGCAACACATTGCCACTATCGTTGACCCTTACCAAACATGCATGCTTGTGAGATGCTAAAATCATAATTCATCCAAAAAAGGTAATCTATTTCATACTTACAAGTATTGCCGTAAAGGGTTCTCCACTAGGCATGAAGGAGTAGTCATCAACCCTTCTTTAAGAAAATAGCCACAATCGCACTAGCCATGGTGACAAGACTAGTTTAGCAAGAGAGATTCATATTTTGTTATGAGAGAGAGAGAAGTCACTTGAGAAATGGTTTGGAGTGAAGAAGAGGGGGTATTTATAGTGGGTCTCAGTTGCCAGGTTAGTCTCCCCCTCCATGGCACAAAGGTTTAGGGATGGAAGGTGAATGCATGGTGCTTAATACTAATAGTTCCAAGGTGGTGCTTTGTAACAAAACAATTAAATGGGTGCATCGCAATCAATCACACATTCACACTAAACCCCCCCTTTTTTCCCTTTGAGGGGGGTTTGGCCGGCTCCCTCTTTTTGTGTTTGGGCATTACAAGCTCACTTTGCCATCAACAAAGCCCATTGATGATCATGATTTATATATATATATATATATATAATATATATATATCTATATATATATATATATATATATATATATATATATATATATATATATATATTTGTGAGTTATTACACTCCTCAATCCTTGGCTCCTCACTCTAATTCCCTACTCTCTCTCTCTCTCTCTCTCTCTGAACCTCTATCTTCTCGCCAGTTTCTACAATGCTGACGTTGAACATTTCATCGTCCCTCTCTGGTCTCTCGTAAGTACATATCTCATTTTTCTCCTTAATTTAACAATTCATACAATAAAATCCAAATATATATTTTTTATGACTTGGAGTGTTGTTTAGATTTTTGGAGTTAAGAACAAAAGAAGTTAGACTTTGGGTTTTGCAATTTTGGGATTTGGGAAGATTGTTGAGTTTGATCATTTTTTGGAGTTGATCTGAATTGATGATTCCGTTGATGTATTATGTTTTAATAAGTGTTCCGTTTCTGCATACCTCTACAATAGAGCCTTCAATTTTCGCTTTTGACAACCTGAATGTGTTATTGAAAGATGTTAATGAGGGTCCAATTGGGTAATATGTGTGATATTACTTTGGTTGCGATGGCAATGCAAATGGGATAGACATAATGAGATAAAGAGACAACAATATATGGATGAGTGATATGATCAAATTTATATTCTAATAATTACTTCTAATGAAAATCTCAGCTCCTTGTAAATAATACTTATAGATATCATTATATATATGCTCCTAGTCGAAGATCAATAGAGAATAAGTGCTAAATGAAGCAAGCAGAGGATTTGCACTCTTAATTTTTTTTTCTTTTATGAGTTAGACATATTATTTGTGATATTTCAGATGCATCTCATAGTTATTAAGAGTTGTAATTATTGGAACATGTTGACATTTTGTTGAACTTAAAATATATTTCTTCTTTTATTCTTCATTTAGCTTAAATGTTCAGGATTCAGTTAGTACCTGTATGAAACGCACATTATCGAATTGACAGATGGATAAGATATAGAAAAATTATATAAAATTATTGCATGGCGAAAGGAATTATTTTGATCGGATTAAATCTGACTCCGATCTGATCCGACTCAGATCGGATCCAGAGGTTCTCCTTTGATCCATCGGATTGGATTCGGATTGGATTTTTAGATCCAAATATAATCGGATGCGGATTTGGATGTTACAATATCCGATCCGAATTCGATCCTTTGACACCACTAGTCTTATTGTTATTTAATTGACTTGTTTATAGGTTTATTTTCATTAATTATGTTAGTTCAATATTATTTTTTTATTATCCAAAATGACAAGTGCAAAAAAGTGTATTTTTATATGTAATGTTAAAATATAATTTGTTTTGTGATGCTGTAGAATTTATTCATAAATATTAGTGATACATATAATTTATTTTCATGAAATAATTTTTTCATAATTCATACATTAATGACCAACAATTATGCATACATACTAAAAATTATACTATCAAATTTTTGATAATTCAACAACTCCTTATATTTATCCTTACAGTTTTTTACAATTTTTTACATTTTCTTATAGCTTACAGTTGTATATTATCGTGGAAAAAAAAAAAATATCCTATGAGCACCATTGAAGCTCAATTTTGGACGACCCCATAATTTAGTAAATGACAATTGAAGTGGCGATGTAGACCTTTAGTGCTTTTTTTTTTGGGGGGGGGGGGTTTGGGTCCAGGAACCAGGCTGTTGGTTAGTGCCCTTCCAGATACAATTTGGATCAACTTCTATGTAAGATTGTTGCATATTAATGAATGATTGCGAGACAATTAACACATGAGGTGTATCTAAAGTTTAAAATCTGTGATCTTGATTGACATGATGGTGAGTTTCATAGCTTAGGGTTAGTTTTTTCAATTTACAATTTATTGATGATCAACACTGATGTGTGTTGATTAGTATTGATTAATATCGATCAGTTAATTGATAGAGATTTTATTCGTTACTAATGTAAACATTTGTAATTAGATGGTCATAATTATTTATTTAATTAATATTTTATAAAACCAATGCATGAGTCTGTATTTAAGTGATGTATAATTTTTTATGATGTAATTTAGAATATAATATGCCAATAACATTTTATAATTTAAATTCGCATAATATTACTACTGAGTAAGTATATCATGACATTAATTTTAAAATTCAATATTTCATTAATGTTAATTTATGTAAATTTTTCCCATTATGTACCTTTTTTTATTTCCTCAACATGGAAAAAATATGAAAATATGTGGGGATAAATTTGAAAATTAAATACCCTTTTAATCCTTCCTTTGATTTACATAATAGAGTTGAAGCTTGTTTCCTCCTGCATTAAACTTATGTTAATTTCCATTTTTTTATTAACCTCATTTATTAACTTAATATGGGAAAATCTTGAAAAATAAATATCCTACCATTTCTAAAAAAAATCAAGCAACACATAAGTGATAATTATTTAACAAGGTCATTTTACTAATATATAGTATAATTATAAGAGGAATATATTAGAAAAATATAAGATGTTGTTGAGTGCTGATCAGTGCCAGTAAGTACTAAATGTTGAATATAAGTACTTATGATAAGTAAAAAAGAATATCCTTATAAAGACAATCCTTCTAAGTTGAAATATGAGAAGCAAATACAATTGGGGGATTTAGGGGAAGTTTTTTGCATATGGATCTCAAAAAACTTAAAAACTGAGTGTTGAAACCCATTCTTTTCAACTTATCATAAATTTTTATTACTTGTTAGTGCTTATGAGTACTGATCACTACTGATGAGTGTCGACAAATGCTGATGAGTGCTGAACATGACTAAAATTGTGAAGAATAAATATGGTTAAGTCTTGATGAGTGTTGTACAATGCTGAATGCTAATGATAAGCACTCATGATAAATTAAAAAAAAAAAAGAACATTTAAAGATTAAGAGTTGGAATGACTATGCATGACTCGTACCTTTCTCTTGAGACTATATATGAAAAAGTGGATAATTTTAAAGGCATTTTTAATTTCCTCCGCCCTCATCATTCATATTTTTATAGTTTTTTTTCTCTTGTTTTAAAAATTTTGGCATTATCTCCAAAATTTGTTTTGTGCAAGATTGAAAATATTTTTTTGATAATGTGTCACCCTGACTGCACTTGCCTTGCAGCTTCCTACTGTTCCAACTCCATTAGGACCTTATACAACACCCAAGGGTCCTACCTTCATCGTTATTTAAAAAAAAAAAAAAATAGAGAATAAATAGCTGCAACCCTCTAGTCGCTATGACTCATTTGTGCATGTCACAGAATAATAAGCCTTTTTTTTCCCCGCAATTTCACGTCTTTATAAACACTCTAAACCGCTGGCAACCTCTTAAAGCCCAAACCAATTCAATCTAGGGCACGTCTACGCCAACAGAACCCGCCCCACACCTCCCTACAAGCCAAACCCTAGCCATCTCTCCCCTGCACAACTTTCTGCATCTCCAAAACCTTTTCGGCTTGATGTGATTTTTCTCGAAAACCCTCCTTTTCCTCTCAAACCCATTTCTCCAGATTGCATGATCGCCGGAAAAAATGGCGTCAGCTTGCGTCAACAACATCGGAGTGTCGCCGGAAAACTTCCTCGACTGTTCGGCGCCTCACTCTTCCTTCGGCTGGCTCAGCCCTCGTCTTTCCTTCAGCCGTGAGGACTCGAAGGTCTCCAAATCCTCCTCCGCCGTGAGTCCGCCGGAGAAGAAGCCGGATCTGGAATCTTCTCCCGCCGGAGACTTCGAGTTTCGCCTTGATGATCCGGCGGTGATGCTGCCGGCGGACGAGCTCTTCTTCGATGGGAAGCTTATGCCGCTGCAGCTAAAGCCGGCGGTGTCTCCGGTGGCGTCGGAGGAGGTCCGGTCGCCGGAGACCTCGAAATCTTGCCGGAGAAGCCACGGGGATTTAAGTTTCGCCAACGATCCGTACTTGTTCTCTCCCAAAGCTCCGAGGTGCTCTAGCCGGTGGAGAGAGCTTCTAGGGTTGAAGAAGCTGTACCAGAGTACCCACAATAAGCAAGAGAATCCCAAAACGACGTCGTCTCCGTCGTCCTCTTCCACCTCAACCTCATCTTCAACCAAATCTATTCGCTTATTCCTCTATAGAAACTCCAAAACGTCGTCGTCTTCAACCTCCGACCCATCTCTATCTCTCCCATTACTGAACTCAGACTCCGATTCTCTCTCCTTTTCATCGAACCGTCTTTCTCTCTCATCCACCACCTCAACCCACGACGACTTCCCTCGCCACTCTCTCGATACCCCAAACGCTAACCCAAACCCGGCCCGGCTTCGGCCTGTCCGGTCCACCGGATCGACCCGGGTGGGGCGGAGCCCGGTCCGAAGAGCGCAGCCCGAGCCGGGGAGGATGGTGCGAGGGGTGTCAGTGGACAGCCCGCGGATGAACTCATCTGGAAGAGTACTCTTCCAGAGCTTGGAGAGAAGCTCGAGCAGTCCAAGCAGCTTCAATGGCGGACGACCCAGGTACAACTACAGCCACAGGGGTATGGAGCGGTCTTACTCGGCCAATGTGGTTCGGGTCACACCGGTTCTAAACGTGCCAGTATGCTCGCTCCGTGGGTCGTCCAAATCGGGGGTTTTTGGGTTCGGTCAATTGTTCTCTTCTTCATCATCTACTTCGCAGTCCCAGAAGAAAGAGAGCAGCAATAACAATGGCGGAAGAAGCCATAACCATCACCAGCAATCAAGTAGCTGTATTAGCAGGAACAAGAAGGAGATTTCCTAAACCGGTAAACCAAAAAACCAAAAGGGGGAAATCGAGTATTTCAACTCGGCTTTGAATTTACTTATATTATATTCCGTACTAATCTTCCTCTTTCATCAATTATAATTTCAATCGAGGAGGGTGAGGCTGTGGGGTTTGTGCAAAAACTCGATTTCCCTATTTTCCGCAATCTTTTTTGGTGAAAATATGTAAATATGCGGGGGCTGGGCTTGGTCCTTTCTGCTCCTGTTCGATGTAGCTAGTTCATAGCTGTACGTGCTTCATTTTTTTTTTCTCTGTTCCCTTTTCGTCCCTCAATTTGTTTTATCTGCTTACGGCTAGAACCTAGGAGAGAGATTCTAATCTAATACTATGATCTAATCTGAGAAATTCGGAAGCTGAAAGTTCAAATTAGATCAAGCTGATGTGACTTGCAGGGACGCGTGACTACACGCGCTATAGCAGTGAGTGGGGAAAGCATGGCAATGGACTAGAAATGGAAAGCATCTGCTGTTGCGGTAGAGCATGTGGAGCACGTTGAAAGCGTATCACTGTGCCCTTTTAATTTAACTCAGAAAAAAATGGAAAATGAAAGTTATTTTTCTTCTTTTTTAAAATATTAAATATGTATTTTGATTTAGTTTGTTTTTTTAGCACTGTATATATACTGGCCCCTGAGAAGAGCTTTGGGAAATGATGGAAAGATTCAAACAAATTCATCAGAGGCGCCAGCCCAGCTCAGCTCTGCTGATTTTTATTTTTTGCACGTCAGTCTGATCCCACGCAGCTCACCTTTTTATTTTTTATTTTTTAAAAATCTCCACTCAAGGGAAATTCTCACTTGTACTATTCATGTCCTTTTTTTTATTGGTTATTATTTTGAAAACATTCTTTGATCTAAAAATGGTTTTCAAAGTAACTTTTCTTGGAATGTTGTACTTATATTTATATATGGTTACTGTCATCTGATTTATTAATCTGTTATAGTTTATTCTCTACTGTTTATTCTTAGTTTTCTTCTATGAAAATGTTTTCACTAAATTTTTTTCCCTATAAAATGTTACCACGGAATCATATTTTATCGGTCTCTTGGAGCCATTCTCTTTACAGGCAGGAATGTTAAAAATGGGATTCACACTGGAAGGTGTTGTGAACTTTGATAAATTATAAAAATTTGTGGGAGTGGAGGAGATGATGATAGACATGATAATCAGAGGCGCTTAGCTTTGCTGATTATAATTTGCACGTCAGTCTGATCCTTAATCTTGTTTTTGACAATTAGATGAGGATAAGTTTTCAAGAGATAGTAATAATTAAGTAAAGATTTTAAGCTAAATGGCCTCTTTGCATTTTAAAGGTAAGTGTTAGATTGTACGATGAATCGGATTTGAATATGAATCGATGATGATAGGGGCTTTAACCTAAATGACCTCTCGACTCTTCATTTTCTTAATTGTTGATAAATACTAGATAAGTAGATGAAAGAATTTGGTAACCAAGAGTGGTCGACGAGATGATGACAGACATGATAATCAGAGGCACTTGAGCTTTGCTGATTTTATTTTGCACGTCCGTCTGATCGCTAATCTTACAGTCAGAGGTACGTCAGCTTTGCTGATTATATTTTGCACTTAATTGTTGATGAAGACTAATTGATATTGATTAGTATTAATAACTATTTAATCAAGATGGAGATTATGAGTATGAATTATATTATAATTAAGTGTTAATTGATTATAATGAGTACTGAGTAATAGTACTCAATATTGATAAGTATTCATGATATATTAAAAGTAATGGGGCCCAAGCAGTTAAAATCTCAAATTTGCGTTCTAAATAAAAACAGCCCAACTTCAATCAAGGAAATGTGAGTATATGTTATCACATTTAATTTATAAATAATTTGTAAATATAAAATTATTTATGTATTCTATGAACGTATAAGCTCTCTAGAGTAAGATGTGGATTTAGAAAATAGAATGGTGAACATGAATTTTGAATACCCAATTTCATAGCAATTAACCAAAGATCATGTACTCAGAAAATAACTGGCACAGACAATGATTATTTTTTTGTGCCACATTAAGGCCTTGTTCTTTTCGTTGATATATCTAAATTTACCAAAATTAATCAATTTGAATCAACTTTAATGTACTTCAACGAACTTCAATAAAAAAATACTAACTTCAACCTACTTTAATCAACTTCTATTAATCTTAAATAACTTTATCCATTTATCGATTCATATTTTTCACGAAAAGAACACTCTTGACTAAGAGCTTGTTCTTTTCGTATGTAAATTAAGGTGGGTAAAATGGTAAAGTGGGTTGAAGTGGGTTGAATTTTTTTATGTGATAAATTAAACTTGATTAAAACAATAAAAATAAGTTGAAGTAGATTGAAGTGAGTTGAGATTAGTATTTTAAAATTTATCTATGAAAAAAACAGGGCCTAATTAAACAAGTTGGCATTATTTTGTGATGCATGAATATTTCCACTCATTTCTCAACTGCAAAATTTTTTTTGAACACATATTAACTGAGAGCAATATGTGTGATGGGCAATGGAACTGGAGATATTCGCTGATGAGAATGACGAAGACGGGTGGATGGGTCTGGGTCTGGGTCTGGTAAAGGAGACAGTTGATGGATTGATTGTGATATGCAGACAGAGTCACGCCTATTTTGTTTGTTAACCAAATTCTTCTCTAATATCAACGTCGTCAAAGATGGGGATGTTGACCCTAATCTTAAGAAGTGACTTATCCGCTGGTAAATATGGTGCGTGGGGGCCTGCGCCCTACTTATTCAAATCCGGTGGTTAGTTTTTTGGGAATGGGGGATGGGGTGGGGTGTCATTGTCTCAATCGTCTTCTATTCAATTCAAAGTGGTCAAATATCAAGGTTTAGGAAATCCATGATTTTGGTTTTTGTTAACCATCATTTATCGTGCCAGGGTTAATTGCATTCATAGGTTCTATCTTTTTCATAGCCTGCTAAGCCTACACAAGGTAACTAGGCTACTTGTGTGACTTTTGAAAATATTTATTGATCATTAAAAAAAAATTTAATATCTATTGTCCCGCTTGAAGTATTCAGTTTACATCTTCTAGCTCTTCATAGCGATAAAATTTCTTAAATCTCTTTACATCTTCTTAAATCTCTTTATATATATATATATATATATATATATATATATATAGATATATATATATATATATATATATATATATATATATATATATATATATATATATATATGTAATAATAATAATAATAATAATAATAATAATAATAATAATAACAACAACATTCAACTTATCATTTATTTTTTCTTATATTTATAAAAATGTGTATATATTTTTATATCTACGGGCAGGGCTGCCGGTTGAGGTAAGGCTGCCTACATCTGAATCCCCCAAATCTCGCGAAAGCGGGACCCATATTAGAAGGTGTTATTATATATATTTTTATATACTACTAATATGGAAAATTTTACAGCTCTTGTTTTTGAACATAATATTTGAATAAATATAAATCAGAATTCAACGATGTGAATTAATACTTGAATATTGACATGAAGTATATATGCTATTATAGAGAAAATAAGTTAACATGTTTTAAAATTATAATACACAAATCGCATTTATGTTTGAGTTTCGACATGAATAATATATGAAAATAGTCAAACCGTAGGTGACGAAAGTATTTTAGTTGTTTCATCCCTAAGTTCGTCCGTGGTGATTTGGTTGCTATCATCGTAAAATTGAACATTAGGTTGAATTTAATTTCAAAATATTTAATTTAAATAGGATTTCATTTTTAGTGTTCTATTCAATTTTGTGTTCTCTAGCTGCACTTTCTCTCTATATAGCTTCCAGAACACACAGAACTGTCGTTTGGAATAGCCCAAGTCGACCAACAGCCCAAGCCGCTCACCGGCGACACCTAGTCGGCCAGGGTACCGGAGTCGGTACCACAACAGCAAGCTCCGTTTGCTTCAGGTGCTTCAACGAATTCAATTTGGGTGGCTTTGATTCTCTCTATCTTCGACGATCCTCTTCCTTTCGGTAAGATCTTCGGTCTCCTGTGATTTCAAATTGCGATTTTATTACACAAGGAGGCGATTTTGCTTTCGAAGAGGGTGCCTGACTGCCTGGGGTTTGTCCTCGATTTTTTTTTGAATTTTGTTTGTTTAATCTAATATTTCTGTGCCTGTTCTTCGAGATTGTATTTCTGTTAGTGAAAGTGTTAGGGTTTGTATTGTTTGTGATTCATACACTATGAGGCAATTTTTTGCTGTCGAAGAGGGAGCCTGTTCAACCTGAAAGTTTTAGGGTTTGTTTGTATTGGGTACTGAGTTTTTGAATTGAGGGTCAGTGCTTTTGAGTGTTTAAGAGTTTAGAGTTTTGCTAGATTGTTTTGCTAGTTTGAGGGTCAATGTTTGTGAATTGAGGTTTTGTCCATTTTGCTAGATTGTTTTTGAGTGTGTGAATTCAGGTTTTTGGAATTGAGGGTTCAGGGTCAGTGTTCATAGTTTTTGAATTGAGTACTGAGGTGCAGTTGGAGGTTTTGTTCTGGGTGGCTTGCTTGTGTTTAAGTTTAGCTTTAATTAGTTCTTTTTCTAATTAGTTCGTGCTTCAGTCCATCTTTTACCATAGGCATAGCACAAATCCTCTCTCTCTCTCTCTCTCTCTCTCTCTCGCGCGCGCGCGCGCGCGCTCTCTCTATCTATGCAATTTTTACAGATTCATCCGCTCATTGTTCGTCTGTTCATGTTTTACATCCATTGTTTTCCGATTGTAGCTTATTACATTTGTTTTTTGATCTTAGTCTCTGTGTTATGCTTTGATTCTTGTGAAAGAAGTTTGATTTGGCCCTTCAATTATTACTCTATGATTTTGCCCTTCGATTAATCATTATGTTCGTGTAATTTGCGTTTCTTGTTGCGCTGTGATTTTATCATTGACTCACTGAGCTACAGTTGCCCTTCAATTACTGTTTTCGTGTAAGTTTCTGTTTGTATTATTACTCTGTGAAATTGGGTGATGGGGCTGAGTTTGAACTCGCCATTCATCACCAAATCTCAGGTTCCCTCTCTCTGCCAATCCTTCTTAATTGCTATTCATTTATTGTTTTCAGCTAGGTTGGTGCCATTTCTAGTTTGTTAGAAAATTTTTTCCCGAATTCTGAATTCTGTCTCAATTTGCTCTGTGCCAGTATCAGTGGCAGTGTTTAGTGATTTTGAATGGTTAATCGAGGTTGCAGGTGGAGGGCTGTGAAATTGGTGGCTTGCTTGTGTTCTATTTTTGCTCTAATTAGTTCTTTTTCTAAATAGATCCTACTTTATTCCAAGTTTTCCGGAAGAGTTCTCCCCTAGTCCATTAGCCCCTGCTTCATTATTAGTTATTGCCCTTGCTGCTAAATTTTTTCACCATCGTTATTTAATTATTTAATTTTATTTAATTATTTATTTAATTTTTTTTGGTTAGTCTCTTGGCAATTTTATTATCAGTATTTTTTGTGGGTAGTTTTTTAGTTTTTTCTGCTGTTGTTAGCTGGTTGCGAGCAATGTAGTAGTTTCAGCCAGTCCTCCGGGGGGAAATAGAGGTAGGAGCGGTGAAGGATTTCGAAATGTGCGCCTAGCATCTTGGAATATTGGGTCGCTTACGGATAAGTCTATAGAATTAATTAAGTCGTTGCATAGGCGTACGATTAATATAGCGTGTGTTCAAGAGACGAAGTGGGTGGAGGCTAAAGTTAGAGAAGTTGATGGGTACAAATTATGGTCTTCGGGGTCTATCAAGGCGAGGAATGGAGTTGGGATTTTGGTTGAGAAGGAGTTGGTAAACTTTGTTGTTGAAGTAAGACGTAAGATGACTGAATTATGGCCATTAAGGTTTTGGTGAGTTCAGAATTCATAAATGTGGTCAGTGTTTATGCTCCCCAAATAAGTCTGCCGGACGGTATTAAGACGCTATTTTGGGAGGTTTTGGATATGGTTATCCAGGAGATACCTTGGAGCAAGAAACTTTTTATAGGAGGAGACTTTAATGGCCATATTGGAGTGGACTTAGACGGGTATGATACGACCTACGAGGGTTTCGGTTTTGGGGAGAGAAACAACGGAGGAGTTTCTATGCTGGACTTTGCAGTGGCCTATGAATTGTTGGTGGTAAACTCCTTTTTTAAGAAGAAAGAGGACCACTTGGTAACCGTTAAGAGTGGCTCCTCGAAGAGCCAAGTTGATTACTTCCTGAGGAGGGCGGATAGTCGGAGGTTCTACAAGGACTGTAAGGTGATTCCTAGTAAGTATCTAGGAACTCAGTATAGGTTGCTAGTGTTGGACGTGGAGTTCAAATGTTCAACGTGGAAGAAGAAGAGAGTCGGGGACCCTACAGTTAAGTGGTGGACCCTCACAAAGGAGAACGCCATATTATTATCAGAAAGGATTACTGAAGAGGAGCTTGGAGGCGGGTAGAGGATGCAGATATAATGTGGAAGGCAATGACAGATTGTATTCGAAGGTCGGCTAAAGAAGTCCTAGGTACTTCTAGAAGGGGTGGTAATAAAATGAAGGGTGCCTGGTGGTGGAACGAGGAGGTAAAGGAGAAAGTCAGGGAGAAAAATAGGCCTATGCTGATTTCATGAACAGTGGAGCAGATGGAGAGAGAGATAATAGTAGAGGTAGATATAAGACAGCAAAAACAGTAGCTAAGAAAGCTGTTGCGGTAGCTAAGAGTATGGCTTATGATAGGTTATATTATAGACTGGCGACCAAGGAAGGGGAGAAGGAAGTTTTTAAACTGGCGAGGGCTAGGGAAAGAAGAACAAGGGATTTAGGTGTTGTAAGGTGCATCAAGGATGAAAATAGTAAGGTGTTATTTGAGGATGCAGAAATCAATGAGAGATAGCAGGGATACTTTTCCAATCTTCTCAATAGTGAATGGATGGAAGATTTCCGAAGCAGGAAATGAGAGCATGGTGAGAGGAGGAGTGACCCGTAAGAGTGTGGTTATATCAGTAAGGACGAGATTAAAGAGGCCCTGAGGAAGATGCCTAATGGGAAGTGTTGACCCTATCCTTATGTAATGTAAGGTTTTGATGATAACAAACACAAATGTAATATATGCTTGAGTGTGTTGTTCAAACAGGTTCCAAATATTGTTTGGAATACTTTGAAATTGCTTGGTTAACAATGCTTAAGAACAGGTCTTAAGGACAGGTTCTCAAGATCAGTTGATTCAGGAATCCAGAACAGCCTGGGGATCAGTTCTGCAAGGTGTTTGGAGCAGCAAGTTGTTTTTCTACAAGATGTTCGGTTGATTCAACAAGAGTCTTGGTTTGTTATAGGTTTTATCTTCTTAGATTCTTGTTAATATGCCAATTAGAAAGTCTTGATTTAACACCTACTTGAAATGGTTTTGCTCTTTGAAAAATTTCAGAACACTGTCTCAGAACAGTTCTGAGAATAGGGTGTTCAAGTTGTTTTCAAGCCAAAACTGCAAAACTGATTTTCTCACGATTTCTTCCTTGATTTTTGGGCTAACGTCTCTGAGATTTTTAAGCAAGATTTTCTACTGATTATTTAGTCCAAAGAAACTATTTTTGGCTATGAGAAACTTGGGGAGAATTGCAAGTCTATTTTTTAGAATGTTTTATTCTCCAAGAAACAAAATCTCTATTTTTAGATAATGGCTGATTTTGTGGAGAAAATCATGGGATGATTACTGAGTTTTTATGGCTGAAAATCACCGTGTGGCTCAAGTAGTTAGTGAAAATTTTCAGTTCACACTTTCCACTTCTTGCGGCCCAAGCTTTTTCTTTTTAGAAAATATTTTTTCCACTTGGTTTTCTATTTAAGCAAGACTCCACACTCATTTTCTTTACCGGTTTTCACAGCAATATTCCAGAACTTAAAAGTCATATTTTTCAGAGAGAAAACCGATCCGAGTGTGTGAAAGATTGAGCTTTCAAAATTGGCATACTAGGTGCATATTTGTACCTTACACTAGCTTATCGAGAAGCATTCAAAAGTAAGGTGTCCATTTTATTATCTTCTTTCATAAAAGTGAGTTGAGTGTGTCCAAATCAAGGGAATTTTGGACGTGGGATAACCGGTCTTAGGGAAGACGGTTACGTGTGTTACAAGTTGTAATAAGGTGTGTTACTATTGTAACGTGTTTAGCCCGTTTAGTGAAGTGTGTAAATCCTACAGGAGGTAGGCCGTGGTTTTTTCACCTCAGTTGGGCTAGAGGTGTTTCCACGTAAAAAATCCTGTGTCCATTATTTCTTGTGTTCATTTCCGTTGAATTTTCGCTACTGGACGTATCAGAAACAGTCTGTGCAAATAGGGTCTAAGCCTGTTTCCCAGAAACCTGCGAAAATTAGACAATACAATTCAACCCCCTCTTGTGTTTGTGTACTCTCATTTCTATCAAGTGGTATTAGAGCAGGTTCTCCTTTGAAAGGCTAACACCTTGAGAGATCCTTGAAGATGAGTACCCCACAAGGCATACTTGAAGGTCAATCCATAACTCGACCACCATACTTTAATGGCCAACATTACAGTTGGTGGAAAAATAGGATGGAAAACTACATCCAAGCCGAGGACTATGAGTTGTGGATGCTCATCAAGGATGGACCACTCATCCCTAAGAAAACAACTGAAGATGGAAAGTCAATCCCCAAGGAGCCTAAAAAATTCAATACTGAAGATTACAAAATGATGGAGAAGAATGCCAAGGCCAAGAAACTTCTATATTTCGGCCTAGGTCCTGATGAATATACTCGCATATCTGAATGTGAATCTGCCAAGAAAATCTGGGATGCTTTACAAGTAGCTCACGAAGGGACCAATCAGGTAAAGCAATCCCGGATTGAATTGCTTATGAGAAAATATGAGCTGTTTGAGATGGGTGATCGTGAAAGTGTGATGGACATGTACACTCGCTTCACTCACATAACGAATGAGTTGAAATCCCTAGAAAAATCCTTCACCACCGAAGAATTGGTGAGGAAAATCCTAAGAATTTTACTTCATTCTTGGGAAGCGAAAGTAACGGCCATCCAAGAATCTAAGGACATGAACAAGATCACCCTAGATGAGCTGATTGGCAATCTCCAAACGTATGAACTTAGAAAAAATTCTCAGCAGAAAGATGAGACAAAGAGAGATCGAGGTCTTGCACTAAAGGCCTTAGAAGATGATTCTGATTCTGATGAGGAGGAGATTGCCATGATAACTCAAAAATTTAAGAAGTTCTTCACGAAAGTTAAAGAAAACAGCAAACGGAAGGACTTCGGCAAGGCCAGAAACACCTCTCGGGAACAGTTCTCTGGATGCTTCAAATGTGGCAAGCTAGACCATATTGTAAGAAACTGCCCACTGCTCAAGGAAGAACAAGAACTCGAATACCTTAGAAAACAGGGCAGGAAACAGGGTGTAAGCAGTTCAGCGAAACGATTCTCAAAAGCTATGCTAGCGGCCTGAGGTGATTCAAGCGAGGATGAGGAAGGGTCTGAAGCCGAGGAAGCTGATGTAGCACTCATGGCAAGAAGTGACACTGATTCAGATGATGAATCAACAAACAGTCTAACTCAACTCAAGAACAAGGTATGTGATCTCAATAAATCAACCCTTGAAGAATTGGTGTACACTATAATGGATATATGTGCTGAGTTAAAAAGGGATGTTCGAGACCTAGAACTTGAAAATGAAACTCTTAAAATGGAAAAGCTTGAAGTTGACAAAGAGACACTTGCCTTACATGAAAACATTAATATGCTTAAAGAGACCCTACTCATGAAAGAAGAGACTTGTTCCATTAATCTGACTGAGCTGGAAAAGGAATCCCTTGACTTAAAAGGAAAGGTCGAATCCTTGTTGGGAGAAAATAAAAACTTGCTTGAGAAAATAAAACAAATGGAATCAGACCTTGCTACAAACAAGCTCTGGAACAGGTTCTCAAGAGCGCTTGAATGGTTAAACACACATCACAGTCGAAATAGAAGAGGACTAGGTTTTGTGCCTAAGCGGATGACCTACCCAGTGAATAGAAAATACGTAGGATTATCTGAGAATATTGTATGTTATCACTGTGGTAAAACGGGTCATTACCGTTACACTTGTCCTTCGAGAAAGTATGCCATTGAAAGAAACACAGTTTATGTAAGACAAATATGGGTTAGGAAAGATGAGATTTGTACGTCTGAAGGAATGAGATCCAAGTGGATCTGGGTTCCCAAAACTAACCTTTGATTTGTTTTGCAGGCTGAAGTGAGAGAAAACAACCCAGCAAACAGCTCAGGGAACAACCTAGGAAACAAGCAGCTGTGGTATGTTGATAGTGGGTGTTCGAGACATATGACTGGTGAAAAATCCAATTTTCTCTCACTTACAGCTTCAGAAGGAGGGAGTGTGGCATTTGGAAACGGCAAATCTGGGACAATTGTCGGTATATGTAAGATAGGTGAGTTACTCTCCCATTCAATTGACAATATTTATTTTATAGATGGATTAAAACACAACTTACTAAGTGTGTCCCAACTGTGTGACAAAGACAACCTAGTAGTGTTCTCTCCAACACGTTACTTGGTTGTTAATATGAACACAGGAGATGTTGTGTTGAGGGGGAAGCGACACAAAAATGTTTATAAAGTGTGTATTTCTACTCTTCCCCAAAATAATTTGACTTGTTTGAGTGCCTTAAATGATGATGTTATGCTTTGGCACAAAAGACTAGGTCATGCAAGCCACTCGCTTTTGAATAAACTTGTAACCAAAGACTTAGTGGTTGGCTTACATTCCATCAAATTCAATGATGACAAGGTATGTGATGCATGTGCCAAAGGCAAACAAGTCAGAAATTCTTTTAAATTGAAAAATTGTGTTAGCACTACCCGACCTCTCGAAATGTTACATGTCGATTTGTGTGGTCCTATGAGGATCATGAGTAGAGGTGGGAACAGGTATGTGCTTGTTGTAGTGGATGACTACTCTCGTTTCACATGGACCCTGTTTTTGGCTTCTAAAGATGAAACTTTTGTAAAATTTCTTGCATTTATTAAAAAGACTGAAAAGAGAGTAGGACACTCATTGGTGTGCCTAAGGTCTGATCATGGTACAGAATTTGAAAATTCGAGCTTTATTGACTTTTGTAATGAGCATGGTGTTGATCATAATTTTTCAGCTCCAAGAACACCCTAACAGAATGGGGTGGTAGAGTGTAAAAATCATACTCTAGAAGACATGACTAGAACAATGCTTATTGCTAGTGATCTTCCTAGAAACTTTTGGGCAGAAGCTTTAAACACATCATGTTACATTATCAATAGATGCATGATTAGACCTATTCTTAGCAAAACTCCTTATGAACTTCTCAAGGGTAGAAAACCCAATATTATGCATTTGAGATTATTTAGTTGTAAATATTTTGTGTATAATAATGGGAACGATACCTTAGGAAAGTTTGATCCAAGGAGTGATGAGGCAATATTTCTTGGTTACTCCTCACACAGTAAGGCATACAAAGTGTTCAATAAGCGAACCTTGTGTGTTGAGGAGAGTGTGCATGTGCTATTTGATGAAACTAACTCTCTAATTGAGAATGATGCACAGGAAGATGATTATGAACTGGGCCTTGCTAGAAAAGATTTATTGCTCATACATGAGAAAGGTAAGAATCCTAAGGATGGATCAGGGCCTGGAGCTGTTTCCTTGGAAGGTGGGCAAGGTCTGAACCAGACAGGGGGAAGCATTGCTGAACCCGGTTTGGATCAAAACCAGCCTAATTCTTCTCGAACAGGCTGGGGAACAGGCTTCAGAATAGGCTCAGGAACAGGCTCAGAAACAGGCTCCAAAACAGGCTCGGGAATAGTTCCTGAACCTGTTTCGCCGAGTATTCCAGCAAGAGTAGAAGCGTGTCTGTGGACCCATTTACTCCACGACCTTGGAGGCACCAAAGTTCACACCCTCTTGATCAAATTTTGTCTAACAATAATACAGGAGTGCAAACTAGATCCAAGCTTAAAAATTTCTGTGCTTTTTATGCTTTTCTCTCTAATATTGAGCCAAAAAATGTTAATGAAGCTCTTGCAGATTCAGATTGGGTCACGGCAATGCAAGAGGAGCTTCATCAGTTTGAAAGGAACAAGATATGACTCATTTTCTTGGACCTTGCTTGGTATCTTGGGCAACCAAGAAACAACACTCTGTTGCCATGTCCATAGCCGAAGCTGAATATGTTGTAGCTGCTTCTTGTTGTGCTCAATTGCTGTGGATAAGGCAACAACTCAAAGATTTTTCCGTTGACACGGGATGCATTCCTATTTTTTGTGATAACACAAGTGCAATTAATATTTTCAAAAATCCATGTCAACATAAAAGGACTAAACATATTGACATTCGTCATCATTTTTTGAGAGATAATGTTGAAAAGGGTTTGATTTCAATGAAGTTTTGTGCCACTAATAAACAAATTGCTGATATTTTCACCAAGGCACTAAGCAGAGAACAATTTGAGAAGAATAGACTTGAACTAGGTTTAATTAAAACAACTTGATCATCTTTTTATTAACCCCCAATGCTTGGTTAGTCAAAACATCTTTCAGGTCAAGCTTGTTAAAATTATTGGTTGCAGTCAAACTTGGTGCTATATTTAGCAAATGTGTGAAATACAGCGTGTTGACACTCATTGAGATCTGATGATATTGCCCTTATTGTCCTATGTTACCGAACAACTGACAGCGAGAACAAGCACCGAGAACAGGTATGGCCACTGTTTGTTAAACGTGTACAAATCAGGTAGTTAATTCAGTTGTTGAGATTTTTTTAAAAATTTTCTCCTTTCCAGCATGCGCGGCTGGGAGACTTAATGCTCTTCTTTTTCGGTTGAAAGCCAGTCGATTCTTTAGCTCCCTCGCCCGCACACTTCGCTCATCAGCCATTGAAAAATCTCTCTCTCAATCTCTCTCTCTCAAACCCAAAACCCTAATCTCTCAAAACCCAAGCTTCTCTTCAGCTCCAATGGCGACTTTCGACAAGCTCACCATCGGCAAACGTAGCTCAATAGCCGCCCCAGCTCCGGCTTCGAAGCGGTCACGCATGGCGTCTCCGCCGGCTGCAGCGTCACTGCCTCTGTCAGCCGTAACTGCTTCGGTACTTTTTGGAGGTATGAGGTTCAAATTTTTGCCTCCTTTGCCAATTATCTCGAAACCTTTTGGGTTTTTGACTTGTGTGAACTTGAGCTCTGTGGGTTTGGGTTTGGCTGATGTACCACCCGAATTTGGGTGGGATTTGGAATTGTTTGAACCTCTTTTTGAACGACCAGGGGTTAAAAGTGCCGCGGGACCGAGTGAGGTCCAAACCGGAGTTGTTGATGTTGTTGATGTGGATGATGACTCGTCTCCGTCTGAGGGAGACTCGGATGATGTGCATATACCCGGGTGTGAAATTATGCTGATAAAAACAAGGACGGAACCTGTTTCTGACTTTAGTGAACTGCGACCTGAGCCCAGTCCTGTTTTTGAAGAGATGTTGGATGATTTTATGGAGAAGGTTGCTGATATTGATGTAGATTTGGGTGAGGGGCCTGAGACCCCTGTTGAAAATGTTCAAACAACACCGGTGCAAAAACCCCAAACCAGTGAGGGCCTAAGGAAGAAAAGAATTAAAGTGCCTGCGAGACAAACACATCTCCCACTTGTTCATAAATTTAAGGTTGTTCCCCGTTTATTCACCTCTCCCCCACAACCAAAATCACCTACATCCAAATCTACTCCTAAACCATCCCGAAAATCCTTCAGACTAGCCTCCCAGCACACCTCTCGACCTTCAAACCCAGCTGGTGCCTCCAAACAGGAGCCTCCCCTGGTTGAGGAGATTGTTTCCTCACCAGAGGATTTCCCTGTCAGAGACACAGGGAACACTCCTGTAGAACAGGGCTCACCTGAGATCCCAGTGGTTGGCAAAGGTAAAGCTCCAGCCGAACCTACATCTGAACATACCCCACCAACCCAGCGATCCACCTCCAAGAAGACTGTTTCAAAGAGGAAGTTTTCTTCCAAACAGGTCCCCAAACAGGGTCCTGTTGAGGATGAACCTGAAGAACTAAGCTCCAAAAAGGCAAAGAAGGCAGGACCCACTACTTCAAAATTGGCCCAATTTCTTCAGAGAAGTGTAGTGCGGGGCAAAATTGTGACGGTGACATACTTTCAGGAACAAGGTCTGGAAGTGTTCCTGGATAAGCTCAGGGCTCAGGGGTGGCTGGAACTATTTGCAAACACCCAATTGGGGTGTTCTGTCCTGAATTTGGCCGAATTTTATGCGAATTGCAATGTCACCAATGTTGTGGTGACCAGTGAAGTTAATGGGAAGCAACTGAAATTCAATGCCAAAGATCTGGGTGCAATTTTGGATGTTCCTGCTGAAGGTTTTGATGTGTATGTCCGGGAGGACAAGACCGTGCTTGGGATAGCACGGCTGCTGCAATTAACTCAAACACTGAGCCAGCAAACAAGGTTGAAAGCCCCCCAGTCCGTCAAGAAAGGTGACATGACTTCTCTTCATCAATTGCTCTTTTGGTTCATTATTAAGAATATCATCCCTAGAGGTCAAAGCCACAATCTTGCGGATGCTATGGATCAATGTTTTATTGACCTTATGGATAGAGGAGAGCAAATTAACCTCCTAGCAATCATGATTCGCCATATCTCCAGGATTGCAAACACCTCAAGAGAACATGACCTGGGGTATGGTTTCTTACTGACTCTTGTATTTGAGCACTTTGGGATTTCTCTGCAGAAGAAAGTGGGGGTGCAGATGATTGATGCAATAAGGAGTAGCACTCTAATGGGGTGCGGGTTTAAATTGGTCCGAGGAGACCAAGCAGCTTCGGAACAAGGGCCTCGAAAACCCTTTCCC
This sequence comes from Carnegiea gigantea, assembly GCA_029747015.1. Lineage (NCBI taxonomy): Eukaryota > Viridiplantae > Streptophyta > Magnoliopsida > Caryophyllales > Cactaceae > Carnegiea > Carnegiea gigantea. Next base: position 226,128 of record JAKOGI010000123.1, on the reverse strand, counting down.
CCTGTTTCTGGTTCTTCCTCCAGTGAGCCTTCTGTTGATGCCTTGCTACTAAATCAATCCCGGTTGGAGACCGAGCTTGCTGAGGTTCAAGCTGCTCCTACTGAGGAGAAGGCTCTCAATGCTAAGCGCCATGAGGATCTCATGTCGATTCTTTCCACTCTCTTAGCCAAATTCTCTTCTCCTCCTCCCTGAAACAGCTCTACCCCCTGATTCCTTCCCTGTTCTGTCTTCTCTTCTTTCTCACTTTTCTGCCTGTTCTCGACACTGTTCTGAACTGCTTGTTTTTGCATATTATGATAAATTGGCTATGCCTTGCTTGTTTTCTTAAAATTAATTGTTTGTGCGTGACTTGGATGGCTAATATCATTAACGTACCATATACTTGAGTGTATCGCAGGTTGTTTTTCCTCTATTACCCAAGTGGTGGTGATTGCAAACACCCTATTTTAACTTGTTTGCCAATTTTTTTTTTCGATGATGCCAAAAGGGGGAAGATAGGGATGACCATGTTTGTTTTATTTTGACTTGGGTTGAGTTGACTTTTTTAAATGTTTCGTTGCTTTTGTTTGCTCTTGTGTGACTTGAATATTTGTTGCTTTTATTTGCTCTTGTGTGACTTGAATATTTGTTGCTTTTATTTGCTCTTGTGTGACTTGAATATTTGGCACTAACCGATTTTTGTTTTCTTATGAATGCTCAATATGGTCATTTGGTTTGTCATCATAAAAAAGGGGAAAATTGTTGACCCTATCCTTATGTAATATAAGGTTTTGATAATAACAAACACAAATGTAATATATGCTTGAGTGTGTTGTTCAAACAGGTTCCAAATATTGTTTGGAATACTTTAAAATTGCTTGGTTAACAATGCTTAAGAACAGGTCTTAAGGACAGGTTCTCAAGATCAGTTGATTCAGGAATCCAGAACAGCCTGGGGATCAGTTCTGCAAGGTGTTTGGAGCAGCAAGTTGTTTTTCTACAAGATGTCCGATTGATTCAACAAGAGTCTTGGTTTGTTATAGGTTTTATCTTCTTAGATTCTTGTTAATATGCCAATTAGAAAGTCTTGATTTAACACTTACTTGAAATGGTTTTGCTCTTTAAAAAATTTCAAAACACTGTCTCAGAACAGTTCTGAGAACAGGGTGTTCAAGGTGTTTTCAAGCCAAAACTGCAAAACTGATTTTCTGACGATTTCTTCCTTGATTTTTGGGCTAACGTCTCTGAGATTTTTAAGTAAGATTTTCTGCTGATTATTTAGTCCAAAGAGACTATTTTTGGCTATGAGAAACTTGGGGAGAATTACAAGTTTATTTTTTAGAATGTTTTATTCTCCAAGTAACAAAATCTCTATTTTTAGATAATGGTTGATTTTGTGGAGAAAATCATGAGATGATTTACTGAGTTTTTATGGCTGAAAATCACCGTGTGGCTCAAGTAGTTAGTGGGAATTTTCAGTTCACACTTTCCACTTCTTGCGGCCCAAGCTTTTTCTTTTTAGAAAATATTTTTTCCACTTGGTTTTCTATTTAAGCAAGACTCCACACTCATTTTCTTTACCGGTTTTCACAGCAATATTCCAAAACTTAGGAGTCATATTTTTCAGAGAGAAAACCGACCCGAGTATGTGAAAGATTGAGCTTTCAAAATTGGCATACTAGGTGCATATTTGTACCTTACACTAGCTTATCGAGAAGCATTTAAAAGTAAGGTGTCCATCTTATTATCTTCTTTCATAAAAGTGAGTTGAGTGTGTCCAAATCAAGGGAATTTTGGACGTAGGGTAACCGGTCTTAGGGAAGACGGTTACGTGTGTTACAAGTTGTAACAAGGTGTGTTACTATTGTAACGTGTTTAGCCCGTTTAGTGAAGTGTGTAAATTCTACAGGAGGTAGGTCGTGGTTTTTTCACATCAGTTGGGCTAGAGGTGTTTCCACGTAAAAAATCCTGTGTCCATTATTTCTTGTGTTCATTTCCGCTGCGTTTTCGCTACTGGACGTATCAGAAACAGTCTGTGCAAATAGGGTCTAAGCCTGTTTCCCAGAAACCTGCGAAAATTTGACAACACAATTCACCCCCCTCTTGTGTTTGTGTACCCTCATTTCTATCAGGAAGGCCGAGGGTCCAGATCAAATACCGATGAAAGTGTGGAAGTGTTTGGATGAGAAGGGATTAGAGTGGCTAACGGAGCTTTTAATGTTAATTTTAGGACCGCTAAGATGCCCGAAGAATTGAGGTCTAGTACAGTAATCCCTTTGTACAAGAACAAAAGTGATATTCAGGATTGTAATAATTTTAGGGGTATAAAGTTGCTCAGTCACACTATGAAGTTATGGAAAGGGGTGATTGAGAGAAGGTTGCGGAAGGATATTTTGATTTCAGAGAACTAATTTGGTTTTATGCCGGGCAGATCGACCATAGAGGCGATTTATCTCCTTAGAAAACTCATGGGTTTGTATAGAGATAGAAAGGTGGATCCCCACATGCTGTTCATTGACCTGAAAAAAGCATATGATAGAGTTCCGCATGAAGTATTATGGAGATGCTTGGAGGAGAAAGGAGTGCTACCCTTGTATATTCGAGCTATTAAGGATATGTATGAGGGAGGTAGGACGAGTGTTAGGATGACAGAAGGGATCACTAATGACTTCTTCATTGGTATGGGCCTGCATCAGGGTTCCGCCTTGAGCCCTTTTCTTTTCAGTCTAGTTATGGATGAACTTACAAGAGGGATTCAAGATGAGTTACCTTAGAGTATGGTTTTTGCAGATGACTTTATTTTTATTAATGAGACCAGACAAGGAGTAAATGATAAGTTGGAGCGATGGAGGCATACTCTGGAATCTAGAAGTTTTAGAATAAGTAGATCGAAAACGGAGTACCTGCATTGTTGTTTCAGTGGAAAGGTAAATGCGGGGGGATAAATCACCCTGCATGGGGGCCCGATACCTAAGGTCGATAAGTTTAAGTATCTAGGCTCAATTATTCAGCAGAATGGGGATATAGATGGAGATATTAACCAGCGAATAAAAGTAGACTGGTAAAAATGGAAGTATACCTCAGGTGTGCTGTGTGATAAGAGGATGCCCCTTGGATTGAAAGGCAAAGTCTATCGCATGGTAGTTAGACCGGCCATTCTTTATGGATCGGAATGTTGGCCTCTAAAAAGACACAAGTTCAAAGGCTAACGGTAGTAGAGATGAGGATGATAAGATGGATGTGTGGTTATTCGAGGATAGGCAGAATTAGGAATGGAGTTATCGGGGACTTAGTTAAAGTAGCTCCCATCGAAGATAAGATGAGAGAAACAAGATTCCGATGGTTTGGTCATGTGAAAAGGAGGAGTGTGGACGCTCCTATGAGGAGATGTGAGAGGATCAACATCCCCGAAGACAAAAGAGGGAGGGGACGACCAAAGAAGAGCTTGGAGGAGGTGATTAGAGAGGATTTGAAAATTGTCGGTTTGACGGAGGACTTGGCTCAGGATAGAAAGTTGTGGCGGGATAGGATTAAGATCTTGGATCGCTGAGAGTCGACCCCGTAGTTATCTTTTGGTTGCTGTGGCATAGTGCTGGTAGAGGTTTTTTTTTGTTTGTTGTGTTTGTATGCAGATTGTACTGTCTTCGGAGAAGAGTTCTCGTTTGCTTACCGCTGGTTGTTCAGGTATATTACCTTTCTCCAAAATGTTGTTCTTTTATTTCATAACTTTAGTAACTGATCTTTTATATATCCCAGTCATCCCTTGCTATAGAATCTTTCTTCTGTAAAATGTTTTCCCATTTAGTGTTTTCACGAAATCTTTCTTCTATAAAATATTTTCACAAAACCCCTTTTTTGTGGGTCTCTTGGAATCAACCTGTCTACAGATAGGAATGCCGATAGAGGTAAGATTGCCTACAGCTGGATCTCCCCAGACCCCGCGAAAGCGGGACCCACACTGGGAATTGTTGTTGTTGTTATTGTATTCAATTTTGTTGAGAAAGTTATTATTTTTTAAATTTGCTTGTAGATAGGTGAACTAATGTTAATACCAATAAACCGCATCAAGTATCGAATATATTTGGTTTTACATATTTTTCGACTTGTATTTATTTTATTGTTATTTGGTTGACTTTCTTAAAAGTTTGTTTTCATCAATTATGTTATTTCAATATTAGTTTTTATCATCCACAATAATAATTGTAAAAAAATATATTTTTTCTATAATGTTAAAATATAATTTGTTTAGTGATATTCTGAAATTCATTTGATAAATACGAGTGATACACATAATTTACTTTCATGGAATAATTTTTTTTTTAATAATTTATCCATTAAAGACCAACAATTATGCATACATATCTAAAAATTATACTATATAACTTTTTAATAATTTAACAACTCTTTATATCTATCTTTACAACTTCTTATAACTTCTTACAACTTCTTTATAACTTCTTATAGCTTCTGACACTTTCTTACAGCTTGCAGTTGCATCTTATCTCGAAAAAAGAAATGTCTTATATAGTTTAAAAAACATGCATTATGGATGATCATAGAACGTTCTAGTACTCTCTGCAAAATCGGCCCGTGACATTAAGGTTCTAGATGAATTCGTCTCTCCATATTCGTACCCCCCATGAAAAAGGTCGAATTTTTCAATCAATCTCATCGCACATTGATTTGAGAAGTTTAGCAGTTTGTCAGATAAGCAGAAATGCCACATATAGTGGACTGTATGAGAGTAATTCATCCTGTTAAAGATAGACACTTACTCTTCCAACCTGCTAACTATTTATCAACTCTATCGATAACACTCTGATAAATACCCCAAATGACCTTCCCCATGCAGCATAGGCATCCCTCTAGATAACGTCCCAAGTCCTGCATCTGTGTTATTCTAAGGATGTTGTAGATATTGTGCGCCTGCTGGCTCCTTGTTAGCCTTATGTATATAGCTAAATATAAAGTTTAGTGAACCCATATGCTTTTGTCAAATGTAACATTGGTTCATCTGTTTTCCTTTTTTTTTTTTTCCCCTTCCCGTTTTCTAAATAACTTTGCAGCTATTAGATAGTTAACTTTGTAGTTATAAATCAACAACTCAAACTGACCAACTATATTGATCATAATAATTATAATCTTATTTAAATCCTAAAACGAAGCACTAATATGACTATGAGTATTCAAAGCGTAACATCCAGAATATGAGTATTCAAAAGTGTAACAGTTCTTTCTTTCATTGTGTCATACTAAAAAAAATTGATTTTATCTCTTGTATTATAATAATCACTTGACTCATTGTTACAAAATTAATTGTTTCAAAAGTTTACAAAATATTAATTGATGTCAATTTCTCTTACAAAATTGTATACAATCATATGACTTGTTTATATTGGCTGTCTTATTCCAAGTTGTCACTATAACATTTGTATATGAGTATTGGAAAGTGTAACCTCCAAAATATGGGTATTCAAAAGCGCAATGATTCTTTCTATCATTTTTTCATTCATTAAAAAAATTTAATTTAGTCGCTTATATTACTTATAATTATTGATTAGCTAACTCTTACAAAATTAATGGTTTCAAAAGTTTGTTGTATATAAATTAGGGCTGTCAAAATCTGACCCGACACGATAACCCGACCCGAATTTACTGAGAGAAACACAAACCCGACCCGAACTGAACCGATTTCGACCCGAAGTCGACACGATTTAACCGTTTAGTGTGAACACTTGTTATTTTTCAGTTTTGAGCAAATCTAAGCTATTTTCAAGGCTGATACGAAATTGACCTGTTTATTGAATAGGTCGACCCGACCCGCCCCGTTTGACAACCCTAATATAAATTTAACATAGATGCAACTTTGAGTCACAAGTTTAAGACTCACTTAAAGTAGACAACACTTTTTCTATCTATCTTGAAGTGAAATTTGAACTTTTTCATTCTTCTTACATAGAGGTATTGCATGTTATCTTATTCCTTGCTCAGATGTGTTTGGAATTTTGATGTTAGTTTTATTTGTTGTCCAACTCTATCCCCTTTTATATGGAGTACATTTTCTCACTTATTCCCATATCTTAATTTCATTTGCATTGTATTTCAAATTTAGTTTATTATACTTTCAGTACACTGTCTGCACATATGGTTGTTGATTAATGTACAAGACAACGTGTTAGACTTTCATTATATTTTTTTTATTATATAGAGTCAAATATCCAAACAAATTTAATTAACTCTATATTCAAATCTTCAAGAGTATACTACAATACATATTACATCCTACATAAATAGTCAATTTCGTACCACATTAGGTCTAAAATATAATTACAAACCTTACATCCTAATAAGGTCCTGTAATAAATTATTTAATTCATCTTTTTATCCCCCCCCCCCAAAGATCATTCTTTTCTTTGTTCTTATCATTCTTTCGTACCACATTAGGTCTAAAATTTAATACTATCCAAGCTGAAAAAAGAGAGCGTAGTAACTTTATTGGGTCGATAACTTAGGTGGGCTTTTATTTGAGGTGGGCCTGTGTGGACAATAGGCCCAACCATTCAACTTATAGACCAAGGCTACATCAGATGCAGCGTCATCATAAATGTTTTTCAACTTTTAAAATCCAACTTCTATTTTTATGATATTGTTTCCAAAATAATAAAATTTTTGTGGTTGTCGAAGAGGAGTTGGCGGGGTGGCCAACACTCCACATGTCCTCCCCCCAACCCGGGTTCAAACTTGGGGGCGCAATTTTTGCCTTTGTGCAATTATGTGTGGGAGGTTTGTGGGCCTGGACTTTAGTCTGGACTTTAACATTCCCCTTCCTCTAGTACATTCAGGTCCACTGGATACCCTTGAGATAGGAACTAGTGGGCTAGGCCCACTTACCCTTGTTAAAAAAAAAGAAATAAATAAAATTTTTGTGGTTGCAACTTGCAATTGCACCACATTTGTAAATCTTTCCAAAAAATAATAAAAAGTTTGTGGTCGCAACTTAGTGACTTTGTAATTTATCTTGCCCTACCATTATAACTTTTTCTTTTTTTGAAGTAAAAGTGTTTATAATTTTAAAGTCCCAACCCACTTCGAGGCACGGGCCAGGCTTGAGCGTATTTCCTTACGGGCTACTGGAAATTATGCTACTTCCTTATGCTACTGGAAATTATGCTACTTCCTTACGGGCTTATAGGAGGAGGACTCGTGGTCAAGTAATCCATAGCTTGATTGCAGTTCATAGTAAGACTTGGATCTATTTTCATAGTAATCATCCTTGGATCTCATTTCATAGATATCCATAACTGTGGCTAATACTATGACTGTTGTCAAAAGCCAAGACTTGCATCATAGATCCAAATAGCACAGGCAAAAAATTACCCAACCCAAAAAACAATCAAGCATGGTCATGAATTTTTATTCAGATTTTTAATTCAGATACAGCATTTTTATGTTTTTATTGTCCAAATCTGATTTGATCTAAATTTGATATTGTCCCAATTATCCAAACCCTCCCCAAAAAAATCTAGTATTAGACATCAATTTCTCATTCAAATTTTCACATTGTCCAAATCTGAATTCAACTCAAACTTGAATTTTTGCAAATACTAGATCCAGATTTATAAATATGCTAATGTGACACAATTTAAACCACACAAACCCTAAATTTTGGGAAAGAAAGACCATGAAAATAAAAGGTAATTATGAAAAGTTTTCAAAAACTACTGATTATTATAACCCAGGTTTGCAGCACCTACTAAAATTTGCAAAACATCATGATCTTGTTAACCCTGCTAGAAGTCACTGGTCCTCGTGTGTTACATGGACAATGCTGTATATAGAGGTGGCAATAGAGCAAATACAGGACAGATTTAACTGTGCTTTCACCCATATCTATTTTCAAAATTAATATTCATACTCATATTCATCAGGTATTGTAAAGTTACATCCATAACTATGCCCACAGAATACAGTGAATGTAAAAATTTTATTCAAATACATATAGACTAAAGAATTTAACCCATTTTGCACCCATATTCAACATCCAATAATCATATCATATTAACACCATACATCCAACAATACATCCCATAGAATTTAACCCATTTTCTACCTACAAAGGCACGAGGATTTAAAAACCCAAAAAGGGCATTCTTTATACCCATGGAAGTGAAAGGCAGCTTGAGAACATGATACACAGAAAACTCTTCAAGGTGAAACCCATGAAATGGGAACATGTCCCAGCCCATCAGTAATTTTTGCTAACCAAAAGCAAAAGGCAAAACTCAGTAACAAGCTGGGCATGAAGTTGATATTGGGAGCTGCATTCATCTCTGAGGCACTTTTAACACAAGCCAAAGAGCCAAACTTCAGCCCCTTCTTCTCATTACATGAATCCCAAACCCTAAGAATGTCTTGTCTTGTTATAAAAAAACAGTACAACCTATGAATATGTAAACCAAGAATATGTAAACAGTTACAAAGTAACAGAGAGCTTATTATCAAAAGATGAAGCTAACTGTGTCGCAAGATCTGTTATCAATTTATGCCCTAAAAACGAAATGCCCAGATGACAAAAACAAGATCTGGGCATTAGATACCATGGGCAAACAAATTAAAATCGGGATAATCTGCAATCTCAGCCGAAAGATGGTGATTTTTAAGGATTATTAATCACTGAAAAATCCTCAGGATATTGGGAATTTTTCATCATTGATTGCAGTTTAAATGAACACAAATCAAAGTAGACCCAACAAAAAAAATTAGAAGGGCAGGATTTTGCGGAATCTAAGAATGGAAATTTGTGCTCATTTTGATGAAATCACTAGAAAAATAGGGTTTGTTAGTAAAAAACTAAAAATTTCACGATGGATTGCACAGAATTTGCCTACAGAATGCAGAAAATTTCGAAAAATCGGAAGAAGAGAAAGCAGGAGAGAGATCAGATGGTAGTGCATGTTGAAATGAATTCATCAACAGGTATTCAGAGATTTCGGTGGGTAAATATCATCACACCTCCTTGCTAATTTCCAGGATAAATCGATCAAAAACCAAAATTAAAAGAATCAGAAAAGAGAAGAACAGGAAAATTGAACAGAGATAGAGAAGAATCAGATAAAAGGTCAATCACCACATATGGCATCTAACATTTGTAGATGCCCAGTAAGACTGGGGCGACAATCAAATATCATCACTTTCAGCACAGAGAAAAACACAAAGAAACTGCACAAATTGGATATCTGTGAAGCAAAGGAGACGAGAGTGAATGATTTCAGGAAGAAGAAACCGAGGAATTAGGGTTCCGATTAGGTGGGTGGTGATCGAAGAGAGCAATTGGGAATTATATAGTTGAAAGGGATTCTGATTAGGGTTTAGGTTGTGGCCGCTTTAACGAGTTTTGGGTGGTACAGATTGCGATCAAGCAAGCCCAAATAGTCCAGCTCAATCAGTTGGGGAGTTGGACCCTGTTTAGCAATCAACTGTTAATTATTAACTGATTGTATTAGTTATAGGTTATTTTGTTGATTATGAGCATGTTTGACAACAGTGTTTTGAGTAACGTTTGGCGTTTTGACTAAGGGCGTGTTCGGCAACAGCGTTTTGACTAAATTAACACACTCATCGAGTAATTTTTAGTGTTCGGTAACATAGTATTTTGACTAGCGTTTCAAGTTGCGTTTAGCGTTTTAAGTAGCGTTTCTGAAAAGCTAATAGTATTAACATTTGGCATTTAAAAGTAACGTTTTATTTTTTTTGCCAAAAAATATCCTTACGAAATTTTATATTTGAAAATTATCTATATCCTTTTATGTCAATTTATATTAATCAGCTAACCCAATAATTAAATCTACCGAATACATTTATTTCAATTGCTCATCCAAACAACTATCCGCTAACAGTTAAATTAGAAACGCTATCCGCTGCCTAAACAGCTATCCGCTACCTGAATCGCTATCCGCTACTTGAACCGCTAATTTTGCCGAATAGGGCCTAAGTCAATACACTCATTAAGTAATTTTGGGTGTTCGATAACATAGTATTTTTACTAACATTTCAAATAGCGTTCAGCGTTTTAAGCAGCGTTTCTGAAAAATTAATATTGTTAACGTTTTGCATTCAAAAGTAGCGTTTTATTTTTTTGGTCAAAAAATATCCTTTGAAAATTTTATATTTGGAAATTATCTATATCCTTTTATTCAAATTTATATTAATCAATTAGCCCAACAACGAAATTTACCGAACACATTTATTTCAACTGCTTATCCAAATAGCTATATGCTAACAACTAAATTAGAAACGCTATCCACTACCTAAATAGCTATCCGCTATCTGAACCGCTATCTGCTACCTGAACCGCTAATTTTGCCAAACATGGTCTATATTAACTGTTTGATTTTGCTGATTGTATTAGCTATTCGTGAAAAAATGATTGGTGAAGGTAGCTGTTTCTAACAAAATTATTTGATAAAATTTCACTTATATCTATTGCTCAATTTTATTATTTTTCTAATAAAGCGATTTTTTATTGGGTATTTATTTTTCTTTTTGATGTGAATTATGAATTAAAACTTTTGTAATATATAAAATCACATTTATACCTTTTCCTAATTTTAGTATTTATTATTAAAATATTTTTTAATGTTAAATGTTTTCTTTTTTAATAGCAATTGAAATTATGTGACATAAAAAATATTTATATATCATGTAAGACTAACTAACATAAATTATTTGTTAAATTAAGAAAGCATTAAAATTAAAAGCATTATCTTCGACATCGTGACCATCTACAACTCTTGCCCCAAAAGAGAAAAAAAATAAAAAATTTAAAGTATAAGTATCCAATATTTGAAAATATCATTTATGAATGACATCTTATGTAAATTTTATCAAATTATAAGATTAGTATGATCATTTTAATAATAAATATTAAAAAGCTTTTTGAAAAAGTTATTCCACATAACTTTTTGTAAAAGAACTTTTTGGGTATAAAAAGCTAATCTAAAATAGTAATCAACTAAACAATCAAAAGAATTTTTTAACTACAGTCAAACAGCTAATATCAACAAAAAGCTTTTTTTGTGCCAAAAAAGCTCTTTACCAAATAATAACCTTGGTGTGGGCTTTCTGTTTTGCAGGGAATCAAAAATAAATAAATAAATAAATAAATAAATAAATAAATGGTGTTAAATTGCTTCAACTTTTCTCATCTGCAAGCAAAAAAAGAAGAAGAAATGGGTTGAACTTGTCTCATTATGATTATATATGTCTACTTTTTGGCGAGATTCTAAGATAACGTTGTTGATGTATCCTTTAATTAGATCTGTTCATAATGATTATAGACTTTTTTTGATGCAAAGGACTTTTTGTAATGAACTATGAGGCTCCATTCTATTTGCTTTTATAAATTAAGGGTGAGCATGTAATCAAAGTATACATTATATAGGGAAAAAAATGTATTGAAGTTGAAATTCTGAAAGAAAAAAGAGGGCTCTCACGAAGTATTGGGTGAACGAATATCCTTTTTTTTTTTTTTTCCTGAAAACAAGAGGGATGTTTAATTTTGTTAAGAGGAATATTTCTAGGGTATTAGATAAGGTAAGCATGTAGTTTTGTAATTTTAATTTGTAACCTACTGATAATTTAAGTTCCTATTTGAATTGAATGTATAGGGGGCTATGTGGAGTCAAAGAGACGATGCTTTTAATCTCTTTTTTTTGGGGGGGGGGGGAAAATTGATCAAGGGATAAAAAATAGTTCAACTCCTTCCCCCTATCACAATAATATTTGTTCCCACCCAGAGTGAAAAGAAGAGGGGAGGACATTATAAATTTTTTCTTTAAAAAAATTAAACATCACTGAACTAGTCTAAATACACAAACAATTTTACATTGACTAGAGATTTCCATCTATGATAATAAAACAAATGCAATTTCTCTTAAAACTAGAGGAATTTTATAATATAAAAAAATTAAACTAGTTAGATTAGCCTCTTCTTTACAATTTTGTTGATGATAATAATTATTTCTCTAGTTGACATGTAAAAAATTCTATAACATTGTAGTGCAATTATGAAATTACATCTTATTTACTGATTAGACACTAGCTGATTGCATGGCTTTCAACTTTTTACTTATTGTATTAGTTGGTTCTAGAAAATTCTTTTAGTCAAGTTAGACACCTATATTATAAAACAATATAAGCCACAAATCATAAGCTTCATTCCTATTATCAAAATGTACGTTAAAAATATATAGACATATTATGATTGATTTTTTTTTTTTATATTTGCGTTATAAAAATCCCTTATTTTTAAGATAATTTTGTTTATCTAATTATCTCTCATTGTGTTAATAAAAAATATGTATCTACTAGTTCTAAACATGTGCATTGCATAGGCACGCTATAGATTTTAATTTAGATTTTTTTTCTTACAAAATCTAGTATTCTTAATTTATGTATAATCAAAATTATACTATTTGCGTTTGTGTTGTTAATTATCAAAAAAGGTAATAGGTAAATAATAAATAGGTAAATGGGTTCATATATTTAATCTATTCAGGTAAATAGGTTAAATAAATATTTCTTTATGTCGAGAATCTCAACTTAAATTTAACTCATTTAATTAAATGAATTGAATATATTCAACCTATTTAATTAAACAGATTAAAAATTTATGCGTACGTTCAGCAACAGTGTTTTGGGTAGCGTTTAGCATTTTGACTAAGTCAATACACTCATTACGTAATTTTTAGTGTTCGGTAACGCAGTGTTTTGACTAGCATTTCAAGTAGCGTTTAGCGTTTTAAGTAGCGTTTTTGAAAAGCTAATAGTATTAACGTTTTACATTCAAAAGTAGCATTTCATATTTTGTACCAAAAATTACCCTTTGGAAATTTTATCTTTGGAAATTATCTATATCCTTTAATGTCAATTTATATTAATCAGCTAATCCAACAGCTAAATTTACCGAACACATTTTATTCAACTGCTATTCTAAACAGCTATCCACTAACAGCTAAATTAGAAATGCTATCCATTAATTGAACAGCTATCTGCTATCTAAATCACTATCTACTACTTAAATCGCTAATTTTACTGAACAAACACTCTATCTAAACTCACTTACTATTGTATCGATTTTAATCCATAATCGTATCTGGTCAGACGAGCTTTACCCAGCTTTAGTTTAAACCCCGGCGGGTAACGCCTTGGTAACCGGTGACCAACTTATTCTCGACTCTCTCTCTCGATCCATATCATCCACGACGATTGTGATCGAGTTGGCTGGAACTCCCTCGAATTTCGATTAGAGCTCAAAATTCACTCTTTCAATGGCAGACAATCGTGATGAATCATCATCTGAATCGGTACCTGCAATCAGTGGCCGTGATTCAAATTCAGCTCAATTAGCTAATCACGACGATTCAACTTCCCAAGCTAAATTGCCTCAAAATCGGACCAATGCCCATTTTGATTACGCCACTGGCAATGCGGAAGCTCTGGCAAAGGGGATCTCTACTACGCTTGCGGGTGTAATTAGGGATTTTGATTCCAAAGCTGAGGATGCGTCTACTGGTCAGGACAAACTCTGTTCAGCCATTGATCGGCTTACTGCAGGTAATTGTAATTTTATCGCGCCCAAAATCAATTCGAGTTTCGATAAATTCTGTCATTTGTTTCTTTTTTTTCTTTTCAATTTTGTGAAATTATGGTCAAATCGTGATTATGTGGATTGTAGAATGTTGGATATCGTTATTGGGATAACTGAAATTTTCTAATTGTGTTAGTGCAGTTGATGAAAGGTCAGGGTTCATGGTTGCAAGATTTAATTACTGAGCAACAATCTAATTGCTTTGCTTATTTCCTGTGATTGTGAACTGGGACTGGAAAAGCTCAGTGGTAGCAGCAATGTGCGACTGCTTAGCATATCAGTGTGCTTTAGGTAGTGGATTGGCGTAGATTGATGTGTTCTTATGATTAGGGTTTCTTGGATCCCATAGTCATGTGACAACAAAAGATGGAACATTTAGATACTGCTTTAGTTGAATCTTGAAGTCAGATGTCTCTTCAGCGACAAAGTCATAATGGTTGTTGGTTTAAAATGTTGCAATGAAGTCTCCAAGTTCTGGAACAGTCTCCTGTAGTCCTATTGGCTGACTGTTAACTTGATACTAAATCAAGATCCTAATGTAAAACACTGAACCTTGAGCTACTGGTTGCAAACCATGATCATCAACCATCCTCGCTTACTATCCAACTTTGGGGTTGATCTGTTGCTCAATAGTTTACTAGCTAGGTTTTATACTGCTATGAGTAATGTTTACCACTACTTGCATTTCTTGTGAAGTTGGTTTGGCTTGAAAGTGCTGGCTGCCCCTCCATTTGCTTACTGTTTATATTTCCAGTTGGATCAAAGACAGTGGCATGATGAAATTCATTCAAGAAGTTTCCTGAATATGACAATGGATTTGTCATTTGGCAAAGTACTTCTTTTATGGGGTTGATCTGTTGCTCAATAGTTTACTAGCTAGGTTTTATACTGCTATGAGTAATGTTTACCACTACTTGCATTTCTTGTGAAGTTGGTTTGGCTTGAAAGTGCTGGCTGCCCCTCCATTTGCTTACTGTTTATATTTCCAGTTGGATCAAAGACAGTGGCATGATGAAATTCATTCAAGAAGTTTCCTGAATATGACAATGGATTTGTCATTTGTGGCTTGTGGAAGTTTCATGGATGCAAGCATGTCCCATAAATAAACCAATAAGTGAAGGATTTAACCAATGTATTAATTAATCAAACATTATGGAAGGTAATGAGTCTAATAGCAGTCATCAACTAAAATGGTCAAGGGGACATTGACCAAATAGAAAGGAGAGGAAGTCACTTTGTGACGGAATGAGCATGTATAAGCAATTTATACAGCAAGACCTTCAGGAAGAAGCGCACTGGTTTAGCGGAAATAATGGACGATAGTCAGTTGAAGTTGCTTAAAAAAAATTAAGGCAGTGAATTAGGACATAATTAAAATCGGCAGGCGAAGAATAGCTCGGGAATACGTGGAATATATATTACAGGATTCATGTTAGTGAGAAGATTTATGCTAGAACAGACAACCCCTTTCAGACACACAATATTGACAATTGCTATACAAAAAAAGCGGCGTAACATTTGGTATTCATGTGCCATTTTTTTTTTGCACTATGGTGGTACATGGCAGTTGCAGATGTTTACCCCTTCCAAATGTGTGAATGTTTCATCTTGCAGAGTTAGATCAGCTGTTAGAAGATGCGCCACTGCCATTCATCATGCAACATGCTACGAAGCTGTCTAATATCAGAAGAAGAGTGGCTGCATTAAACACACTCTTACGTTCTATACAACGGCGTCTTGATAATATTGACCGAGTTTTATCTGTGGGCTTGCCAAATGGTACGTGACTGGCTGCATTTTACTTTGCTAGATCAGTTTTCAGGTTTTGCTTTAGGGTGAGGCATGGTGGGACTGGGAGAAAACTTGTTGGTCATCTAGTCAGCTAACTGTTATTTACATACATCTTTTTGCCAGCCTTATTATATGTGGGGATTTCATGACAAGTGTTCGACACAGTTGGTCTCACGCGTTGCTAAACAAATTCGAATTTTATTGAACTCACGTTTCCAACCTTCTCCATTTCAATGTCAGGATGTCTGTTTACTTGTATGCATTGTTCTATTGTCCTAAAATATCTCATAATAACATCTGTTGATATTATTGAGCTCTGATACATAAGCCACATATCAGGTCATTCCATTAGTGTGATTAATGACTTTATTGCTTGTAAGGCCATTTCGAATAGTACATCTAGTGCTAACTTTTACTAGTATAGTAAAGTGCTTCATTACATAATCGATCATAGGAAATTGGAGAATTGAGAGACTAGGTAGAAGTTGACTCAAGCAATCAATTATATAGAACTTACTTTTGAATTGCATTGTTTCTTTAGAACCCTAGATTCAAAAATGTTGATTGCCCGCTAGTCACAACAAAAGATAATCGATAATTTTCCCAAGGCATTTTTCTTAAGTCCACTGTAGTTATGTCGAAAAAATTTCCTAAGTGTGAGTTTTTTGTGATGCCTAGAAAGAGGTCGTGAAGTTGAAACAAACAACAAATAGTGGAACCCTTTTAATGCACCTTAAGCACTGAACACCTTACGAGCTTTTTTCTTTTAAATTTATTTTACTTTTTGATCAAGAACGCCTTATAATCTATTGATCCTACCTCAAAGAAACTAGCTTAGATATCCCAAAATTGAATTTGGCTCCTTGAGCAATATGTAGATGGCAGACTGTACAACACATCGTGGACAATTGAGTGCTCCTTGAGCCTTGAATGATGCTTCTCTATAAAGCTCAGACAGAAAGACACAGGTTCCAACCTTCTGCTGGAAATCACGTAAATCATCCGAAAAGTTAAATTTCAGGGATGCTTTTTGCAAAGTGCATTATGGTTTGATTGTACAACAAAAAAGAGATGGACTGCAAAACTTGGATGCTGAGATCACCAACGAGCCAATGAACTGGCTTAATCTTGGTGCATATGCAAGAGATGATGTCCTCAACTCCTAGATACTTGTGATTATTACTATGGACTGAGAACAGGTTGGCTATCACTGCACAGGTCCCACCCTGTAAGTTAGTCTGCAATAAAGAACCTAAAGGGTAGGAATTGGATACTCTTTCATTGCACCAAGCAACTTGTCTTCCACAAGCTGTTGATTATAATTTAGTCTAGCTCTATTTATTGAGCTACATTTCCTATGACATGAAGCAATTACTATAAAATGAAAGATGATACCAAAAAGACTTTGCTTTGCTTCCTTTCTTTTTTTCCCTTTTTTTGGGGGGGGGGGGGGAATGCATAGCCAAAACCCTGCAAAGAAACCAAAAGTAGTGTGGGCATGCCCTGGGTCTATAATGAGTTGTTAAGAATTCAGGATGCATAGAGCTCTGCCCAACCATGCTTATTAATCAGTTGATTTAAGTAAGAAAGTAATCTCAATGCAACAATAATATTAACAACGACAACAATAACAACAACTATAACTCCTCCCTATGTGGGTCACACTTTTGTAGGGTCTAGAGAGATCCAAATATTGGCAGCCGTACCCCTACCAGCAATCCTGCTATTGGAGAGAATGATTCCAAGACATATTCTTAATGATTACTCGAGCTCCTAAAATTTGAAACATTACCTCTTTGAGCTATCTGGTCTTTTGTGCAATGAAGTTCCTTCCAAATGACCTCACATTGAAAATTGAAAAAATTAACCTTAGTAATATTTGACCTCCTAAAATTATCGGTTGGATAATGATAATTACCCAATGTACAAAAAAAATAAAATAAAATTACCTTACACAATGTTATGCCCCTCTGGATTCCATCTCAGATTGCAAATATAGCATTCAATCTATACTCATCGAATCATCTAAACCTTAGTTTAAAAAAGCCCGCATGAGGCACGCTTAGGTGCGCCCCATCATGAGGCGACCAGGTTAGTGCTTCGGAGGGAATAAGGTGCGTCTCAAGGATGCAAGGCTATGTCTCCCCCTTTTTTCTTCTTTTTCTTAGCCTTTTAATTACCTTTTTTCTTCTTTTCTTTCTTTGGGAGCTAAAAGGTGAGCTATGCTTGGATAGTAAGTGTGTGCATTGGTGAACTATGATGATATGATAACATATCTTAAGATTATTTACAGTGCTAATTGTTATATTGACATCTAATCATTTTTTTAATGCATTTATCTAACTTGCTTGTACAAAATAATGTGAAAGACTTCTAAACTTTTTTGCATTGAGGTGCACTTCGCATCCATGATGTGTGCGCCTTCGCCTCGCGCTTTGTGCCATGCACTTTGGGAACCTATGTGCCCTAGTGCGCCTTGCGTCTTTTAAAGCTAAGATCTAAACACCCATAGTTAATATCTGGCTATGCTATTCTCGAGTTTTGAGCCGAGGTACTGGGTGCTAACATATTGCTATCATTCAATTGGAAATTCATCAGAAGTGCTCTCTAGTCGAGTAGGGGATTGCTGTAATTTTGTCTTGACTTTTGAGAAAGTTGCTTCAAGGTGCTTGGATAAAAAGAAAGTTGATGCAGGTATGTGAAATGTTTTGAGTCACATTTTTTGAAGAAATGAAAAGTACAATATATGATAATGTGAATTTTTCGTGAAAAATCATCAGTGACCTCCAAGAGGCTCCCATATTAATTTTCTGTCCTCCAATGGGCCCCCATATTATATATATATATATATATATATATATATATATATATATATATTCTAGTTTTCCTTGAGGCCTTACGATTCTCATGATATTGCGAAAAACAATGTTGCACCGTAGTTACCAAGTTTGGGGATTGATGGATCGATAAAACGAGTTCGGGATCTCAATACGTACTTTTGCTAGGATCCTGAAATGAGGGGTTAGCTTCATTAGGAATGCTAATTTCGATCATAATTCGTCACAAAAAGTTTTTCCGGATTACTAATTGCTTTCCTTATAAATAGAATAAAGGAGAATACTAATAGATGCCAAATGCCATAAGAATACATAATAAATTAATTAAATAAAAAATCGTCTCATTAATTATATCATGTATGACACCTAGGCTGCACTTCGTTTCCTTCCAGTATCACAACCCCTTTATCATTCCCTATGTTCCCAATTCTCTATAACTTTTGGATACTTTCCTCGTTGCCCAAATTAATTCTCCTCTCACTCTATCCACAAATTAAATTTATTGCACACATTTTCCTTTCCCATCTCTCTTCCATTTCTTAAAACTTTAGCAACCTATTCTATCTCTTCATTTCCTTGTCACAGTCTCCCTTTGAAGTCGGCAGGCGCTATTGAAGTCGATCATGTTGCATTGTTGAAGGTATGGCACAAAGCCATTAACTGAAGTCCACTATGAACAACTGTTCTACCATCACGAAAACCATCATTAACCTTGCTCACTCGAGATTGACAACCGTGGTGAACTGGATCGTGACCCGCCATGTTTTGGATCCTGGGTGAATTGTGATATAGAACGAGGATCACAGGATCCCAGGATCCTGAGGGAGGTGCAATGAATTAGGTAACTTCCCTTAGTATTCTCTTAGTATTGTGATAAATCTCTTAAAAATATGGAAGCACTTTTAAATGTCAGTGATTCCCTCAATATGGCAAAAACAATATGTGACATTTTATCACCTTCATGCTGGTGATATTTGCTGAAATGGAACAAAAGGAAAATGTATGGGGTCCCTCCCTCTCTCTCTAGAGAACATTCTTCAGTTTATGTCAGTGATTTACACAATGTTTTCGTGTTCTTCATTTATGTTGCAGATAAATCAAATGTAGGAGCTGCCAAGTAACTTTAAGCACAGCTGATAATTGGTACTTGATATTTGTAAATCTTGTTGAGGCCCATGCAAAATAATAGATATGTCTCAGAAACTGAACAATTTAACTGAAATACAGTTTCTCTTCTGTTTTCACAGAATTTGTGATTACTTGTTATGAGAATCGGTTTAGTCATGTTATACTTTGTGACTGTCTATTGTATTCAATGTGTCGGTTAAAACCATTGGTCAATGCATTTGCATTTTTCGGTCACCTGAGATGTCGTGTTGATTGGCATACATGATATGCTGAATGCAATCCCGTGTTGGCATATCTGTGCGAGACTTTCATATAACCGCTACCTATTGATAAATGATATCTGGAACTTGAAATGAAGATGGTCCTCTCCTTGTGGTCATGAAGAATGGACATGCTTTAGGTTTATGCTGAGGTTTTGTGGTTTGATAGCAACCCCCCCCCCCCCCGGGGGTTTTTGTAAGGGCAAGTACTCCACTGGCAATGATTTTGATTCTATTAAACGGAAGAAAATAGCTATAATGCAGCAGTAGGTTAGTGACAGTGTAAAGCTGCAAGACCAGTAGCAGAGATTGGGTTACTCTTAAGTTGGAACCATCCTCCATGTATTGACATGCAGGCCAACAGCAGAACATGCATTGATGCATGAGTGTTTTCTCTATCAGAATTGGCAAAGAGAGCATTCAAAGCAGCACAAAAATACGACGGCCTCTGCAAGTGTCTGATTTCCGGCCATATGGTCAGACTCACTGCTTCAACACAGTTTTAATACCATATGTACTCGATCAGAGCAAACAGAAACTCCTGGTGAGTTTTGAATTCAAATGCCATGAAGGATATGTAATATATCCATATTAAGTGCTGACAACATCACAGTATTCGAATCTCTTGGCTGCTTTGGACGTTGCACAGATAACACAGAGTCAGTCGGCAGATACAAACTTCATCCAATTCTCCCTGGCACTCTAGGAAGCAGTATTTCAGGGATTCAAAGGCAAATGTTATTATATATACCATGATATCTGAAGAGAGTTTTCTTCCTAAATAAAGGATAATGAGAATGTTATACTCTAATAGTTGTTTCAAGTTCGGCAACCCCCCCCCCCCAAAAAAAAAAAACTAAAAAACAGAAGGCCAAAAGGGACCATGTAGCTTCGATGAGCATATAATTCTGAATGGCTATTGGTCTACTGTCTATTGTGAATGGGTTACGGATGGGAGCTTTTTAATCAAGAATGTAACAAAGTCAAAATGCTTTTTGCTGTTAGGGTACCTTATCCTTGGGGTAATGTCTGTTCTGATTGCTAGCTACTGCACAAAGTAGAGCTATTTACGAAGTCATCCTCAGGTGATCATTCACGCATTCAAGCAAGGTTTATTGGTAGCCACGGGGTATTGCCATCCTAGTTTAGGATTATACTGCGCGCGTTTCCTATGACATTGCCAAAGTTCCTATGTTGATCATACCTAACTACAAGCAAGCTTGTCCATTTTGGGCTTGGGCTCTGTCCACCCCTACAGATTAGGTTGGACTGTTGTGAGGAGGATTATCTAGTATTGCAGGCTTACCCCTTACCCTGCCCAATAAAAAGGAGAGGAGCTAGAGACGAGTGAGAATCTGATCGTTAGGGTTGGCAGACTAGTAGTGGATCTCGGATCCAACCGAAATTCATTAGATTTGCCCTATTTGGATGGATCTAGACCCATTATTTTTGGATTCAATGAATCTCAAAAAGGATATGGATCTTAAAAGGATTTAAAGATGGGTCCAATACTTAGATCCAAATCTGATCTTTTGGATCCATTACTCTTGTAGCTCAAAAATCTAACAAACAAGTCTTTTAAACTTGCCCTCCTTTCTATTTATCCTTGACATATCGTACATTACTAGTTTTCATTTCTAGGGATGTATATGTGTAACTAGTGAATAAGTATTCATCCCTACCCATTTAATCTATATACCCATCAGTAGTACCAAAGGACAATAATATGGTTATATAGTAAATAAAATTAAAATAAATTGCTTTTCAATCTATTTTTTGTGAGACCATTTAGAATTTAGTAGAAAAATTCAACTTCAACAATTTAGATCGAAACTGGACTACTAATAGCAAATATTAAAAGAAGTTCGAATCTGAATTTTGTGTTCAAAATGTATTCATATATTTAACATTTATCTTCACTACAATAATTTATTCAACATAAATCTTCACTATAACGATTGTAAGTTATTAGTTGTTCTATGGATCTTATGAACTATTGTAAAACTTGTTTTTGATATTTCGGTTGGTGGAATATGAGGAGACATGGTTGCATGAGTTTCTATTATAGTTGTCACTTCTTACTATTTGGCACAGTAAAGTTATTATTGTCTTATATCTCATGTTTGCTATTGTCTTTATTGAAAATTGTGTTAATTGCTTATTGAATGGTTACTACATACCTTACACTCCTAATATGCATTTGTAAAGTTGTGGATCCATTTAGGATCCATTTGAGATCCATAGAGCCAATGGATTTGGGAATGAATCTCAACTTTTAAGATCCAATAGGTCTAGATTGGACCTGAATTTAGGCCCAGAAAATTAAAATAGATCTGGATCTAAGTAGATCCGATCCAGATCCGACCCATTGTCACCCCTACTGATAATGGAGATCGATTGGCAACCACGTAGTACACAGATTCACCACCGTCTTTGTCCGGCTAGGACGTTGTCTGGTAACACTTACCTTCCCTTGCATTGTCAAAATAATGACCAATTACGATTGGCCACTTCTGGATTTGGATAGATCTACCCGAATTCAAATCTATACTTTCAGAGTCCCTTATAAACGAGATGTGTTTGTGTGTGCGCTTCTTTGGGAGAAGGGGAGGGGATTTGGCCAGATATTAACAAAGTTAACGCTGAATTACGTAGAAGTCGATTCCCTTGGATGATCAGACCCTAGATTAAGAGCATTACTGCTAATCACTCATGAAATAGAGGATAACCGAGAGGGGCATTTCTTGGGAAAGTATCAATATCCATGATCGACCACCAAAATCATCAAAAACCAACATTTGTGTCAAAAGAACTAGCGTCTGGCTCCCTCACGCTTGATCCAGCAGTAATAGGGCATCATCCAGCATTTTCACCATTTATGAAAATTCTAACCAGAAAAAGGGCGACTGAACATACTGAATTTATTGCCAACGGAGACAGCAGAGCAGTAATTGGCCACTAGATTCAGAGCACCTTTTCCTGTGGCACCACGATGTTGATCAAACTGTGATGATTACAATGATGATAATAATAATAACTAAACGAAAAAAAAAAAAGAACTTTGACTCTAGTAGCATTGAGTAAATAATTGTTGCTCTGTTAGCCCGTCATTGGTATGCTGTAACATTAAAAAAAGAAGACCATGAACTGAAGTACTGAGCAATGCTAAGAACTTGGGTTCAACATTGTAAATTTGCTATCCTAAATCCAACTAATGACACTCCTCACAGAAGAAATACATTCAAGACAAACGACGTTATCTAGCTGTTGATTTGATGGACTCAATCCAAAGTCAATTGGAAGACGATGAAAAGATCAGCTTCACATGCTCATTAATTGTGCATAATTTGCTGATACTTCATCTTCTGCTCATCGAAGGGCCTTCATGGTGTACTATGGTCCACCGCTATATGATGCTTTAAAAGGATCATGAGTGCTATCTCCAACAATCTAACAGCCTCTGTTTTTAATTTTCCGTCATTACATCCATGGCAACACTTCCTTTGCTCTACTAGAAGTCCCATATTGGAAGGCTGGAAAATTCTCAAGATCATATTGCGTCACAAGCATTTCCACGGTGTTTTCACTCAATGCTTTTCTCTCATACAGTTCTTCTAGAAGTATAACTGCTAGCTCCGTCTCTCCTTCAAGGGCTATGCCTTCTACAATAAGAGTGTAAGTCATCTGATTGGGCTTATATCCTTTCTCTACCATCATTTCGAAGATATCAAGGGACAAATCAGTCCTGTTAGATTTGCATAATCCAAGTATCATAGCATTGCAATGGCCGACATCAGGCCTGACATCATTTTCTTCCATTGCCTTGAAAATCTCAATGGCAGCATCCGGCATACCATCCGAGCACAGCCCTCTTAACAATGATGAATAGGTCCGCGAGTCTGGAACAAATCCACACCGAGTCATTTCATTCAACAGTTTCATTGCTGCACATGTGTTACCTTTCCGGCACAAGCTTGTAATGACTGTTTCGTAGAAGCCCTGAGGCGAGTAATCAGACTTACTACATAAACTTTGAAAGAGAGAGAACGCTTCTAAAACTTTTCCGTCTTCACAAAGCACAGCCATAGCATTGTATGTCCCCTGATTAGGATGGCACTGCTCAGACATCATTCGATCCAGACACTTCATTACTTCATCAACCTTACCCTCTTTGCAGAGATGAGCTATGATTGGGTTGTAAGTGACTCCTGTGGGTTTGAAACCTGCCCTTGTCATCTCTTCCAAAACCTCAAAAGCATCATCTACCAGGCCCTGGAGAGCGAGCCAACTGACCAAAATGTTGTAGGTGACATAATTTTTATCATCCATTTTGGCAAGAAGCTCATACGCCTCTTTCAACAGCCCTTCCCAGCACAAAGCTCGTAGCAGAGTGTTATAAGTCACCACATTTGGATAAAAACCCTCCTCGGGCAAATTCCAGAAGAAACTAATTGACTCCTCAGTTCTCGCTGCCTTGCACAAACCCGTCAAGATTATATTGTAACTAACCAAATTAGGCTTCCCACCTTTAGCAATTATCTCATCCAAGAGCTTCATTGCTTCGTCCACCCCTTTCTTCTTATATGCAGCTTCGAGCAAGAATGAGTAAGTGAACGCATCTGGCTCGAGCCCTCTCTTTCTCAACCTATCCAAAAACTGCAAACTCTTATTCAAATTCCCACGCATACAGAGTCCCTTCACAAGTGAATTACACGTAACCATGTTTGTGGGGTAGCCATACTCTTCCATTTTCTCAACCAGCTGCATTGCATACCCAACATTCCCTCTCTTGCACAAATGGTTAACCAGGTAGGTATATGTATTAGGGTCCGGTTTCACTCCAGAACGAACCATCATCTCCATCACTCGAATCGCGTTCTGAAAACTTGCCCAGTCTGCACCAATCATACAACAGTTGAGTAGCCTGACTCTTGTCAGGCTTATGCCCCTTCTCGACCATATACTCCAAGTACAAGAATGCATTATTTATAATTTCTTTACTCTTTATGTAACCATTGCCAGCCCTCCACTTAGGCAATGTATACACAGAATTTGATGAACTACTGATCTGGGCAGATACTGAAAGCGTTGGAAAGCCCTTGTTGAGTGACAAAGTATGGAGATGTGGAATGTGGGAAAAGAACCCAGATAGTTTACTTGTGTTTTCTAGACAAGGGTTTTTAATGGGAGATGCCGCAAGCAAAAAAGCAGCCATAACTTCTCCACCCAGTTAAAATTTTTTTTGATTGTTACAAGTTCTTGAATCACCAGAAAAACTTAATCAAGAAATGGGTAAAAGAGACTGAGAAGCACGAAAAGATTAAAGGGAAAATTGAAGAAATAGAAGATTAACTTACAGAAACGGCAGATAAACAGAGAAACGGAAATCAAACATAAGTTATCTTGTGCTACCAAATGGATTAAGAGGCACGAGGGGCTTGGTGGAAGATGAAGAGGAGAGAGAAAATAAAAGGGATTTGTTAGGGATTGGTCAGCTAAATGCCATTTTTGCGGCTGTGATGCTAATCCACTGCGGTCTCGATCTTGATCGATTTCTCCGCCTTCATGACTTCTGGATGTTACGCGCCGCATTTGCACATCCCACACGCGCCCTTTTTTGAAGACTTAAAATCATGGATTCGGATTCATGAACCACGGATCATGACATATTTTGGAGGCATGAAATTAGTCCCTCCTTTAAGGAAGACTATAAAAAGGAGATGTGGGTTTATAAATGCGAGATTATGTGTAAGAAATTAGGATTTATCTAGTTAAAACAGAGAAATAGATGTCCGGTTTTACTAATTAAGATCTTATGCACTTGGTTAACTGGCATAATATATGTAACGTTAAGCTAAAATTACAAGAGATACTATAGAATGATAATTTCTATATAACTTCTAGATGATAATGTAATTTGTGAGGCGAATTCAAGAATATTCATCTAAAGTACAAGACCATATTCTTTTTTGCGATATGGAGCGATACTTTACAATTGCAACTTATAATTTACTACAACTCCTTACAGCTCTTTACAACTTCTTATATTTTAAATTTTTTTTTTTGGGTAAAGAGGCAAGGATGTTTGTAAGGAAATCACAATGCAGACATTATAAGTATTCTAACTTAGGCACATCCGAGTTTTACATCATCACATAACTAACCTCTCATTCTATTAATGGACATTTTGTCACTCTCCTTTACTATATCAAAATTAGAGCCAGGTAATGTGTCGTATCGGATGGGGTTCGTCTTCGTGTTGAACTTAAACGAGTTGAAAATCTCCGGACCTGAACTCGACCTATTTAATAAACGGGTTGAAAAAGTTCAACCCAAACCACTTAAGATTTAAACGGGTTGACTTGAGCCTAACCCGTTTACATAAACGGGTAAAAGATTAGATTCAGATTACCCATTTACCCACCAACCTGTTTAATTGCAATATAAATTTTAACCTAAAGATAATTTACCAAATAAATTACAGATTTTCCAGACTTTTAGGGCATAGTTGCTTTCAAAAGTACAACAAAATAACAGTTAACTTACAGGTTTCAGTATATTGAGAGCCTATTTCATTAATACAGTCAGCGGCAACATAATTTTACACCCTACAAAATTTACATAAGAATCAACTACTTAAATTACAAACCATATTCAAGTCAAGTCTTAAACAATAGCCAATAAAAGTCAAATTATTTAAAATTCTTAATAATAAAACCAGCAAGTGAACAACCAACAAGCCCATAAAAGAGACCACCAAGCCTAACTCCCACAGAAAATGTAAACGATAAATGGTAAACGATAAATAAACAGTAAAAGGGTTGACCCATTTAACCCGTTTAATTAAACGAGTTAAATATATATTTTTTCGTATCGAGATTCTCAACCTCAACCTAACCCAATTAATTAAATGAGTTTATTGTGTCAATCCATTTAACTAAACAGGTTCAAACTTCATACCCAAACCTGTTTAATTTCGTGTCGGGTTCAGATCGGTAATCACGTCGGATCAACTTTTTCCAACTCTAATCAAAATCACTTCTCTCAACATTTTGGTATCTTCTTTTGTCTCTTTCAATCTAGGTATTATATACAATAATGGAAAAAATTAAGTAAACTTTTGCTCGCTCTTTCTTGTTGCCCTTAAACTGCAGAAGCCATTCCTTCCAGGTTTTTGATTTCTCTCATATCTGAATATGTAGGATCTCAGAAAATACCACTGGACATGCTGTTACCCCTGTGAATTTGCATTGCAAGTGAAAAATAGTTGAGTATGTGATTCATAGGCTACACAGCAAAACCTGCAATATGGCTAACAGTCAACTCCCATCTCAATCAGTCTTATCACAATTGAGAAGTATCTCTTGAAACACAAGCCAAAGGATAAATGTGCATTTTGGGATTCTCAGCTTATGCCAAACAACAAGATACCAAAAGGGTTTATATGCTGTAGTTCTAAAAAATTCATCTCTAGATTTAGATCTATAGATATAGATACACTTGGGATCAAACTTCCAAGTAGATCAAAACCCCTCTATATATTCTCTTTGGTTTTAAGGAGTTCCCTCCACTATTAACTTCTTGTAGGCTGACAATGCCATAACAATCTGTGTCTGAGATAGCAATGGGGCACCCATTTGATATATAAAAAAAACAGAACTTTGGTCGCAATTTGCCAGATCAACTCTGTAATCAAAGCCTGATTTCACTTGATGATATATTTAATACCTGTGCCGTCTTCAGACTAGGGTAAGCAGATGGTAGACCATGGTAACAGTGCAATTTTGCCATGTTCACTACCAGCTCTCCGAATACTGTGCAGTGCTAAATTTACTAATTGGATTCTGCCGTATGTCTGTAGAATGTAAATTTTTATAGACCAATCAAGATCCGTCATGTGAAAAGAAATAAATACTTTTATTTCAACCAATTACAGTATGTCATGTGAGCAACACTTATATGATGCTAATATTTTCGTATGAAATTCAAGTGCAGGATTTTCTAATCTGTGGCTTCGTGATCAAAGCTGGACTTTATCACTTGGTGGAATTGGTTTTAGTTATTATCATCGTTAATTTGGAATGGTTCAATGGTGTATTTTGAATTTGAGCTTATTGTAATTTGGATTACAATTAGTTGTATATTTTCTAACTTTAAAAGCTTGATTGGAAAATAATAGGACATTAGTTGTTAAATTAACTAACCAAAAACACTCATTAGGTGATAATAGGCGGGCCATGGGCGAGCCGGGCTTATTTCACCCATAACCCGGCCTGGCCCGTTACCAAATAAATTAGGCCCGACCCGACCCGCTTAGTTAATAGGATGATCCAATCCGATCCGACTCTATCCGTTGCCCACCCCTATCTGTAATCAAAGCCTGATTCCACTTGATGATATATTTAATACCTGTACCGTCTTCAGACTAGGCAAGCACATGGTAGACCATCGTAACAGTGCAATTTTGCCATGTCCACTACCAGCTCTCCGAATACTGTGCAGTGCTAAATTTACTAATTGGATTCTGCCATATGTCTGTAGAATGTAAATTTTTATAGACCAATCAAGATCCGTCGTGTAGAAAGAAATAAATACTTTTATTTCAACCAATTACAGTATATCATGTGTTAAATTAATTATAGCAGTCTATTAAATTAAATATCTAATGAAAATATATTGCGGCTAATTAAAAAAGCGTCACATGGCGTGAATAAATGCAGAAAATGAATGATTATCTCTTTTAATAGATATAAGAAGAAAAACCCTCACTCCGACTTCTCTATAAAAAGGAAGCTATCTCATTCATTCAGGAATCGACATTTTAGAAAACTTACAAGAGTTCAAGAATTTTTCTCTGGCAGAAGACAACAAGCACTCTAAACACGTGTCGTTTACTTGTAGAGATCAAACTCATATCTTGATTGAGATTAAACCTTTTAGACCCTTTTTAAGATCAAATTCAGTCAAGACTTTTCAAAGAGATTGAATCAGAAGATTTATTACAGTTGTTCTAGTAACAATTATACAGAGATTGTATCCATTCTTTGACTAATACAAAAATTCAATTTATCACCCAATTTCTTGTCTAATTTATTTTAAACTCGAAATTTGTGTTTACAATGTCAGCTTCTTTGTTGGCCAACCTCAAATTCTAGCAATGCAATTATTCTTTCCACCAAAATCTGGCTGTCATGCTTGGAGAGTTTTTGAGGTTTTAAAGGGGCATCTAGATATTTGAACGACAAGCAGCGTACCCGAAACCAAAACCAGTGACAGACAAAGACTGTCATTAAGCACTTGACAATCTCCAAATCAGCCTTATAAAAGAGTAGAGGATCATCAGCAAACCACGAAGAACATAATTGGAGATCTTTGAATATAGGATAAATTTAAATCCATTTTGAATAGCAGCCGCTTTTAGAGCTCGAATGAAATTGTAACGCCCAACCTCCTCCCGGGCCAGTACCGCCTCGGCCCCACCAGGGTCGTGGGTAGCCACCAGGAACGGCTTCAAGGATCATTGACTGATCCTACAAATCACCACAGACCTTTACGGCATGCTTCATCCTCGCTCACACGCTGTCAGGAAAACTTCCCAAGAGGTCACCCATTATAAGATTTCTCCACAACAAGCACGCTTAACTGTATAATTTTCTTGTGATTTTTTTTCTTTTTACAATGGTAAATAAGGGGTAAAGTAGAAGTTAGGTACCTCTTCTCACAAGAGTACACCCCACGAAATCATCAGCTAGAATGGATCCAAAGACAAGTGAGGGTGAACTGTCAAATGATGAGATTGTGGATGATGACGTCACAAAGTGGTCAGTTTTTGCTAGCCAGTCCACAGCTGAATTCATCTCCCGGAAAACATGGTTGATGATAGTACAATTTGCCCTCGTCAACCATATTCGAATATCTTCAATGATCATTGCTATTTGCCACGGTATACGGAAAGTACCTTGAAGAGCTTGAATCATGATATTATTATCACCTTCTATAATAACATTCTGACGCCATTTTTGAGAGCACGAGCTTCTGCAACAAGGATGGATGTCTTCCCATAGTGTGTAGCACCTACTTTAATGAGTTTTCTAGTCTAGTCACGGAGGAGAAACCTACCTGCTACGGATTTGTTGATGAGCGAGTCGTCAAAGTTGAGTTTAATGAACTCTGGTGGAGGAGGATGCCACCTTACAAAACGATGGAAGGTGGAAAGGGGGGAGGGCCCCCTAATATCATCATCAGCCCACATACGAGTCCGGATTCTCCATTCGGCATATGCCTTTTTTGCTCGTATAAGATACATAAATGGGTTGAAAATACCATTTCTGAAAACTGTTGCATTCCTGTGTTTCCAGATGCTCTATAAAAGGAAGGAGGTCTTATGCAATATATCAGGTCATCTGTGGTTCTTGATATTGATGAGCCATTGGTGTACATCGCAAGTGATATTGGGTTCCATATATGATGGTAACAATCCATGTTGAATAGCTGATTACCAAACTTTCATAATTGAGTGACAATCTTTGAAAGTATGATCACATGTTTTTATGTCATCAAGACATAAGGGACAAATAGGGTTAAGATCCATTCCTCTTTGCATAAGTGTACTGGACTGGGAGCACTTCATGGCAATTTTTTCTTGTGAAGTTGTTTGGCCTGAAAGTGCTGCCTGCCCCTCCATTTGCCTACTGTTTGTATTTCCATTTGTTTGTTGCATCAAAGACAGTGGCATGTTGAAATTCATTCAAGAAGTTTCCTGAATATGACAATGGATTTGTCATTCGTGTCTCGTGGAAGTTTCAGCGACGCAAGCATGTCCTATTGATAAACCAATAAGTGAAGGATTTAACCAATGTATTAATTAATCAGACATTATGGAAGGTAATGAGTTTAATAGCAGTTATCAACTAAAATAGTCAAGGGGAAATTGACCAAATAGAAAGGAGAGGAAGTCACTCTGTGATGGAATGAGCATGTATAAGCAATTTATACAGCAAGACCTTCAGGAAAAAGCGCTCTGGTTTAGTGCAAAATAATGGATGAAAGTCAGTTGAAGTTGCTTAAAAAAAAATTAAGGCAGTGAATTAGGTCATAATTAAAATTGACAGGCGAAGAATAGCTCGGGACTACGTGGAATATATATTACAGGATTCATATTAGTGAGAAGTTTTATGCTAGAACAGACAACCCCTTTCAGACGCACAATAACAGCAATTGCTATACAAAAAAGAGCGGCGTAACATTTGGTTTTCATGTGCCATTTTTTTTGCACTATGGTGATACCTGGCAGTTGCAGATGCTCACTCTTGCGAATGTCTGAATGTTTCACCTTACAGAGTTAGATCAACTGTTAGAAGATTGCGCCACTGTCATTCATCATGCAACATGCAGCTAAGCTGTCTAATATTAGGAGAGCAGCACCATTAAACACACTGTTACGTTCTATACAATAGCATGACGGCGTCCTGATGCAGCGACGATTGAGTGCTCCTTGAGTCTTGAATAACGTTTATCTATAAAGTCAGACCAAAAGACACAGGTTCCAACCTTCTGCTGGAATCACATAATATCCAAAAAATTAAGGAGGTGGTTTGATTGTGCAACAAAAAAGAGGTGGACTGCAAAACTTGGATATTGAGATCACCAACAAGCCAGGAAGCTGGCTTAATCTTGGTGTTTATGCAAGAGATGATGTCCTCAACTCCTAGGTGCCTGTCATTATGACCATGGGCTGAGAAAACGTTGGCTATCACCGCATAGATCCCACTTTATATGTAACGCCCCCAATTCCCAATGCCTGATTAGTCTAATCTAATTGCTCAGAAATTATTGATTAGCAGCGAACGTCTTTTGGTTGGAGGCATTTCCGCTGTTCCATAACGGAACAAGGCTAACTGAAACTTGGGTATCATTGTGTTGCCCATTTAATCGCCTGTCTCACAACAAAATTGAAATAATATACATTCAACCATTTATATAAGTTGTGATGCACTTACAAACCCAATATACGATTATAATTTACTAGTGATTTGCGATGTTCAAAAGAACACACAACCCTTAGATACTTAAGGTGCTAGCCTATGAATCACTGTGAGGTCTTTGCTAGCGAAACCCCAGCAAAAAGAATTTGAACTCTATTTCACTTCTTGCTATTCTCTGGCTTGCCAGAAGGAGGACTGTTTGCTGATCCCTTATCCAAAACAGAAAACATAAAAACATTCGAAATATGAGCCGAAGCACAGCACGCACATTCCTATGCAATAAAATAAGCTTTGAGTTAAATTAGTTAGGCGCCCGCATTTCAAACATTTTATTTTGAAAACAAGAGAGAGAGAATGTACAATTAAGATTGATTTACCCGTTATTGTGTGGAAGTGGACCCCTTGTTGACATCTGTAGTGATATTGAGATAGGTGCACACCTCCAAGGCTGATCGAAAAGTCTGAATTGTAGCCTTGCGGGTAAATTAAAGGGCATAAGCCCTGATGATTGATGATTGACGAGGCCACTTGATTAGGTGGTAAAATATTGCGTCAAATGATTCATTGTATGAAAATTATATTGATTTTTTAGAATTTGAGAAACATGTGAATTTTTGAAGAGCACAGGCGATTTACGTACTTGATCTTTAAGAATCTTTCTATCTTTTATTGAAAATCATTTGCTGGCAGTTTGAAGCAACTGATGTGGCCTCAATTCTGCTCCACTTATGTAATTTTTCTCGATTAGTAAGAGATTGAGAACTTCTACTACATTTATTGGCTTAATGAATAATTTAAATTCCTTCAACCTCTCTTTTCATGATTATCGAAATTATTATTACTCAATTTGGTTCTACTTTATTATGTTTTTGTTCTGCTTTCTGAACGTGGTTGATGTTCGTTCCACGAGTATTGTAAAAGTGAATTCGGGTGGCTTGTCATGTGTTTATTAATTATGACATTATCACCATTATTATTATCCGAACCATTGCTATAAGCTCGTTACTTCATCAGTATTAATGTCATTAAAATTTATGGATCCGTGTCACCCTTGTTATTTTTTATTATTATTATTATTATCATCATCATCATCATCATCAGCATCACTATTGATCACGGTTATGGGGATAGACAATTAGTCATGACATGGCTTGGTGACAATATGGGCTTGATTTTAAATACAATCCGAAAGGTAGACTTGACATGTTTAAACCTTAAATAAACTTTTGAAACATCTGCAATTCCGATCCTTACGTAAACTAATCTCCAAATTTCAAAGTTGAAATCATACTCTCCCCCCATTTTCATCCCGTTAAGCCCCAACACTCCCTTATACCCAAACTCATTATATTCACCTTCCTTTCTCACTTCCTCTATCTCCACTTGACAACTAACTCACAATATATATTCACACAATGCCTCTTACACATATACGCTCATCTAGTTAGCATAAATTCTTATTCAAACACTAATAAAGCAACATAATTAAAAATAAACATAATTAAAATAAACATTTTCAAGGAATTTTAATTGCCGTACCCAAGGTTACATATACATTTCCAACACATGTATAACCCATTAACCCTATTCAATTGTAATTAATATTAATCTAAACACAATTGGAGCAACATGAATAGCTTATTTTCTTAGCTAAATCACAACCCCTTTACCTTACTTATCAACTCATGACAACACACACACCCAAACCAGACTCTCATTACATTTTGCTTAACCACCAAATAACCCCAAATGAACCTTGTATCTTTATTTAAATTACAACCCTTAATTACTTAATTATGATCAAAATATAACACTTACATTACTAGAACTTAACTCTCATACTAACCTTATATACATGTACATATTTTCCTCCATTTAAGCATCACTCAACTCACTTGAACATTGATAACTCGTATAATTAACTTGAATATCATCCAAGCCATAACCATAATCATCAACCCATGATTAAAACATTACAAGCATATCTCATATATATAATCCACAAATTTCCTTAAATTTTTCATGAACCAAACTAATTATCTTCAAATCATCATAGTCAAACTAAAATTCAAGCATCACATTCAACCCCCACTCATCACTTCCTCAATTTGCAACTCAACCCAACCATCAAAATAACTCAAGAATTTTACAAATAAATACCCATCAATGATATTTACATCATTTACTATCAAGATTTTAGCGTAAAAGATCAAAATTGGATGGGGGTTAGGGTTCTCACCTCTCAACCCGCTAAAACCAATCAAAAATACTTCAAAGGAAGGGAGAAGGGGCCGGCTGGAGGTGGTGCGAGACGGGGGGACTCGGCGGTGGTGGTCGGCGATGAGGGGCAGCCGGCGAACGGCGGTGGGACACGACAGAGGGGACGAACAGGGCAGCGAAAACAGGGTTGGGGGGTTAGGGTTTCTGGGCAGAGAAAATTAGGGGGGGTGTTTAGATTTTGTTATTTTATTTGGTTTAACTTAGTTGCTTAGTTATCTAATTTAAGAAATTTTTAGTTACTCTTTTCCCTTTTTCTTTTTACCCCTTTTATTTCATGACACATGCCCTTTTTTCTAGATTTGTCCCATAATTATCCCACCCCTTATTTATTTATTTGTTTATTTATTTACTACATTCATTACATATATACATATGTATATATATTTTTAGACATGATTATATATATGTTTATATATATGTATATATTTGAAGTAATAATTTTAGCTAGAATTAATAAATTTAAATTCTACATCCTTTAGATATAAATTTGGGAGCAGACATTCTCATTTTTGTTTTTTTTATTATTATTACGTTATTACTATATTTGTTCATTTACTATTATTATTATTGCTTCACATATTAGTCCTTTGACAATTAGGCTATTTAACTTCATTTATTTATTTATTTATTTTTATTATGCGGGCATTCAAATATTTATTGGAATCTTGAATGGATCATTTAAGGAGCATTAGAAGGTTCATTTTGAGGCCACATCGTCGTTTCAACATGCGGTGCACATTATAAATACATATACATAAAACGATAAATTGAAATATAGCGCCCAACTTAATCAAGTTGTGATTAAGGTAATTAAAGTAATTAATATGAGTCTTAGGTTTGGCCCGTTACATTATATGTTAGTCTACAATACAGAACCTGTAGGGCAGGAATTGGATACTCTTCCATTGGACCAAGCAACTTTTCATCCACAAGCTGTTGATTGTAATTTAGTCAAGCTCTATTTACTGAGCTAGGTTTCCTTAAACATGAAGCAATTACTATAAACTATAAAGTGAAAAATGCTACAAAAAAGAATTTGCTTCACAATTTTTTTGTGTGTGTGTTGGGGGGGTATACATAGCCCGAACCCTACAAAAGAAGCAAAAAATAGTGTGGGCATGCTGTGGCTGTATAATGAGCCAATAAGAATTCAGCATACATAAAGCTCTGCGCTGACCATTCTTCTTAATCAGTTGATTTAAGTAAGAAAGTAATCTTAGTAGTACTCAACCACAATAGCAATAATAATGACAACAACAATAATAATTCCTCTCTGTGTCGGTCATGCTTTTGCAAGTCTAGAGAGATCCAAATATATGCTGCCTTATCTATGCTAGCAATCCTACTATTAGAGAGACAAGTCCCAATAGATAATCTTAGTGATACTCAAGCTTCTAAAATCTGAAGCATTACCTCTTTGAGTGTCTGGCCTTCTGTGTAATAAAATCCCTTCCACATGACCTAAAATTCAAAAATAAAGAAACCAACCTTAGTGATATTTGACCTCCTAAAATTATCGGTTGAATAATGATGACTACCTAAAATACAAAAAATGACCTTATACAGTTACGCCTCTTTGGCTTCTATCTCTTATTGCAAACATGGGATTTAGTCCATCCTCATCAAATTATCTAAACATCAACAGTTAATGTCTGGCTAAGCCATTCTAGAGTTTTGAGCTGAGGTACTTAGTAGGATAATTTGTCCCACCTAGCACTATTTGAGCTTCTTTCTTTGCTAATATAATATCTTTGGTTCTTCATCATTAATGCACTATTTGTGCTCATATAGCTTGTTTGTTACATGCTAACATACTGCTATCACTCAATTATAAATTCATCAGAAGTGCTCCCTAGTTGAGTAGGAGGTTGATGTAATTTTGTCTTGACTTTCGAGAAAGTTATTTAAAGGTGCTTGGATACAAAGAAAGTTGCTACATATATATTAGATGTTTAGGTCAAATTTTGGAAGAAATGAAAAGTACAATATATGATAATGTGAATATTTGGTGAAAAATCATCAGTGATATCCAATGGGCTTCGATATTAATTTTCTGTGTATGTATTCTTGTTTTGCTTGAGATCTTATGATTCTCATGATATTGTACAAAACAATGTGGCACTTAATACCTTAGTATTCTCTTAATATTGTAATAAATCTCTTTTAAATGTGGAAGCACTTTTAAATATCATTGATTTCCTCAATATGGCAAAAACAATATGTGACATTGTGTCACCTTTGTTACAGTGATATTTGCTGAAATGGAACAAAAGAAAAATGGATGGAACCCTCTCTCTCTCTCTCTAGATAGCATTCTTTCTCCTTATATCAGTGATATACACAATGTTTTCCTGTTCTCTGTCTATGTTGCAGATAAATTAGATGTAAGAGTTGCCAAGTAACTTTGAGCATATTGGTAATACAATAGATCATCAGTAGTTCATATTTGTAAATCTTGTTGAGGCCCACACAAAATAATGGATATATCTCAGAGACTATATTGTAACTTTAAGCATATTGGTAACACAATTTAATTGAAATACAATTCCTCTTCTCCTTTTTACAGAATTTGTGATTTTTTGTTGTGAGAATTGGTTTAGTCGTGATGTACTTTTTGACTGTATTGTATTCACATAATGAGCATAAACCATTAGGCCAACGCATTTGCATTTCCCGCCACCTGAAATCCCATGTTGGTTACCATACATGATATTCTAAATGCAACCCAATGTTGGCATATCTGTGAAGACTTTCATATAGGTGTTATCTATTGATAATGATATGTGGAACTTGAAATGAAGAGGGTCTTCTCCTTGTAGTCATAGTGAACGGACATGCTTTAAGTTTATGTCTTGTAGTTTGAGAGCAATCCTCTCCCTCTCCTCCTTTTTATGAAGGTGAGTATTCTGCTGGCAATTATTTTGATTCTATTAAATAGAAGAAAATATCTATAACGCAGCAGCGGGTTAGTAACAATGTAAAGCTGCACATGCGGTATGTCACAGGTTGATAATTCACTCAAACTTAGAACTACGCGGCCTAGCAAACTTTGGTTGGAACTCTTGTTTTGGTTACTGGTAAGCCCTGAGGGATGCTTAACTTAAATTTGAGAAGCTAAGTAAGCACATACACTCTAAGAGAACTTAGAGAGAGAAAGTGGAGAAAGAAAGAGTTTGGGAGAAAAGCTTTGTATTACACTTGAATGCTTGGTGTACAAATAAGCTCCCTTGGAGTATATATAAACACCCACCTCTTCAATAGACGGTGGAGATCTATTTGATCCTATGATTTACATCATACATCCAGAATGTTCTATACAAATATCTAGGATTCTACACAGGTGTGGAATTGTGTGGAACCCTCTAGAATATACTCTAGAGAAATCTAGAAAAATCAAGAGCAATCTAGAGTATTCTAGAGCGGTCCGTAACATCCTCCCCCACCTAATCTGGCGACGTCCTTGTTGCCTTCTTGTCCTCATATACTTGAGTCTGCTCCTTGAATTGCCATAAATGTTAGATGGGCTCCCAGCTAGCATCACTCTTGGGTAGTCCTTTCCACTTGACAAGAAGTTCATGTGTCGATGGTTGGTTGGAGTGTCGCACCACTCGATCACCTAGGACTTCTTCTATTTCCTTGTCATGTTGGACTTTTATGCCCATCGGTGCCCGTTATGAGATGCCTCAACTCGGATCCACTTGATCTCCATGGTAAGGCATGAGTAGACTTATGTGGAAGGCGGGATGATACTGATCTTGGGAGGCAACTCCACCTTGTAAGCCTGACCCTCCATCTTTTTAAGGATGGGAAAAGGTCCCTCGTATCATCGGCTGAGACCCCGATGCCGTCCACTTAACCTCGCATGGTTGTACATCTTGACAAGTACGAGGTCTCCCACTTGGAACTCCCTCGAGCGCCTCTTTTTGTAGGCCCACTTCTTCATCTTCTTGGAAGCTTTCCCCTAGTAAGCACGAACTATGCCTACTTGATCATTCTAATCCTTGGCGAACTTGTAGGCGGGTGGACTTGGTCCCTTATAACCTTTGGCAAGAGAACTTGGGGTCAACGGTTGTTGCCCCGTGATAATTTCGAATGGACTCCTACCCGTGGACTCACTCCTTTGTAAGTTATAGAAGAGCTAGGCAACATCAAGCAACTTAGCCTAATCTTTTTAGTTGGCACTCACGTAGTGCCTCAAGTAAAGCGCTAAGAGAACGTTGACCCTCTTGGTTGTCCATCACTTTGAGGATGGAAGCTGGTGGAGAAGTTAAACTCGGAACCCATAAGCTTGGATAACTCGGTTTGAAATCACCCCGTGAATTGAGTGTTCCAGTCACTTACAATAAACCAAGGCAAGTTCCAATACTTAACCACATATTTGAAGAATAAGCGAGCGACTTGCTCGGCGGAGCATTCCTTGGGTGCGGGAATAAAGGTGGCATACTTAAAGTATCGATCTACCATAACAAGCACCTAGTTACATCCCTCGCTCGTAGGTAATCCCATGATAAACTCCATAGAGACACTCTCCCAAGACCTTTCGGGAATGGTAAAAGGCTCTAAAAGTCCCGTTGGTGCTCCTTGCTCTATCTTGTTTTGTTGGCACACAAGAGAAGTCTTCATATAGGCCTCAACATCATCTTTC
This sequence comes from Carnegiea gigantea, assembly GCA_029747015.1. Lineage (NCBI taxonomy): Eukaryota > Viridiplantae > Streptophyta > Magnoliopsida > Caryophyllales > Cactaceae > Carnegiea > Carnegiea gigantea. The sequence goes on along the minus strand of JAKOGI010000123.1, from coordinate 187,576 downwards.
AAGTGAGGCCAATAGTAGGAATCTCCCACAAGGGCAAGCGTGCAGTGGATGCCCAGATGACTCGCCCACTTGCTATCGTGACATTCCTTCACGACTTCTCGCTGAAAGTTGCCATATGAAGGAACATAGATGTGCTTGTCTTTAGTAAGGATCAAGCCATCTTCTTCCAAAGTCTCCGAGTCTTGCCCTCCTTGATGAGTTGAATGATAGTCTGGGTAAGAGAATCATGTTGGAGCTCCTTCTTGATTCGGTCCCATAGGTTGCTTTGAGGTTGGCTAATATTGGCAAGTTCACCCTTGCGATTCAAAGTATCGGCCACTAAGTTGGTATGTCCCGACTTAAATTCCATGACATAATCGAACTTGGTTAAAAAGTCTTGCCATCGGGCTTGCTTGGGAGTGAGCTTCTTTTGAGTTTGAAAATAGCTTGTGGTGACATTATCGGTCTTGATTTCAAACTTGTTTTCGAGTAAGTAATGCCTCTATGTGCAGAGACAATGCACCACCGTGGTTATCTCCTTCCCTTGGATCGTGTACCGCATCTCGGTATAAGAGAGTCTGGCTCTCAAAGGCAACATGATGATCTTCTTGCATAAGACACCACCGATGGCAAAGTTGGAAGCGTCCATATGTAACTCAAAAGGCTTGTTGAGGTTGGGAGAGAGAGAACGAACTCCTCAGTTATGGCCTTCTTCTAGGCATCAAAGACATTTTGGCACTCTTGACTCCATGTCCATCCTCTTTCTTTCTTCAACAAGTTGGTGAGAGAGACAACTATCGCGGAATATCCCTTAATGAACTGTTGATAATAGTTCACCAAGCCAAGGAAAGACCTTAACTCGGTGACTTTTGTTGGTGGCTCCCATTCAAGGATGACATTGGTCTTTGCCGGGTCCATGCGTAACTTGCCCTAATAATGTCACCCAAGAAAGGCGTCTCTTCGTGTGTAAAGGAGCACTTCTCTTTCTTGACATAAAGTTGGTTGTTCCTCAAGGTTAGGAACACTTCCTGCAAGTGTCCCAAATGCTCCTCCAAGGTTTTGCTATAGATGACAATGTCATTAAGGTAAACAACCATGAACCGATCAAGGAAAGGAGCAAGCACCTTGTTCATGAGGGTGCAAAACGAGGCTGGTGCATTTGTGAGGCCAAAGAGCATGACGAGGAACTCGTACGATTCATAATGCATCACACATGCCGTCTTTGGCTCGTCTCCTTCGGCTATGTGAACTTGACAGTACCCATTCCTCAAGTCAAGCTTGGTAAAGTACCTTACATCTCCAAGTTGATCAAACAAGTCATCGATGCGAGAGATAAAATACTTGAGCCCAACAGTCGATGCATAGTCGAAGGAAACCATCATGCTTCTTTTGGAACAAAACTGGTGCACCATAACATGATTTGGAGGGATGAATGTAACCTGCATCAAGTAGCTCCTTCAATTGTCTTCTTAGCTCCTTGAGCTCCGGAACTGCCATACGGTGAGGGGCGAATGCGGGTGGCTTAGTCCTCGACTCCAATTTTATGGCATGGTCGACTTCCCTTCTTGGAGGAAGTCTCTTAGGTAACTCGGCGGGCATAACATCTTTGAACTCTCCAAGTACCTTTTGGATGGCCTTGGGTGCTTGAAGTTCCTTAGACTCCTCCTTCATCTTGAGAGTAGTAAGGAAGGTTGACTCCTTCTTCTTGACTCCTTTAGAAAACTGAAGGGCGCAGATCATATTGCTTTCGTAGGTGCGCCTCTTCATGGGGACATTACAAGGTTGCTCCGTTTCTTTGATACGGTGTAAGGTACTAAGTGTGCCTTTACCTCATGAAGAAAGTCGATACCGAAATAAAAAAATTTCTTATTATTTAAGGGAGTAACAGTGATACTGACCTCACCTTTCCACTGATCGATTTGGATGGGGGTACCTCGGGTGACACCCTTGATTGGAAGGCTCTTCACGTTGGCTCCCTTCATTTATCCCCTTACCTCTGTATAAGAGAGGCCGACTTCCTCAGCAAGCTCTGTGGTCATATAGATAGTGTCGACTGCCGCATCTAGCAATACTTGGAGTGGCTTGCTATTGATGATGGTCTCCACATTTATACGCCTATGAGGTTGTCCTTCCAGCTGGCTTGAATGGAATTAAGTAGCTTGAAGGAGAGGATCTTTCTCTCTTCTTGCTCTTCTTTCCCTTGGATAAGGGCGGCAAGTGTGCCCTTCTTGGGAGATTCGAAAACTCGATGAGGTCCATTGCATAGGAAACATGAGTACTTCCTGGGTGCGTCATTCTTCTTGCCTTTCCCTTTGTCCTTAGAGGGTTTTCCCCTCTTGGGAGACTTGTCCCCGTCTCCCCCACCTTTGCCGCTTCCACCGTTCTTACTGCCTTGTCCCTTTAATGAGTCTCTCTTGAACTCGTTAAGTAGCTCAGCAGCGGCGATTACAGAGGTGAGGTCTTACGCACCACGCATCTCCAGCTCTACCTTAGCCCATCCACATAGGCCATTGAGGAAGCAAAACAAAGTATCTTGCTCCCCCATGCTTAGGATTTTCATGAGAAGCTCCTGGAACTCCTTCACATATTCCTAAATATGACCCTCTTTTTGTTAGAGGCGTCTTAGCTTGGCCCTCGCTTCCCATTCTACATCCTTGGGGTAGAACTGTTCCTTAAGTTCCCTCTTGAATCCATCCCAAGTGGTGATAGGTTGGATTCTCGGTTGACATCGTCACACCTACGACGCCACCAAACAAGCGCTATGTTTTTGAGAGAGAAGGAAGCATGGCTTACCTTTTGGCCTTCATCCATGATGTCTACCACTCCAAAGTAGGCTTCAAGCTTCCAAAAGAAGTTATCTATCTCTCTTGTATTCCTTGCCCCATTGTATGTTGGAGTTTGGAGCACATTCACCTTTGGGGTGGTGGGCACTTGTCCGATCAACCGTTGCCCATGTTGGTCACTGCGGTTATACACAACTTGAGTTGGACTTCCAAGGCTTCGATCCTAGCCTTGTGTGCATCCACCTCGGCCCCGTAGGCGACCACCTCGGCCCTACAAGCTTGAAGTTCAGATTCTTGGATGCTTGAAGGGCTTGGACCTCCTTGTCGACAGTGGTTGCTATGGATTTTACCACCTTTTACATCTCTCCACGAAGCTCCTTAAAGTCCCCCATAGACTCGACCTCCTTGATGCGCTTCTCCATGTCATCCACCCTACCCGTTAAGTCCGACATAGAGCGATTAATCTCTGTAAGCTTTTCGTCTACCAGGATCGACAAGTCCTTATTCTTATCCTTACCCTTCTTCCCTCCTTGTTGAGGGTTGCTGGTATCGGTGACACTTGAAGCTATGGATCTCCCAAACTGAGACTTTGATACCAACTGTCACGGGTTGATAATTCACTCAAACTTAGACTTGTATGGCCTATCAAACTTTGTTTGGAACTTTTACTTTGTTTGCTAGTAAGCCTTGAAGGATGCTTAACTTAGACTTGAGAAGCCAAGTAAGCATCCACACACTCGAAAAGAACTTAGAGAGAGAAAGTAGAGAGAGAGTTTGGGAGAATGCTTTGTATTGCACTTGAATGTTTAGTATACAAATGAGCCCCCTTGGGTTATATATACATACCCATCTCCTCAATAGACGGTGGAGATCTATTTGATTCTATGGTTTAAATCATACATCTAGGAACACACAAGTGTGGAATTGTGTGGAACCCTCTAGAACATACTCTAGAAAAATTTAGGGAAATTCAGGGTAGTCTAGAGTATTCTAGAGCAGTCCATGATAGGTAGCAGAGATTGGGTTGCTCTAAGTTAGAAGCATCCTCCACATATGATATGTATTGACATGATGCATGAATGTTTTCTCCATTAGAATTGGCAAAGAGAGCATTCAGAGCAGTGCCAAATATGACAACTTCTGTAAGTATCTGATTTCCATCCATATGCTCAGACTTAATGCTTTGACATAGTTGTGATACCATATCCTCAATCAGAATAAACGGAAACTCCTAATAGTGACTTTTGTATCTAGATGCCGTGAAGGATATGTAATGCATCCATACTATGTACGCCAGGATGCTTCGTGCTATCAATGTTATAGTGTTTGAATCTCTTGGCTCCTCAAACGTTACGCAGATAACACAAAGGCAGTCAACAGATGCATAGTTCTTCATCCAATTCTCCAGAACACTCTAGGAAGCAATATTACAATGAAGGCAAATGTTATTATGTATACCATAATGTCTAAAATGCATTTTCTTCCTAAATAGAAGACAATGAGAATATCACGCTCTAATAATTGTTTCGAGTTCAGCTTTTTGCCACCCTCCCTCCCCCTCCCCCGAAAACCCTTCATCTTGCAAACAGAAGGCCCAAGGGACAGATAGCTTTAACTTTCGATATTGATCATAGCTAACTTTAAGCGAGCTTGTCCATTTTGGCCCTGGGCTTTGTCCATCCCTACAGATTTAGACTCCACCTCATTACAAATTGAACTTTATATTATCATTTATTATATTTGAGGATGCATTAGGTTGGACCATTGTAACGAGGATTACATAGCATTGCACGCTCATCTTGTATCGCCCTTCCTGTACCCCCGGGGCAAAAAAGAGAGCAAGAGATTAGTAAGAATCTGATGGTGGAGATTAATTGGCTACCATGTAGCACACGGATTCACAACGGTCTTTGTCTAGCGGGCATTGTGTTAAGTAACACATTGTTTATCCTCGCATTGTCAAAATAAAGACTATGATTGGTCACTTCTGGATCTGGATAGATTAATCCAAATTCCAATCCATACTTTTAGAGTCCCTTCTAAATGAGATATGTCTATGTGTGTGCTTTTTTGGGGGGCGGCGGGTGTGGTTGGTTAGACATAACAGAGTTAACGTTTAGCTGCATAGAAATCGATTCCCTCGGATGGTTAGACCTAATATTAAGAAAATTAACTGCTTATCACTCAAGATATAGAGGATAACCTAAAGGGTAATTTCTTGGTGTTAATATCCATGATCGACCAGCTAAAATCATCGAAAACCAACATTTGTGACAGAAGAACCCTTTGGCTTCTCTACATTCACAATGATATCGTCAGATTTTTGCATGAACCAAATTGCAGTTTCTTAGTTGAATCCTTGTTAAACGACAATGAAGAACTGGCCTCTGATTCCCCTTACACTTGATCTAGCATTAATAGGACATCATTCAATACTTTCACAATTTATGAAATTCTTACCAGAAAAAGAAAGGCAACTATAGAACCCAACCTACCGAATTTTTCGCTAATGGAGACTGAAAAGCAGTAATTGGCTCCTTTTCCTGTGTACATCAGGATGTTGATCAAACTTTGATGATGATGATGATGATGATGATGATGATGACGAAGATGACGATGATGAAGATAATAATAATAATGTTAGGATCAAATAATATGAAATTGGATGCAACAAGAAAGTATCATGAAATACGAAAATGGAAAGAAAAAATAAATCAGCACTAGGAACACCAAAATTTTATGTGGAAAATCCAAATTGGAAAAAACGTGCTGCGATAATCGAAAAATTCACTCTATGTTTGGAAAGTACAACTTGATCTCAAGGCAATGTGCTTGAGTAAGAGATTAATAGGTGATTACAAATTTACTCAAAATACTCTCTTAAAACTAAGGACAAATAGTGAATAATTTTTTTGGTGTGGATGTAAGAAGGTGATGATGATTCTTGATTGGTTGTGGATGATCAAGCTTAATTTTTTGGATGACCAAGTTTGAAGAAGATGATGAAGATTTATAGCGGCTTCCCTTAACCTCCAGCAATTAATTAGAAATAATTTGAAATAATTCTTGCCATAAACTTCAAAAATGGACCAAGAAAGGAGAGCCCAAAAGTCACCTAGGCTACAACGGACCATGGGATTGGGCACAAAAGGTCCGTGGAGCTCACTGGGCAAAAACGTTACTGCTGTTGCACTTGAAAGAAGATGGCAAAAGCTGTCGGGGCTGCACTGATGAAGGAGAAGGCCCAGGTAGTGAAACCAAAGAAGAAGCGAAGCTGGGCCTGCGCATGTGAGAGAAGCCCAAATAGCTCGCTCGGTCAAAGCAGGTCAACGAAGCTGGAACAGACTAGAATTCTAGGCCGTGTGAATAACAAGCCTGGCTGTGTTTTATTTTTTTTCACTTCTTGCTTAGCCCAAACCAAACAAATTGATTAATATTTTTGGGCCAATTTCCTCAATAATCTCCCCCTTGGACCAAAAATCCTCAATTACCGATATCGCCATAGAATCCCGAAGGACAGAGCCCCATAGGGCGGGGCCCGAAGGGCTATTAGAAACTGTGAATATCGACTAAGTCCAGGCAATGTTGGAACCTAGTAAAAGGACGTGGTTTGGTGAGCATGTTTGCGGGATTATCCGACTTATGAATTTTTTTCACAATAATTTCCACTTGTGCAATAATATCCTGAATAAAATGGTACTTGACACTAATATGCGTGGTCTTGGAATGATAAGTATTATTCTTGGAAAGATGAATTGCACTTTAGCTATCAGAAAATACAATAATAGTACCTTGTGCAATGTCAAGCTCAATAAGATGAACTCATAACCATATAACTTCTTTAACACCTTCAATTGCAGCGATATACTCGACTTCAGTTGTTGATAAGACTGCAATAGATTAAAAGGATGCTTTCCAAAGATAGTACCCATACATAAGGTGAAGATATAACCAGAAATAGAACACCTATGGTTAAGGTCACTACCATAATCAGAGTTAACATAGCCAATAACATCAAGGGTTGTAGACTTGGATTTATCAAACACCAAACACATATCAAGAGAACCCTTCACATATTGAAGAATCCATTTCACAGCATCCCAATGATCCTTAATAGGATTATGCATAAAGCAGCTCACAACACTAACCGCGTGGGACAAATCAGGTCTAGTGCATACCATAGCATACATAAGACTACCAATTGCACTAGAATATAGAACATGAGACATTTTCTCAAATTCCTCTTCAGTTGTTGGACAAGAATTAGAAAACAATTTGAAATGAGCAGCTAAGGGAATATAGACCGACTGACAATCGCTCATATTGAACCCATCAAGTACTTTTTCGAGGTACTTTCTTTGGGATAGGAAGAGCTTACCAGTCTTGCATTATCTATGTATCTCCATACCAAGAATGTTCTTAGCTGCACCAAAGTCCTTCATTTCAAACTCATCACTAAGTTAAGATTTCAATTTGTTGATCAAGGACTTATCCTTAGAAGCATTGGCATGTCATCAACATATAATGGCAAATATATGAATGAACCTTTAAATTGCTGAAAATAGACACAATTATCATAACGACATCGTGTATGCCCTTATCTTATCATAAAGGCATCGAATCTCTTATACCATATGTTGCGGAGCTTTTTTAAGGCCATAAAGAGATTTCTTCAAGCAGCATACAAGATTCTCCTTACCGGGAACCATAAATCCCTTGGGTTGATTTATATAGATCTCTTCCTCCAACTTGCCATGAAGGAAAGCTGTTTTAACATCTATCCAACTCCAAGTTAAATAAAGTAACTAAAGCAAGCAGCACTCTAATGGAAGTATAACGAACAATAGGAGAGAATATTTCATTAAAGTCAATACTTTCCTTTTGGTTGCAACCACAAACAACCAAACGTGCTTTGCACCTTGCATCTTCAACCCCGGGGATGCCTTCTTTGTGCTTGTAGATCCACTTAGTGGTTAAGGCATGATGACCTTTAGGAAGTTTACATAACTCCCAAGTTCCATTCTTATGTAAACTCTCAATTTCTTCTTGCATTTCCATGAGCCAATTTGAGGAGTTAGGACAAGAGATAGCCTCTAAATAGGTTGAATTTTCAATACCTTCAGTATTCTCTTGTGCTACGACGAGTGCATAGGCTATCAACCCACTCTCATCATTAGTGGCATAACGAGCGAATTTTCTAATTGTTCTCCTTGATCTATCACAAGCAATAGAATATTTATCCTCCATCTGAGGCTCATTGGGACTTGAGGTGCTCAGACTTGGCTCATCAATAGGAACCTTATTGGTAGAATAAGGTAATGTGGATGTACTACCTCTACCTTGAGTTAGAAGCTCTAACTCCTTCTTGTCACTGGTATCATATGGATCACCTGCTCCAGTCAAAGACGCAATAGACTCTTTCCCAAGAGAAAACATAGCAGATTCATTAAATGTAACATCCTAACTTTGGATGACTTTCTTGGGACTAGGGCACCATAAACGATATCCTTTAGACTCGGATGCATAACCAAGAAACATTCACTTAATAACCCTAGGAACTAGCTTGTCATCATTGACATGTGCATATGTAGGACATCCAAAAATTCTCAAAATAGAATGGTCAATGGAATTACCTGACGAAACCTCTTCTGGGATTTTGAAGTTAATATATGATTATGGAGAGCGATTCATAAGATAAGAAGTCGTTGAAACAGCCTCAGCCCAAAAATCTCGAAGGTGCCACAAACCGACATTGGAGAGCATACATCGAGCTCTCTCTAGAAGAGTCTGGTGAATACGTTCAGTGATACCATTGTGTTGAGACTTCCTAACCAAAGCTTTGTGTCTAGCAATACCTTGAATGGCACAAAAGTCATTGAAGTCCGACTTACAAAACTCTAAACCATTATCTGTCCTAAGCTTTTTGATTTTTCTCCCAATCTAGTTCTTATCAAGGACCTTGAATTTCTTAAACATAGGGAATATTTCATTTTTATGTCTTAAGAAATAAATCTAGACCTTATGAGAGAAATCATCCACAAAAGTCAACATGTAGCGTTTTCCTTCAAAAGAAGAGACTCTAGAGGAACTCCATAAATCAGAATGAATACAATCTAGGATACTCTTAGTACGGTACACTATAAGAAAAAGACCAAATAAAGACGGAATCAGCGACGGAACACGGTTAATCAGTGACAGAATTTTAACATCAGCGATGGAATTAGCGACGGAATACGGTTGTCGGATTTTCGCTCGTCGCTAGGTACTCGGCGACGGAATTTTGAAATTTCGTCGTCATTGGCGACAGATTCAGCGACAGAAATTACGACATACTTTTTTTGGCGGGAGAAATTGGTGAGGCAGGGGGTGGCGACGGAATAACCATCCGTCGCCATTAGAGACGGAATCAGCAACGGATAGTTCATTCCTTCACCACCCCTGCCCCAAAAATTTTTTTTCTTCTGAATCCGTCACCATTCCGTCGCTAGGTTTCTCTTTTCTTAAAAATAAAATCGCTTGTTTTTGATCATATCCGTACATACATTTCAATCCCTGCGAGAAATTTACAAGATCTTCGCACTCAATCAACATCTAATGGCTTCGAATATGATTTCGTTCGAAGCGTTCTCAACAATTTCAAGCCACACAAAGGTGGAATATCACATCTAACGCAACATTTCCAACCAAGAGTTTTCAATTCGCAAACCACAAGTTCCAAACAAAGTCTCTACATATCACAAACCACAAGTTCTAAATAAAGTCTCTACATATCACAAACCATAAATCCAAACAAACAAGAAGTGGCCAGTGATTGAGAATAAAGTTATATATATGTTTGCAGAAGAGGGAGAAGCAAGCGCCAAATAGGAGGGGAGTGAAATAAGCACCAGGGGAAGGGGAGTGAAATAAGCAGAAATGGGAGGGGAAGCAAGCAGTAAGATATGTACTTTGGTAAACAACCAAGCAGAAGAGCCACCAGCTGAAGGAAAACTGCAACCAACTCAATCACCAAGGTGAAGATCATCCTCATCCTCTTCCTCTTCCTCTTCCTCTTCCTCTTCCTTTGCCTCACCAGCTTCCTCATTGTGTTGCGATTGACGAGTAAATGGAGGCTGAGATCCCGAGCCAGACGCCTATTACATTTGAAAGAAAGGTTGGAGGCGCTGATCGATGCTCATCATTTGTTGGCTCAGTTGTTGGTTGCTTGGGTGAGCAATTTGTTGGATTCCTCCAGTTGCTTACATTTCTCTACAAGCACCGGTAGCTTTCAGCTTGTGAAGTTAGCTCACTCCCCAAGTTGGTCACTACACCCCTTAAGTCATTGAGTTCTTGTTGCGATGGCGTAGAACTGCTACCTGCTGATAGACATTTCAGTGAAGTACGCATTAGTATTGCAATTAAGTAAATTCAATGTATAACCATGGTCATTGAAACTTCAATGTGAAAATTGTACTGGATCTTTAAGTGGGACTGAAGTAACCGAATTTCCTTATGTTGACAGCCTCGTCACCAATGCCATAAATACGACCCTTCTTGTTCTTGAACGTCTTCACCCACAACTCATTTGGGTTTGGAAATGGCTGGTTTGGATCTTGAGAAGTGCCATCCCCAGTCCCTTGAGAGTTGATAACATTTTGAAAATTACATTCAAAGGATTCCTATAATACCACAACATGCGCACGAAATCATGCATACTACAATTACTTAAAATAAAGTTCACAAGTTAATGTTGAACTACCAATGAAGATTGAGAATAGCTAATTCCTTACATAAGTTTGTTGTGATTTCTTATCACCTAAGGGGCATTTTCCTTACCATGGAGTTTGTGAGTGCGACTGAATAATTCAATAATGGTGGGCTCCGTCCCAAGTTGTTCCCTCTATGTACGTGCCAGAAACAATGATGTCAAGCACAACACAAAATACAGTATTAAACTTAAACAAATACATAGCAAACATTAATTCATTTACCAGACGCCGCCTATGCTCATGCATAGGGATCGAGCCACAAGTGTGGAGAGATGGGCCACCACTTTCTGGAGTTCCCAGTCGGTTCTTCTAGGCTATTTCACTGAATTTCTTGTAATGTTCATTCGCCCAGTGCTGTTGGAGTCCCTCCCATTGAGCATCACCGAGCCAAACAGGCTTCTTGTTATGCTTCCTTGCTTTACCAAAGAAGTCTCTCAAGCGTGCATTGCCTCGATTTTCAAAATTCCTTCTTATACGGTCCTCATAGAGCGAATCCCAAGTAAACCACTTCTGTAATTATGAAGACAAAAAAACACATCAAATAATACAATAGTAATTTATAATGTTCACAGAAACTGTTAATACGAAGTCACTGTAGTTACCTTGAACTCTCCAAACCACAAATCTCGTACTGGTTTGGGCACTTTGCTCTAAGTAGGCCAAGCTCTGTCAAATTTGCTTTGAAATATGAGCGAAATCCTACTAACAGCACCATCATTAGGGAGAAACTTAATTGAACATAACACATCAAATTGATTACTTATTATGCAAAATTCATGTAGTACTTCATAAGATATAACAAATAAAGCCTTACCCGTTACCATCTAGCTCAATTCAAGTCTTAGCTCGAGTGCTCCCATGACTGGATTATGCTTTACTTTCACCACTTGCAATGTTCTCTTGGGACTGATTTGTGTTAGGGTGAGCGGGTTGGAGAGCAGGCTACACAGTGTGAACAACATGGGGGTTTGGAGGAATGTTGTAGGCAAATTGGCCGTACATGGTGCTTTGGTTGAAAATGTATGAGGTTTGATGATGGAAAGCCCCAAATGGGGGAGGTAGTGGTCCTGAAATACTTGGTATGTAAGCAGCCATTGTGGCTCCTGACTGAACTGGTATATGAGGTACCTAGGGGGAAGATGGATCAATATCCATTGCGGTCTGATCTACGGCAGAGCTCCTACGCCCTCGTCCTCTACCTCGAGGGGAGGACTTACCTCGACGAGAACTTGAATCTATACCTGAAATAGGTGACAACAAAGCCAAGTACAAATATATAATGATTGCACATATAAACTATTTTTCTCATACATCATAATAGGTACGTAGGTTACATATATTTTGCAAAGCTCATTCAAACAATATAAGTAAAGTCACAACCAATTGTTTGACATGCAAAGTACTCAAACACATAAGAATTCATAACCACTCAATCATCTGCGTCCTCATCATCATCAATGTCGTTGTCATCATCATCATACAAATGTAAATTTTCTTCAGCTTCATCTGTTTCATTACCGTCATCCCACTCCCCCTCTTCATCATCCTCATCATTCTCTACCTCATCTATCTCGTCATTACCCTGAATGAATGAAAACTCTATTTCATCATTAACCTCTTCCGGTGGTGCACTTTTATCCACTAATGATGCAGGAATGACGTAATTCACAGGTTCGACGATAGTCGTTATGTCCGTTTGTTGGTACGCAGTAGGTAGAGTGTACTGCTAATCCACTCTCGCCCTTGGTTTGATTGTTATGACAACAAGCCAATTGGCTCTATCCCTTGAGCGATCTGCCTGTGGCATGAAGTATACTTGTGATGCGGTGTTTGGGAAGATAAATGGGTCGTACTTTCGGTACCTTCTTGTACGGTGGGCCTCAATAAGGTTGCTTACTTAGTGAGATTGTGTCCTATGATTCAATGTGGGGTCGAACCACACATCGTTTAAGTGGTTCGTCTACGTACTCAATTTGGACAATATCCTTTAGTACATCATAATAATCATTCTCAATATCGCCTTCCCCAATGCCACAAACACTAACACCACAATTATATGTTCTCTTCCCGACACTTCGAGCTTCTGTATGGAATTTGAATCCATTTACTCTATATGTCGTCTACGTCGACACATACCGCTTTGGTTTCACAGCCAATTGGCTCAGGTAGCAATGTTTGTCGATCTCGAATAGTTGAATATAATACACCTAAGGTGACATAACATGTGGTTTTAATTAATACAATGCACTTAATTAACTGTTATGTTAAAATTATAAATAAATGAGTTATAATACTTACATTCTCACTAAACCGATCTGCGAAATGAGTTTCGATGATGTTGTCGACATCTGCGTCGTTGACATTGGGACGTGCAGTTCTGACTTGTTCTGTGAAAATTCTATCACATTTTATGAAGCCTATTAATATACTTGCGCTATGAATGATAAACTTAATTGGAAGTGAAAATACCACTCACTCTATATAAGGTTTAACTTTATCACAATTTAACAGCACGTGAAGATGGGTGGCAACATATTCGACAGCTGTGAGATACCTTGATCTTTCCCTACCCATAGCGGTCCCTTACGGTGCAAACACGGACAGAGTTGGAAAATGATTAATATGTTCATCGTCATCCTCATTTCTCCTGCACCTAGTGCACATGGACGGCACATTAGAGCCGAAGTAATAGGGGGCGAAGAATGTCCTCTCTGCCTCTAGGTATGCTTCTGTGATTGAACTTTCAGGACACGCTTGTTGCTTTATCTTTTTCTTCAATCGACCAAAGAACCTACCCAATTCACAATTGCATTTACTTCTAAGTGATTCCACATATAAGAATTCATATAAGGTTTCATCTATTATAGTATAATTTACCTCTCAAATGGATACATCCGTCGGTATTGTACTGGACCACCTAGTTGAACCTCTTCTGCCAAATGCACTGGCAGGTGCTCCATTACATTGAAAAAGCCAGGAGGAAAAATGGTCTCCAACTTATACAAAGTGATGACAATGTTGCAATACAGTTCCTCAAGCATATCCTCCCGCAATGTTGTTGAGCATAAGTTCTTGAAGAACTGGCTTATCTCAATAAGAGGTTTCAACACATCATCTGGGAGCGCACCAAATGCAATTGGTAAAAGAGTCTCTATGAAGACATGACAATCATAACTTTTCATGTTGTTGAACTTAGCCTCATTAGGGTCCACGATATTCCTCAAATTAGAGTAATATTGTAACAACCCACGACTACCCGCCATCGAGATATTGTCCACCTTGGGGCTACACAGCTTACACCAGGGCACGCTCACCCTGACTTCAGTGCACCCCTCATGGTTTTGTCCTCAAAAGGCGCCTCGATGGGTTGAGGTTTCCCCACGCTTATAAGGCGTGGTTCGTTCTCCTCAACTCCCGATGTGGGATACCTTCATCCACCCCCTCTCAGGGGCCGAGCGTCATCGCTGGCACATCGGGTCGGGTCCATAGCTCTGATACCACTGTAACAGCCCACGACCACCCGCCATCGAGGTATTGTCTGCTTTGGGGCTACACAGCTCACACTAAGGCACGCTCACCCCGAGTCCAGTGCACCCCTCACGGTTTTGTCCTCAAAAGGCGCCTCGATGGATTGAGGTTTCCCCACGCTTATAAGGCGTGGTTCGTTCTCCTCAACTCCCGATGTGGCCCTTCCCCTAGGTTAACATCGTTCATTTCATATTGTCCGAAGCACATTATCTTAGCCACTTTAAAGCGTATGGGCCATAGCGGCTAATAATTTTGTTGTGTCTTTTGGTAAAATCGTTTAACATGTAACTCACACCATTTCTAAAGCATTTTAGGGGTTCCTCCCAAACATTGTTTGAGTAGCTAAAGTAGGCCATTGCTCGCTACTAGACATGGCTATTATTCATTTAAAACACATGAAAAGTCCTTTGCTAAAACATCACCTTTACACACACATGTTACATCTTAAACATACAAGGGAAAGGGGATACACATATCACATTTAAACACTTCGTAATTATTTTAACATAATGAGCCACACGTGACCTCGCAATCCACACGATTGCGGTTAATTCACAACCCGAACTCCCTCCTCACAAGCACCGTACCACAAGGACCTCGAACCACTGATAGATCTTCCTCAAACCATCCAACTACCATCTCGGTTTTATATTTTACTAATCCTATCATATTCTCAAGCTAGCTTAAAAGGAGATAGAGTTTAGGTACTCACCTGGTAAGCATCACTACTCAGCGGTGAGTTATAGTAAGCATACGAACACATACGCATCATTATATTCACATATAAACCATAACATCTCATTTAACAATTAGCAGGCCATTACGGGGTAGCTAAGCATACAAACATACGAACACATACGTACCATCATATTCATGTATAAACCATAGCACTTTATCTAGCAAGTCAAACACGATTGGATTTTAAACATTTACCATTTATTTCGGAGTTAGTGAGCTGTTATGGGGTAGTTAAGCGCATAAGTGACCATAGAGTGGCTAAACATTTATATATGTCGATTTTAAATTCGTACGATGCAATCTGAAATTCACAAATGGTCATGGAGTGACTAAACATTTATATGCCTTGATTTTACACACGTACGATTCAGTTCGAAGATAGTTTCTGGGCATGATTCGACTTAAAGCTTTAAGTTTGAATTATCTAGTTAAGTTCGAACCTCAATTAAACTTATATTGATTCATTTCGATGCTATACATATATCGATTCGAATCGAAGCTAAGCATACATAATTCATTTCGAATTAATATTTCAGGCATAATTTACATATATTGATTCGAATCGAAGCTAAGCATACATAATTCATTTCGGATTAAGATTTCAGGTATAATCTACATCAATTAATTCGAATTGATGCTAAACATATATAAACCACTTCGAATTAACCTTTTAGGTGTAATTTACGTTAATTGATTCGAATGGAAGCTAAACATATGTAAATCACTTCGAATTAACATTTCAAGCATAATTCACCTAAATTGATTCGAATCGACGCTAAACATATATAATTCATTTTGGATTAACATTTCATGCATAATTCATCTAAATTGATTCGAATCGAAGCTAAACATATATAAACCACTGTAACATGGATGAAGGTATCCCACAGCGGGAGTCAAGGAGAATGAACCATGCCTTATAAGCGTGGGGAAACCTCAACCGATCGAGGCGCCTTTTGAGGACAAAACCGTGAGGGGTGCACTGGATTCAGGGTGAGCGTGCTCCGGTATGAGCTGTGTAGCCCTAAAGCGGACAATTCCTCGATGGCGGGTAGTCGTAGGCTGTTACAGTGGCATCAGAGCCATGGACCCGACCCGATGCGCCAGCGAGGACGCTGGGCCCTTGAGAGGGGGGTGGATGAAGGCATTCCACATCGGGAGTTAAGGAGAACGAACCATGCCTTATAAGCGTGGGGAAATCTCAACCCATCGAGGGGCCTTTTGAGGAAAAAAACGTGAGGGGTGCACTGGACTTAGGGTGAGCGTGCCCTGGTGTGAGTTGTGTAGCCCCAAAGCGGACAATACCTCGATGGCGGGTGGTCGTGGGCTGTTACAGTGGTATCAGAGCCATGGACCCGACCCGATGTGCCAACGAGGACGCTGGGCCCCTGAGAGGGGGTGGATGAAGGTATCCCACATCGGGGGTTGAGGGGAACGAACCACGCCTTATAAGCGTGGGGAAACCTCAACCCATCGAGGCGCCTTTTGAGGACAAAACCGTGAGGGGTGCAC
The DNA here is from genome assembly GCA_029747015.1 of Carnegiea gigantea. NCBI lineage: Eukaryota > Viridiplantae > Streptophyta > Magnoliopsida > Caryophyllales > Cactaceae > Carnegiea > Carnegiea gigantea. Next base: position 171,288 of record JAKOGI010000123.1, on the reverse strand, counting down.
TGGACTCAGGGTGAGCGTGCCCTGGTGTGAGCTGTGTAGCCCCAAAGCGGACAATACCTCGATGGTGGGTGGTCGTGGGCTGTTACAGTGGTATCAGAGCCATGGACCCGACCCGATGTGCCAGCGAGGACGTTGGGCCCCTGAGGGAGGTGGATGAAGGTATCCCACATCGGGAGTTGAGGAGAACGAACCATGCCTTATAAGCGTGGGGAAACCTCAACCCATCGAGGCGCCTTTTGAGGACAAAACCGTGAGGGGTGCACTGGACTCAGGGTGAGCGTGCCCTGGTGTGAGTTGTGTACCCCTAAAAGCGGACAATACCTCGATGGCGGGTGGTTGTGGGCTGTTACAGATGGATGAAGGTATCCCACATCGGTAGTTGAGGGGAACGAACCATGCCTTATGAGCGTGGGGAAACCTCAACCCATCGAGGCGCCTTTTGAGGACAAAACCGTGAGGGGTGCACTGGACTCAGGGTGAGCGTGCCCTGGTGTGAGCTGTGTATCCCTAAAGCGGACAATACCTCGATGGCGGGTGGTCGTGGGCTGTTACAGCGATATCAGAGCCATGGACCCGACCCGATGTGCCAACGAGGAGCTGGGCCCGTGAGAGGGGGTGGATGAAGGCATCCCACATCGGGAGTTGAGGAGAACGAACCACGCCTTATAAGCGTAGGGAAACCTCAACCCATCGAGGCGCCTTTTGAGGACAAAACCGTGAGGGGTGCACTGGACTCAGGGTGAGTGTGCCCTGGTGTGAGTTGTGCAGCCCCAAAGCGGATAATACCTTGATGGCAGGTGGTCGTGGCCTGGATGAAGGCATCCCACATCGGGAGTTGAGGAGAACGAACCACGCCTTATAAGCGTGGGGAAACCTCAACCCATTGAGGCGCCTTTTGAGGACAAAACCGTGAGGGCAGGGATGGTGGTAGCGTCCCGCCTGCCCAAAGCGGACAATACCTCGATCGCGGGTGGTCGTGGGCTGTTACAGGTTTTTGGATGAAGGTATCGCACATCGGGAGTTGAGGAGAACGAACCACGCCTTATAAGCGTGGGGAAACCTCAACCCATCGAGGCGCCTTTTGAGGACAAAACCGTGAGGGGTGCACTGGACTCAGGGTGAGCGTACCCTGGTGTGAGCTGTGTAGTCCCAAAGCGGACAACCACAAGGACCTCGAATCATTCATTGTTCTTCCTCTAACCATCCAACTACCATCTCGATTTTATATTTTACTAATCCTATCATATTCTTAAGCTAGCTTAAAAGAAGATAGGATTTAGGTACTCAGCTGGTAAGCATCACTACTCAGCGATGGGTTATAGTAAGCATACGAACGCATACGCATCATTATATTCACATATAAACCATGACATCTCCTTTAACAATTAGCAGGCCATTACGGAGCAGCTAAGCATACAGGCATACGAACACATATGTACCATCATATTCATGTATAGACCATAGCCCTTTATCTGGCAAGTCAAACGCGATTGGGTTTTAAACATTTACTATTTATTTCGGAGTTAGTGAGCCGTTATGGGGTAGTTAAGTGCATAAGTGACCATAGAGTGGCTGAACATTTATATATGTCGATTTGAAACTCGTACGATGCAATTCGAAGTTCACAAGTGGTCATGGGGCGACTAAACATTCATATGCCTTGATTTTACACACGTACGATTCAGTTTGAAATTAGTTTCTAGGCATGATTCGACTTAAAGCTTTAAGTTTGAATTATCTAGTTAAGTTTGAACCTCAGCTAAACTTATCTTGATTCATTTCGATGCTAAACATATATCGATTCGAATCAAAGCTAAGCATACATAATTCATTTCGAATTAATATTTCAGGCATAATGTACGTCAATTAATTCGAATTGAAGCTAAACATATATAAACCACTTCGAATTAACATTTCAGGTATAATTTTCGTCAATTAATTCGAATGGAAGCTAAACATATGTAAATCACTTCGAATCAACATTTCAAGCATAATTCACCTAAATTGATTCGAATCGACGCTAAACGTATATAATTCGTTTTGAATCAACATTTCATGCATAATTCACCTAAATTTATTCGAATCGAAGCTCAACGTATATAAATCGCATCGAAATTAAATCTCATACATGAACTAACAAAATTGATCTACTTCGAAGCTAAGCATGCATGTTTCATTTCAGAATCCAATCTCAGGCAGCACATTCTAACAAATTTGGCTACGCTAGTCTAACATGCAACATCGATTCCACTAAAACGTTTGCGAAATTAGTATTAACTTAGGAAGAGAGAAACACTTACTTGAAATCGCTTAATAACCCACTTAATTGGTAGCAATTCACGCCCCAAATCCCCTTGAACTCGACCCTGGTTCAGCTACACCCAGAACCCGAAACCCTAGCTTCGACGTAGTGGCAATTTAAGCTGATTTTGGTCAGAATTCAACCCCCAATTTATAGAGGAGGTAGTGAGGGTCGTGGGTTGCCGGATTCCGACACGTGGGCGGCGGTTTTTGGGGGTTAGACGCGTGGTTTTTGGGGTGGAAGAAGTGGATGGCAGTGTGTGGTGGTTGTGGCGGTGGAGGACGTGTGCTGGGGGGACTGGTGGTCCCTTTCTCTCGCCGGCGACAAGTGGCGGTCGACATTGATGCCAAACGGCCGTCGGTGGCCCCAGAGAGAGAGAGAGCAAGCTTTGGGGGAGAGAGAGAGAGCGAGCGAGTAGAGAGAGGGAGGGGTCTCGGGGGACTCGGGTGCCTGAGGCCCGAAATCCCCCCCTTTTTGTTCTAATTTTTCCTTTTTTTGGCTCAACTAATATCATTCAACTAAATTCTGGTCCCGTACTCGTTAATGGTTAGGCTAAACTTGAGTTGAAACGACCTACGACTAACATTCCAGTTTAAACTTTGGGAATCAACCAAGTAAAATGAAAAACGATTTTAAAAATTCGGTTTAGCGTTGATTCGATAATTTTATAAGTAAGTAACATCAATAATAACATTAATCAAATAATCGTTCTTTTAATGAAATTAATCGTTAAAAACTCACACAGTCGACTTAATATCTTTGTCGAACCATGATTCAAACGCAACTGGTAAATTCAGCAACTGAAACACTTAGTCAAGGGGTGCACTGGACTCAGGGTGAGCGTGCCCTGGTGTGAGCTGTGCAGCCCCAAAGCGGACAATACCTCGATGGCGGGTGGTCGTGGGCTGTTACAGTAGTATCAGAGCCATGGACCCTACCCGATGTACCAGCGAGGACGCTGGGTCCATGAGAGGGGGGTGGATGAAGGTATTCCACATTGGGAGTTGAGGAGAATGAACCACGCCTTATAAGCGTGGGGAAACCTCAACCCATCGAGGCACCTTTTGAGGACAAAACCGTGAGGGGTGCACTGGACTCAGAGTAGACGTACCCTGGTGTGAGCTGTGTAGCCCCAAAGCGGACAATACCTCGATGGCGGGTGGTCGTGGGCTGTTACAGTGGTATCAGAACCATGGACTCGACCCGATGTGCCAGCGAGGACGCTGGGCCCCTGAAAGGGGGTGGATGAAAGTATCCCACATCAAGAGTTGAGGAGAACGAACCACACCTTATAAGTGTGGGGAAGCCTCAACTCATCGAGGCGCCTTTTGAGGACAAAACTGTGAGGGGTGCACTGAACTCAGGGTGAGCGTGCCCTGGTGTGAGCTGTGTAGCCCCAAAGCGGACAATACCTTGATGGCGGGTGATCGTGGGCTATTACAGTGGTATCAGAGCCATGGACCCGACCCGATGTGCCAGCGAGGACGCTGGGTCCCTGAGAGGGGGGTGGATGAAGGTATCCCACATCGGGAGTTGAGGAGAACGAACCGCGCCTTATAAGCGTGGGAAAACCTCAACCCATCGAGGCGCCTTTTGAGGACAAAACCGTGAAGGGTGCACTGGACTCAGGGTGAGCGTGCCCTGGTGTGAGCTGTGTAGCCCCAAAGCGGACAATACCTCGATGGCGGGTGGTCGTGGGCTGTTACAAATATCCATCAGGCATTTGAAGTTCCTTCACCCATTCACACAACTCTCTTCGTTTATCCACAGAAAGTACGAACTTCGCCTTTGGTTTAACCGGCTTACCACTTGGGCCTGAATGTAAATGTAATTCTGGTCTATCATATATTTCTGCAACATCCATTATTGATTTGGCATTGTCCTGTGTTTTCTCATGAACATCCATAACAGTGTTGATAATGTTCTCGAAGAAGTTCTTTTCAATGTTCATCACATCCAAGTTATGGCGGAGTAGTTGGTGTTGCCAATAAGGCAACTCCCAGAATGTGCTCTTCTTCATCCAGTTGTGCTCATTTTCCTTAAATCCTGGTATGACAAAGTCACCATTTGTACTTATCATTAGGTAATCTTCCACCTCGGCATAAAGTTCTTCCCCAAATAGTCGGCGAGGAGGACCCCCAGTAATAGTTTTGCCTTTTCTAAATACTGTTCTATTTCTTCTGAACGCATGATTCCTTGACAAAAAACACCGATGACAGTCAAACCATGAGAATTTACCTCCATTTCTCAATCTCAAGGCTTTTTGCTATTTCATACATACGGGACATATCAATTGGCCATTAGTATTCCACCCAGATAACATTCCATATGCGGAAAAATTATTGATGGTCTACATTAGTGTAGCCTTCATCTGAAATGTATGCCCCGTAGAAATGTCATAAGTCTCAACTCCAACATCCCACAACTCCTTCAACTCATCAACAAGAGGTTGTAAATATACATCTATCTTGTTCTTGAGATTTTTGGGCCCAGGGATTCCACAAATCAAAAACATAAACGGTGTGATCATACACATTTTAGGAGGGAGATTATAAGGTGTAACGACCACCAGTCAAACGGAGTATGATCTTGAAGAGAATGTGTAAGGATTAAATCCATCAGCACATAAGCTAAGCCTCACATTCCGATGCTCTGTAGCAAATTCAGGGTACTTGGTATCGAAATGTTTCTATGCTGTCCCATCTGATGGATGACACAAAACACCGTCCTCACGTCGATGTTCATAATGTCATCTCATGTGCTCTACATTACTTCTTGATGCGTACAACCTCTGCAGTCGAGGTTTTAACGGCAAGTAATGCATCCTTGAGTATGGCAATGGATTCTAATTCCTTTGTTGTGACCTTTACCTCTTCCATCTTGCATGCCCACAAAACTTGCACGCATCCAGGTTTGCATCCTCCTTATAAAATAGCATGCAATCTTTTCGGCAACATTCAATTTGGACCACATCGTTGCCGAGATCTTTAACAACCTTTTTCGTTTGCTCATATTTATTTGGCACGCGGTTGTGAGGGAGACGCATCTCTTTCATTAGTTGAACAGCTTCATTGAAACAATTTTGAGGCATATTATAATCAGATTTAATACTCAACAGTCTCACCGCCGCAGATAGCTCACGGTGGGTGGAGCAACCGTCATATAAGAGTTATTGAGCAGCTTGAACCATATTATAAAATGGTTCTCGACAAGTGCTTGACCCCTCTTCCCTTACATTTTGATTTGCTATTATAGCATCATCAATCATGTCCTCTATTCGATCTATGTAAGATTCAGAATAGTCATTATTAACATAACTTGAACCTCCAACTTCAGAAATTTTACTATTTGAATACCCATAACCATATTCCTGAGGTTCTATTTCCCCATGACTTATCCAAAACCAATACCCTTGCACAAAACCCTTATATATAAGGTGCATCTTGACCTCATCAGGTGTCAAGTACACCCTATTTCTGCATTGTGCACAAGGACATCTATACTTTCCCCCATTCAGAAACTCTGTCTGTGTACGTGTAAATTGATCGAATTGGTTTACTCCATCTAGAAATTATTGCGTATAACCACTATGATCAGGCAGTAATCTATTATACATCCACCTATGATGTGGAGGACCATTCATATTATGCTCAAATAACAATAACCACATAAGGTATTTGCTAAGAATTAATTTTAATCAAAATTATAATAATTACATAAATTACGCAATTATATATTATATATGTTTACTTTAAAATGTCCACATGCACCAAAAAAAAAACTTATACATTTCGACAAACATACTTATATTCTCACGAATGTCACAAAACTAATAATTCATACATATCTAGTTCACCACTTTATTCCACCAACATATCAAATTTGAATTTAAAATTACCAAATATAAGTGTACATTACATTGGGCGAAATCTGTAAACAAATATGAGCTACAACTTCATACGAACTCACATTTGAACGAAATTCTAAACTAAAGCATCTCAATCCACCAACATATCAACTTTCAAGTTCACATCACCAAACCTAATCCCTAAATTGCATTTAGTAAAATCTCCAACCAAATTAGATCAATAACCTCACACGAACACCACATTTCAACAACATTATCAATTAAAACATTTCATTCCACCAACATGTGAAATTTCAACTTCAAACTATCAAATCTCAACCCTAAATCGTATTTACCAAATTCTTATAACGAATTAGAGCAATAACCTTACACAAATAGCACATTTCAACAACATTATCAATTAAACCATTTCATTCCACCAACATATCAAACTTTAATTTCAAACTACCAATCCTAAACGCTAAATCGCATTTACACCAATCTTGAACCAAATTAAAACAATAACCTCACACAAACACCACATTTCAACATAAATATGAACTAACCATGCAATTCTAACAATATAATACAAAAATTTATAGAAATTACAAGTAGTTTAGTTGAAAAAAATACCTCAAAGTGCTCCTAAAAACCGGCGGTGGAAGGGGCGACTGGCAGTGGCGGGCGGCGGGGTCCCGGCCACAGACGGCGGCGGGGGATGGCGGGCGGCGGCTTGGCGGGTCAGCGGACGGCGTCGAGCTGGGTTGGCAATTCCGTTCGGCCTCTCGCTCTCTCTCTCTCTTCGAATGGCAGCAAATGAAAATTCTGGTTTCATTTAACTGGTCTGGCGACAGAAGCCCGGTTTTTTTAAAAAAAATTGAATTTTTTTTTTGGGCGACGGAATTTCAAAAAAAAAATTTAAATTTTGGCGACGAAAATTCCGTCGCCAATTGTCAACTATGGCGATGGAAATTTTAATCCGTCGCCATATTTGTCGCACAATCTGACTTTTTTCTAAAATGGTTTTTCAGTCGCCATTTCCGTCGCCAAATCTGTCGTTAATTTTTTTCGTCGCTGAATTCCGTCGTCAATTTGAACTTTTTTAGTAGTGGTATTTAGCAATAGAAAAACTGACTCTCTTTTGCTTGCAAAAAATGCAATGATCACAAAAGTCTAGTTTTGCTTCGTTACCGAGAAGACCTCTCTTGCTTAGGATAGTCATGCCCTTCTGACTCATGTGCCCCAAAGAAGCATGCCATAATCGAGTCAAATCAAGATTTGATGAGGAGGTAGTGACAACTGCATAACCTGTCACTGTAGAGCCTTGGAGGATGTAAAGACTGCCACGTCTCACACCTTTCATGAGAATAAGTGCACCTTTGGAGACTTTTAAGACTCTATCTTCAGCCGAATACCTGCAACCATGAGACTCAAGAGTACCAAGTGTAGCAAAGTTGTCCTTCAAATCTGGAATGTGACGAATATTTGTCAAGGTTCCCGTAAAACCATCATGGGTTTTGATGTGCACGGTGCCAATACCAACCACATTACATTGGGTATCATTGCTCATAAGTACAACACTGAAATCTAGCGGCTCATATGTTGAAAACCAGTCCCTATGGAGACACATATGATATGTGCAGTTAGAATCTAAAACCCACTCAACAGCACATCTATCGTTTGAGGTAGTAACATATAATACATCACCATCTGACTCAGAATCAATAATGAAAGCTTCAGCTAATTTTTGAGGTTGTTTGTTCTTCTTCTCTTTCTCTTTTTTATTTTTCAGACTATAACACTCATCAACTGAGTGTCCACGCTTCTTATAGTATTTGCAAAATTTGTTGGATTTACATTTCCTACATTTAGAACGTGAGTTTCTCCTAAGGGTGCCCTCTTTTTCAAAGGGTCTATCTCTCACATTCAAGCCCTCAATTTTATCATTAGAACGCAATTCAAGGTTGAATTTCTCTTTGGACAATAAACTTGCTTTTGCATCCTGAAAAGATAAAGTCTCATTGGTACTATATAATAATATTTTCTCGAAATGCTTATAGGAAGATGGTAATGAGACTATCAACAGAATAACGTTGTCTTCATCCTCAATTGTAACATCTATGCTTTCCAAATTAATAAGAATGGAATGGAAATCATCAAGATGATTTTGAATAGTAGTGCCTTCGGCCATAGAGAACATGTACAAACGTTCTTTGAAACGGATTTTGTTAGCGAGACTTTTTGTCATATATAACGCCCCCAATGCAAGCCAAAGTTCTGATATTGTGGGCTTGTCAAGGACCTCATGAAGAACATGATGCGCCAAACATAGTTGAATAGTCAAGAGTGCCTTCTCATTAAGATCCTCCCATTGCTCATCAGTCATGGATGCAGGCCTTTTGGTTTTGCCACCAAGAGCTTTCTTCAATCCATTTTGTATAAGAACGGCCGTCCTTTGGATTTTCCAAATGTTAAAGCTGGTTTTACCATCGAATTTTGGAATATTTAATTTCATGACAGTTGCCATCCTTGATCCGAGGCTCTAATACTACTTGTCAGGATCGAATAATATGAAATTGGATGCAACAAAAAAGTATCATGAAATACGATAATGGCTAGAAAAAATAAATCAGCACCAGGAATACCAAAATTTTACGTGGAAAATCCAAATCGGAAAAAGCCATAGGCAGCGATAACTGGAAAATTCACTATATGTTTGAAGAGTACAAATTGATCTCAAGGCAATGTGCTCGAGTAAGAGATCAATAGGTGATTACAAATTCACTAAAAATACTCTCTCAAAACTAAGGAAAAATAGTGAATAATTTTTGGTGTGGATGTAAGAAGGTGATGATGATTCTTGATTGGTTGAGGATGATGAAACTTAATTTTTTGGATGATCAAGCTTGAAGAAGATGATGAAGATTTATGGCAGCTTCCCTTAACCTCCAGTAATTAATAAGAAATAATTTGAAATAATTCTTGCCATAAACTTCAAAAACGGACCAAGAAAAGACAGCCCAAAAAGTCACCCAAGCTGCCACGGACCTTGGACCTAGGCACGGAAGGTCCGTGGAGCTCACTGGGCAAAAACGTTGCTGCTGTTGTAGTTGAAAGAAGCTGGCAAAAGCTTTGGTGCCACGCTAATGAAGGCAAAGGCCCAGGTGTGAAAGCAAGGAAGAGGCGAAGTTAGCCCAGCGCATGCGAAAAGCCCAACGGCTAGCTCGGTCAAAGTAGTTCAATGGAGCTGGAACAGGCTGGAAATGGGCTGCTAATAGCAAGCCTGGCTGTGTTTTATTTTTTTTTCCCCCTCTTCTCTCTTAGCCCAAACCAAACAAACTGATTAATATTTTTGGGCCAATTTCCTCAACAAATAATAATTAAAGAAAAAAAAAGAACTTTCACTCTAGTAGCATTCAGTAAATAAACTTTGTTCCTTAGCTCCTCATTGGTACACTGATATGAAAAAAAAGAAAACTATGAACTGAATTACTAAACAATACCAAGAACTCGACTTCAACATTGTAAATACGGTATCCTACATCCAACTAATGATACTCCTCACCGAAGAAATAAATCCATGCCATTGGGAAGTAGAGACAGGACAACTTTACACAAGAGATCAGGAAAGAACCCAGTGGTTCTTTAAACTGTTGGAAATACTAATACTGCCAGACTGCAAGATGCAAAATCGGACTGCAACGTTGTGGTTTAAAAGCTTCTTTAGCCATCTCCGAGTGAATGCCGAGATGAGAGAGGCGTACACTTCAGGAGGAACATCCATCTAACAGTCCGCAGAATCAAAATATGGGAAACTAGGGAGAAGCACAAACATTTTGACCAAGCACCTGTCTAGTTAAATGCATTCAAGAGAAACGACATTATCTAGCTGTTGATTTGATGGACTCAATCCAAAGTCAATTAGAAGAGGATGAAAAGATCAGCTTCACATGCTTACTAATTGTGCATAAGTTGCTGATACTTCTTCTTCTGCTCATCCAAGGGCCTTCATGGTGCACCATGGTCCACTGCTATATGATACTTTAAAAGGATCATGAGTGCTATCTCCAACAATCTAACAGCCTCTGTTTTTAATTTTCCGTCATTACATCCATGGCAACACTTCCTTTACTAGAAGTCCCATATTGGAAGGCTGGAAAACTCTCAAGATCATATTGCATCACAAGCATTTCCACGGTGTTTTTACTCAATGCTTTTCTCTCATACAGTTCTTCTAGAACTACAGCTGCTAGCTCCATCTCTCCTTCAAGGGCTATGCCTTCTACAATAAGAGTGTAAGTCATCTCATTGGGCTTATATCCTTTCTCCATCATCATTTGGAACATATCAAGGGACAAATCAATCCTGTGAGATTTGCATAATCCAAGCATAATAGCATTGCAATTGTCGACATCAGGCCTGACATCATTTTCTTCCATTAACTTGAAAATCTCAATGGCAGCATCCGGCATACCATCCAAGCACAACCCTCTTAACAATGATGAATAGGTACGTGAGTCTGCAACAAATCCAGACCGAGTCATCTCATTCAACAGTTTCATTGCTGCATATGTGTTACCTTTCCGGCACAAGGTTGCAATGACTGTTCTGTAGAAGTCCTGTGACGAGTAATCAGACTTATTACATAAACTTTGAAAGAAAGAAAACGCTTCTGAAACTTTTCCGTCTTCACAAAGCACAGCTATAGCTTTGTATGTTCGGTCATCAGGATGGCACTTCTCAGACATCATTCGATCCAGACACTTCGTTACTTTATCAACCTTACCCTCTTTGCAGAGATGAGCTATGATTGGGTTGTAAGTGCGTGCTGTGGGTTTGAAACCTGCCTTTGTCATCTCTTCCAGAACCTCAAAAGCGTGATCTACTAGGCCATGGAAGGCAAGCGAACTAACCAAAATGGTGTAGGTGACAATGGATGGAGAACGATCTTCATCATCCATTTCAGCAAGAAGCTCATATGCCTCTTTCCACCGCCCTTCCCAGCACAAAGCTCGTAGCAAAATGTTTGAAGTCACCACATCTGGATAAAAACCCTTCTCGGGCAAATTCCTGAAGAAACTAATTGCCTCCTCAGTTCTCCCTTCCTTGCACAAACCCGTCAAGAGTATATTGTAACTAAACAAATTAGGCTTCCCACCTTTGGCAATTATCTCATCCAACAGCTTCATTGCTTCATCCACCCCTTCCTTCTTATATGCAGCTTCGAGCAAGGATGAGTAAGTGAACGCATCTGGCTCGAGCCCTCTCTTTCTCAACCTATCCAAAAACTGCAAACTCTTATTCAAATTCCCACGCATACAGAGTCCCTTCACAAGTGAATTATACGTAACCATGTTTGTGGGGTAGCCATACTCTTCCATTTTCTCAACCAGCTGTATTGCATAACCAACTTTCCCTCTCTTGCACGAATGGTTGACTAGGTAGGTATATGTATTAGGGTCCGGTTTCACTCCAGAACGAACCATCATCTCCATCACTCGAATCGCGTTTTGCAACTTGCCCAGTCTGCACCAATCATACAACAGTCGAGTAGCCTGACTCTTGTCAGGCTTATGCCCCTTTTCAACCATATACTCCAAGTACAAGAGTGCGTTATTTATACTTTCTTCACTCTTAATGTAACCATTGCCAGCCCTCCACTTAGGCAATGTATACACAGAATTTGATGAACTACTGATCTGGGCAGATACTGAAACCGTTGGAAAGCCCTTGTTGAGTGACAAAGTAGGGACATATGGAATGTGGGAAAAGAACCCAGACACTTCTCTTGTATTTTCTACACAAGGGTTTTTAATGGGAGATGCTGCAAGCAAAAAAGCAGCCATAACTTCTCCACTCAGTAAAAAAATTTTTGATTGTTACAAGTTCTTGAATCACCAGAAAAACGTAATCAAGAAATGGGTAAAAGAGACTGAGAAGCACGAAAAGATTAAAGGGAAAATTGAAGAAATAGAAGATTAATTTACAGAAACGGCAGATAACAGAGAAAGGGAAATCAAAACATAAGTTACCTTCTGCTACCAAATGGATTGGCACGAGGGGCTTGGTGGAAGATGAAGAGGAGAGAGAAAATAGAAGGGATTTCTTAGGGGTGGTCAGCTAAATGCCACATTTGCGGCTCTTTTGCTATCCACTGCGGTCTCGATCCACTTCTCCGCCCTCCCCATTTTATGCGTATCCAATAGCTCATGACTTCTGGAAGTTCCCCGCCGCAAACGCACGTCCCATACACGACCTTTTGAAGAGTTAGGGCCTGGTTTTTAGTTGATAAATTGAGATTGGTAAAGCGGTATAGTTGTTTGAGGTAGATTGAAGTGGATTAAAAGTGATATTTTTATTAAAGTGGATTGAAGTTGGTTGAAGTGAGTTGAAGTTGGTTAAAATAGTGAGAATAAAATTTTGAACAGATGGGTTAAAGTTGGTTTAAGTAGGCTGAAATATGTTAAAGTTGGTTTAAGTTAGTATTTTTTATTGAAGTGGATTGAAGTTGGTTGAAATAGATTAAACTGGATTAAAATAGGTTAAAATAGATAAATTGAAAAAGACCAATAAAAAGAACAGACCCGTATATCATAGATTCAGATTCATAAATCTTAGATCATGACATGAGCTGGAGGTATGAAACTAGCTCCGTTCTTTAAGGAAGACTATAAAAATAAGATGTAGGTTTATAAACGCGAGATTATGTGTAAAAAAATTAAGGTTCATCTAGTTAAAATAGAGTAATAGATATCGATGATGCGTTTTACTACTTAAGATCTTATGTACTTCATTATATGACATAATATATGTAACATTAAGCTAAAATTACACCACATAACTACAGAATGATAATTTTCTATACAACTCCGAGATGATAATGTAATTTGTAAGGTGAATTCAAGAATATTCATCTAAAGTATAAGGTCATGTTCTTTTTTGCGATATGGAGCAATGGCTTACAATTGCAACTTACAGTTTGTAACAACTCATTACAGCTCTTCACAGTTTCTTATATTTTTAATTTTTTTTTTTTTAAACAAAGAGGCAAGGATGTGTATAAGGAAATCAAAATGCGGAAATTATAAGTATTCTAACCTAGGCATGTCCAAGTTTTACATCATCACATAGCACCTCTCATTCTATTAATGAACATTTTGCCACTCTCCTTTGCTATGTCAAAATTACTTCTCTCAACATTTTGGTTATCTTCTTTTGTCTCTTTCAATTTAGGTATTATATACAGTAGTGGAAAAAATTAAGCAAACTTTTGCTCTCTCTTTCTGGTTGCCCTTAAACTGCAGAAGCCATTCCTTCCAGGTTTCTGATTTCTCCCATATCTGAATTTGTACGATACCAGAAAATACCATTGCACATGCTGTTAACTTCTGAACTTGCAAGTGAAAAATAGGTGGGAATATGGTTCAGAGGCTACACAGCAAAGCCTGCAATCTGGCTAACAGTCAAGTTCCATCTCAATCAGTCTTTCACAATTCACAAATGAGAAGTGTCTCTTGAAACATAAGCCAAAGGATAAATGTGCATTTTGGGATTCTCAGCCTATGCCATTCAACAAGATAACGAAAGGGTTTATATGCTGCAGTTCTGAAAAATTCATCCCTAGATTTAGCTCTATAGATACACTTGGGATCAAACTTCCAAGTAGATCAAAACCCCTCTGTATCTTCTCTTTGGTTTTAAAGAGTTCCCTCCAGTATCAACTTCTTTCAGGCTGACAATGCCATAACAATTTGCCTTTGAGATAGTAATGGTGGACCCATTTGATCTATTAAAAACTGAACTTTGGTTGCAATTTGCCGGATCAACTTTGTAATCAAAGCTTGATTCCAATTGATGATATATTTTATACTTGTACCACCTTCAGACCTGGGTAAGCACATGGTAGACCATGATAACAGTGCAATTTTGCCATGTTCACTTGACAATCTCCAAATCAGCCTTACAAAAGAGTAGAAGATCATCAGCAAAGCTCGAAGAACATAATTGGGGATCTTTGAATCCGGGATGAAATTTAAATTCCTTTTGAATAGCAGCCACTTTTAGAGCTCGAATGAAATTGTAACGCCCTGGCCTCCTTCCGGGCCGGTAGCACCCCCTCCCCACCCGGGTTGCGGGTAGTCACCAGGAACGGTTCAAGGATCATTGACTAGTCCACAAATCACCACTGACCTTTATGGCATTCTTCGTCCTTGCTCACACGCTGTCGGGGAAACTTCCCATGAGATCACCCATCATAAGATTTCTCCACAGCAAGCATGTTTAACTGTGAAATTTTCTGGTGAAGTTGGTTTGGTTTGAAAGTGCTCCCTGCCCCTCCATGGGCTTACTGTTTGTATTTCCAACTGTTTGTTGCATCAAAGGCAGTGGCGTGACGAAATTCATTCAAGACGTTTCCTGAATATGACAATGGATTTGTCATTCGTGTGTTGTGGAAGTTTCATGGACGCAAGCATGTCCCATTAATAAACCAATAAGTGAAGGATTTAACCAATTATTAATTAATCAAACATTATGGAAGCTAATGAGTCCAATAGCAGTTACCAACCAAAATAGTCAAGGGGACATTGACCAAATAGAAAGGAGAGGAAGTCACTTTGTGATGGAATGAGCATGTACAAGCAATTTATACAGCAAGACCTTCAGGAAGATGCGCGCCGGTTTAGTGGAACTAATGGATGATAGTCAGTCGAAGTTGCTTAAAAAAAATTAAGGCAGTGAAGTAGGACATAATTAAAATTGACAGACAAAGAATAGCTTTGGAATACGTAGAATATATATTACAGGGTTCATATTAGTGTGAAGTTTTATGGTGGAATAGACAACCTCTTTCAGACACACAATAATAGCAATTGCCATCAAAAAAAGAGCGGCGTAACATATGTATGTTAGTCTGCAATACAGAACCTACAGGGTAGGAATTGGATACTCTTCCATTGCTCCAAGCAACTTTTCATCCACAAGCTGCTGATTATAATTTAGTCAAGCTCTATTTACCGAGCTAGGTTTCCTTAAACATGAAGCAATTACTATAAACTTATAAAGTGAAAAATGATACAAAAAAAACTATAGGGCTCAGTACATTTGTTAATGGGTTGCGTTGTCTCCTAATTAGTGCTAAGTTTTATGTCTTCAGTCAGAATTATTATTTTCGAAAAGAACTCAAATTCCACCACTTAGATAGGCCTCAATAGCTAAGGCGATCTCTGTGGCCGTTAGAGACTTATGCAGTAACAATTCATAACCATAGAATATTTTCATTTTCACCTTGGGTCGTAAATAAGCTTTACTTTCATTGTATAACCTGTCACTTCATTCAATTTGGTCATAGAAAGACTCAATATTAACCCATTTAATATTAGGCTCAAAGAAATAAGGGTCAGGTTTACAAGAGTAGTCAAATGACTCAGACACAATGGGTGGATGGATAGACTGAAATGGCAAGGAAGATAAATAGTAGGGATTTGGAATAATGCACTTTGAGAAAGTGGACTCAACTAAGGCCTTAGGAAAAGAAATCCCTATCGATTCATTCATTTGGTCGGCTCTACCAAGTACCTTTTCTCCCAAGTCATCCACTAAAGGATCCTCTAGTTCATCCTTACTGTCAAAGAAGGAGGTATCATCATCATCTTGCCACCTAGGGATTTCTACATAGTAGTTCAAGGGTTCATCTTCCTCTCCTTGTACTAGATACTCAATCATTTCATTATCCTTCTCCTCATTGCTCCTTAAATCATCAGCCACTCCAGCTTCTTCAATGGTCGTTGAACTCTCAACAAAATAGTTTGAAAACTACTCATCAATCATGATTGCATTAGCTAAACACCCAATTTGAGAATTTAATTCACGTTCTTGTTATCAAAGCTAGGTTTTGGTGTGGGTTCCAAGATAGGAGTCTCCCATCTAGCGTAATAACCCGACCCTAACACATATTTATTTATTTAAAGCATATTTATTTAATTAATTAATCATGTTTATTCATTTAATTTATCAAGTTTATGGATTTAATCACTCACGGTTATTTGTTTAACTAAATCATGTTCAGTAATTCAATTACCCTCAATTTATATATTTACCAAATTACCTTATGCCATTTAAATTTTTCGCATTCATTTATCGTATTTAATCATCCCGATTAGGGGATATTTCATTTGGATCCCATTTTGCAATTCAAGTTTCATTGTTCGTTAATTCAAGTTTCGTTGATTGATTAAATTTCAGGTGAATCGATATTAGGCCTCAATGATTATGATTGAGCATTAAGTTATTTTTCATAATGTCACAAAAATTTAACATTTAGCCATGCAAAAATATTTGGGCTCAAATTCATTAAGTTCGGTCCAATTCATTTGGGCGCGATTTGCGGCCCGATTCATTTTGGGTTAAAATTTTGGCCTGAAAATTTTGATGTGATTAAATTAAGTTAATTACTATCATTTATTGCCTAATTTTAATTAGCAAAAAGATCTTTTGGAAGGATGAAATATCAGCCAAGGGTTAGAATTATCAAAATAAACACAAAACCACCCAAAAACTCCAGTCTCTCTCTCCTCTTTCTCTCTACCTCACGGCAGCAGGGCAGCCCTTTCTGGCTGTTTTTCGGCCAACCCTGGTGACCTCCGACCCCCCCCTCAACATCCTAGTGCCACAAGCCACCATCCTCCGTCATCAAAAACATTAAACATCACTACCATCTCTACTTTTTCCAAGCTCAAAGTGAGAAAACCCTAATCTTGATCTTGTTGATTTTGATTTTTATTTTAGTTTTGATTCTTGTTTTATGCTTGTGATCATTGATCATGATATTTTGATTAGAAATAAGAGTTATTTTGGTGTTGATCATGGTAAAGTTGAGCTTGATTCATGCTAGGGTTTAGGGATGATCATGTTCATGCAAGCTTAAGTTAAAACCATGTTTATGGATTGATTTCCATTTGATTTTATAATATTTAGTTTTATTGATGATTTTGATGATGCTTTGGTGATTTGGAATGATTTCAAGTGAGGATTTATATAAAAAGAGAGGGAAAAGTCAAAGCAGTGAGGCTGGAAATTTCAGCAAAATAGGGCAGAGTTCACGATTAAATTGGTAATGATTGGCCCATTGAAAAATTATAATTTTTGGTGGATAGATAGTTCAGTGTGTTAGCTTTCAATGCCTCTGGAATAGCCTTAAGCCGAGATTTGTGGAAAACGTTATAGTCATTTTACCGAAACTGCGTAGAATAGACTAAAAACAGACACACTTGTATTTTAGCCCCATTTTGGGAACCCTATTATGGGAATATATTTTTGTATTATAGATAAAAGTTTTTCGGGACTTCTTAATATTTTTATATTGGGATTTTAGGTCTCCATTGGAGGTCTAGAATGAAAGTGATGAATTTTTGAAGTGAACTAACCTCCTTTGGTATAAATTGGACTGTTATTGTAATTTCTATGCAGCGTATACTTGGAGGAAAGTTTTGAAAATTTTACTGTAGATTGTCCATATTATTTTCAAATTTCCTATAAGATTTCATGAATTTTGGTTGAGTATTTTGAGTTTGTTAATTTTTAGAAGCATTTTAAATAATTGTATAAAGAGCAATAATAAAGATTAAGTGAGATTGATCATGCACTCATTTTGTATATTTTAGACCAAGTCATTTAAGGGGAAAATGATATTCATATTTAGCTTGATTAATAAGAAAAAAGAAGACAAATATACAATTTGGGAGCTTGTTTATGAGTTTTGAATCATTTATGGATTTTACAAAAAAAAATATCCCATTTAGTGAGCTTCTTCTATTGAGTTCAATGACTCAGTTGAGGTGGAATTCTATATCTACTGGATTTATAAATGAAATATGAGAAGTGGAGAGAGTTGTGACTCAGAAACCATATTTATCAGATCAAGTTATTGCAGTTTATGCTATTTTGAACCAAGATATATCTCTCTTGGCCTCAAACCTTTATTACTTACTCACTTTAGTATGTATCAAATGTGTTATCAAACTAATTTAGTGTACTCGCTATTATCTTGAACCAAATTATATATCAGCAAATCTTAAAATTGTATCAGCAACCTATTTCAGAAAAGGCCACAACCACTCTCTCAATTGTCACCATCAAGACCTTTTTCTTGGTAATCTCATTTATCTCATTGTGAACTATTTTACTTTCATTTACTTTGTATAAAATATAATTGCTTTCATTAATTCAGTTTTGTAGTTATATTAAAGTACTCACGTTATGTATACCATTTAATTACTCAGTTTCTGTTACACATACTTTTACTTACTTAATTATGTGAGTAAGGATTATTTACTGACTACACATATTTACAATGACATTTATGAAACAGAGTTGAGGCCTAGTTATCGTTCCCGGTTATGCATAATTATTATCAAGTCAGAATATATTTTTCAAATCAGATGAGATTTATAAAACAACTAACTTTTATCAAGTCAGATGACATTTTTAAAGACTCAAGGTACGTCCATTGCCTGTATCTTTAAAAAGCACAACATATTTATCAAGTTACAACTCTTAATGAGTTTATCAATGAATCAGTTTATACAGTGATTTACCATTTAACTTGTGACGCCGTCAGTTATCATCTATAGGGCGTCAGCCCATCATTTACCCGCACGGCTTCAGGCCAACTCTTGATCGGATTGGCAGGTGTACACCTATATATAGATCATATCATTGCAATGGGTTCACATCCAAATAATAATGAGCAATTCAGTTTCATATTACTTTCATTTCCATTGTTATTGCGAACTAAATGAGTTGTAAAAGCGGGTACCCATCAACAGTATTTCTATACTCATTTTACAATAAAAGAATACATGTACTGAGTTTTTGCTCATATTTTCGAATTGTTTTCATGTTTTTCATTTTAGGTGATGAAGTATCACATGCTTCTCCATTTAGCAAGCCCTTTTGGAACTCGTCAGATGCTCACAGTAGATTCAGCATAGTATGAATGTTGGGATCGACCTCAGGGTCAAGTTGGGTATTTACTTGTGTAGTGTAGAGTGCGAGTTAGTATATGGTATGATTAAGCCGATTGTATTGAAGATTGAACTATTGTGGACTTTGGTCTTGAAGTGTTTCACTTTAATAGATATTGTGATTTGAACTTAATTTGCAAGATTAAATGGTTTTAGTGAGCCTTGTCCTTATCAGGACGGCAGTAGCGCCTTCTATCATTAAGTCTTTTGCTGCAGTTTTTCGTAAATTATATCACTAGCATTTTGGGGGCGTTACAGATTTGGTATCGGAGCTAAGGTTGTAAGGGCCACTGTGAGCTATTAAGTATTTATAAGTTAGCTATCAAGGTGTGTATGAGTTATGTTGGACCCATTAAATGAGCTATTGCTTATAAGTTCATTTGTATGGGCATATATGGAGAAACCATTTTCATTTGGGTGACTTAATCATTTGGTAATATCCTGAGATTCAAGCATTAGTGAGGTGGAGTGTGGAACTATTTGGGTCACCTGTTAGTGAGGCATGCTCTCATTTATCTGGAAGTTATATTGTATGTTTCATTTCTCTTATTTGTTTAAATTTTTGTAATCGTGCACTCCGGGTGTGTGACCCATTGAGTTGTGAACTCCAGCGTGTGGCCGTTGAGTTATTGAAGTGCTTCTCTCCATTTCAGCTATCTATTGTAAGGATTTAAGCCTGAGTTTTAGTCAGTTTTTAGCCAGAACTCTGTCTGTTTTGCCCCAGGATTTGATAGTCTTATTGAGGTGTGCTAATATACCTGATTTTGGGTACAGTGATGGTTAAACCCGATGTGGGGATGCCATTTGCAACTTCTTAAGGGATTAATACAGTGTCAAGTTAGATGTAAACCTCTAGATGAGGAAATGCCTTGTGGGGCAATATCTTTGAGGTGAACCTGTACAAGATGAACACTACAATGAGTGCTTATGTATGGTGATAACAATTAGTAGCTTAAGGTATGCTATTTGGCATTATATGTGTGGTACAAGTAAGATTAAGCCGCCATGTATAGGAATTACCTAATCTTGACACTAAGATTTTACATCAGCATTGCTCCCATTACTTGCTGTAATTGACTTATTTCTGGCCTAGTTACCTTGAATTGTTCAGAGGCATCATTTCTTTACTGTTAACACTCTCTTGAGTTATAATGGAGTGTTTATGGAAAATTTCATATGTCGTCTGTGGGGAGTTCTTTAAACATATCTGAGCAACCTTTCTTATAGGCAATTCAAACCCTGACAATCACAGTTGTTTAATTCTCTATTTCCATAATGGAGCCTAGAATGACCCCCGGTGTGTATTATTGTGTGATTTACAGTTCTTCCTAAGCATATTTGGCTCATTCTACTAGCAGCTCAGTCATCACTATGTTCATATTTTTACTGTTACCTACTTGAGCTCCTTACTTCTATTTAGGCACTATTTATTTATTGCTTGCAAAGCCTTTGGTTGCTTCAGACCTAGTCATTGAGTGCCCTTTCAGTAATTAAATGTATCCATATTGCTTGTGTTTTTATAACACCGTAACGTCATGCTGGCATACTACTCTATGGCCGTGACTGCATGTCATTATTCAAGTTATTTTGGTAATCCTTTCTTTTCTGGTACAACCTAACTTGGTAATGATAAATAATGATTTGTGCTATTTTCATCTGCTAGTAGTTTTGAAGTTTATATGCCTACCCAACACTTCCATTTACTGCAAAATGTATTATTGATGGATGTCATCATGCTCAGTTATATGATTGACTCCTTCATCTTGATGTATTATCCTTTCAAACACCAGATGAATAATATTTCCCTTCTGATAGTATTGACCCTTATCTTCGTCATTTTACTTACATATGAATACCGTATGACTTTTCAAAAGTCGCTTTGATAATCTGTTACATTTCTTCACCTTCATTACTTAATACTCCCTCTTAATTTTATAACATCGTCCATTTACTTTACTATCATGACCATCATGAATAAACTGTATGTCTTGTATATGTAGGATATTTGTACGCCTTACCTCTTTCATTATGAATCTTCGTCCTTTTATTCATTCAGCTTACATGCGCGTCCTTTATAACCAATAAAGAAATATCTTTGTAAGAGTTCATGTTGTGATTACATCTCTTTACATTTTAGATTACCCCCCCGTCATTTCAATTTACTGAGACCAGTAGGCAGTTGAATGTTTATCTTTTATACACATGCCTCTAGTAGTATTGCTAGAACCATATTCACTGGACATTCAATCCAATTTGATTGGCAGATTTGGTATCATTATAGGGTGAACTGACTGTGTACTTACAGGACTAAGATGATTGGTAAGGATCTTAAGGTTAGCTTGAGAGTGGAGGATTGGCTAAACGTGCATTTCTACGGGCCGAGGGAAGAAAAGCCCTATTTATCCCCCCAATTACATTGTGCAAGCAAGTGAATTATCATGTCACTAATGCATTGAATATTAGTGATTTGTCAATTACACTCGGTATATCCATATCCATATTTATAGTTGGTGGATTTAGAGATGTTTCACCTGCGGACTTTCAGGACTGTTTTTCCCTAAGAAACATTGATTTTCAGATCAACCTAGTTCAAGGTGCTCAATCCATTTTCAACACCCCTATCATATGACCCCCAACAGAGTTCAAAGAATTAAAGATTCAGTGGATGAGTTGTAAAGGATTTATTTGACCAAGTGTATCATCGTGGGGAGCCTCAGGTTTATACAAAGAAGAAAGACAGAATCTTATGGTTGTGTACTGTGTACAAAGAGTTGCACAAAATCACTATCAAAATAAGTCCCTATACCTTGAACAAATGATTTATGGAATTAACTGTCAGTAACAGAAGTCTTTTCTAGGAATGATTTGGGGTTTGGATATCACACCTAAACTATGCAACCACAGTTTATCTTTTCCAAGAATACCCTTTTATAGTAATTCTTGAAATTGTTCGCTTGTCTCATCTTCAAAACTTGATACTATCCAATATTATTTAATCTTACTTGCATTTCAACCCAATATTTCCTATTAGCATGATCTTCTATGTTTTTGCAAACCCATTGTTAAATGTGCAATATATTTTTCGTTCAATCTTATATGGTTGTCAACATTCCCGTGCTCTTGACCTTTACCATCTCTGTTTCATGATCTTGAGTTGTAGTTCATTTTGTTGAGAGGTGATTCCCTCATCTACCTTACATCTCATTTCTTCATAATAATACGCTCGTATAACTTGTTCTGAATTCATAATGTAACTCAACTCTCATTGGTGTGGGTGATTGCAATTGTCGTAATCCCCTTACTCTCCTTATTTTAAACTTCAACTCCCACACATATATCTTACATGCTTATAAGTAAGCTCTAGCTTTTCTGTTCAATCTTATTACTGGACTTGAATTGGTTTCATATGAGCAAAGGCACGTTTTTAATGTCACTTGTTCAATCTATTTACTTAGCCATTATTAATTTGCTCGTTCAATCTATTGATCTATTTATTGCATTTTACTGGTTCAATCTATTGATCTATTAATGGTACTTGCAATTCTCACACCTATATCTTATTTCCTCATAAGTAAACTTCAGTAATCCTTATTTAATCTTATTGCCGTACTTGACTTGGCTCCATATGAGCAAATACATGTTTCCGCTGCAGCCTATTCAATCAATTTATCTATTCATTAGACCTTGCTTGTTCAAGCTATTTATTTATCCATTGTATCTTGTTTATCCAATCTATTTATCTATTCATTGTATTTTGTTTGGCAGCTCCCTTAATTGCATTTATCCTGTCAATGGTATCTAGAAAGTCACCCTGTTGGAACTCCTTTGCTGACCATCTTTTTTTAAAAAAAAAAAATCATCAGCTAAACTCAAAGGTAACTGAGCCATCTATCTTCTTGGATCACTATGTATTGGATCATTTATAATCAATATTTATAAACCACAATTCTTGTGGTATTATATTTTAGAATTCATGACACACTTATGTTTATCTTTATTCTAACCCCCCATGTTAATCCCTCCGTTATAAATCTTTTCTACTCTCATTGTTCATTTCTTTTGTATGCAATGATTCGCTTGGCTAAGAATTTCATTACTCTCATCCCTAACCATGGTCATTTCATTGCTCATTATCGACCAGGAGCAGATCCTTGAGTAGTCTGATGAGGGGAGGTTATGTAAGGCATTAGGAATATCAGATGAGGATATTTTGATAAGGGCATAATCTCAAACACCATCTAATTATATTGGAGTGAGCCAGAAGAAATTTTAAGTACAAGGTCAGAGTTAACCCAAGTAAGCATTAAGAGGGGAAACTCAAGTACATGTTGAGGTGATATAAGGCTGACAAAAGAGTTGTGCTGGCAAACAAGAAAATAACCAAAGTCTCAGATGGGCTATAAAGTATTTCAAACTGCTTTTCTAGTCGAGGTAGTAAGAAACCGTCTATCTAAGGACAATTAGGGATTAGTTATATGGGGCCTTATGATTCACAGAAAGGTTAAATCTTGTAACTTGTTGACTGCACCTACTAGTCGAACTTGAACACATATATAACGTGTTTTATAACTCGTAATAGCATCAGAGTACTTATCAGGGTATATATAACAGTTTTCATTAGTAGACAAAGTGATGAACCAATAGTGAGCACCTCCTCACTAGTAACAAGGTTCTTTTCTGTCGAAAAGAATATCAGTTTTGAATCATAGTAATTGAGTTCATTGCGGCTATTGTATGAGAAGTATCCGGATCTACTACTGAAACATGGGATTAAGCAGTTATACAAAACGTAGACACCCTTAGTCGGAGTACATTGGGCAAATTATACCTCTTCAGAGGAAAGCAATGGGAACCAATGACCCATGTGTTTTTAAACGACATTGGATACATTTGGCAAGTGTCATAAGTTTCGAGGACGAAACTCTTTAAGAGGGGAAGGCTGTAATAACCCGACCTTAACCCATATTTATTTATTTAAATCATATTTATTTATTTATTTAATTAATCATATTTATTCATTTAATTTATCAAGTTTATGGATTTAATCACTCATGGTTATTTGTTTAACCAAATCATGTTCAGTAATTCAATTACCCTCAATTTATATATTTACGGAATTACCTTATGCCATTTAAATTTTTCGCATTTATTTATCGTATTTAATCATCCCGGTTGGGGGATATTTCATTTGGGTCCCATTTTGCAATTCAAGTTTCATTATTTGTTAATTTAAGTTTTGTTGATTGATTAAATTTCAGGTGAATCGATATTAGGCTTCAATGATTATAATTGAGCATTAAGTTACTTTTCATAATGTCACAAAAATTAAACATTTAGCCATGCAAAAATATTCGGGCTCAAATTCATTAAGTTCGGCCCAATTCATTTGGGCGCGATTTGCGGCCCGATTTATTTTGGGTTAAAATTTTGGTCCGAAAATTTTGGTGTGATTAAATTAAGTTAATTACTATTATTTGTGCCTAATTTTAATTAGCAAAAAGATCTTTTGAAAGGATAAAATTTCAGCTAAGGGTTAGAATTATCAAAACAAACACAAAACCATCCAAAAACTTCATTTTCTCTCTCCTCTTTCTCTCTCCCTCACGGCAGCAGGGCAGCCCTTTCTAACTGTTTTCCGGCCAGTTTTCCAGGCAACCCTAGTGACCTCCAACCCCCCCAACATCCTAGTGTCACAAGCCACCATTCTCCATCATCAAAACCACTAAACATCACTATCATCTCTACTTTTTCTAAGCTCAAAGTGAGTAAACCCTAATCTTAATCTTGTTGATTTTTATTTTTATTTTAGTTTTGATTCTTGTTTTGATGCTTGTGATCATTGATCATGATATTTTGATAAGAAATAAGAGTTGTTTTGATATTGATCATGGTGAAGTTGAGCTTGATTCATGCTAGGGTTTAGGGACGATCATGTTCATGGAAGCTTAAGTTAAAACCATGTTTATGGATTGATTTACATTTGATTTTGTAATATTTAGTTTTATTGATTATTTTGATGATGCTTTTGGTGATTTGGAATGATTTCAAGTGAGGATTTATATGAAAAGAGAGGAAAAAGTCAAAACAGTGAGGCTGAAAATTTCAGCAAAATAGGGCAGAGTTCACGATTAAACTAGTAATAATTGGCCCATTGAAAAATTATGTTTTTTGGTGGGTAGATAGTTTGGTGTGTTAACTTTCAAATGCCTCTTGAATCGCCTTAATCTGAGGTCTGTGAAAACAGTTATGGTCGTTTTACCGAAACTACGCAGAATGGACTAAAAACTGATACACTTGTATTTTAGCCCCATTTTGGGAACTCTATTGTGGGAATCATATTTTGTGTTGTAAATGAAAGTTTTTCGGGACTTCTTAATATTTCCATATTGGGGTTTTAGGTCTCCATTGGAGGTCTAGAGTGAAAGTTATGAATTTTTGAATTGAGCTAACCTGTTTTGGTATAAATTGGGCTATTATTGCAATTTCTATGCAGCGTATACTTGGAGAAAAATTCTGAAAATTTTACTGTAGATTTTTCATATTATTTTTGAATTTCCTATAAGATCTCTTGAATTTTCGTTGAGTATTTTGAGTTTGGGGATTTTTGGAAGCATTTTGAGTAATTGTATAAAGAGCAATAATGAAGACTAAGTGAGATTGATCATGCACTCATTTTGTGTATTTTGGGCCAAGTCATTTAAGAGGGAAATGAATATTCATAGACTTTTATGGAGCTTTTAGCTTGATTAATGAGAAAAAAGAAGACAAATATACAATTTGGAAGCTTGTTTATGAGCTTTGAATCATTTAAATTTTACAAAGAAAATATCCCATTTAGTGAGCTTCTTCTATTGAGTTCAATGACTGATTTGGGGGTGGAATTCTATATCTAATGGATTTATTTATGAAATATGAAAAGTGGGGAGAGTTGTGACTCAGAAATCATGTTTATCAGATCAAATTATTGCAGTTTATGCTATTCTGAACCAAGATATATCTCTTTTGGCCTCAAAGCTTTATTACTTACTCACTTTAGCGTGTATAAAATGTATTATCAAACCAATCTAGTGTACTCGCTATTATCTTGAACCAAGTTATATATCAGCAAACCTTAAAACCGTATCAGTAACCTATTTCAGAAAAGCTCACAACCACTCTCTCAATTGTCACTGTCAAGGCCTTTTTCTTGGTAATCTCATTTATCTTATTGTGAACTATTTTACTTTTATTTACTTTATATCAAATGTAATTGCTTTCATCAATTCAGTTTTGTAGTTATATTAAAGTACTAACGTTATGTATACCATTTAATTACTCAATTTCTATTACACATACTTTTACTTACTTAATTATGCAAGTAAGGATTATTTACTGACTACACATACTTACAATGACATTTATGAAATAGAGTTGAGGCCTAGTTATCGTTCCTCGTTATGCATAAGTGTTATCAAGTCAGAATATATTTTTCAAGTCAAATGATATTTATGTAACAACTGATTTTTATCAAGTCAGATGACATTTTTAAAAACTCAAGGTACGTCTGTTGCCTGTATCTTCAAAAAGCAGAACATGTTTATCAAGTTACAACTCTTAATGAGTTTATTAATAAATCAGTTTATACAGTGATTTGCCATTTAACTTGTGACCCCGTCGGTTATCATCTATAGGGCGTCCGCCCATCATTTACCCGCGCGGTTTCAGGCTAACTCTTGGTCGGATTGGCAGGTGTACACCTATGTATGGATCATATCATTGCAGGGGGTTCACATCTAGATAATAATGAGCAATTCATTTTTATATTACTTTCATTTTCATTGTTATTGCGAACTAAATGAATTGCAAAAGTTGGTACCCATCAACAGTATTTCTATACTCATTTTATAATATAGGAATGCATGTACTGAGTTTTTGCTCATATTTTCGAATTGTTTTCATGTTTCTATTTTAGGTGATGAAATACCGCATGTTTCTCCATTTAGCAAGCCCTTTTGGAACTCATCAGATGCTCACAGTGGATTCAACATAGCATGAATATTGGGATCGACTTCAGGGTCAAGTTGGGTATTTATTTGTGTAGTGCGGAGTGGAAGTTAGCATATGGTATGATTAAGCTGATTGTATTGAAGATTGAACTATTATGGACTTTGGTCTTGAAGTGTTTCAATTTAATAGATATTGTGATTTGAACTTGATTTGTTAGATTAAATAATTTTAGTGAGCCTTGTTCTTGTCAGGATAGCGGTAGCGCCTTCTATCATTAAGTCTTCCGCTGCAGTTTTTCGTAAATCATGTCATTAGCATTTTGGGGGTGTTACACCTAGAGTCACTTCTTGCTATACTAGCTTGTAGGTTTACTAAAGAAGCTTGCAAGGCCTCTAAAACATCTAACCTAGTAGGTGGGCGAGGATAAGGAGGTTGATAAGGAGGTTCATGACTAGCATAGTGGTCACAAAGGTCAGGATAGGTCCAAGCATTAGAATAATTAAAATTATAATTAGGGTTACACCATCAGCTATAAGTAACCATATTGGCATGTTCATGTAAGTATTCAAAATATCAATGTTCAGCAGGACAATCGTGGAGAGAATGCCAAGGACCACAACGAGTAGTACAAGGCATATGGTGTATAGGAAGATGATTAGGAGAAATGTAGTGGAATGCATAATTAAGAATATAACCCCAAACACTATCACCTTTTGCCATTTGGCTTCAAATTTTTTTGATTTTTTAAATTAAAAAAAGAAAAGAAAAATAAGATAATAAAAGAAATAAAAATAATAAAAAAAGAAAAGGAAAAGTGAAATTAGAAATCACTGATCATTCCTTGACAATTACGCCAAAAATTTGATGTAAATTTGATGTTTAGTTTTAAAACCCTTTTTACTTGCAAGTACACAAGGTTAGTTATAGACTAACGAGTATAGGGTGTCAGTCCCACAAGGAATAATAGTAATTTTAAATTTAACTTTTCCCCAATTAATTAAAGGAATGATTTTATCTTGAGGAGTTCTAAAATAAAGAAACTAAAAAAATTTAAAAAATAAAGTAAACAAGAGAGATCAAATTAGAGAGATTTAGGACTTGGGTTTCACCATTGACTTAATATTGTTTTCCTACATCCAATTAGGAGGTTAATTAGACTCTTATTCAATGTAACTACAAGCATTAGGCCAATAGTCTAAAAGATGAATTATACTTATCATTTCTGATATAAACTATCTAGGGTTAGCATGAATTATTCAATTTTTACATAATCCATCTATTTCTAGCATAGTCTATTCAATTAATAATTACAATTTTAAGCATAATTGCATAATTCTTACATTGGCCTGTAAGGTTTAACATAGAAATGAGATAGTAAATTAATCCACTAAAAAAACAACATGTATAGACAATAGAATTAATTCACATAAATAAATTAGAATCAAATGTAAACTCAAAATTATTCGATATAAGAGATATAATTGGCTCAAAAAAAATACAATAAAAGCAAATATTATTAGTCACGGATCCATCATAGTCCTAAATTAACAGCTCAGCTGATCATAGAAAGAGAAAGTACCACCAAAATTAGATGAGTCATAATATCGAATTAATAGTATATTTCGCTCACTATAATCGAATTTTAACGTTTAGTTACAAAACTAAGAAATTGCGAAACTAAGCTCTATAACTAGATTCACAAACGTGGTGAGGATGAAAGAGAAAAATAGCTTGGCAAGCTTATTTCTTTCTTAACCCCTCAACCTAAATATTTTGTCTTACAAAAGACTCTCTATTTTATTATATAAAAGAAAAAGTGGTAGAAGATTGGAAGAATGGATGCAATGAGGGATGAGTGAATGAGAGAATGCCTGAATCAATGAGTTTCCCCGCTTTTTATAGTGGAAATCCAACTCCTTTTGGTGCCCAAAAATCAATGAAAATTAATTTCGATTAATTAATTGGTGGTTATAGTGCAAGAAAAATGGCTAGTCTTAAGCTAACAATTAATTTTTGATTAATTGCATTTGCTAGGTTAACAATTAATCGTGTGGGAAATAAGCGCTTTGGTAAGTCAAAGGAGCTGGGTTGATGTTTGGGAGAAAGCATGATTGGGCCGTAGAGAAGCCTAGGCGGAAGAGAGAGGTTGGGGAGCTGGGCAGTGGACCACGACCAGGAGAGAGGAGTGAGTGAGGAAGAGAAAAGAGGGGGGCCTGGGGGTTTGGGCCACCGAGACAGCCACAAACGGAGGAGATGAAGAGGAAGGAGAACGATGGGGTATGTGCGGCAACTAGGCCATGCCCAGTCGGAGAGGAAGAGAGGTGGGAGAGAGAGCGCTGGGCTTCTGGGGCTTCAGGTTGGGCTCCGTCTAGGTAGGAGAGAGAAGAGCCAGATTGGGCCGCCACACACACAAGGGCCACGCAGATGCATCTCTCTTTTCTTTTCTTTTTTTCCTGGGCTTGAGCTTGGACTTTAGGCATTGCGCATGTGGGAGATCTGAGTAAAATTGAACAATTCCGTCAAATTCTTCTATATTTAATTCTACCTTAAAACTACATAAAATATGCATTATTTACTCATAAAAATATATTTCACAGATTTAAAAGTAGACAAAATGAAGGAGAAAATTATATATAAAATATGAATTATCAGTTGTCGATAAATTAAATGTAAGAGCTGCCAAGTAACTTTAAGCATATTGGTAACACAACTGATCATTGGTTCTTCATATTTGCAAATCTTGTTGAGGCCCGTACAAAATAATAGATGTATCTCAAAGATTGTATTGTAACTTTAAGCATATTGACGACACAATTTAATTAAAATACAGTTTCTGTTCCCCGTTTTACAGAATTTGTATTTTTTGTTCTGAGAATTGGTTTAGTCATGATGTACTTTTTGACTATATTATATTCGCATAATGAGCTAAAACCATTAGGTCAACGCATTTGCATTTTCCGCCACCTGAGATCCCGTGTTGGTTACCATACATGATTATTCTAAATGCAATCCCGTGTTGGCATATCTATGCAAGACTTTCATATTGGTGTTATCTATTGCTAAGTGATATCTGGAACTTGAAATGAAGCCGGTCTTCTCCTCGTAGTTATAGCGAACGGACATGCTTTTAAGTTTATGTTGTTAAATGTCTTGTAGTTTGATGGCAATCCTCCACATATGATATGTATTGACATGATGCATGAATGTTTTCTCCATCAGAATTGGCAAAGAGAACATTCAGAGCAGCGCCAAATATGACAACTTGTGTAAGTATATGATTTCCGGCCATATGCTCAGACCTAATGCTTTGTCGCAGTTGTGATACCATATCCTCTCCCAATAGTGACTTGTGAATCCAGATGCCATAGAGGATATGTAATGCATCCATACTATGTGTGTTAGGATCCTTCCTGCTAACAATGTTATCGTATTTGAATCTCCTGGCCGCCTCAGACGTTACGTAGATAACACAAAGGCAGTCAACAGATGCAGAGTTCTTCGTCTAATTCTTCTGAACACTCTAGGAAACAGTATTACAGTGATTCGAACACGAATGTTATTATGTATACCATGATGTCTGAAACGAGTTTTCTTCCTAAATAGAAGACAATGAGAATATCACGCTCTAATAGTTGTTTTGAGTTCGGCTTTTGTGCCGCCCTCCCCCCCGGCAAAAACCCTTCTTCTTGCGAACAGGAGGCCCAAGGGACCAAATAGCTTCAAGTTACGATATTGATCATAGCTAACTTCAAGCAAGCTTTTCCATTTTGGCCCTGGGTTTTGTCCATCCCTACAGATTTGGATTTCTCCTCATCACAAACTGAACTTTATATTGTCATTTAATATATTTGAGAATGCATTAGGTTGGACTATTGTGACGAGGATTACCTAGCATTGGAGGGGAAAAGAGATAGCAAGAGATGAGTAAGAATCGGATGGTGGAGATTGATTGGCTACCATGTAGTACACGGATTCACAACGGTCTTTATCTAGCGGGCCTAGTGTTAAGTAACACATTGCCTATCCTCGCATTGTCAAAATAAGGACTATGATTGGTCACTTCTGGATCTGGATAGATCTATCCGAATTCCAATCCATACTTTCACAGTCCCTTCTAAATGAGATTTGTCTATGTGTATTTTTTGGGGGGAGGGGTGGTGTGGTTGGCCAGACATAACAAAGATAATCTTTAGTTGCATAGAAGTCTATCCCCTTGGATGGTTAGACCCTAGATTAAGAAAGTTATCTGCTTATTACTCAAGAAATAGAGGATAAGCTAGAGGGGAATTCCTTGGTATCAATGCCCATGATCGACCAACCAAAATCATCAAAAACCAACATTTGTGTCAGAAGAACCCTTTGGCTTCTCCACATTCACAACGATATCGTCAGATTTTTGCGTGAACCAAAATGCAGTTCCTTAGTTGAATCTTTGTTAAACAACAATGAAGAACTGGGCTCTGATTCCCTCGCACTTGGTCCAGCAGTCATATGGCATCATCTAGTATTTTCACCATTTATGAAAATTCTAACCAGAAAAAAGGCGACTGAACATACTGAATTTATCTCTAACGGAGACAGCAGAGCAGTAATTGGCTACTAGATTCAGAGCACCTTTCCCTGTGGCACCAGGACGTTAACCAAACAGTGATGATTATAATGATAATAATAATAATAACTAAAGGGAAAAAGAGGACCATGAACTGAATTACTGAGCAATACAAAGAACCTAGTTCAACACTTTAAATATGCTATCCAATCCAACTAATGAGACTCCTCACAGAATAAATACATCCATCACATGGGGAAGTAAGGACAGCACAGCTTCACACGGAAGATCAGGAAATACTGCCTGACTACGGGATAAAATCATTCTGGGACATTGTGGTCTGAAAGCTTCTTTGGCCATCTCTGCTTATGCTGAGACAAGACAGGCGTACACTTCAGGAGTACTTCCATCTCTCAGTTGAATACATTCAAGAGAAACGGCATTATCTAGCTGTTAATTTAAAGGACTCAATCCAAAGTCAATTAGAAGAGGAAGAAAAGATCAGCTTCACATGCTTATTAATTGAGCATAATTTGCTGATCTTCTTCTGCTCATCCAAGGGCCTTCAAGGTGTACCATGGTCCACTGCTATATGATACGTTATAAAGGATCATGAGTGCTATCTCCAACAATCTAACAGCCTCTGCTTTTATTTTCCAACATTACATCCATTGCAACACTTCCTTTCCTCTACTAGAAGTCCCATGTTTGAATGACTAGGCTGGAAAACTCTCAAGATCATATTGCATCACAAGCATTTCCACGGTGTTTTTACTCAACGCTTTTCTCTCATACAGTTCTTCTAGAACTGCAGCTGCTAGCTCCGTCTCTCCTTCAAGGGCTATGCCTTCTACAATAAGAGTGTAAGTCATCTGATTGGGCTTATATCCTTTCTCTACCATCATTTGGAAGATATCAAGGGACAAATCAGTCCTGTTAGACTTGCATAATCCAAGTATCATAGCATTGCAATGGCCGACATCAGGCCTGACATCATTTTCTTCCATTGACTTGAAAATCTCAATGGCAGCATCCGGCATACCATCCGAGCACAGCCCTCTTAACAATGATGAATAGGTCCGCGAGTCTGGAACAAATCCACACCGAGTCATTTCATTCAACAGTTTCATTGCTGCATATGTGTTACCTTTCCGGCACAAGCTTGTAATGACTGTTTCATAGAAGTCCTGAGGCGAGTAATCAGACTTACTACATAACCTTTGAAAGAGAGAGATCGCTTCTAAAACTTTTCCGTCTCCACAAAGCACAGCTATAGCATTGTATGTCCCCTGATTAGGATGGCACTGCTCAGACATCATTCGATCCAGACACTTCATTACTTCATCAACCTTACCCTCTTTGCAGAGATGAGCTATGATTGGGTTGTAAGTGATTCCTGTGGGTTTGAAACCTGCCCTTGTCATCTCTTCCAAAACCTCAAAAGCATCATCTACCAGGCCCTGGAGAGCGAGCCAACTGACCAAAATGTTGTAGGTGACATAATTTTTATCATCCATTTTGGCAAGAAGCTCATACACCTCTGTCAACAGCCCTCCCCAGCACAAAGCTCGTAGCAAAGTGTTATAAGTCACCACATTTGGATAAAAACCCTTCTTGGGCAAATTCCTGAAGAAACTAATTGCCTCCTCAGTTCTCCCTTCCTTGCATAAACCCGTCAAGAGTATATTGTAACTAAACAAATTAGGCTTCCCACCTTTGGCAATTATCTCATCCAATAGCTTCATTGCTTCATCCACCCCTTTCTTCTTATATGCAGCTTCGAGCAAGAATGAGTAAGTGAACGCATCTGGCTCGAGTCCTCTCTTTCTCAACCTATCCAAAAACTGCATACTCTTATTCAAATTCCCACGCATACAGAGTCCCATC
Organism: Carnegiea gigantea; assembly: GCA_029747015.1. NCBI lineage: Eukaryota > Viridiplantae > Streptophyta > Magnoliopsida > Caryophyllales > Cactaceae > Carnegiea > Carnegiea gigantea. The sequence goes on along the minus strand of JAKOGI010000123.1, from coordinate 137,695 downwards.
ACAAGTGAATTATATGTAACCATGTTTGTGGGGTAGCCATACTCTTCCATTTTCTCAACCAGCTGCATTGCATACCCAACATTCCCTCCCTTGCACAAACGGTTAACCAGGTAGGTATATGTATTAGGGTCCGGTTTCACTCCAGAATGAACCATCATCTCCATCACTCGAATCCCGTTCTGAAACTTGCCCAGTCTGCACCAATCATACAACAGCTGAGTAGCCTTACTCTTATCAGGCTTATGACCCTTCTCAACCATATACTCCAAGTACAAGAATGCATCATTCATCTTACTTTCTTTACTCTTAATGTCACCCCTGCCAGCCCTCCAGTTAGGCAATGTAAACAAAGAATCTGATGAACTACTGAACTGGGCAGATGCTGAAACCGTTGGAAAGCCCTTGTTGAGTGACAAAGTACGGACATTTGAAATGTGGGGAAAGAACCCACATACTTTTGTTGTGTTTTCTAGAAATGGGTCTGTAATGGGAGATACTGAATGTAAAAAAGCAGCCATAAACTCCTCTACCCAGTCAAATAAAATTTTTGATTGTTACAAGTGCTTGAATCACCAGAACAACATAATCAAAAAATGGGTAAAATAGAGTGAGGTGCACCAAAAGATTAAAGGGAAAATTGAAGAAATAGAAGATTAATTTACAGAAACGGCAGGTAAACAGAGAAAGGGAAATCAAAACATACGTTATCTTGCGCTACCAAACGGATTGAGTGGCAGGAGGCTCTTGGTGGAAGACGAACAGGAGAGAGCAGAGAGAAGGACTTGTGAGGCTTTGGCGGTGCTTGGCACGTTACTTTTTGGATAGCGTTTTGCTTAAAACTGAGTTTTTAGCGGTGGTTGTCGTTGTTTGATTAAATCAATCAGTTACTTGAATTATTTGATAAATAATTTTTTGGAATATTTTTTCACCTTTAAAAAGTTATTTTTCAAAAAAATAACATTTGTAACCTTTTGAGGTTGGTTGTTTAGAGATTTAATGTAAAATACTAAAATATCCTTGATTAAATATTATAAATAAAATTCATATATTTTTTTGCACTCTCTTTTCTAAATTTTTGCTTGCTTCTTCAAATTCAAATTAGATAATGATCCATAGTAATTATAACTTCATAATTCAATTTAATGGTTGATAAAATCATAAAATTATTAATTTTCGCTAATATTATATAGTAATATTAAATGTAATGTAAATTTTAATTTTCTATTTATCCCTGCTTTAAAAAAATCAATTCATATTGAAAGAAAGTTAAACTAATAACAAATAAAAGTTTCTCAAAATGAACAACAAAACAAGATTCTATTATGGGTCTTAAACATCGCATAACGTTTAATTTAAATTGAAAAGAAAACTAGATTAAAAAAATAAGTCATGTATAAATCAATAAGAAGATTTAATAACTAGTAATAAAATGGAATCATATGACTGAAGATAGTTTGCACATATCACCTAAATGTAATTCATATTGAGAAAGAAATGAGTGACTAACTAATTAAAAAAATTCACCTTTGGTGGTAAATAAGAGATATAGGCATAAATAAAATTTTATCAAATATATTTTTTAAAAACAGCTAATTTTATCAAATATTTTTTTAAAAAACAGTTTATTAAAATAGCTAATATAAATAACTAATTAAAATAACTAACAATTAATAGTTAATAGAAACAACAAATAATTAATAGTTAATAATCATTTGTCAAACAGGGCCTTTGTCAGGTAAATATCGTTTTTGCAGCTGCAGGCTCTCCAGAGTCCAGTCTACAGTGCAGTCTCGGTCGATTTTACCTTGCTAGGGATGGCAACGGGGCGGGGTTTCCCCGACCCGCAGCGGGGAAAATTCCCCGGACCCGCCGGGGACGGGGTCGGGGACGGGGGAAAATTCCTCCCCCGGCTGCGGGGACGGGGGCGGGGCGGGGGAAAATTCCCCCCATCCCCGGACCCGCTCCCCGTTGGGGAAATATACCCGTCCCCGAACCCGTTTCCCCGCCCGGAAATTAATTAAAATTACATATATATATATATATATCCTTAATTTATTAGTTTAATTTCTCTTTTTTGTTTACGGCTTATTGTTTGATTATTTTTATATTGGGCTCGTAATTTTCACTGTAATTGGGCTTGCATTTTGTGTAATCTCGTCACTAAAATTCGGGGAAGCGGGGCCCCGGCGGGGAACGGGGTCCCCGACGGGGCGGGGATGGGGGGAAAATAATCCCCAACAGCGGGGGCGGGGTGTGTGGGCGGGGGACGGGGTGTTGAGCGGGGACGGGGGAATATTCCCCCGTCCCCGCCCCGCCCCGTTGCCATCCCTATACCTTGCCCTGCCCCCTTTTATGCTTATCCAATCGAACAGCCCCTGACTTTGTGGAAGCTACGTGCTACAAATGCACGTTCCACACACTGCCTTTTCAATACGTAAATGAGCGCTACTCTACTAATTATCATATGGGAGATAAATATTAATTAAATAAAATAATTTGAAACCCAAAATTTATATTTAAGCTTTTTTAAGTCTTTCTCTTCAGATAATAATTTTTGATTCAAACCATTGATATTATTTTAGTCAACATATATCTCCACTATACCAATTATCGTAATGAAGATAAATGTTAATCAAATGAAATGATTTAGAGCTCAAAATTAATATTTAAACTTTTTTTAAGTCTTTCTCACCAGATTATCAATTTTTGATTCAAACCATTGATATTATTTTAGTAGTGAAAAACATCAACGGAATTATTTTAGTAGAAAAAATGTTAATTAAATTATCGTAGTGGATAACTAAATGAAAGAATTTTGAGTTTAAAATTTATATTTGAGATTATTTTAACTAAATGAAAGAATTTTTCACAAATTTTGACATTTATGACTTAGAGCTTTAGATTGGCAGTTTTAGGTTCCAATGTTTCTAGCTTACAACATGCAAAGTCTTACTCGAGTATTGTTAGTTCTATAAATCTTATGAACTATTATGGAACTTATTTTGGTATTTCGGTTGGTGGAATATGATTTTGAGGAGACTTAGTTATATCAAGGTCTATTATAGTTGTCACTTCTCACTAGTTGACACATTAAAGTTATTATTACCTTATATTTCATATTTTACTATTGCCTTTATTAAAAATTATGTTGATGTGTTTGTTGAGTGTTTGCTACATGTCTTAAACTTCTAACAGGCTTTCGTAAGGTTGTGGATCCGTTTATGATCGTTTGAGATCCATGGACCCAATGGGTCTAGAAATGGATCTCAACTTTTAAGATTCAATGGGTCTAGATTGAATATGGACCCAGACCCAAAAAAATTAGAATCGATACGGATCTAAATAGATCCGATTCAGATCCAATCCACTACTGTTCCTAGCCACATGTACAGATCAGTCAAGGTGGATGAATGAAGTTAAAGTTTCTTATTTTTTCAGCTCCTTTTTAAGGGAGACATAAAAGGGTAGTTTGGAAAATAACAAAAATTATATGTATTACAACCTAAATTATAACAGATTATGAGTTTCGCTAACTCGGATCTTATGCACTTTGATTAGATGGCACAATATATTTAATGTTAAGCTAAAATTACAAGAGATAAATGTAAAAGTGTAAAACGACCATTCCTGTGTGATTTTCAGATAATAATGTAATTTGAGGAGCGAATTCAAAAATATTTTTCCAAAGTAGGTTTTAAGTCCTATTTTTAACCTTTCTCATTAGGTGAAGAGAAAAGCGGACTTAAAATTTTAGATGTTAGGTCTACTTGAACATGTTACAAACTAGTCAGGCCATCATATACCCCCAAATAATTAATTATTTTTTGACATAAATAAGACGCAAATGCTGATAAAAGTGAGATTCGAGCTTAGATTGTTTTGTTTAACGTAACACTCAATTGATATAAAATTTATCATAGTGTCAGAGCCAGATTATGCTTAATTTCAGTTCGCCGCGTTCCGCATACGAATAATATCACATGTTAGGCCTTATTAGCAACCCACACATGACGGGAGTGTGCGAAGAATACTATTATATAAAAGTGGGCGTTGTCTTATCTCACATTGAAAATATAAGAAGTCTTGAGTATAGATATAAGGTAAGGAGTTCCTCCACCCATGCTCAATTGGTTTTGAGTTGGAACCTCACTTGAGCTCGTACACATTGTTCATTTGTTTAAAGCCCAATTGGTATAAAATTTAACACAATTTGAGCTTTTAATTGAGTTCGTACTTGAACATAGTATCAGAGTTTTTCTGAACAAAAGGTAACCATTCCTATAAATATTACCAGTTAGGCCAACTAACACTCACAAATGATTAATTTATTGATTCAGCATCTTATTGATTCATTCTGAATTGATAACTTAATAAGCAACCCCTATCTGAACGCTATGTTGAGTAAACTCAGTTAGCATATTGCATGCTAAAACAAGCCATGGTCGAATGGAAGCTTTAGGCCCTATTTGGACCTAAGAAAATAAAATAGAAAGAAAGTTGAAAGGAAAAAGGTGACAAGAAAAGTCATTTTCTTTCTCCTGTTTGGATTAGAGAAAAAAATTATAAGGAAAAAATAACTTTCCACTGATTTTTTTTTTCTTTGTTTGAATTAAAGAAAATGAATTAAGGAAAGAAATATATATCTTGTTAAGATCAAAATGTGATATCCAAGTCACCCTTTGCCAGGCAATGCCAATGGAACTAATAAAAATAAAATCATCAAAATGAGGAAAACATACAATTGGATCACCTCTCAAACTTTCCCATTCTGAAGCAAAATGTCACTTCAAACTCTCTGGTTTTGTTACAGTTAAAAAGTTTGCAAGAATCCATGCTCATTGTAGTGTTCATGATGGCAATTCACTTAACTTATACACCTGTTTTCTTTGGACAGGCCTAACTAAGCATCATCATAGTGAGAATCACACAGCTAACCTGACAATACTGTATGGGCTTGCTCAAGCAACCTGCCTTAATGCCGCATTGCTAATTTTCTGCTATATTTTGATAATGCACACTGACAAACCTAGCATGAACCAATTGTTCAACATTCACATAAGGTTTATGACAAATATGGAGAGTAAAAGTGATAATCAAAATCATTAGTGTAATAAGAATCATAAGATACCTAGGAATGTTGCACCCATTTGGCTGCCACCTCCATGAGCGAAACCCTGAATCAGGCCTGCCACTAAGATGACAGTTACAATCTCTATCAATCTAGAGGCCAGAACCAGGTGGGTAGTACGGTAATGGGCCATCTCTCCCCCATCTCTGATCAAATACATCACATTCTCTTTCCACCAATTTCATGGAAAGAGAATGTGATTAGCATCATAACTTCCTTTCCCTTGAGCAAGGCTTATATGATGTCGTCCTGAATTTCTTGGATATTTTCTATTATCCTTGAGAACAATCCTTGTATCTGTCCTATGAAAACTCACATTCTTCACCTTTAACTCAGGATTCCCAAAATGGGTTTCATTCTCAACCTTATTCACAACATAATTTTGTTTCCCTTAATCCCATTTTCAATTTTATAGGTGGAATTACTCAAAAAGTAAGTTTTTTCGTTCTGACGGATGTTCCGACCGAAAATGTCCGTCGGAATAACCGGAATCGGGAAGGGGTTCCAACGGAAAATTGTATTCGGTCGGAACAATTCCAACTGAACTAGGTGACCATCAGAGGCCTCTTCTGACGGACATCCGACAGAAATTCATGTGTCCGATGGAACTATTCCGTCAGATGCTTCAAATTTTTTTAAAAAATTTTTTTCCCGAGAAAAATTTTTTAAAAGCCCAGGAATTCCGTCAGAGTCCGTCGGTATTCTGTCGGAAGCCGTCGGTCATTCCGTTGGAATTTTTACAATTTATTTTAAAAAAATAAAAAGTATAGTACCGAACTATAAAAACATTTTTCAATGTATCTAATACACAAAAATTCTCATCATTGACGTTAAATTGATATTAACGTTAAATTATGCTTCATTAATAAAAAATTATACTCTTTAACAACAAAGTACAAAATTGAGAACAAATTATCATTCTAACAAACTAACATCAACGTAACAAACTAACTATATAAACTATTAAATTTGCATAATTACATGCAAACTAATTATATAAATTATTAAATTCAACGTATATACTTAATTAACTGAATTTGTACAAATTACATAAGAGAAAACCTTCTCAAAAAGTCGATGATGAATGACGGCGAGAGAAGGTGATGGCGGTGGGATGGCGGTAAGCGGTGGTGGAGCGATGGCAAGTGGCGGTGCTCCCCCTCTCTCTATCTCTTTCTATTTTACGAAATGAGTAACGAAAAAATGAAGCGTGTGGCGAGTTTTATAAGAGAATTTCTGACGGAATATGCCGTCGAGATTCCGTCGAAATATTCAAAAAATTTTGAATTTTCCCTTTGTTCAACTCGGGGTTCAAATAATTTTCCGCCGGAATATTCCATCAAAATTCCATTGGAACCTGAATTCCGTCGAATTTCGACGGATTTTTCCATCGGAATATTCAAAAAAAAAAATTTATTTTCCCTCCATTCAACTTGGGGTAAAAAAATTCCTTCTGACAATTTTTTAATTTTCCGACGGAAATCGGAATTTCCATCGGAAAATAGGTCCGTCGGAAAATCTCTCAGAAATCTAGCGAATTTTTCTGAATATGTCGAATTTCCATTGGAGATTCCGACGGACCTATTTTTCGTCAGAATATTTCGTCGGAATAAGCTGAATTTTTAGTATTGAGATGAGAGAGAAAGAGGTAATGATGAGTGTGTGCCCTAATTCAAATGAGAAATACCCACTTGGACTTGAGTATGCCCAAACAAAAGCAAAGCAAGATGATTATCGAGATGGTTTATAATTGACTATGCAACAACTCCAACTTTTGCATCAATGAAACCCTAATTTTGCCATTAATGAAACCCTAGAATCACGACATCAGAGAGAGTTTGAAAGAGAGAGAGAGAGAGAGAGAGAGAGAGAGAGAGAGAGAGGAGAGTCGGCGAGAGGAGAGAACGAGAGGAGACAGAGGGTCCTTCGAAGTATTTGGCAGTAATTTTATGGTACATACCTATCTACCATGTTTAGATACATACATATATAAGAGACATTATATAATGGGTTAAACCCTTACTTCATTTTCCCCACCCAACAACGATTTTTGTAATTCTCCCGACCCAATCGACCGGGAAAGGGTATATTGTAGGGGATAAAAGATACACTGTAAACATGAAAAGATACACTACAGGCAAGAAAAGGTATATTGCAGGAAATAAAGGGTACACTATAGGAAGAAAAATGTACACTGTAGAATAGAAAAGATACACTATTGCGGACAAAATAGATACACTGCAATATATGGAGCACGCGTCCCCTACACGACTCCAAGATATGTACCATACTAAATACATACATTTGTATCTAAGAATTTTTTAGTATTTGGGAGATATCGGGTAGGTGGGTGGAAAATTTTCCCACTATTTTTCTCACATTTTAGGAGGAAAATATTTTGGATTGTATTTTTCTAACTTTTCCCAAATTTTTCTTCCATACTTTTTTTTTCCAACTTTTTTTTCTTTACTCCAAAAAAAGGAAAAATTGTAGTTTTTCAAATTTTTTCCCAAGCTACTTTCTATGGACCAAATAGACACTTACTCCAATGTCCATTGCACCCGACTTATTCTCTTAACACAAAGAATTGACTCCTTTCAAGATTAAACCTAGCTTGAGAGGTAGAGAACCAAACCCCTCTCCTCCAAATATGCTCATCGTAATTGATGGTATCATTTGCATTTAAGTTTTTTAATAACTCATTGGTCAAAGATTAGTACAAAATTTAACAGTTTGCTGCTAGGGAAAAAAGTTTTAATATTTATAAACTCCAAGTACAAGGTGTATCTTTGAGTTGGAGTGTCGTCCATAGGGAGTTGTGTCTTAAACTACCAGAACTAACTAAAGCGTCTCGAGTTAAGCAAAATCGAAGGGGATAGAAAATAGAACTAAACTACTAAAACGAAAACAAAAGGATTATGATTAGACCTAAGATAAACCAAGTAATCAATTCAAGTCCAAACCTTCCCTAGCTATGCTAGCATTCAGAGTTGATCGGTTGCATCGTTGAGGCCACCTAAGCCCTCTCTCAAGAGTCAATAGACTAATCTGGTTGCTCTAACCACATATTTTCATGGGATTAGTTCAACTAAACTACTAGGTTGACAACTCTTGACCTAGCTAGCGACGAGATTATTTTCATGTCCTAATCCCAACTATTCTTGCTACCCACACTAGACAATCGACCTCACCTCTCAGCACAAGTCAATTGTCCCAAAATACAGATGAAAGTTCTTTCAAGCATTTCATCGAACACTTGGTGGACGTGAAAGGAAACTCTAAATTCTAGGTATAAACAAGGTAGGGTTGGGCATAAACAAGATTAATTAGCCATCAAGGGCTAGCCACAATCTAATTCAAAATAAACTAACAACTAAACATCACAAACACATGAAAACCTAAACTTGCAAACAAAAACATGAACTTGAACAAGAGAAAAAAGAGAATGAAATAAATCAGATCTAAACCACTAAATAAACATGAATTAACAATGAAAACTAAGCATTTAAACTAAACAAAATAGATACAAGAATTAAACTAGCAAAACGTAAACAAGAACAACATATGAACTAAAGAGAGAAAAGGAGAGAAAACTTAGGCTTGATTGATATAAGGAACTTAAAATCCAAAGGTTGAATCCAAGATTACAATCCTCAATCCTAATCTAATCCTCCTATTAAGGTTTTTTATTGGCTAAAATATAAACTGAAACTAGCCTAAAATCGCCAGAGAGAACCCCCAAGCGACCCCCAAACAAAAACGCCGAAGGCGGGTTAAATAAAAAAATCGAGCAAACGGGCGAATATGGGCACTGCCCCACCATGCCACTTTTCTGGCACGGTGGCTCGGCCCCCCTATCGTCCCTTCTTGCCGATTTTTGCTTTTTTTGCCCGTCTTCGCTCATTTTCGCGAAGTTTGCTCGATTTGAAGTTTATTACCTACAAAAGTAAATAAAATAAGTAAAAACTCTAAAAATTATATTATTGTACGAGATAAAATTAGGTAAAAGTGGCACGTAAAATACGATAAATTATCACCTGACAAATACCTCCACATTTATCTTTTACTCGTCCTCGAGCAAAATAAAATAAAAACTAACCTAAGAACCTACCTCACTGTCGTAGGAATTACAGTTGCATTTAGCGTATGTAACAAGCTCCTTAAATCCATTGGTTCTCCCAAGTGGACGAGTGAGGTCTCGTGAGGATTTGCAGAAGATATACCCATAAAATCTTGAAAAAGAAAAATAAGTGGAAAAGGAGAAAGGAAAACAAAGAAAACAAAATAGATATACAAACAAGGAACAAATATCTATACAAGGAGAAAAACTGTACGCATTATAAACAACCAAACCACCAATGCAGCAAAGATATTAGCCTGTATATAAACATAGTGTATATATTAAGACTCTCTATCCACATACATGTCATCAAAGTACCAACTTTCCACCCCACTGTACATCAAAATCTGGAATCCATCCTAGTGTTTGGTGTGTAAGTGTATCATTATCCTAGGACTTAAGCTCACCAAAATCAAACTCGTTCCCACCTGACAGACACATGCTACATTATTGACTTATTAACAAGGGAAGCAAGCTTTCTCACAGCAGTATTACCTCAAAGGGTAACACCGAGTAGCACATGCCTTAAAGGATAATGCCCAGTGGTACATGCCTCAAAGGGATACTTGTCATTCCAAATTTTATTGTTTTCTTTTTCTCTTTGTCTTCATTTTATTTCATTTTTTTTGTAGGCAAAAAATTAAAGCAACTGTGTCGAAAACAGGTGGGAGAGTCAATCACGGAAGACTAAGATCCTGAGATAATGATGAAGTGTGCACAAGGATCGAATTACATAGTTATAACAGACTATTCGGGTTAGAATTGAGACCAAGAATGACACACTTAGGACAAAGATCTATCATGAACAATTTACTTATGTACAAGCTAATAGCTAAGATACAAAGCATCAAAGTCAGTTAAAGTAGTGTTAGACTCCCTACAAGCCAAAAAGAAAAACTATACAAAGAAAAGGAAACAAAAATGAAAAATTGGCACAAGAAATGAAAAAGTTTCACAAAAAATAAGAATAAAAGGGTAAATGATTCCACCTCACACCTAAATCTCACAATATCCTCATTGGGAGCTGAGAGTCATCACCAACCACACAAAAACCAAAATCAAACAAAACGTACATATACACAAGCTAGCTCACTCATCCAAAATACAAGAACACACAAAGGTGATCATAGCCCTCAACTGGTTCAACAAATTCCCAAGTATCACCTCAAAATGATCACCACAAAAGTACAATCCTAATATCCACAACTAAACAAAAACAAAAAGAGAGAAAATAAAAAACATAAAAGAGGGGTAGAAGAGTGAGAATGATTATATCGGGTTGGGTACTGATTGTACCCAAACTATGCCACAGCAGCTTAAGGAGCATCAGCCACTCCTTGTCTCTCAAGACTCGAACTATCAGCTCGAATGCAGTCAAAGCTCGTAAGAGCTTATCATAGGCCTGCGCATGCATCTCAGAATGATGTAAGTAAGAAAACACAGAGAAGATCATAGCAAAGAAAATCAATACCCTCTTATACTTATCAAATGCCATAAAAAAAGTCAAAAGCATGATCAAAGGAAGCATTCCATATGACTTTCCTATGTAAGTCCTCTAGGTATACACAATAAGGATCCAAGGAGGGGTTATACCCTCTAATATCGCCTAGGGACTTGTGAAATGCATGCAAGTGAAAGAGGGTGCTGGGAAGGAGGGGGATGAAATGGGGGTCGAGTCAAGTGGCTCGGTGCAAATTGGGTCGATATGGTTAATACTAGGTGCGGCACCAACCACCAAACTGTCATTACACAACTCCTCGAAAGGAGCCTCCTCAAGATGTGACTCAACCAAGATAGATTCTTTGGACCAACTAGGAAAATCATCCTCCAAAACAGTAACATCATCCCTATACGGCTCACCCATATCTAGCCCCTGCACTGAGCTAAAGGGAGGGGAGAAGCACGTAAGGTCAAAGCACTGACAGTAGTGTCTATGGGTGTGCTAGTAGAGGATAGAGCAATAAGTGATGAAAAGGTTAAGGGAGGGTCGAGCACTTCCTCTAGGTCAGTGTAAGGTATATCATCAACGAAACTCGACTCTAGGGGAAGGGAAGACTCGCAATCCTCATAGAGACTAACCTCTCGTCTAGGGGAGGCTAGATTAGGGTCGATCTCATGCAATCAGCCGCACTCTCTCATCTCACTGACAAAGCGCGTATGTTGCTCGTGCATTTTCCCTATCATAGCACTAAGTCTAGCATGACACTCATCAGAGATATCATAATAAGGACATGAATGCATATCATGGTCAAAAGATTGGTAAAAAGAGCACAACACATAAGGGTAAGAAGAGTAGTGACAACATGGGTCCCTAGTATCATCAGATTGCCATTGATGCCAAGTTAGAGACTCAAACAAATCCCACATGTCATCAACAGCTAAAGAATGCAAACCACCATAACACATGGACTCAAGGATGGTTTGAGTCTCGAGTGTTATCCTCTCAAGTACAGCATCACATATTTCCCATTTTTCATACTTAAAAAGTACATATTGAGCACGATAATAATTCAACCTAGACAAGTAGTGCCAAATAGGTTCATGCTCAAACTGAGGTAAATGGAAAATAGCCATCTTGAATTTTTTGAAATTTTTGATTTTTTAATTTTTTTCTTTTTTGTTGGATTTTCTAAAAGGCTTAGTCTCGAATGCTCAAGTAAACCCCAATATTGAAAGACGCCAACTACCCGGCAACGGCGCCAAAAACTTGTTAGGGAAAAAAGTTTTAATATTTATAAACCCTAAGTGCAAGGTGTATCGTTGAGTACTTGGGGTGTCGTCCGCAGGGAGTTGTGTTTCCAACTACCAGAACTAATTAAAGCGTCTCAAGTTAGGCAAAATCGAAGGGGATTGAAAATAGAATTAAACTAATAAAGCAAAAACAAAAGGACTATGATTAGACCTAAGATAAACCAAATAATCAATTTAAGCCCAAACCTTCCTTAGCTATGCTAGCATTCAGAGTTGATCGGTTGCATCGTTGAGGCCACCTAAGCCCTCTCTTAAGGGTCTATAGGCTAATTTAGTTGCTCTAACCACTTATTTTCATGGGATTAGTTCAATTAAACTATTAGGTTGACAGCCCTTGACCTGGCTAGCGACGAGACTATTTTCATGTCTCAATCCCAACTATTCCGTCTACCCACACTAGACAATCGACCTCACCTCTCAGTATAAGTCAATTGCCCCAAAATACGGATGAAAGCTCTTTCAAGCATTTCATCGAACATTGGGCGGGCGTGAAAGAAAACTCTAAATTCTAGGTATAAACAAGGTAGGGTTGGGGCATAAACAAGATTAATTAGCCATCAAGGGCTAGTCACAATCCAATCCAACACAAACTAACAACTAAACATCACCAACACATGAAAACCTAAACTAGCAAATAAGAACATGAACTTAAACAAGAGAAGAAAGAGAACGAAATAAATCAAATCTAAACAACTCAATAAACATGAATTAACGATGAAAACTAAACATTTAAACTAAACAAAACAAATACAAGAATCAAACTAGCAAAACATAAGTAAGAACAATATATGAACTAAAGAGAGAAAAAGGAAGAAAACTTAGGCTTGGTTGATAGAAGGAACTTGAAATTCAAAGCTGAATCTAAGATTACAATCCTCAATTTTAATCTAATCTTCCTATTGAGATTTTTTATTGGAACTACAACTAGCCTAAAATCGCCAGAGAGAACCCCCAAGTGACCCCCGAACAAAAACGCCGAATGAGGATTAAATAGAAAAATCGAGTGAACGGGCGAACAGGGGGGAGGCACGACCGTGCCACGTGGCACAGCCCCACTGTGCGACTTTTCGAGCACGGTGGCTCGGCCCCCCCATCATCCCTTCTTGCTGGCTTTTGCTCCTTTTGCCCGTCTCCGCTCCTTTTCGTAACATTTGCTCGATTTGAAGTTTATTACCTACAAAAGCAAATAAAACAAGTAAAAACACTAAAAATTATATTATTATATGAACTAAAATTAGATAAAAGAGGCACGTAAAATACGACAAATTATCACCTAACATTTACCTTACCATTCATGTTTACATGTACAATATTTGGCTTGTGGAATTCTAATTAATTTTCATCCAAGGTAGCTTATGGTTGTAATGAGATGCAAAGATATATTTTTCTGGGCGTATATCTTTACGTGTCATACATGTAGAGACTTCATTATCTAATGCGTTCTTTTATGTTTATTTTTGGTAAATGTGAAAACCTTTTTGATTGCACCCAATAGTCTTTTCAGAATTTCTTGTTTCTATATCTCTCTTCCCCCCCCTCTCTCTCACACACACACAAACACATTCATACATACATACATACATATTATGTTTGCTATCAGCGTATTAAATAAGTAGAAAGTAGATTAGAGCATATTTAAACATATTAGACCAGTATAAAGTAATTAGGTTTGAGCAAACTGGAGCAGGTTGAAGTAGATTGGAGTAGATCGGTGCATATTGGGAGTGAATTGAAGTGTTTTTAAACCGTCATGGGGTAATTTGGAGCAATTTTAGATGGCGTTATGCATAACGTTTTTTTTTGGGTAATACTAATTTCAAAAAACGACACAAGGATATCCAAACTTATTAACTTTAAGGTCCCTAACGTTTTAAAACTGGTTGGCAAGTACCTTAATATATATGAATAGTTGTAGTGGGGCCCTTTTTCGATGAATGACATCATTTATTTGACTGTTTGAGTGCGATTTTGAAAAAATAAACTAAAATGCCAAATTTGCCCCTGCTGTGTTATTGTTAGCCAACGGACAAATCTCAACAGTTACAAAGTAATTTTATATGTACCCTTTCCCCCTGCTTCCCCCTACCCTGTTGCTGAAGCTCCCTCCTCCATTGTTGCCCGTTTTATCTTCTCCTTCTTCACCACTTTAAAGGTACCTTTTTATTTTATGTTTTGCTTTGAATGTTTAATTTGTTTTATGAAATTAATGTAAAAATTATTTGTACTTGGCTATCAGTTTTTAAGTTGTGGTTAACTGTGGCATGTGTTATTTAATTATAGACAAAACAACGGGTCCATGGTGGAATTTTGATGCAATAAGATGATATTTGAAGGATCATCATCATCAAGAAGCAATTGCAAAATTGAGCTAGAAATTGTAATGTGTCCAAGGTGCAATTTTCAAGCAACGAAGAAAGTGTCTCATTCTAACCAAAATTTAGGAAAGAGTTATTATAAATGCTTGCGATGTGAGAAGTTTATGAAGTCGGCAAATAATGTTGATTGTGATTATGATAAGAAGATTTTGAAGAGTTTCAATGAAGTGAGGGCGAAGCTAATCGAGACCTGGATGATGCTGAAGTTGATTGAAAGGGGACAAAGTACAATGTTAATGTTACTAATTACGGTTATTATAATTGTTTCATTTGCTATGTTTATTTAAAGGAGTGAACAATGATATATGTATGCCAGAAAGCAAGATTGCACTTGAAAATATAACAATTAATGAAGAGCTTAGCATACCATATGTTCATTGATCATAGCATGTGTTACATAATTGTTTCAAGTTAAACACCTATGGCAACTAACTCTCAAAAATATACAGGGCGTATTCCTTGAACTTCATCCCTTGTGCAATTAGCCTAACTCCTACACAATATGCAAAGTGCTTAAACCACCAAAAATAGAGGGCATTTGAATCTATTTTATATTTTCCAAACCCTTGTACAAAATGCAAAGTATATCAACATACCACCAAAAACAACAAAAAGGCAAATTGCCAACCAAGTTTCAGCAGTCACAAATACCAGAGGGGAGAAAGCAGTAGAGAATAGTTGTAAGCATCCTTTTCAAGATGTCTAGCTAGATTGCATTGGAGGGCCTATTTTCCTTTTCTTCTTCTGATTTCTTTGTCCTTGCTCATTTAGCTTGTCTCATCTCCCTTTGATTTTGCTTTCCTTTTCTTCTTCTCTATTGGCCTGCCAAATTGATCTCTTAGTCTTCTACATGTAGCTGAGTTGTACCCCAATTGTTTGCATGTTTGACATCTGATTGATAAATTTCTAGTAAAATGATGTATAAGTGTTTAAATGAGTTGTAGATTTATTCTCAACTATGAACATAATATTGAAAAAAAAAGGTGTTATTTACTTGATGGTGTCGGATCCAAATAATATGCTTCCTATAGTACTTGACAAAGTATGAAAGTCTCTCTTTTTATGTTCTTCTGACCTTTCCTTTTTCACTTATGAGTATAGTGCATCAAGTTCTATAAAGTTTCTCTTCTCCTACATAGTTGAAGCGGAAATGGGATGCACTATGGTATCACACAACTTCTTGTACTTCTCAAACTTGAATCAATCCTCATAATAATCTTCAAGCTCCGCCTTCATCCTTAAAATACACCTTTCAACATGTTTACAAGGTGTCCCACTAAGCTGCCATCTTTGATAGTCACAAACTCTATCATTCAACCTGACTGTCAAGTTGGTTTTGCCTTCAGTGACATCAAACTCCCCCCTCCTTGCATGGATGCTATTGCTGCAATTCTACTTTCCCCCTCAATTAGCTTTAACTTCTTCTCCATGTAAGGAACAATTTACCCTCCCATGATTGTGCCTTTTCAAATCTCTTAACAAACCTCTCTCTCACAAGCTTCCTAATATTTTCCAACATTGCGTAAACAGGCTTATCCTTAAAATTAAGGACAACATGGTTAAAAATCTCCACAAGTTATTTGTGCTTTTCGGGTTTGCTCAAACTTGAATCTGGCCCATTGCTCTAATGGTTTAGTATCCCTCAACCAATGGTATGCTACAACATGTTTTTTTCCTTAATTTGTTCCATGCCTTTGTCATGCACATAAGCAGAATACGCATTTCCAGCAATATAGAAATAAGCATGAAACCAAGCACCTAGTTGTTTATTATGGTAACAGCAAGAATCTGACACATTAGGAAGGAAAACAACTACAATTCAAACTCATATCTATTGCAAAAAGTTAGGAGAGCATGTTACCTACGTAAACGATGCAAAGTTTTTATACAATGGATCACACAAACCCTTCTGCTAGCTGTTGACATAAAGTTTTTCAATGCACTAATAATCTCCTGCAATGAATGAAGTTATTTTCAATGAATTAGTTATGAAGAGAAACCTACATGTGAGATGCCTGCTACAACTTTTAAGGCTTTGTTCAACAATGATTACCTTGTGCCTATCAGATTGTAATACCCGTGTATTCTATTTTTCGTTAAGCTGGTGGTGACGCTATTTTTACGTTATAAAAACCGTATTTTATTAGCGATATGAGCTAAAATTTTTTTCTAAGTACTTATGTGAGCGTTAATTTTATTAAAAAGGATGTTATTATTATTATTATTATTATTATTATTATTATTATTATTAGTAGTAGTAGTAGTTTTGAAAATCTTTCAAGGATTTTTGATAAGCGTTATTAACGGTTATTAACGAATACTAAATCAATTAGAAACTCAAATACGATTAGGTTGTCAACCTTAGAAGCAGCTCGATAATTGTTAAATCGAGCCTAGACATGCTTGGGAACGAATAATCGATGAATGGTCGGGTTATCGATTATTGAATTTAGAGTTTGGGACGCGAATTAAGCTAGCGACACCGATTCTTGAACAGCTTGGACCAAAATTAATGAAAGAGAGTAGGAAGCGGCAAACTTGTAAATTCGCGCGTGCCCTCCTTGTTTCTCACCAGGGCGCGACAGACCCCCCGAGCCCCTTTCTGTCTCCTCTCTGCTCTTCTTCTCCCTCCTCCTATCCCCACCATACATGCATCAAAAGAGCTCGAATTCGAGCTGATTTTTCTCACACACACTGGAAAACTCATCCATTCGGCCTCCCCCACGAGCTAGCTTCCGTTTGGTGCGAGTTATGGGTGAAATCGAGCGAACCCACCACGTTTTTCGGTGGGTTTGGAGCACAAATTCGATGTCCCAACACCTGTAAAAGGCAGCCATGCAATTCAACGTTTAGTTGTTTCGAAATCTCTATAATTGAAGGTAAAATTCGCTGTTTTCAAACACCCAATTCAATCTCAATCATTAAGTGAGTTTGGGTCTGTTTTAGGGTTCGAACTTTTGGAAATTTGGGCGCAATTTTGGTCCTGTTCAGGCATGGGTAAGCAAGTGCCGAAGAAGTAGAGTTGTTTGAGCCCCTAAAGTCGAGCCCACAGCCGTGAATCGAGCCTCTAGCTTGGGTTCAAGGTGAGGGTTTCTTTACTCCTAATTATTATTATTTTTAATGAATTTAATCGAATGAGCTAGTGCATGTTAATTTCGAGGATTGAAATCAGTTTGGGTGAACTTAGAGTTGAGATCGAGAAATTATTAACATGGTATTGATTTTGAGATTAATTGTATGATAAATTGATGCTGAATGTTAGTAATCAGGAAAATTGGAGAATTGCTTAATAAATAGAATGTTATCATGGCACTGTCAATTTATCAGATTATTGTTTAACTTGTGTTGAAGCTTAAGGATGCTTCTCGGGCAGATTAAGGCATTAATAAAGCATGCTGATTTCTGTTTAGGAGTTGTCACTAAATCAATACGATCATATTTAAATTCTGTTTAAGGTTATTGATGAGCATACTATGCTTTTATATGATGCTTTTGTGAGTTATTGGTTTGTTTATGACACTTTTAAACCGAGTTGGAAGTTGAATGGTTTGAGGTGGAACTATTGAGTGGTTTGAGGTTCTTGTAGTTGGTGCTGTGTGAGGAGGGAGTTAGAATTGTGAATTGCCGCAATCATGTGGATTGCGAGGTCATGTGTGGCTTAATGGGCAGATTCTACCGAGTTGTGATGTGAAGTGTATGAATGTGCTATGTGTGAACGCTTTTTCCCATGCTACGTAACGTTATGCGATTAATTCTTGAAATTTTAGATGTCTTTAAAAAGAAAAGTATTTAGAAAGTTTGTTTTATACGTTTGAAAATGCTTTTAAGTTTGTCAGTTGTCTATTTGCTGGTTAGGACGTCTAAGGTGTAAAAAGGTCCTAAATCGTCAAACTATTCAGTTAGTGACTCGACTGAATAGTCAATAGGTTTAGGAAGTTTAAAAGTAAACTAAAAGTGAATTTGAAAATGTTTAAAGCATTGGTTTGTTTATAAATTCTCCTTGTGTTTAAAAGAATTTAAATGACCTGGAAAAGAGCGCCTTAAGGTACTAATTATGAAGTTTAGCTAATTTATATACTAGTTGCTTGCTCAAGTCTCTATTGAATTTCAAGTTACGAGCATGTAAAGCTATCATGTTTTAAAAAGCGTTCACGTTGAGAGTTTACGAAGAAAACTTATTTACCTTATAAACGAGCCAAGTACCTTAAGTTTTCAAGTGACAACAGGTTTGAAACGTTTTAAGCCTTCAGTTTATTTACACACCTTCTGTTCAGATTTAAAAGGAATTGAAAAGAGTTATGGAATGACAACTGAAGATTTTAATACGAATCTAATTTGAACTAAACGCTAACTAAGTATTTTGAGTTCTAAATGAGGGTCGTTTTACGATTTGGCAAGTTTATATGATGCTTTTAAGTTGAAAACGAAGTCGTTTTACGATTTAGCAAACCTAATACGTTTATACGAAGCTTTTAAGTTGAAAACGAAGTCGTTTTATGATTTAGCAAACCTAATACGTATATGCGAAGCTTTTAAGTTGAAAAAGTAGTCGTTTTACGATTTAGCAAACTTAATACATTTATAACGAAGTCGTTTTACGATTTAGCAAACCTAATACGTTTATACGAAGTTTTTAAGTTGAAAACAAAGTCGTTTTACGATTTAGCAAACCTAATACATTTATACGAAGCTTTTAAGTAGAAAACAAAGTCGTTTTACGATCTAGCAAACTTAATACGTTTGTATAAAGCTTTTAAGTTAAAAACAAAGTTGTTTTACAATTTAGCAGATGTATTCCGTTTATAAGAAGTTTTAAAGCCAAAATGAATGAGCTATAAATATTTCGAAGGGTAATAGTCATTTTGTTTAAAAGTAAGACTTTAGCAAAGTAACCAACTGAAAAAGAGAAATGTAATGCGATTTTAAGGGCTATGAAAGTGCTACGCAAGTGGCTAGACCTTGAGGTTGGAAACTGGATGCAAAAATGGCATGAGCTGTTTCCTCCTAAGGTAATGTTGGGAGTTGGACGCAAAGATGGCGTGAGCTGTTTCCGGGAGCTGAACTCAAGATATGATTATCTTGGTGTGAGCTGTTTCCTGATGTGTGACGCGCAAGAAAACCTTGAGGGGGACTGGACTCAGGATATGATTATCGTGGTATGAGCTGTTGCCCCACAGAGGACAGTATCGAGGTTAGAGTTCTTCTGCTAAGACGCGTTTTGGCTAAAAGTTAAGTACGTATACCCCGGGGATAACGTAGATTAAGAGCGATGATCTCACTAAAGGGCCGTGTTGATCTCTCCTAGCCAGCACAATAAGATATTTTTATGTTATAAGTAAGTTTCTGATAAAAAGGAGATTTGGCTTTTTGCCATTCGAAGCAGTTCAGAAAAGAAAAGAAGTTCTTTTAAAGGGATACGAGCTTCAAGAGGCCAAGTAAAGCATTTTTAAGAAAAGAAGAAAGCTTTCAAATGTACGTAACCTGCATATATTCTATGAATGTGTTCTGAATATAGTTTAAATGAAATTTCAAATGAAGTATATTACATCTTAGTAATGCATCGTACATTTAAGCTTTTCAATGTGCATATTCGATGAAAGAATGTTTCTTGCCAAGTCTTTCTTACCAGTTTAGATGTTTTGAGTATTTTCAGAAAGAATTATAAGCCTTAAAGAAGTTGGCGTGAATTATAAACCAATCTTGGAATATATGAAGAGTCACTGCGTTTTCAAAAGTATATTTGAAAGTTTCACACTGAATCCTTATTGCTTGTTTGATTATATGGCTAACTATTTGTTAGTAGGGAAGCTTGGCCGTTTAGGGCCTAGAAACGAGTTGAGGGATTAGAATGAAGTTTTAAGGGTGGTGATCTTTCCTTGGGGATTTTGATTGCCTAATATAATAGTAAAGTATGAATGCGTGATATGTGGCTATTACTAATATTATTGCCTGCAACTGTTTTGGGTTTTCAGAAGTAGGGGAATTCTCACTAAGCGTGTGGTTGCTCATCCCTTTATTATTCCCCTTTTTCCCAGGTTTAATTTGAGCAGGTATAAGAGATTATTTGAAGTTGTTTTGATGCCGACCCCTTAGAAGTCTCTGCCAACTTTGCAAGTGTCTGATACCTATCACGTTGTAAATTTTTAAGTTTATTATTGTATGTAAAAGCATGTAGCCGGCTCTGTACCTGTATATGTAGCATTCTAATCCCTATTTTAGTTGTTTGATTATTACTGATCCGGGCGAGTGGCCCGAGGCAGTGAACTTGGGTTATTTTAGCATATGTTATGCCTTATTACCAGTTTACAGGTACCCTTAGCTGAGCTAAGACCCTAAAATATTGTTAAAACAGGGAAAACTCTGACAGTTTTATTTTAGAATAACTATCTAAATGATAATCCAAACCCTCGATCTTTAAGAACCGTAAGGATTTTCTTCTAGGAAGTCCTGCGACGTGACTCTTCCCAGGTTGGGGACGTTACACAGATAGTATAGTGAATTTGGACTGATTATCAATAGCATCAAAGCTCTCACAAGCGCATTCAAGAAGAACCACCACTCTTTGACATTTTCTTTCTCAACAACTATATAAGCCAAGGAAATTGCACATTATTCCCATGAGGACCCATGACTGTCATTAGAACACACTTGTACAATCCCTTTAGATGAGAAGCATCAATTCCAATAATAGGCCTTTCGTGTTATTTGAATGAAGAAATAGCAATTCCAATTGCTATGAATAAATGTTTAAAGGTGGGGTTCTTGTCAAGTCCTTCCTTAGTCCAATTACTGGAGCATGTGGACCTAGGATTTTTAGCTTTGAATATCTCAGTGTAATTAGCTAAAATCCTGTATCCCTCTTCATGTTTGCCTTCAATAATTTCTCTCATTATTCTCACAGCATGATTGCAAGCATTACGATGCAAATTACTAATATTTTTTATATATTGAGAAAAATATAATACATTTGCAGCCATATAAACGTGTTTGTTACAAGAAAAACTACATAAAAGGATTTTACTAGCTATTTATTGATTATGAAATTAGATTGAATATTACATTCCAACATTCATTCATTGCTTGCACTAATAGATTCCAAGGCTTATATTTACAATTTTGACCTTACTAATTGATTTTTATTCCTTCAAGTGAAGGGTAGTAAAGTAAACCTAACCTTGACTAAGATTAATTGGAAAAAATACACGAAGGTACCTCAAGTTTTGTGTAAACAACAAAAAGAACACTTAATTTTTAAAAATAACTGTAAGGTACCTTGACTTATGAGATAACCAACAAAAAGGAACTGATTTACTATTCAAATTTTTTACATAACACCCTAATCTTTTCACATTTGCAAATCTAATCACAATCCTTAAAAACTTACTTTCGAAAAATTTAAATTTGTGTATATGATATTTTGCTCATAAGTACTCCTTGAAAACCCTCCTAAATTTGGTATCAGAGTCAGGTGAACAAAAATAATTAAGATTATTAAGCTAATTAATACTTAATTAAGCTAATTGACTGTATTTAATGCTTGAATCATCACCTATTTATCCTGCTCCTAATTATTCGCATATTGCTCACTCCCCAGAAGGAACCACTTCAGTAGTACCCCAATTAAACTATATCACTGATATAATATTAGAATTAAAAGTTGAATTAGCCAAAATTAAGACTAAAGTTAAGAAGATTAAGAAATAATTATCTATAATCCATCTTTCTTTAGTTAACAAAATTAGACATAACAGAAAATTTACTTTAAGTATGACTACTCCATTTCAGCATAAATATCCTTTTCAAAATCCAAAAAATAAAAATCCATTTCCTTTGTATAATATAAAAATTCAAAAAGAAGTAGGAGAAAAATCAACTGAAAAATCGTCTAAAAAGGCTGAGAAAGAAGGAGAGGATGGAGTACAAATAGTACAATCTTGACGAACCACAGGACATGTTTGATAAAGAATAAAATTTAGAAGAATTAAACAAAATCTTGGGCGCAATTATTGATAAACAGAATGTATTATCTAGTGATAATGAAGAGACAAATAATGTCCAATTAGAAGAAGAAATATATTAGCAGATGAACCTAATTAAGCTAAAAAATCTTAATGTTGTACCTTTAGAAGAAATTAGAGAGAAACTAGATAAAAAAAGATGGCAAACTGGTATTTGATGATGAGATTAACGAGATTAGAAAAGAGCTTAGCACAAATGAAATTGAGTCCAATCTAGTTAACAATGCAGTTCCTAAACCTAAATTTGATGAACCTTCTAGAAGAAATACCCATTTTATGAGGTCTAGGTATGTTCCAGTAGGATGTATAACTAACTTTTCTTTTGTATTTATCCCAAGGAAAACTATAACATTTGAAGAGATTGACCTTACCCTAGTTGGCCAAACCGAATATATCTTAAATATCGATGGAGCTCGTAATAGAGAAGAAATATTTGAGCACTAGAAAAGAGGAATAAATAGTATCTTAAATTTAAATACCACATGGACGACAAGAAATTTCTTGAATTATATCGAGCAAAGTTATTTTGGCACTGCAACTGACTGATATGATTTATTCAATGAAGATGGTAAAAATGCATTAAGAATGATGGAAATATCAACTGCAATGTTCCAAAGTTATGAAAGGAAACTGAAACTGAGTTTATCAGAGCAAAACTTAATTCTGATGAAAAAGCAAGAGAATGACAAAGAAAGATTAATAATGTAGAGTTATGAGCTATGAGGTATTTGGAGAATTATATTGCTACATTTAGTCAATATTATTATAAAATTGGACAGAATGAAACTAATCTTGGTATGTTCTATGAAAAATTGTCATATCCAGTAAATTCAATAATTAATGAAAAAATACATTGCATGACTTGAAAAAGCAAATGTCATTGGTACCCTTGATTCATATCTTATTTAAGAAAATGGTTCAATCATCAATGTCTTGATCTCCAAAAGCAAAAGAAAATTAAGAAGCAACTTCTAACTTGTTGGGATTAATCTCACCAATGGGCAAATGAACATGAAAGGAGAAGAAAAGGAATTTTATAAGAAAAAGAGCTTTAATAGGCAAAGGGAAGAGAAATATAGAAAAAAAAATTATAACAAATCAAGCCCTAAAAACGAAAATTTTTAGGAAAGTAACTTATTATCCTGTAGAGAAAAACAACTACAAACACTGGACATGCGGAGAAGTAGGATATTATGCTAATGAATGCAAAAATAGGAAGAATAATAAGCTGATTGAAACTCTGGGTAGCTTAGATTGCTTGAGCTTAGTGAGGAAGGGGCACTAAACCTAACCCTAAATAACAACAAACGAATTGTTAAAATTATACTAGAAGATGAGTATGAAGTCAGTGATTATGAAGAGACCAGTGATATGATGAAAAGTAGCTCAATTAGTATTGGCGATCTTCAAGAAGAAGAATTTGTTTTAGATAATGAAAACAAGGAAGTCAAAGGAGATTGGGTCATTCCCATAATGCAGAAAGATGTGATCTATAAAAAATCCATATTTTAATTGTAACACCCCCAGATTTCTAATCCTTTATTTACTACTGATTTAACCTGAATGGTAGCAGGAACTCCTAACAGGATGTTACCGCCGTATTCCCTTCTTGAAAATACCAGGCTGGATATTATAACTGACATTTAAAACAAAGTATTTACGAAACAAAGCCCACCATACATGGGTCCAAGAATTTTAATACAATGCTTGAACATCATAGTTAAACCAACTAGATTCTATTACAACTTCTAAAATTCTTTTTAAGCACAACCAGCATTCGAGCCTCGCTCTACTCTCCTGTCCCCAGCCCCAAGTACAACTAGATTGCCTGAAAACAAAACATTTTATAATAGTGAGATAAACTCAGTAACATTCACCCCCAACGGTCAAAGACACGTACAAATTCATTTTTGAAAACATCTTAGGGAAAGGGGGAAACAATAACACGTTTTCATGGTATACAACCCATTATCACCATCTTCCCCAAAAAAAAAAAAAATCAATTTCAGAATCACACTTCTATAGTTCTATTCAAAATGTTCAACTTCAGATAAGTCTTAGGTGAGCAACCCCGGTGGGTCTCATGGCCTGCGCTCTAACATAGCGCAGCCGCTCAACTCTTTTCTAGCCTACCGCATCATCAGATGGTTACCGCTTAACTTTCCTAGCCTGCCACCATCATGGATGGTTACCGATAACCTGGCCCATGTCTCGACTGAGTACGTGGCCGCTCACATGCATGCACCTATTACCCGGGGAAGGCTATGGCCTTCAATCAGTTCCAATTGATTTAACTCACCCTATTTGGTTCCTTTTAGTTAATGGATACCAACTTGACACATTCAATTTCATTCAGATTTAAATACTTTTTCCAACAGAAATCAGAATGCAGAAACAGAAGTTCAAATACAATCACAGTAAGTTTCAACTTTTACAACAGTAAGTTTCAACTTTTACAATATGGAGATTTCCAACTTCCAGAACAAACACAGCATTCAGTTCCCATCAAGGAACCATTCATAAATTTCACGTCAATGTTCATCCCATTGGAAAAGAATGCCAAGGAATCAATACAAGAACTCCCAAAACTTTCATGATTTCAGTAACACAGGGGAAAGGTTAGGCATGACTGTTACCTGGGTACTGTATAATTTATGGGCTCGGTTACTTTAATGAAGGTTCACTGTTCTACGCCTGGGCCCACAAACAGCCCATAGTCAGTCCACATTCAGTGTAGGGCACCCCTGGGCCTCCCCCAAAATTTAAAAATAGGTTTTCTAGATCTTTATTCATCCAACCCTATCCGGGGTGAAAGTTCGGTTGGCCCGTTGTGGGTCCAAAATTCAAAAATTTATAACTCTAGTTCCCGATATCCGATTCCAGTGTTCTGGGTCCAACTGGAAACCTTACAGTGTCCTCTGTCTTTTCTATGTTTAGAGCTTGGCTTGGTTCTATCCCAAACCTAATCAAATTTTTGTTTCTTCCAGCAATGCCAAAGACTATCTTTCCCAGGACAGTCCTGGCAAATTTTATCAAAACTCAGGCTACGCTACTCCAAATGACCCAATTCCAAAACGACATTATTTGACACATCTAGAGGCTCCTACTCAGTAAATTTCACAATTTTTGGCCACCATTACTAGCCTAGGAAATTTTTCTAATTTGAGGGTGAAACAGTCCAGATTCTGCTTTCCCAGATTCTACCCAGATTTTTACTCCTAAATTCCCATCCTCATAAATTTTTCTTCCGACTTCCAAAAATCATGTTCTTACCCAATCCAGAAAGATAATTTTGTCTACTAAAACTTTCATGTTTAGAACTTCCACAAATTCACAGCTCAACCAAGTCTAAAAATTCAAAAACCGCACCCTATGCCTGCAGTTTCCAGTTTTGATAGGGCTCGGTTTTTTGGCTATAACTCTCTCCATTTAACTCCAATTTATCCAATTCAAAAATCCACGTAATCGTCACATCTTAATCTAACTACTGTAAAAATGTCATAAGTTTTGGACAAACAGAGTAATTATACCAAATTTTCAAAATTGAGTCAAAAACAGTATGAATTCTATCTAGATTGTTCAACCCGTTTTTGCACGGTTTTCGCTCGTTTCGGGTTACTAAAAAAAAATACGCCTGTACCCATTAGACATATTTAAACCCTCGCCCAGACCCAATCATGCCAAAGAACCCATCTTTACCATTAAATACCAAAATAACGTTAAAAACGCTGTTATTAGTACCTTTGATCGAAACCGGATCTTGATCGAAACCGGATCTCCTTTGTTCAAATTCAACGCCGAGAGTGCTGAGAAAATAATAAAGGTTATATCAAAATCTTTATTTACGATGGTCATAAAAATTCACAAGAATAAAAGGGATTAAAAAGAGAACAAAAGAGATGAAAAGAAAAGTGGTGATTTCTTTTGGATGCATGATCTTGATCTTCTTACCAAAAACAAGAGGAACGGCCGGTGGGGTGGCGGCACTAGGGCGGCCGGACGATAGTCGGCGACGGTGTAAAGGTAGAGAGAGGGGGGGGAGGGAGAGAGGAGGGCGTGAGGGGGAAGTGGGGGAATGGGTGGTTAGGGTTTTAGGTTAAAAAGAAAAGAAAAAGGGTGAAAAAACACACTTTCAATTTTTTTTATTATTATTTTTTAATAAGAGGCAGGCGGCAGATCATGGGAGGTTTAGGGTTTGTATTTTTTTTTTTTAATATTCATAATAGAACAATAGTAATAAAATAATAACAATGATATTAGGAGTTTTACAAAAATCGGAAAGAGAAATTTTGGCAATTTTAATACTTTCCAAAAATATATCAAGAACTTTATTAGAAGAATTTCACGAGGATTAATTGGCACTGACTTGGGTTAACTTGGGCCTAGGTCGGTCCAATTGAGCAACAATTATCAAATCAAATTTTTAGGATTTTACATTAATTAAAAGGCAAATACGTATGTGAAATAATGGGGGAGACCTATAGATAAAAGATTGTGAGTATGATGTGGGAGAAGTTAATTTCATTAACTGGAAAAACATCCTTAGGCATAACAAAGATAGAAAGTACAAGTACATTCATATTGGAAATGTCCAAGTTTAAATTACTCTATTATAATATTATGGCAAAGATATTGATCTTTATGCCTTACTCTGTGCTATTAGGCATACCAAATTTAATAGTCAAATTATCACAGGAATTAAGACCCATTTATTCAATGGATCAATAGGATTTAATTATCGATCTGAATATTATGTAAGCCTAAGGGATGAATTTGCTAAAAACTTCTTATCTCTTAAGATAAAAACAGTTTGGATGGATATGAAAAGAAGAGGATACCCACTGAGAATATTTTACAAACAGATCTACAAATTAGATAATACTATATATCCAAAGACTAAGGTAACAATAATAGAGGCAGAAAAATTTGAATGTCTTACCCCTATGCAAAAGATCCAGAAGATTAAATCCAATCCGCAAGGGATAAAAATTGATCGTTCACGGATATCTAGCTTTGCCAACCCTACAAAAATCAATAAGAAAAATATGATAAAAATTTACAAGAATGATAAAATTATCATTAAGCCCCAATTATTAAGATCAGAATGGGGAGAAGGGTCTTCATCAGCTAAAGAAGAGTTTAAAAAAGATAATACAATTAGCATGACCTATGAAATGAGTAGAATGAGTTTTGAACCCATAAGACATAGTGTGGATCGAAGTATGAGTTTAGATATAAAAGTCATTGGGTATAAAATAAGGGTAGTGAACCAATCTACAAAGATGAATTAGTGAAAAATATGACTATGGAGATATGCTATGAAGTTATCAATACAATACAAATCCTAATAACATCTATATCCCAATAAATGTATGTTTAGAGGGATTTAATAAATATGAATTGTGTGCCCATATAGATAGTAGTTGTTCTGTCTATTTTAGAAAAAGGTATTTATTTTCAGAATTCATATGGAAAAAGTTAAGAATCCTTTACAAAAAAGAATAGCTAACAATAGCATAATGAGCCACAAAGAGGTCACAGAAGGTTTAACCATAGAAGTAGGAGAAGTTCAATACATTATCCCAATTCTATGGGCTACTGATCAACCCTCTCATAATATGATTATTGGAAATAGCTTTCAGAGGTTGTATTTTCCATACACACAAACCATAAACCAAATAATCTTCACAGTTAATGATCACTCAGTTCCTATTGAAAAATTAAGTTAGGGTTACACTCATCAGAAAATTGAGTTTACACGTAACTAGCGTGGTGAGAAGGTAATGCCTGTGCGTGAAATACCACTGGTAATCTCAATACTTGAGCTATCTATTAAAGAGCAGATTGCTGAACAATGAGAGCAATTACGCAAAGAACTCTACTCTGATAATTCTCTAAAATTTTAGGATAAAGATAAGACATTTGCTAAAATCATTCTATTAAATTCCAACACTATTATTCGAGTCAAACAAATGGTGTATACATACTAGGATATCCAAGAATTTGATAAACAAATTAAAGAATTTTTGGATAAAGAATTAATTCTGAATAGTAAGAGTTCTCATACCAATCCCACTTTCATGGTAAGAAATCATGTTAAAGAAAAAAGAGAAAAGTCAATATAGTAATCAATTACAAAAAACTTAATGATAATACCGTCTTTGATGGTTATTGTATTCCTAATAAAGCGGTCCTTTTCAATAGAATTCACAGAGTTTCTTGGTTCTTAAAAATGAATTGCAAAAGCAGATACTGGTAGATAAAGATGTATGAAGAAAAATATTCCTTTAACTGCGTTTAATGCCACTCAAGGACATTATGAGTGGATAGTAATGACATTTGGCCTAAAGAACGCACCTTAAATATTCTAAAGAAGAATAAATAACATCTTCAAAGATCTTAATTACTGTTGTTTAGTTTACATCGATGATATCTTTGTCTTTTCTAAAACTATAGTACAACACAAAGATGATGTCTTAACTTTCACCCAAAGATGCATCGATAATGGTATTATACTTGGTAATATGCTGACCAAAAGATTGAGTTTTAGATTTAGAAATAAAAGCTGGACAAATAATTCTGCAAAAGCATATTTTGAAAAAAATAGAAAATTTCCCTAAAAAGATTGAAGATAGGAAGCAGTTAGAAAGGTTTCTTAGATGCCTACTGTTAGGCAATAATTTGTCGTATTTTACGTGCTTCTTTCATCTAATTTTAGCTCGTATGATAATGTAATCTTTGGGATTTTTACTCATTTTATTTACTTTTATAGGTAATAAGATCAACCAAGCAAATATCACGAAGAGGGGCAAAAGACTGGATGAAACGAAAAAAACAAGCAAAAACACGCGATAGGCGAGCTAGAGGAGCCGACTGGCCATCGAGAAGCCTTGTAAACAGTAGCAGCAGGGCCGGCGACGGCTGTCGCCCCCCTGCTGCGCGTGTTTTTTTGCCTCTGGCATAAAAGGCTTGTTCGGTTATTTTGTTGGGGGCTCGCTCTCTCGTTCTCTCTCTAAGCGATTTTTAAGTTAGGTTTTTAGGTTAGATTAGCAAATAAAATCCCCATTTTGGGAGATTAGATTAGGGATTTTGATTGTAATTTTGGGAGGATTGAATTCAAGCTTGTGGGTTTTGGATCTTCATTCAACAATTCTCAAGCTAAGTTTTCTCTTCTCTCTTTCGCTTTCTATTTCATACTTTGTTCTTGCGATCTTTTATTTGAGCATGTTTAGATTGTATTTGGTTTAAAAGCTTAGTTTTTATTGTTAATTCATGTTTTATAAGGCTTGCTAGATTAGATTAGTTTCATTCTCTTTCCTCTTTAGTTTATGTTTTGCTTTCATATTTGCTAGCCTAGATTTAGTTTAGGTTTTCATGTTTGGTGTTGATTAGTGGTTAATTTTGGTTGCTTGGATTGTGATTAGCCTTTTGATGGCTAATTAGAATTGTATTGGACCTAACCACACCCAATTCTCGCTTAGAATTTAGAGTTTTCCCTCACGCCCACCAAATGTTCGATAAAATGCTTGAGAGAGCTTTTATTGTTATTTTTGGGTGATTGGCTTATGTCGAGAGGTGAGGTCGAGTAGCTAGCGTGGGAGAGGGGATAGCTGGGCTCGGGACATAAAAATAGTCCCGATTCTAGCTACGTCCGAGAGCTAATTTTGTGGCCTAATTGGGCTAACCCCATGAAAATAGGTGGTTAGGCTAATTAGGCTAGCTCATAACCCTTGAGAGAGGACGTGGGTGATCTTTGATGGTGCAACTGACCATCTCTTGTTCTTAGTTGAGGTCGAGTAGGTTAGGACTTATCTTGTCTATCTAGTTAATCATTTGGTCAAATCATAGTCCTTTAAGCCACCTTTTTCATTTTTATTCATTTAGTTTAGCTTTTCTTTAATTCTTCCTTTCATTTGGCCTAGATTGAACACTTAAGCTAATCCTGGTACTTGAAACCCAGCTCTCAGTAGAGGACACCCCGAATACTCAACGGTATAACATTGCATTTGGGGTTTACAAATTTAAAACTCAAATTCTTCCCGTCACCTACCTATGCTTTAGATTTTATTAAAGATTTAGCTAAATTGAGAAAACCATTACAATAGAAACCCAAGAAAGAAGTAAGTTGGACAAGGACCCCCTAGTAATTCAAAGATTGTTAAAACTTTAAAAAGATGTGTAAAAATCTTAAAAATCTTCATGTTCTTAATTTGCTTAATGAAGGAGGTTATTTAATTCTTGAGACAGATGTCAGCAATGAGCACTGAAGTGTAGTACTCAAAATCCAAGAAGGAGAAAAACTCTACAAATATTGCAATTGAAGTTTTAATAAGCAGAATGCAATTATTCTACAATGAAAAAGAAATCCTTACAGTTATAAGGAGAATTAAAGAGTTCTTAATATTTTTTGCTCCAAAACCTTTTCTTATTCGAACTAATTATAAAGAAATACTTGGTTTTATGAAAAAAAAAATATCAAATATGCAAGCGCAAGGGCGACTGCTGCATTGGCAATTATGGATTAACCAGTTTTTCTTCTCTATTGAGCATATACAAGGATGGAAGAGCTCTCTAGCAAATAGTTTAACTCGAAAACTTGCCAATGGTGTTTATCAGAGTAAAACTCTTGCCGGAAAAGGAGGAAATCCAAAATAAAATATCATTACTACTGGAATGAATTTCTCCTTCTAGTAAAATCCTTATGGATATTTTGAAATTCCATACAAAAAGTAGAATACGCTTTGATCTATTGTCTTCTGCCTACCTAATAGCCCAAAGATTGTGCCTTTTAGAGTTACAAATTAATGACGTAAAGTGTCCTTATGATATTCAACAAAAAATAAGTTTTTATGTTCAGGAAAAATGGTTCAATGAATAGTATGTAGCCTACATCGACTATTATCATAATTATTCCTATGATATTTGGGAATCATTGAGTACTACAATCAACTTTCCCGATGGATTTGAAGTTGGTGGTGTTAGTTTTTCAACAAATTCAACATCTCCAAATAACCCCATCGTGAAAGCCAGGGAATATGGTAGTTTACCTCATAGAAATTTCAGATCCAAAGTTCTCATTTTTCTCAAGACTAACTAAATTCAACAGTGCATATTCAAAAGGATCAATTAGATTCTCATATCTCCTGATGGTCTACCAAATATTCCATACAATGGATGTCTGTACGTCGAGGTACATTGCGTACTGATTGAGTATGATAATGAAAAGGCTAAACTGGCCCATTATTTGGTTCAACTAGTTGATTTAGACAATGCCAGAGATTAACAACAATAATGGTCTTTGGAACGACGTGAGCCAGTCACTGATAGTAATAATGCTAATCAACTGCAGAAATACTACTTTCGCCTATCATAATGAGTTTAACAAATATATAAAGGTAGAAGGAGCTACTTCAGAAGATGTCTTTGATTAACTCTTTGATATTAGAGCTAGAAAATTTTTATCAGAAAAAGAAAAGAAATATCTTCATAAATTATTTGAAGAATGGGATCCAGAGCATCTTCAACTAGATAAAGATTTTGATAATTATCTGGCTAATGATGGACTAGAAGATGTTATTGTGGATGA
This sequence comes from Carnegiea gigantea, assembly GCA_029747015.1. Classification (NCBI taxonomy): domain Eukaryota; kingdom Viridiplantae; phylum Streptophyta; class Magnoliopsida; order Caryophyllales; family Cactaceae; genus Carnegiea; species Carnegiea gigantea. The sequence goes on along the minus strand of JAKOGI010000123.1, from coordinate 105,717 downwards.
AGGCATGCAGAATCTCAACATGGATGACCAGTTTTGTCAGCATTAGAAATCTCTGAAAAGTGGTGGCTCCATTATTGTGCTACTTTGACAAGTGTCAGGTCTATAAAATAAGGCAGTCTACTGTAACCAAGTGAATAAAACTATAACCATGTGTAAAATCAGTGTGTATTATAGCCGTTAGGACATCTTATGTGGACTGTAGTCTTGTCAGCATCTTATATGTACTATAACCATTAGGCATATGCTCCTCCCGCCATCATTGAAGAGGCTTCTTGAGCTTTGACTCTTGGTCCTCTAACTTCACTTCTTCCTCCTAGAGCAAAAAGTCCTTTCTATTTCCGAATCAAATTCAAACGGAAAGGGACTTTGCATATAAGTGGAGAAATCCTGCAAATATCGCCACAAAACACTACCAACACAGATCAAGAAATTAAAAAAATAAAAATAAAAACATGCCTAGTCAATCTATATAGGCAAACTCAATATCCACAAATTGGTCCCCGAAAACGGCGCCAAAAACTTGACACTTAGCATAGTTTAAATATAATTCCTGCAGAAACCAAATGTAATCTATTGAGCTTTGACCTATTATAAAAGGGTAAGCAACCAAATTCCAATGGATTATTTTAACTATCACTATTTAACTATCGAAAAATTCAATCAAATTAAAAACATCTCAAGAATTCGTTCCCTAGTAAAGAGTTGGATCATTGGAATTAAATATGCACTTTACTTGGGTCTGGATAACTCACAGGAGTGCATCGAAATAAAAATTCAATCTTTTCTTCCAAAACAAACTGAATTACCCAAACAAATCCAATAAAATTTTTTCAAATGTCCTTGTTTTTAGTCTTGGTTATAGATTTTTGATTGTTAGGATTTCCTCTCAACAAACAACTCTCGTTTAAGAATCGTTAAATTAAGTCATAACTTGTTGTTCTAATAGTGAGTTTCTTCTTTTAGTACTTCACTCAACTATCTAGTATAAGCAAGTAAATCTGGCTAGGAATTTACTCAGAACAGTTTATTCGTAAGATAGAATTCAATCATACCAATTTAGATAAAGCACAAATATGGAAAATTAAATATCTAACATCAATACTTTAGCTAACAAGTCCCTACATTGAATAAGAATACTCACACATAATTGAAATTAACAACATCCAAACAAGAGTTTAAGAAGACATTAGAACGAAAGAAAGCTTAGCAATACTGGTGGTCCTCAATCGTTTCCCAATCCACAAGCCTCCAAGTGCCAATCTTCTACTTCAATTTCCTCTCTTGCTCTAAAGAAAACTTAAAAATCTTAAAACTAATGATATAAATATAATGAGATAAAGGTAAGTGATAGATGTCTTGGATCTCTCTCTTCTGCAGCTGAGAAACCGTTTTTAAGTATGAACTTGGGTGTCCTCAGCCACAAGATGAAGGACGATGAAGAGACAAGTAGTTTCAAGCTCACCACAGATTGTGACCTTCACCATGGACCGTTCGTGGTTGCTTCTGTCTTAAAATTCTTTGGCTCTTCTTTTCCTTCATAGGCATGGTGATTTGGAGGCATCCATAGGGAGTCAAATCATACTCAATTGGGGTCAAAGTAAAGACAAAAACGTCCAAAAACTCATAAAATGCAGAAAAAACATATCCAAGCGTAAAACAGGAATATGAATGTAGATTATAATATGAAATTCATAATTCTCCTTAAAAATGCAGCAAATGACCCCAAAATGAAGTATAATCTAAGCATTTATCATCAAACTGAGAATAAGGTTTATCCTTAATCTTCTATTCCTGAACATGCGGTTAGTCTACATGTTCAGGATCCCACATCTCTAATGGATAGTGGGAGTAACTATCCTCACGGTCAGAGTCCTATACCTCATAGAGAAAGGGGGAGAAATTTCTCATCTAGGCAAACAAATAATGAAGGTCCTATGATCCGAAGGAGTGGCATAGAAGAATTCCTCAATGATATTTCTAAGTTCAAGAGGAAATATTCCTATGCAATTTCTTGGAAGTTGAGAAACCTACCTCTTGTCAAGAGGTGATTGATTCACCGAATTACAAAGAGTAGATGGATACCATGGGAGATGAGATGGATTCAATGGCAAGAAAAAAGGTTTGAGAACTCGCTGATCCTCCACCCCAACGCAAGTCTATTGAAAACAAATGGGTTTCAAGATAAAACGTCAGGCAGATGGTTTGATCGATAAGTTCAGGCCCACATACTCCTAGCCCTGGTTGTCCATTTGGAGTTTGAATTGTTCCAAGTGGACGTAAAGACTGCTTTCCTTAATGGTAACCTTGAGGAAGGGATTTATATGGACCGATCCATTGGTTTTGTATCAAAGGGACAAAAGAATAAGGTTTACCATCTTAAAAGGCATATGATCTTAAGCAATCTTCCAGATCTTGGTACTTTAGATTTCATGAAGCCATAATGTAGTTTAGCTCATCTATGGTTTCAGAAGACCATTATATGTATGTCAAAATATCAACAAAGGGGATTATGTTTCTTACACTGTACATTGATGACATACTGCTGGTTGAAAATAACTTGAAGATGATCAAAGCTACTAAAAAGTGGTTGTCCTATGTTCTTGACATGAAGGACATGGGTAAAACTAGGTATGCCATAAGAGTGAAAATAATCCACAATCGTCCCAAGAAGCATGCATCGAAAGGTCTTGGAATGATTTTAGATTTATAATTCCAAGCCCGCAGATACTCCAGTTGAGAAAGGTCTAACCTTGAATTTTGATCAATGCCCTAAAACAGATGATGAGATAGAGACGATAAACAATGTCCCTTAAGATAGTGTCGTAGGAAGCTTAATGTAAGCCATATTATGTACACATCATGACGTTTGCTTTGCAGTTGGTTTGGTTAGCCATTACCAAAGTAACCCAGGACTTGTTGATTAGCAAGTCGTGAAGAGAATCGAGCACTACCTTCGTGGTACTACTAACTTTGTCTTTTGCTATCAAGATGGAGACCTCATGCCGAGAGGATACTCAAATGCTGATTGAGGTAGTAGCCTAGATAAGTCTAGGTCAACCTCATGATATGATTTTTCCTTGGGTGGGAGAGTCATGTCACAGTGCAGTAAGAAGCAAAACTGCACGACAATGTCAGCTATAGAGGCAGATTGTGTATCTCATTACCATAGACACAAAAAGCATTGTCATTAGGTATATATGCACTAACAAGGAGATTATGTTCCCTTGTCCTAGTGATGCATTGAAAGCTCATCTGTTGACTCCAGGAATTCATAAGGCTTATTACTTGGTTGTATCCTGTTATATGTTGGACATGTTTCTTTTGTAACTAAGCAAAAAATGATTTATTTTTGCATGTTAGGCATATTGAAATGTCATTAGACTTCTAATTGACCTAGTCACACAGGTAATCACTCTGATATTTAAGTGGCGGGTATGATGAGACTAATTATATCGGCATGAGGTATGCAATATTAATTACTCATACTAGAAGTGTATGAATAAAATAAATATAGTCACCTTAGTGAGTCTAGGATGAGACTAGAGGGAGTCGAATATAAAATAGAATTTCACATTGAAGCCTTACAGTCGAATCTTGAGTGCCGAGATTAACATTGGGTATGTTGATCTAGTGGCTGACGTTGATTTTTTAGGTAAAATCCAAACTTATGATTCGCATGGCATAGAAGAGTGACACGCGCAGCTTAATGGAAGTTATACCGTGACATACTTTCATACTGTGTGTGCTAAATGTCGACCTATTGGATGAATGACAAGCAAGTTCCCTTTTCTTATGACTGTGTGATCCTCATTGACAATACTCTTTGACTTAGAATTGTAATATGAAGTCAAAGCATGATGTCGCTACCTTAATGTGTTTTCCAAGGACTAAGGCGTATACGGTCTAGCGGAACACATTAGAAAAGCAGTCATGCTAAGATGGATTATTATTAATTATCCAAGAAAGTATCATTTCCCCATCACCATATCAAGTCTGGACGATTATATTTAGTATATAATCGATTGATCTATCAAGAATAAAGGGATAGTGTATGCCATTGTTGATGTTTTGAATGATTCGAGGTATTGATTTTTGGTGAAAGTGTTATGTTAGTTAGATGGTGACTTGATATAACACTACTTGTTTGTATTTGGTCGCAGACTCCGTTCCTAGTATGAAGCGTGAGGAGGTTTGTTGGTAGAGAGATGTGGGATTTATGGTTTATGTCACCGATGGGAAGTTGTTGATCAAAGAATAATGGTCACATTATGACACCATAATCTCCCATTAATACAATAGTTACAGGGTGATTAATTCAGTATTAATCAGCCAAATTAATCCCCTGATTTTGTTGCAAGCGATGTGCTATTATTAAAGGGGATAAACAGATCAAGAATGACACACAGTTGTGAAGCTAACATCCCTAGATCAATATACTTTCTTCCCTCTCCCTCGCACTAAATCTAGCCATCACAGAGATTTGGGTTTGGGTTGTGAACTTCGGCAGCACTCAACAGGCGAGATCCTGACAAAGCTTCTGCGTCAAGGTAGGTCCTAATTTTTCTAACAGTTAGAATTGAATAAAAACAAAAAGGATTGGGTTTTATTTTTTTATTTTTTTTTGGGTGGTTTTAGGTTTGATTAGAAGTCAATGCCCTTGTTCATTGCTATTGAGTTGTCAAACCTAATTGGATTTTTTTGCGTTAATGGGAGAAAACCCCGCAAAAGTCACTCATACTAAAAGTATAAGTTGTTATTATAGCATAAATGGGCGAAGACAACTTGGTCAGTAAGAGTTCCAATTTTAAACAGTCTTTGACCTTATGTTGTCTCACACATAATGTACTTTTTTTGATTTTGATTATTTTATCTACTTATATGGGAAATAAGTCGAACCGGGTAAATTACAGAAAGTTGAAGGATTTCCAGAGATAAAAACGCGCATGAAAAAGCATGAGGAGCTAAAGAATCAAGCAAGAAATTATGAATCCGTCCAATTTTGTGAGAACCAAATTGTATTCCTATTGAACTAGCTCTCTCCAGTAAAAAAAGATTGTTTTAGAAAACTGATTGTTCAGGCTGAACTGGACATGTTCCAGCAAATGAAGGTCGATTCCTGATGGAGCATGACTGAGCCTACCATGAATTGGGTCCAGTTCCATCAAACCGGATTGGATTGTCTCAAACCCCAAAAAATGTAGTCGGGGTCTGCTTCTTGAATGCTTGTTGCTACTTTGCTTGGCAGTGGGTGACATGGGCTACCCATGTCAAACAACTTGGTCCATATCACCCCTATTATCGAGTCTATAAAAGCGTGATTATGTCATTTTGTTAAGGTAAATTTTTGGATGAGTTCTTAAGCTCAGTTTTTACAATTAACTTAGACACAAATGCTCATTAGGGGGAAATATGTTAGATAGATTAGGGGTGGATTACAGTTGATTTTTGGTTCAACCTTGTGAATTTTTGAGCATTGAACCTTGTGGAAGACAGGGTTTTTCCACCTCTCACTCTTTATTTCAAATTTTATGCTTGTTAGATTTGTTAGTTCAATGTTTGTATTGATTGTTGTTACCTAGATGTTTAATTTTAGTTGTTATTTCATGTTGAATGGTTTGTTAGATTAAGTTTCTCCCTCTAGTTCTTTTTTTTTTTTGGGGGGGTTGGGGGGGATAGCTTAACTTAATGTTTCATTTATTGCGTCTAGCATGATACTCACTAGCCAGTTAATTTGTTCTTCAGGATGTGATTTGTCCCTATTTGGCTTAATTAGTTTTGTACTCGCCTTCAACTCCCTTGATTATGTTTGTAATTATGACATTTCCACCATATCTACCAATTAAGTGTTGGATGAAATTTTTGAAAGAACTTTCATCCATATTTTTAAATAGTTAGCTTATGCTGAAAGATGAAGCCAATTTGCTAATGTGGGTAAGGAGAACAGTTGAGGTTTGGCTTGCAAATAGTCCAAATTTTAGATAGATAGAGTTGCTACTTATGTAATTGGCTAACTTCGTGAAAATATGTAGTTAGGCCAATTGGACTAGCCTTTAAATGAGTTTTGATGATGCAACCAACCATTCATAATGCTAGCATAGCCTTGGGTGGTTAGGGCTAGACTCGATTAATTGGCCAATTAGGTGGCAAAATCACAATTTCAAGCCCCTTTTTTTCTTGCTTAGTTTAGCTTAATTCTTGAATTTTCAACGTACTTGAATTCCCAACCTGAAATTCATCTTACTTGAGTTCCCAACATGAAATGCTCGGATTAACTTTGATGCTTGGAAACGCAACTTCTAATGGAAGCTTCCCATACTTACTGGCTAGCTAAAACTACACTGCACATTTACAGTTATTACTTTTCAACGTAAAACTAATTATAGTCTAATTTTGACTACAGGCTTTTGCGTTAGCATGGCCTCTGAGGCAACGCCCTTGATTGAAGATTATACTCAAATATGAGTGTGGAGAGGGATCATGACAAATCTATGAGGGTCTTTAGAGGTAAATGCGGAATTGTTAATTTTAGGATACCTTAATCTCAACATATTCATTTCTAGAACATTACTTTTTATACAATTTTTAAGGTACCCTAAATCAGATACTAATGTGTTTTGCTATCACAGATCATGAAAGCTGACATGCTAATCTTCAAGAGTTACCATAATGAATATTGAACTATAAGGAAAGTGTGCAGCCGCTATACCAACGGGATACTCTAGAAGAATCAAGTGATATCCTGCTATACTGCAAATGATATCATCAATTTGGGCGTCCTGTTTCCTGTACACACAGCTCTTCCTCACACCTGCAGTACACCATCCTATCAATTTACACCATGCATGTCATTCCACGCGCTTCGTTTTTTTCATTCTTTTCTACTTGCTTTCATCCATGTGGTTTTCATTTGGATTTTCTACGCTGTTAGTTCGATTTGTTAGGAATTGTGAATTGGAGTAACTAATATGGAGGATTTGGACGGTGGTGTTGATCATCAAGTTCATAATTAACTTAGCTCAATTTTGAAATTGTTGGAAGGTTCGAATCAAAAACCTAGATGTGTTGACATTTATAGAGAGGGAAGGTGAGAGAAGGAGAGGGAGGCTCTGTCAATGACAGACTTACAGGTGGAAAATGATGAGATATTTTAAAAATGGTTTAGATAATTTCAAGTAGAAATAGTCATTTTAAATCGCTAATATTTCTCTTCAAATTTTTTAACTAGAAACATTCTTGCGAACAATAGGCTAAGAATTTGTAAACAAGAAGTCAATTTTTTGTGAACAATGGGTAAGTTTTTGTGAAAATATCTTGACTAGGGAATACTTATGTGAACAATAGGTTAGAGTTTTGTGAACATTAGGCTAACTTTTTGTAAACAATGGGTTAAATTTGTGTCCACAACATGTGAATATTTTGTGGGCAATAGAACTTTTCTTTTTTCATTAATAATACTACCATCTACCTTGCTTTTTAAAAAACAATTTTAACTGTTAATTTTAACTCTCAATATTTGATTTTATTTTATGAGCAATATTATCTAGCATAAGTTCAATTTTTATGAACAATAGGTATCTACTTTGTGAACAATGTACTAACATTTTGTTAACAATAGGGGTAAGCTATAAGCAATATGTTAAGGTTTTCTGAATGACAACAGATTTATTAGTAAATAATAGAATTCCATATTTGATTAGATTTTAATGAACAATAGTTTAATCTTTGGAATACAATATAACACTTTTTAGTAAATGAGAGATAGCATCAAAAATTTTATTTTGTGAACAACAAAATTACTATTTTGTGAACAATAGTTTATTATTTTGTAAACAATAAGTTAACAACAAAATACCTTTTGAACTATGCACATTTTTTGGTGAACAACCTGTGAATATATTTTTTAAGAATTCAACAACTTATTGTCAAAAACTTTTTTAAAATTTCAACAACTTATTGTCATCAAGTTTTGAACTAGGGACCTTACAAAGCAAAGCTCAACTCCCAATCAACGCTCTGCATTATTTTTTTAGCCAAAGATTTGCAGAGAAAAATATTTAAAGGTCGTATTGTATGCGTGTTTTACTAGGCCGCACATTATTTACCGGGTAAATCTGGGCTTGGACCACGCGTGTGTACAATATTACAGTACATCTAGGTGATCCGTATAATAACTGCTGTCATACTAGGCAAAAGACTTCAAGATTAGCAAGAAATTCATATGAAAGGTCAATTTTGAGAAGAAACTACAAGTCTATACAACGCTACTAATGCACACTACATTGAAGTGAAGAACCAAGATTTGTGCAACGGCTAGTTGATTTCCAACGACAGTCATATTGGAGATTCAGGCTTTCTATTCAAGATCAAGTTGAAGTGCAAGAGTGGAACTCACAAGCGCGCGCTTACACAGACATATAAAAACAAAACCAACCGACTAGATTTTTGAGAACTATCATTTTCGCAAAACTTCTAAGATAATTAACACTTTTTATTGTTATAAGAAAAAGAAATTAGTCAATTAGAAATGAAATATTTTCTTTAAAAAGGATTCGGTAAACTTAATAAGATTTCAAAGATTTTCTATCCAAATAAAAAAAACACAATGCTCAATAATGATAAAACATTATATTATATAACTTTTGATCGAAAAAATGATATTATATAATACTTCCAACAATATCAAAAACAATGTATTACATTCTAATAAAATAAATGTACCGGTTATGGATAATCTATTGTGCATATTTGGTTTTCAATGTTTACCAAACATTGGCTCCTAACATAGAATATTATAAAGACATATTATGACTTACGCATATTTCGATATTATATCTTATATACCATAAAAATATAATTATTATTATTGTCAAAAATAATAAAAGATATGTGATTTTCGTCAATATTATCCTTTCCTATCTATTATGAACATAAACATAAATATAAATATGAAACATCAGATATTTTAGAGAGATTAAAAACTCTGTGACGGATTCTATACATAAAAGAAAATGCCACCAGAATTTATTACTAAAATATAACAATTTGCGGTCAATGTCCAAAGCACAAGAGTTCAAACGAGTATTAACAATTAACATTGGTAAGATTATGTTACCTTTAGCACATATTCTTATTGTAGTATATAAGTGAAAACTTGTCGTATTTTTTTTTTTAAATTTTCACTGTACTAGAGTCTAAGTGAGTATCAATAGTTTTTTGGTGGTAAGAGTATTTTCTCTTGAGCACATTCTTATTGTGATATTCTTACTATCAAACTACACATAATTACTGTAATTGAAAAACTTATAAAATTTTCCATGCATGCATGGATGCTTAAGACTAGTTAAGTATCAATTGAATATCATTCAAGACTCTTGCAATTGTGCTATATTGAGTGATCAAACTTTGAAAGCAAGAGAACTAGTTATAACTTTCTTGAGAGAGTGAAACACAACTGGTAAGCTGTAAGTGAAAGACAACTAGTTAGTGCCATAAGAAACTGTGCGCATTTTGTGAGTCGTGGTTAAAGTATTGTGTGTTAACCCTTTTAACGTTGTTATTTAATGGAGTTAGTACGTAAAACTGGTTAAATACTAAGAAAGGACCCTCAGGTGACGACTACTCTAATTTGGATTAGGTAAACTTTGATAACATATCATTTATTTTGTATACCTATTTGCATTCTACATTTTACTTACACTGCTTTTATACTCCTATAAATTCAATGCTAGTTGGTACCAAAAATCAAAATCAATCGTCACTCTATTCACCCCTATGGAATGATTTTGCTACTCCAAGTAGCATATCTAGGCTTGTTATTTTGCTATACAAGGCAGCCTTTGATTTGACAATGGCTTAATGTACAGAGTGATGCAATGGTGGAAGGCAAGCCCTAAACATTACGTCATTGTTAGATCCAAAATACACGATAAGCTAGGACAATAGGTTGATTCAAACCATTAACAGTTACTTATGTGATGCATTGTATCGTAACATATTGATATAGAATATAGACATCAATTCAGTTGCATTGAAAATTACTCATATCGAATTAATTTTGTTCTGCAAGATTACTACATCATGAATATTGAAATCAATTATTACATTGTCGAAAATCGTAGCATGTTTTTAGTCTCGAACTTCTTTTTCTGTGGACGTCATGTTCGTGTTCAGCGTGTTCATGCATGTCAATGTCATCTTAGGCTCTCACATCGTAGCAATACTTATGGCAAGTGGAGTAGCAATGCTCTGCACCTTCTGAAATATTCTCCCAAAAAGTTAGTATAATCATTTAGAAATTAATATCATCAAGAGTTTTTGGCATAAATATAATCAAACATGGTCATTTTTTTTCATAAATATGTTTTAAAAACTTTGTGCATTTGATGAGAAGTTTGAATTAAATTACTCTAATGTTTCAAATGAAAAATCATTTTGTTTACTGAAAAAAGAAATTCTGATAACATTTATAGGATACTCACAAAAACAACTGATGGCAACTTTATCAAATTGAAAGAAGTGTAATTTTATTTGAAAATAGATTCAACCGTAAAAACTGACCAGCGTCATTAGACTTGTGGCATAGTCGTGTCGTTTCACAGCCGACCATACAAAACATTCCTTGAGCAACTATTCTATTTTCTTTTGTGAGTCTTTCTGCTGCATCTGGATCCTTGGAAGCTTCTTGTACCACGCAATTTGTTGGACATGGAAAATCTTCAGGTTGGCATTTTGATAAACAAGCATTAATTTTTTCCAACAAAAAAGCATACGTTTTATGACTAACAGGCTTAGTGTTCTTCTCTGCAGGTTTTAAATCCTTAGCAATTATATTATGTGTAAGCGTGACCAGAATGAATAAAATCGAAAGAGTTGTAAACCTGCTTCCTTTCATGGCGACTTATGATTTAAAAGGAAAAAGAAAAAGTTTCTCGAGAATTGAACACAATGTAAAAGTAGCAATTTAAGAAAATTTTTCATGTAAAATTTATAGATGAGTCAAATTAATCACGTTATGAAGTGTGATGCATGTAGCATAATTTTCTCCTACAATATGTACTCATTAGATACGTGGCATTGACCCTTTAATTTTTCTCCTCCTTTTTTGCTTAGTCAAGTTGTTAAGAAAACTTTGTCAAATTGGCTAAATATTTCCGTTTTAGGACATAAAACAGTTTCAATAATACATCGCATGTCATTTACTCATTTTGTAATAAAATTGAAAGAAATCGAGAAAACAATATTATTTTTTAGAGGCCAGTGAGTCATAGGATTAATAAAATATTACTACACATAAAGGGGAGTGAAAAAAAAATTGAAAACTTAATTGGGGCATAATGTTTTCAAAGGGCTCATTCTGTGGCACTAGCTGTGTGTAAAACATATCCAAGTATCGGTAGTTTGGTGAAGTGCATGATACTGTAAAACGCACCCAAGTCAGGCTTTAGGTATAAAAATGTGACACCCATGTATGTTGGTTTAAGTGATTTTATAACTATTACCCTTAAATAAGATCTTATGTTCAATCTTGTGAATCGAGAAAATTTGAATCATCTCGTTTTGATTAAATTCTTATTAGATGTAACCTATGCTATGTTTTAGGGAGAGAATGTTCATTTATTTAGCTCATTTTTTAAGCATAATGTATGGCCGAAAGATCAATAGGCCGGAGGACACATATTTAACTTTAAATATAGTTTGAAGAGAATGTACATGGTTGGATCTCTTGGAATCAACTTCTCTGATGGCAGAGATGTCTGAAATGGGTAATGTTACCTATATCTAAATCTCTCCAGACCTCATGTAAGCGGGATCTATACTGAAAGAAGTAGTAGCTGTCATTTTTATTGTTATCTGTCCAAAAACTATCTCAACCAAATGATTACTTTGATGGTTGAAGTCTCATGAATAGCCTTATGCTGTAACACGATCGTCATAGTGAATGCTGCAAAAGCCCTTCCTCACCTTATAAATGTAATTCAATATAAGAGCTGCTAATATTTGAACCGAAGACCTCTCTTCCATAAAGGTTCTGATGCTATATTCAAGAACTGTGACACTACTTGTCAAATAGTGGTTAACTGTTAGTTATTATCTGTTAGCTGTTTGAATTAATTGTTTATATTAACTATTTGAATTAGTTGCTTATAGAAAAACTATTTGGTGAAATTAGTTGTTTTTAACCAAGTTATGAGAGGAAAAAAAATCTAATTCTAAAAAAATCCTTCATTAAGCTATTTTATTAAACATTTAAATTAACTTTTTGACTAGATCAAACCATTAATTTTGTTCTAAAAGTATCTTTTTAACCAAAAAGCCCTTTGTCAAACACCCGCTCTCAACCAAAATTTTAAACTAATAGTTGAAAGTCGATAAATGGCTTTACGATCTAACCTTATATAATATTTTTAGCATGTTAAGATTTGAAAATTATTTTAAAAATGTTCCCTCATTAAACTATAATACTCAATTTTTTCCCTTTTTAGTGGTCATATATATTCAATTTTGAAGTTCTTTCAGAAAATGACCCGAGCTGCTTTTTAGCTTGTGAGAGGTATTGTTTTAATTCCGAGGGTTAGGAAGTCCCAAGTGCAAGAGATGATATCAACATATGACTCATCGGAACAATAAGTGCTATCAGTTCGAAATCAAGTTACAGGGGTGGATTTTTTTTTTTACAGGAAATAGTGATTGTAGATTGCAAAAAAAATTCTACATGTATAATTGTACGCCTTTCATCTTTCAAGCTACTAGCTAGTATTTGTGTTAGGAATTAGAGCAAACTAATAGTGGAAGTGATAGGATGAAATAGATATTCAGAAACTTAAAGAACGATAACAAGAACAAAGCAATAACACACAAGATTTACGTGGAAACCCAATGCGGGAAAAAATATAGACAGTGACTAGCACAATCAATCCACTATATGAGCAGGGAGAGTACAAAACGATCGCAATCACAACAAGTGATTCGATCTAATAGCAGAATTACAATCTCTCTTGTAGTCTCTCTCAAAAACTCTCTACCTCTCAATGTGTTTGGGTATTCAGGGATGATCTTAGATCCTAGGCAAGGTCTCTTTACATAGGGTTTAGAAGTCCAGAGTTTTACCCCTAGAGGAGAACCGTAGCCGCTAAGAAGACTGGACGTCAAAAGCAAACCCTAGTCTCCAGGAAGCCTGCGCCCGGACTGGGGGCGCGGCACGGTCATACGGTGTGGCACGGTCACCCCGTGCCACGTAGCACGGTCGTGCCACCAGGCACGGCACACCCGTGCCACTTCTCTACCTTCTTCCGTCGTTTCGCTTCTTCGGCCTGACATGTCCGTGTCGTCTAGTACGGTCTCACCTTGCCGATTCTTAGATTTTGGGCCACGAAACCCAACAATCTCCACCTTGGATCGAAATCTCCAATCACCAACTCTCTAACACCGTCATCGCACCCCGAAGGATGATGCCTCTCAAGGGGAAATACCCCAAAGGGCGCTCAAATACTATGAATGCCAACTAAGTCCAAGCAATGCTCGAACTTAGCTATAGGTAGAAGCTTGGTCAACATATCTGCAGGATTCTTCGAAGTATGAACGTTCCTCACAACTATTTCCGCTGCAGCAACTGTATCTCAGACATAGTGATACTTGACACTGATGTGCTTGGTCTTTGAATGGTAGGCATCATTCTTAGTCAGGTGGATTACACTCTGACTATCAGAAAACACTACAGTGGTAGACTGTGGAACTCTAAGCTCAGTAACGAGGCCCCTCAACCAAGTAGCTTCCTTCACTCCTTCAGTAGCAGTAACATACTCAGCATCTGTAGTAGATAGAGCTACAATAGACTGAAGCGATGCTTTCTAGGAGATAGCACCCGCACACATAGTGAAGATATACCCAGATATGGACCTTCTCCTATCAAGATCACTAGCATAGTCAGAATCAACAAAGGTTGTAACATCATATGTAGCAGCTTTGTTCTATCAAACATCAACCCCTTATTAACAGTACCCTTCACATAGCAAAGGATCCACTTCACAGCTTCCCAATGATCCTTTCCAAGATTATGCATATACCTACTTACCACACTCACAGCATGTGACAAGTCTGGCCAAGTGCATACCAAAGCATACATCAAACTACCAACAGCACTAGAATAAGGGACATTAGACATTCTATCTATGTCCTCCTCAGATTGTGGACAATACTCAGCAGATAATCTAAAATGTGCAGCAAGGGGTGTGGAAACTGCCTTACAGTTACCCATATTAAATCTGCCGAGTACTTTCTCAAGGTAGTGTTCTTGAGACAAGTACAGCTTACCAGCCTTTCGATCCGTCTGAATCTCCATGCCTATAATCTTCTTTGCTACACCCAGGTCCTTCATCTCAAACTCCTCACTGAGCTGAGATTTCAACTTGCTGATCAAGGTTTTATCCTTGAAGGCAATCAACAAATCGTCAATATACAATAGCAAGTAAATAAAGTAACCATCAGAATATTGTCTAAAATACACACAATTATCATATCGACTGTGAGTGTATCCTTGTGCAATCATGAAGGTGTCAAACCTTTTGTACCACTGCCTAGGAGCCTATTTAAGTCCACACAAGGACCTCTTCAGTCTACACCACAGTTGTTCCTTCCCAGGAACAACAAAACCTTTGGGTTGCCTTATGTAGATCTCCTCCTCCAACTCCCCATGAAGGAATGCAGTCTTCACATCAAGCTGCTCCAACTCCAGATCAAACAACGTAACAAATGCAAGAAGCACTCTAATGGAGGTATGTCTAACAACATGTGAAAATACCTCATTGTAATCAATACTTTCCTTCTAGTTGCAACCACGAATAACCAGACGTGCTTTCCACCTTGCATCTTCAACTTCAGGAATGCCTTCCTTTTTCTTGTAAATCCATTTGGCAGTTAAGGCTCTCCGGCCTTTAAGTAGCTCACACAGTTCCCAAGTCCGATTCTTTTGCAAACTCTCCATTTCCTCTTGCATAGCTAGGATCCAATTAGGTGAACTCGGGTAGGAGATTACTTTAGTATAGGTTAAAGGTTCCACACCTTCAGGCACCTCCTCTGCAACTGAAAGTGCATATGCTATCAGTCCCTCATCATCATTGTAGCGAGCAGGCCTTCTGATCTCCCTCCGAGGACGATCACGAACTATAGAGTGAGCAACCTCCACTTGAGGCTGATCAGAACTGATAGCACCAGGTTCAGTAACCTGGGCCTCCCTGTTAGGCTGATTAGCAGCTCCACCTTGAGTTGCAACGGCCTCCACTTCTATCTCCATACTAGTATCCTCGTGATCACCTGCACCAGTAAAAGGAACAACAGAATCCGTTCCAGAAGATAATATAGCAGTCTCATTGAAAGTTACATCCCTACTTTGAATGACTTTCTTAGACTCAGGACACCACATGCGGTATCCTTTAGACTCAGATGCATATCTAAGAAACATGCATTTTATAGCCCTAGGAGCTAACTTCCTATTATTCACTTGAGCATATACAGGACATCCAAATATTCTCAAAATAGAATAATCAATAGAATTACTTGACCATATTTCTTCTAGAATTTGGAAATGAATGGAGGTGTGTGGTGAATGATTTACCAAGTAGCAGGCTGTTGAAATAGCCTCAGCCCAGAAAGCTTTGCGATCCCAAAGCCCTGCAGTGGAAAGCATACAACGAGCTTTCTCCAGCAGAGTCCTATTGATTCGTTCTGCAACTGCATTTTGCTGTGATTTTCCAACCAAAGTCTTGTGCCTAGCTATGCCATTCACCGCGTAAAACTCATCAAACTCTGACTCAACAAACTCAAGATCATTGTCAGTCCTAAGCTTCTTGATCTTTCTCCCAGTATGGTTCTCAACCAGAGCCTTGAACTTCTTGAACATGGAGAATGTCTCATTTTTCTGTCTCAAGAAGTAAACCCAAACTTTGCGTGAGAAATTATCAACAAAAGTTAACAAGTAGCGCTTATCTCTAAAAGAAGGAACCTTCGAAGGACCCCACAGATCAGAATGAATGTAATCAAGGATCCCCTGAGTACGATGCTTCGCTTTAGAGAAACTCACCCTCTTCTGTTTCCCAAAGATACAGTGATCACAAAAATTAAGCTTACCCATACCAGCGCTACCCAGACAATCTTTCTCACTTAGAATGGTTATCCCTTTCTCACTTATATGACCCAATCTCATTTGTCATAACCTTGTATCATTAACATCTGATGATACTGTACCAACTGTAGCTACTGCTGTAACTGTAGTTCCTTGTAGGATGCAGAGACTGTCCTGCCGCAGTCTCTTCATTACTACCATGGCTTCCTTTGTCACCTTTAGGACACTATTCTCCATAATAATCCTGCAATCATTAGTCTCAAGAGTACCCAAGGAGATTAAACAACGAGTCATATCAGGTATGTGACGAACTTTAGACAAGGTTCTAACTATGCCATCATGGGTTTTAATCTGCACAGTACCTATTCTTGCAACCTTGCACTCAGCATCGTTGCCCATAAGTACAACCCCAGTATCAACAGGCTCATAAGTGACAAACCAGTCCCTACGAGGACACATGTGATATGTACAACCAGAATCTAAAACCCAATTATCACCTAATCTCTTCTCAGAGGTAGTAGCCAAAGACATAGTAGCAAGCAACACATCACTATCAGACTCTGACTCTACTACACAATCAGCTGTAGCAGTTTTCTTCTTTTCCTCTTTCCCTTTCTTTTTCTTTAGTTTCCAACAGTTAGCCTGAATATGACCCAATTTACCACAGTAATTACAAGTCTTATTGGAATGAGAATTTCTAGACTTAGATCGGTTCTTTTTCTTATTACCGTTCCTCTTTTGCTCAGTTGTTCTACCTCTAACAACTAATCCCTCAGCCGGATCAGCATGGATATCATGATCAAATTTCTCCTTAGACAGTAGATTAGACTCGACATCCTTAAATGATATAGTATCAGAATTACTATATAGTATAATCTCCTTAAAGTGTTTATAGGAGGGGGTAAAGACACAACAAGCAGAATAGCTTTATTCTCATCCTCAATCTTTACATCCAGACTCTCCAAATCAACAAGAATAGAATTAACTCATTCAAATGTTTTTGGACAGGGGTACCTTCAGCCATACGAAAGGCGTACAGCCTTTCCTTCAAACGGAACTTGTTGACTAGACTCTTCGTCATGTAGAGTTCCTCCAGCCGAGTCCACAGATCTACCGCAGTTCCCTTATCAAGCACCTTTCGCAGGATATGTGGCGCCAGACACAACTGAATGGTTAAAACTGCCTTCAACTCCAGTTCTTCCCATTCCTCATCTGTCAACGATCCACGCTTCTTCTTTTGGTCTGCTGCCTATTGTTCATCAATCATCTTCTCGGGTTTCATGTGAGGTCCTTGTAGAACCTTCCATAACCCATGCTGGATGAGAACTGTTCTCATCTGCACCTTCCAAATATTAAAACTAATCTCCCTATCAAATTTCTGAATATCAATCTTCATAATTGAAGACATCCTAAACCAAAGCTCTGATATCACTTATTAGGAATTAGAGCAAACTAATAGCAGAAGCGATAGGATAAAACAGATATTTAAAAATTTAAAGAACGATAACAAGAACAAAGCAATAATACGCAAGATTTACGTGGAAGCCCAATACGGGAAAAAAACCACGGACGGCGATGAGTACAATCGATCCACTATATGAGCAGGGAGAGTACAAAACGATCGCAATCACAACAAGTGATTCGATCTAATAGCAGAATTACAATCTCTCTTGTAATCTCTCTCAAAAACTCTCTACCTCTCAATGTGTTTTGGTATTCAGGGATGATCTTAGATCCTAGGCAAGGTTTCTTTATATATGGTCTAGAAGTTCAGGGTTTTACCCCTAGAGAAGAACCCTAACTGCCAAGAAAACTGGACGTCAAAGGCAAACCCTAGCGGCAGGAAGCCCGCGCCCGAACTGGGGCACGACACTGACGTGCTGTGTGGCACGGTCATCTCATGCCACATGGCATGGTCGTGCCACCAGGCACAGCACACCCGTGCCAGTTCTCTGCCCTCTTCCGTCGTTTCGCTTCTTCAGCCTGACACGTTCATGTCGTCTTGCACGGTCCCACCGTGTCAATTCTTGGATTTCGGGCCACGAAACCCAACAATTTCCATTGCATGAGATTAATGCTTCAATTAAGAATTGATCGGTGATACTTCTACCGAACTTGAGTACAAATTAATAGAGGTCCAGAATGTTTGTATAAGCTAGGGTGTTTCATTTTGAGGGGGGTTTTCTTTTTGGGTTTAAGTTTCTTAGGAACTGATGAGATCCACTTTTTGCACACCCTTGAAGGAGAACCTCGAATTTGTTTGCATGCCTCTTGGCTAAATTAATTTTAGTCTACATAATTCTTATTCTTACACCTATTGTGTCATGGTTAGGAAATTACTATTTGGTCGACACGGCATATCCAAACGCCATTGGATATTCAACCCCGTTTATGGAAATAGGAGTTCGCGATTGTCTTCCAGATTTTCAAGATTATGGGTTACCTACTAGGAATAAACAGACTTCCAATTTCCGCCATTCTTCACTCCAGTTTGCCATCAAGAGAATGTTTGGGGTATTAAAGAACATTTGGACAATCTTAAAAGATAGAATACATCAAGTGAGTAGAGAACGACAAATTGATATTACAGCATGTTATGCGCCACACAACCTCATCTGAATGCATGAAAAAGGGATACCGATTTTACCAAGGCCATCAAACATTAGAACAATCCCCACCATTGGGTTGTACGATGTGCGAACAAGCAAGCAATGAATGAATGTAGAGATGTAATAGCTGATATGATGATTTCAACATCAAGATATAACCATTAAACTTCTAATATGTGTTATTTTTTGTAAGGCCTGCGTACCTGATTTTCTGTTAAGCTGTTCGTAACACCTTTTTACCTTATAAAAACCTATTTTATTGAACGATACAAGTTAAGTTAATTATTGACGTGCCTATATGAGTGATGATTTTATTAAAAAAAGAATATTTTTGTCGCCGGTAATAATATTATTATTATTAGTTTTGAAAATCATTCAATGATTTTTAATAAGCGCTATTAACGGTTATTAGCGAGTACCAATTCAAATAGGATCCCGAATATTATTAGGTTGGCAACCTTAGAAGCAACTCGATAAATATTAAATCGAGCCTACACATGCTTGCGAATGAATAATCGATGAATGGTCGGGTTATGGATAATTGAATTTAGAGTTTGGGATGCAAATTAGGTTAGCGACACCGTTTCCTAAACAGCTTGGACCAAATTAATGAAAGAGAATAGGGAGGGGCAAACTTGTAAATAGGCGTGACCCCCCTTCTTTCTCCACCTACCGCGACCCCCCCAATTTTCACGACATCTCTTCTCTCTTTCTCTGCTTCATCTTCTTCCTCCTCTGCTCCACCATACGCATGCCACCAAAGCTCGAAGCCCAGGAGATTTTCGCCATTTTTCGTCACAAATCATCCCATTCGACCTCCCCTACAAGCTGGCTAACCAATCGGTGCGAATTTGGTACGAAATCTGAATGAACCAACCACGTTCTGGTGCCGAATTGGAGCTCGAACGCGTGCCCCAGGTATGGCCATACACTCCAACTCTTAGTTGTTTCAATTTTCTATAAATTACGGGGAAATCACCTCCTAAAAACACCCGATTCGACCTCAATTTAGAAAGTGATTTTGGGTCATTTCTAGGGTTCGAATTTCGTGAGTTTGGGTGCGAGTTGGGTCTGGTTCGAGCGTGGGGAAAACAAGAGCCGAAAGATTTGGAGTTGTTTGAGCCTAAAGTCAAGCCGGTCAACCCTTCAAACGAAACACTTAGCTCGGATTCGAGGTGGGAATTTCTTTACTCCTAATTGTTACTATTTTCAACGATTTAAATTGAATTCAGTTAATGCATGTCGATTCTGAGCTTAGGGATCAATTTGGATAAATTGGAATTGATATTAAGAAATCACAAGTGTGGCACTGATTTGGGTTGAATGGCATGTTGATTCGATGTGTGATTGAGTGAATTGATCAGTTGAAGAATTTGGAATAAACAGAATATGCTATAGGATTGTTATAGTATCAGTTCGTCACACTTGAATCCTGGCTGAAGATTAAAGAGTTCAACCGAGTAAATGAAATAATGGTGGAGTAAAACGAATCAAGTCTAAAGGTTACGATTAAATCAGTTTGGGCTTGTTCGAAGTCTATTTGTAGTTATTATAGTGGAATATTATGCCTATGATCCATGGTTTGCGAACTGGAAAGTAAATGTCGCTTGAAGTCTCTATTTGTGTCAGTTTAGTATACGCTAATTTCTAAGTTGACTATTTAGCATAAATTTCATACTTATATACGATTGTTTTATGTATTGTTGGTTTATTGATGACAATATTTAACCGAGTTAGTAGTTGGATGGCTTGAGGTGAAACTATTGCGTGGTTTGAGGTTCTTGTGGTCGGTGCTGTGTGAGGAGGGAGCCTGGGTTGTGAATTGCTGCAATCGTGTGGATTGCGAGGCCATGTGTGGCTCGTTGGGCAGATTCTGCTGAGTTGTGATGTGAAGTGTATGAATGTGCTATGTGTGAATCCTTTTTCCCCTCAATGTGCTAAGTGACATTAAGTGAATAGTTTTCGAAATGCAGACATGTTTAAGAAAGATTGTTAAATGCATGTTTTCATGATTTCGAATGCTTCTAAGTACTTAACAATTGTCTGGTAGTTTATGAAAATGTTTGTAGCCTATGAGAAATCCTAAATCGTCGAACTACTCAGTTAGTGACTCGACTGAATAATCGATAGGTTTAGGAAGTTTAAAAGTGAACTAAAAGTGAGTTTGAAAATGTTTAAAGCCTTGGTTTGTTATGACTTATCCTGTGTTTAAAAGAATTTAAACGACTTGAAAAGGGCCATTTCAAGGCTAATTATGGGTTTAGCTGATTGTATGCTATTTGTGTATTTAAATTTCTATTAAGTTTTGAGTTACACTTCATTAACTCCATCCTGTTTAAGAAACGTTCTCGTTGAAAGTTTACAAAGAAATCTCGTTATCATATAAACAAGCCAAATGCTTACAGTTTTCAAATAGCAGTAAGTTTGGAGCGTTTCAAGCCTTTAGTTTACTTACACACCTTCCTTTGAGTTGAAAAAGGGATTGAAACGAATTATAAAAAGACAACTGAGGATTTTATTACGAATCTAGTTTGAATTAAACGCTAACTAAGTACTTTAAGTTCCAAATGGGTTTTGTTTTATGAATTAATACGTATTACATTTAAAAGAAGCTTTTAAGCTAAAAAGTGAAGTCGTTTCTATGAGTTAGCAATCGTTTTACATTTATAAGAAGCCTTTTAGTTAAATACGAAGTCGTTTTTTTCTATGATTTAGCAACCCTATTGCACTTATTCGAAGCTTTCAATTAGAAACAAATTTGTTTTACGATTAGGCAGTCTTATTATGTTCGTGAAAAGCCTTTTAGTTAAAAACGTAGTCGTTTTGCAACTTAGTGGAGACTTATTACGTTTATACGAACCATTCAGGTTAGAAACTAAGTCGTTTTACGATTTAGTAAATGTGTTACGGTCATAAGAAACTTTTAAGTTTAAAGGGAAGTTGTTTTAAGTATTAACCAACTTATTGCCTTTATAAGAAGCTTTTAAGTTAAAAACGAAGTCATTTTGCGAGTTAGTAGCCGTATTACGTTTATACGAAGGTTTTAAGTGAGAAATGGAGCTGTTTTACAAACTAGCAAACGTTTTACGTCTATAAGAAGTTTCTCAAGTTAAAAACGAAGTCATTTTGCGAGTTTGTAGCCGTTTTACATCTTTACAAAGCTTTCTAGTTAAAAACGAAGTCGTTTTACGATTTAGCCAACTTATTATGTTCGTACGAAGTATTCAAGTTAGAAACTAAGTCGTTTTACGATTCAGTAAACGTATTACGTTTATAAGAAGCTTTTAAGTTTAAAGCGAAGTTGGTTTACATATTTACAAGCTTATTACGTTTTAAGAAGCTCTTAAGTTTAAAAGGGTGTCGATTTACGTGTTAATAAACTTATGATGTCAATAAGAATCTTTTAAGTTATTTACGAAGTTGGTTTATGTGTTAGCAAACTTATTACGATTCTGAAAAGCTTTTAAGCTATTAACGAAGTCGATTTATGAATTGGCAAACGTATTGCATTTATAAGAAGTTTTAGCCAAAAACGAGTAAACTACAAACATTCAAAAGGTTATGATCGTTTTATTTAAAAAGTAAGTTCTCAGCCAAGTAAGCATTTGAAAAAGAGAAATGAAATATGATCTTAAAGGCTAAGAAAGTGCTAGGCAATTGGCCAGAGGGTAGGAACTGAACTCAAGATATAAGTTATCTTGGTGTGAGCTGTTCCTGAAAACTGGACGCAAAGATGGCGTGAGCTGTTTCCCCCTAAAAAAAAGTTAGGAACTGGACTCAAGATATAAATTATCTTGGTGTGAGCTGTTCCTGGGAACTGGACTCAAGATATTAGTTATATTGGTGTGAGCTGTTCCTCAGTTAAGTTATGATGTGTGACGAGTAAAAAAACCTTGAGGGGGACTGGACTCAAGATATGATTATCTTGGTGTGAGCTGTTGCCCCATAGAGGACAATATCGAAGTTTGAGTTTGTCTGCTGAGACGCGTTTTGGCCAAAAGATAAGTACGTATACCCCGGGGATAACGTAGAGTAAGAGTGACGATCTCACTTAATGGCGGTGTTGACCTCCCTAGCCAGCACAGTAAGATGTTTTTTAAAGGAGATATGGCTTTTTGCCATTCTAAACAGTTCAGGAAAGAAAAGAAATTCTTTTAAACTAACACGAGCCTTAGGAGGCCAAGTAAAGCGTTCTTAAGAAAAGAAGAAAGCTTTCAAATGTACGAAACCTGCATATCTTTTATGAATATGTGCTGAATATAGTTTAAATGAAGTTTCAAATGAAGTATAGCTACATCCTAGTAATGCATCATACATTTAAGCTTTTCAAAGTGCTTATCTTATGAAAGAATGTTCGTGCAAAGTCTTCTTACCAATTTGGGTGTTTCAAGAGCTCTTAGGAAGAGTTATAAGCATTAAAGGAGTTAGCATGATTTATAAACTGTTATTTGAATATAACGAGAGTCACCGTGTTTTCACAAGTGTGTTTGAAAGCATCATATTCATCCTTGTGCTACTTGATTAAGTGTCTAAATGCTTGTTAGAAAGGAAGATTGGTCATTAAGGACCTAGGAATGAGTTGAGGGTTAGAATGAAGTTTTAGGAGGGGTGATTTTTCCTCAGGGATTTTGATTGCCTAAAATGATAGTAATAGTATGAATGCGTGATATGTGGCTATTATTAGTATTATTGCCTGCAACGGTTTTGGGTTTTAGGAGTAGGGAAATTCTCACTGAGCGTGTGGTTGCTCATTCCATTACTTTTTCCCCCTTTTCCCAGGCTTTTGTTATGACAGGTGAAGTCAAGCTACTTACGCGAGCTGGAGTCTACCCCTACTTGAAAAAGAGTCATGTATGCCTTATGGAAATAGATTCAAGTGTTTAACGAAGTGATGTAATGTATTCTCAGTCTGTAATGTTATAAACTAAGTTTTCTAGCTCAGATAATGCATATTATTTATGAGTCGCTCTGTATGGCCGTATGAGCCAACCATCTGTCCAGTTAGATGTCTTTATTCTGAATTAGCTGTGTTTTGGGATGTAAACCCCAGTGCTCTGGTTGTGTACACCGTTGAGATGTACCTTTTACTTTTCATGCATTAAAGAATTATTCTGGTTGGTGTACTCCGAGCGGGTAGCTCGTTGAGTTATGAACTCCGGCGTGTGGCCGTCGAGCTTTTTTTAAATGTTATGCGCTTCCGTTGATTTGCAGGGGATTATTGTAAGGCTTTTAGCCTGGAAACGGTCAGTTTTTAGGGAAAACTCTGTCCGTTTCGTCCCAGGAATTTAGTAAGAAGTAAGAAAACGTAACGCTCCTAACCCTAGGGGCTGGGGGTGTTACATTGATGGTATCAGAGTAAAGGTCCTGCGACCATAAGCCGCGATATGAGTCTTGCATTTCATCTAGCCGTCTAGGAATACTCTGTGATTATGTGACGTATGCCTCCTTTGTGTGCAAGTATGCCTTATAGTATGGACATTTGTGACTTATGTGTGACTTGAGTAAGTCGATTGACTAAGAGGGGCAAGTTATGCGTTAGTATAAGAGCTAAGTAGCTTTTCCTCCCACCTTGAAGTAACTTTGTGGGTGCACCATTGATGCAAATATGTTCCTAATTTGCCAGGTGACTTGATTAATTGACTTTTGTGTGATCCGCTTAAGCCACTCGATCAAATGTGACCCGTATGTTAGAATGTAAACCCTTTTAGTTTATTTTCCTTAAATCATGGACTACTAGGATGATGAGAAATCCCGTGACTCCTAAGTCACGCTATCGGTATTCAACGAAATAAGTGCAGTTGGTGCTGATCAAGCGTTATAGACTCACTAGTTTGTGTAAGCATGCACGTGTATTTCCTTTAAAAAAGATGTGATATGCGCGCATGACTATATGAAGGTTGAACTGAACTAGACCTGGGGCTATCCATAACAACTCCCGTCATTTGCCAATCATTTCATTAACCAAGGAAGTTCATCCTAGTTGAAGTTAGAACTAAGGGATTCCTTGTGTAATTGTGTGATAGATGCCTCCTCGACGCAGACTCATACCAGAACCGACTGCCATGGAGATGATATATCAATTTAATAAGCTTAAACCTCCCAAGTTTGAAGGTGGAACCGACTCTATGGTATATGAGGAGTGGCTTCGGAGAATGGAAAACTTATTTGAGATCATGGAGTGCCCTGAGAGGTTCAAGGTGCACCTAGCCGCTTACCGATTTGAAAAAGAAGCTGAATTCTGGTGGGGAACAGTGAAACCTAGGATAGATGAACCGGTGTTAACCTGGAATCAACTGAAGGCCTTAATGGACGCTCAATATTACCCTCGAGATGTAAGGAAGGTTAAACAACGGGAGTTTTTATGCTTGAAACAAGGAGAAATGAGCGTGATGGAATATGCGGCGAAGTTCAATGAGCTGAGCCGATTTGCCCCAAATCAGGTGGCCACCGAAGAAATGAGAATGAACCACTTCGAACAGGGGTTAAAAGGAGAAATAAAGCAGATAATAGCAGGGTACGCATATACCAACTTTCAAGAAATGTACCAGAGGGCTGTGAAGGTAGCCCACATCATAGATGAGACCAAGATTGAAAACAAAGGAAAAGGCCGAGCAAAGAGGGAAATTGGCCCTGGAGAACCCAATTTCCAAGGAAGGAGAAACTTTAGGAGGTTTAAATCTGCGATAAAATAGGATAAGGGAAAGCAAGCCGCCCAATGGAAACCAAGGAAAACCTGTGGTCAGTGTGGACGTCAGCACCCTGGCCCATGCAGAAACTTCACGGGCTCATGTTTTGAATGTGGTGATATAGGTCATAAAGCCACTAATTGCCCAAGGGTCACATGGAATAGTCGGAGTCACACTCAGAGATCCGAAACGAGAATCAAGCTAGTGACACAACGAGATCGCCTAACCATTGGCACTCCCTCAGGGGATAGAAAAAGCAACCAGAAGCCACAAACCGGTAATCGGATGCTTAGCTAGAAGGGAAAAGAGACTTGGGAACCTGCAACACAAGGTCAGGTATTCTCTTGATAACCAACTTTATGCCCCCATCCCGTCATTCGAGTATTGCTCTCCCGTTGTCATTCATTGCAAAGGAACTTGTTAGTAAACCTCATGAGATGCATGTGCAACACTTCATAACTCCTTCCTTAAAAACTATATACTATACTGATTATACTTGTTGAGATCGAGTTGTTATAGTGCGAGGAAGAGCGCTCCCTGATGACTTGGTTCGAGTAGGAATCCAAGGATGGGATGCTATGATGAAGGCTGAATGAATAACTAAGCGTAAAGGGCCTTGAATTATGAAAGAAATGCAGATGAAGTACACGCATTAATTCCTCCAAATAAGCAATTTCGAGGACGAAATTCTTTGAAGGGGGGAGAGTGTAAGGCCCGCGTACCTGATTTTCTATTAAGCTGTTCGTAACACCTTTTTACCTTATAAAAACCTATTTTATTGAACGATACAAGTTAAATTAATTATTGACGTGCCTATATGAGTGATGCTTTTATTAAAAAAAGAATATTTTTGTCGCCGGTAATAATATTATTATTATTAGTTTTGAAAATCATTCAATGATTTTTAATAAGCGTTATTAACGGTTATTAGCGAGTACCAATTCAAGTAGGATCCCGAATATGATTAGGTTGGCAACCTTAGAAGCAGCTCGATAAATATTAAATCGAGCCTACACATGCTTGCAAATGAATAATCGATGAATGGTCAGGTTATGGATAATTGAATTTAGAGTTTGGGATGCAAATTAGGCTAGCGACACCGTTTCCTAAACAGCTTGGACCAAATTAATGAAAGAGAATAGGGAGGGGCAAACTTGTAAATAGGCGTGACGCCCCTTCTTTCTCCACCTACCGTGACCCCCCCAATTTTCACGACATCTCTTCTCTCTTTCTCTGCTTCGTCTTCTTCCTCCTCTGCTTCGCCATACGTATGCCATCAAAGCTCGAAGCCCAGGAGATTTTCGCCATTTTTCATCACAAATCATCCCATTTGACCTCCCCTACAAGCTGGCCAACTGTTGCAAGAAAAAGCAGAGTTTTAATATTTGTAAACCCCAACTGCAAGGTGTATCGTTGAGTACTTGGGGTGTCGTCCGCGTTTCCAACTACCAGAGTTCACTAGAACGTCTCAAGCTAGGCGAGATCAAAGGGTGAGAAGAGGAAACTAAACTACGCTACAAACACAGAAACAAGCGACTTGGAGTTGTGATTTTACCAATGGATGAACCAACTAACCAAGATGAGTCCTAACCTACCCAAACTACGCTACGAACAAGAGATGGTCGGTTGCACCATTAAAGACCACCCAAGCCCTCTCTCAAGGGTCATGAGCTAGTCTAGTTAGTCTAACCGCCTATTTTCATGGGGTTAGTCCAACTAGACCACAAAACTAGCAACCCGGACCTAACTCGATTCGGATACTATTCTCATGTCCCGAACTCAGCCATTCCCTCTCCCACACTAGCAAATTGACCTCACCTCTCAACATAAGTCAATTGCCCAAAAATATGGATGAAAACCCTCTCAGGCATTTCATCGAACACTTGGCGGGTGTGAAGGAAAACTCTAAGTTCTAAGCATGGATTGAGTATGGTTAGGCCAAATACAAGATTAATTAGCCATCAAGAGGCTAATCACAACCCAAGCCAACACAATCTACCAACAAAACATCAAGAACACATCAAAACCTAAACTAACCAATAAGAACAAGAACATGAAGAACAAAGCAAAGGAAATGAATTAAAACGAATCTAAACAAGTAAATAATATAAATTAACAACGAAAACTAAACATATAAACTAAACAAAGCAAATACAAGAATTAAAACAACAAAACATAAAAAAGAACAACAATGAAATAAATAGAGAAAGGGGGAGAAAACGTAGTCTTGAATTGATGAAGGAACTTGAAATCCAAAGGTTGAATCCAGTGTTACAATCTTCAATTCTAAACTAATCTCCCTTATTAACTAAAATCTACCCTAAACTAACCTAGAAAATCGCCAGAGCGAAAGCCCCAAACGACAAAACGAACGAACCCCCCAAACAGACGCCCGAAATGGGTTTAAATCGCGAAACCCAGGCCCGACGCACGGCCGTGCCTGGACGCACGGCCGGCCGTGCGCCACCACGCACGGTCAGAACGCACGGCCGTGTGTCTGGCCGTGCGTGGCTTCGGCCACCGGTGCACGGCCGTGCCGACCTGCAGGTCGGCCGTGCACCGTCCTTCGCTGCTGCTTTTCGCCCGTTTTCGCTGATTTTCGTCATTTTGTCCCATCTTCGTCCCTTTCCGTAGCGTTTGTTTGATTTAGAGTTATTTCCTACAAAACATAAATAAAACAAGGAAAAATCCTATAAAAAGTTATTATACGATCAAAAAGTAGGTGAAAGAGGCACGTAAAATGGGTAAATTTACCGTTCAACACCAACCAATTAGTGCGAATTTGGGACGAAATCCGAACGAACCAACCACGTTCTGGTGCCGAATTGGAGCTCGAACGCGTGCCCCAGGTATGGCCATACACTCCAACTCTTAGTTGTTTCAATTTCCTATAAATTAGGGTGGAAATCACCTCCTAAAAACACCCGATTCGACCTCAATTTAGAAAGTGATTTTGGGTCATTTCTAGGGTTCGAATTTCGTGAGTTTGGGTGCGAGTTGGGTCTGGTTCGAGCGTGGGGGAAACAAGAGCCGAAAGATTTGGAGTTGTTTGAGCCTAAAGTCAAGCCGTTCAGCCCTTCGAACGAAACACTTAGCTCGGATTCGAGGTAGGAATTTCTTTACTCCTAATTATTACTATTTCAACGATTTAAATTGAATTCAGTTAATGCATGTCGATTCTGAGCTTAGGGATCAATTTGGATAAATTGGAATTGATATTAAGAAATCACAAGTGCGGCACTGATTTTGGGTTGAATGGCATGTTGATTCGATGTGTGATTGAGTGAACTGATCAGTTGAAGAATTTGGAATAAATAGAATATGCTATAGGATTGTTATAGTATCAGTTCGTCACACTTGAATCCTGGTTGAAGATTAAAGAGTTCAACCGAGTAAATGAAATGATGGTGGAGTAAAACGAATCAAGTCTAAAGGTTACGATTAAATCAGTTTGGGCTTGTTCGAAGTCTATTCGTAGTTATTATAGTGGAATATTATGCCTATGATCCATGGTTTGCGAACTGGAAAGTAAATGCCGCTTGAAGTCTCTATTTGTGTCAGTTTAGTATACGCTAATTTCTAAGTTGACTATTTAGCATGAATGTCATACTTATATACGATTGTTTTATGTATTGTTGGTTTATTGATGACAATATTTAACCGAGTTAGTAGTTGGATGGCTTGAGGTGAAACTATTGCGTGGTTTGAGGTTCTTGTGGTCGGTGCTGTGTGAGGAGGGAGCCTGGGTTGTGAATTGCCGTAATCGTGTGGATTGCGAGGCCATGTGTGGCTCGTTGGGCAGATTCTGCTGAGTTGTGATATGAAAGTGTATGAATGTGCTATGTGTGAATCCTTTTTCCCCTCAATGTGCTAAGTGACATTAAGTGAATAGTTTTTGAAATGCAGACATGTTTAAGAAAGATTGTTAAATGCATATTTTCATGATTTCGAATGCTTCTAAGTACTTAACAATTGTCTGGTAGTTTATGAAAATGTTTGTAGCCTATGAGAAATCCTAAATCGTCGAACTACTCAGTTAGTGACTCGACTGAATAATCGATAGGTTTAGGAAGTTTAAAAGTGAACTAAAAGTGAGTTTGAAAATGTTTAAAGCCTTGGTTTGTTATGACTTATCCTCGTGTTTAAAAGAATTTAAACGACTTGAAAAGGGCCATTTCAAGGCTAATTATGGGTTTAGCTGATTGTATGCTATTTGTGTATTTAAATTTCTATTAAGTTTCGAGTTACACTTCATTAACTCCATCCTGTTTAAGAAACGTTCACGTTGAAAGTTTACAAAGAAATCTTGTTATCGTCTAAACAAGCCAAATGCTTACAGTTTTCAAATAGCAGTAAGTTTGGAGCGTTTCAAGCCTTCAGTTTACTTACACACCTTCCTTTGAGTTCAAAAAGGGATTGAAATGAATTATAAAAAGACAACTGAGGATTTTATTACGAATCTAGTTTGAATTAAACGCTAACTAAGTACTTTAAGTTCCAAATGAGTTCCGTTTTATGAATTAATATCTATTACGTTTAAAAGAAGCTTTTAAGCTAAAAAATGAAGTCGTTTCTATGAGTTAGCAATCGTTTTACATTTATAAGAAGCCTTTTAGTTAAATACGAAGTCGTTTTTTTTAATGATTTAGCAACCCTATTGCACTTATTCGAAGCTTTCAATTAGAAATAAATTTGTTTTACGATTAGGCAGCCTTATTACGTTCGTGAAAAGCCTTTTAGTTAAAAACGTAGTCGTTTTGCAACTTAGTGGAGACTTATTACGTTTATACGAACCATTCAAGTTAGAAACTAAGTCGTTTGACGATTTAGTAAACGTGTTACGGTCATAAGAAACTTTGAAGTTTAAAGGGAAGTTGTTTTAAGTATTAACCAACTTATTGCCTTTATAAGAAGCTTTTAAGTTAAAACCGAAGTCATTTTGCGAGTTAGTAGCCGTATTACGTTTATACGAAGCTTTTAAGTGAGAAATGGAGTTGTTTTACAAACTAGCAAACGTTTTACGTCTATAAGAAGTTTCTCAAGTTAAAAACGAAGTCATTTTGCGAGTTAGTAGCCGTGTTACGTCTTTACAAAGCTTTCTAGTTAAAAACGAAGTCGTTTTACGATTTAGCCAACTTATTATGTTCGTACGAAGTATTCAAGCTAGAAACTAAGTCGTTTTACGATTCAGTAAATGTATTACGTTTATAAGAAGTTTTTAAGTTTAAAGCGAAGTTGGTTTACATATTTACAAGCTTATTACGTTTTAAGAAGCTCTTAAGTTTAAAAGGGTGTCGATTTACGTGTTAATAAACTTATGATGTCAATAAGAATCTTTTAAGTTATTTACGAAGTTGGTTTACGTGTTAGCAAACTTATTACGATTCTGAAAAGCTTTTAAGCTATTTACGAAGTCGATTTATGAATTGGCAAACGTATTTCATTTATAAGAAGTTTTAAGCCAAAAACGAGTAAACTACAAACATTCAAAAGGTTATGATCGTTTTATTTAAAAAGTAAGTTCTCAGCCAAGTAAGCATTTGAAAAAGAGAAATGAAATACGATCTTAAAGGTTAAGAAAGTGCTAGGCAATTGGCCAGAGGGTAGGAACTGGACTCAAGATATAGGTTATCTTGGTGTGAGCTGTTCTTGAAAACTGGACGCAAAGATGGCGTGAGCTGTTTTCCCCTAAAGAAAAGTTAGGAACTGGACTCAAGATATAAATTATCTTGGTGTGAGCTGTTCCTGGGAACTGGACTGAAGATATTAGTTATCTTAGTGTGAGCTGTTGCCCAGATAAGTTATGATGTGTGACGCGTAAGAAAACCTTGAGGGGGACTGGACTCAAGATATGATTATCTTGGTGTGAGCTGTTGCCCCACAGAGGACAATATCGAAGTTTGAGTTTATCTGCTGAAACGCGTTTTGGCCAAAGGATAAGTACGTATACCCCGGGGATGACGTAGAGTAAGAGTGACGATCTCACTTAAGGGCGGTGTTGACCTCCCTAGCCAGCACAGTAAGATGTTTTTTAAAGGAGATATGGCTTTTTACCATTCTAAATGGTTCAGGAAAGAAAAGAAATTCTTTTAAAGTAACACGAGCCTCAAGAGGCCAAGTAAAGCGTTCTTAAGAAAAGAAGAAAGCTTTCAAATGTACGAAACCTCCATATCTTTTATGAATATGTCCTGAATATAGTTTAAATGAAGTTTCAAATGAAGTATAGCTACATCCTAGTAATGCATCATACATTTAAGCTTTTCAAAGTGCTTATCTTATGAAAGAATATTCTTGCAAAGTCTTCTTACCAATTTGGGTGTTTCAAGAGCTCTTAGAAAGAGTTATAAGCATTGAAGGAGTTAGCATGATTTATAAATTTTTATTTGAATATAACGAGAGTCACTGTGTTTTCACAAGTGTGTTTGAAAGCATCATATTCATCCTTGTGCTACTTGATTAAGTGTCTGAATACTTGTTAGAAAGGAAGATTGGTCATTAAGGACCTAGGAATGAGTTGAGGGGTTAGAATGAAGTTTTAGGAGGGGTGATCTTTCCTCGGGGATTTTGATTGCCTAAAATGATAGTAATAGTATGAATGCGTGATATGTGGCTATTATTAGTATTATTGCCTGCAACAGTTTTGGGTTTTAGGAGTAGGGGAAATTCTCACTGAGCGTGTGGTTGCTCATTCCATTACTTTTTCCCCCTTTTTCCCAGACTTTTGTTATGATAGGTGGAAGTCAAGCTACTTACGCGAGCTGGAGTCTACCCCTACTTGAAAAAGAGTCATGTATGCCTTATGGAAATAGATTCAAGTGTTTAACGAAGTGATGTAATGTATTCTCAGTCTGTAATGTTATAAACTAAGTTTTCTAGCTCAGATAATGCATATTATTTATGAGTCGCTCTGTATGGCCGTATGAGCCAACCATCTGTCCAGTTAGATGTCTTTATTCTGAATTAGCTGTGTTTTGGGATGTAAACCCCAGTGCTCTGGTTGTGTACACCGTTGAGATGTACCTTTTACTTTTCATGCATTAAAGAATTATTCTGGTTGGTGTACTCCGAGCGGGTAGCTCGTTGAGTTATGAACTCCGACGTGTGGCCGTCGAGCTTTTTTTAAATGTTATGCGCTTCCGTTGATTTGCAGGGGATTATTGTAAGGCTTTTAGCCTGGAAACGGTCAGTTTTTAGGGAAAACTCTGTCCGTTTCGTCCCAGGAATTTAGTAAGAAGTAAGAAAACGTAACGCTCCTAACCCTAGGGGCTGGGGGTGTTACATTGATGGTATCAGAGTAAAGGTCCTGCGACCATAAGCCGCGATCTGAGTCTTGCATTTCATCTAGCCATCTAGGAATACTCTGTGATTATGTGACGTATGCCTCCTTTGTGTGCAAGTATGCCTTATAGTATGGACATTTGTGACTTATGTGTGACTTGAGTAAGTCGATTGACTAAGAGGGGCAAGTTATGCGTTAGTATAAGAGCTAAGTAGCTTTTCCTCCCACCTTGAAGTAACTTTGTGGGTGCACCATTGATGCAAATATGTTCCTAATTTGCCAGGTGACTTGATTAATTGACTTTTGTGTGATCCGCTTAAGCCACTCGATCAAATGTGACCCGTATGTTAGAATGTAAACCCTTTTAGTTTATTTTCCTTAAATCATGGACTACTAGGATGATGAGAAATCCCGTGACTCCTAAGTCACGCTATCGGTATTCAACGAAATAAGTGCAGTTGGTGCTGATCAAGCGTTATAGACTCACTAGTTTGTGTAAGCATGCACGTGTATTTCCTTTAAAAAAGATGTGATATGCGCGCATGACTATATGAAGGTTGAACTGAACTAGACCTGGGGCTATCCATAACAACTCCCGTCATTTGCCAATCATTTCATTAACCAAGGAAGTTCATCCTAGTTGAAGTTAGAACTAAGGGATTCCTTGTGTAATTGTGTGATAGATGCCTCCTCGACGCAGACTCATACCAGAACCGACTGCCATGGAGATGATATATCAATTTAATAAGCTTAAACCTCCAAGTTTGAAGGTGGAACCGACCCTATGGTATATGAGGAGTGGCTTCGGAGAATGGAAAACTTATTTGAGATCATGGAGTGCCCTGAGAGGTTCAAGGTGCACCTAGCCGCTTACCGATTTGAAAAAGAAGCTGAATTCTGGTGGGGAACAGTGAAACCTAGGATAGATGAACCGGTGTTAACCTGGAATCAACTGAAGGCCTTAATGGACGCTCAATATTACCCTCGAGATGTAAGGAAGGTTAAACAACGGGAGTTTTTATGCTTGAAACAAGGAGAAATGAGCGTGATGGAATATGCGGCGAAGTTCAATGAGCTGAGCCGATTTGCCCCAAATCAGGTGGCCACCGAAGAAATGAGAATGAACCACTTCGAACAGGGGTTAAAAGGAGAAATAAAGTAGATAATAGCAGGGTACGCATATACCAACTTTCAAGAAATGTACCAGAGGGCTGTGAAGGTAGCCCACATCATAGATGAGACCAAGATTGAAAACAAAGGAAAAGGCCGAGCAAAGAGGGAAATTGGCCCTGGAGAACCCAATTTCCAAGGAAGGAGAAACTTTAGGAGGTTTAAATCTGCGATAAAATAGGATAAGGGAAAGCAAGCCGCCCAATGGAAACCAAGGAAAACCTGTGGTCAGTGTGGACGTCAGCACCCTGGCCCATGCAGAAACTTCACGGGCTCATGTTTTGAATGTGGTGATATAGGTCATAAAGCCACTAATTGCCCAAGGGTCACATGGAATAGTCGGAGTCACACTCAGAGATCCGAAACGAGAATCAAGCTAGTGACACAACGAGATCGCCTAACCATTGGCACTCCCTCAGGGGATAGAAAAAGCAACCAGAAGCCACAAACCGGTAATCGGATGCTTAGCTAGAAGGGAAAAGAGACTTGGGAACCTGCAACACAAGGTCAGGTATTCTCTTGATAACCAACTTTATGCCCCCATCCCGTCATTCGAGTATTGCTCTCCCGTTGTCATTCATTGCAAAGGAACTTGTTAGTAAACCTCATGAGATGCATGTGCAACACTTCATAACTCCTTCCTTAAAAACTATATACTATACTGATTATACTTGTTGAGATCGAGTTGTTATAGTGCGAGGAAGAGCGCTCCCTGATGACTTGGTTCGAGTAGGAATCCAAGGATGGGATGCTATGATGAAGGCTGAATGAATAACTAAGCGTAAAGGGCCTTGAATTATGAAAGAAATGCAGATGAAGTACACGCATTAATTCCTCCAAATAAGCAATTTCGAGGACGAAATTCTTTGAAGGGGGGAGAGTGTAAGGCCCGCGTACCTGATTTTCTATTAAGCTGTTCGTAACACCTTTTTACCTTATAAAAACCTATTTTATTGAACGATACAAGTTAAATTAATTATTGACGTGCCTATATGAGTGATGCTTTTATTAAAAAAAGAATATTTTTGTCGCCGGTAATAATATTATTATTATTAGTTTTGAAAATCATTCAATGATTTTTAATAAGCGTTATTAACGGTTATTAGCGAGTACCAATTCAAGTAGGATCCCGAATATGATTAGGTTGGCAACCTTAGAAGCAGCTCGATAAATATTAAATCGAGCCTACACATGCTTGCAAATGAATAATCGATGAATGGTCAGGTTATGGATAATTGAATTTAGAGTTTGGGATGCAAATTAGGCTAGCGACACCGTTTCCTAAACAGCTTGGACCAAATTAATGAAAGAGAATAGGGAGGGGCAAACTTGTAAATAGGCGTGACGCCCCTTCTTTCTCCACCTACCGTGACCCCCCCAATTTTCACGACATCTCTTCTCTCTTTCTCTGCTTCGTCTTCTTCCTCCTCTGCTTCGCCATACGTATGCCATCAAAGCTCGAAGCCCAGGAGATTTTCGCCATTTTTCATCACAAATCATCCCATTTGACCTCCCCTACAAGCTGGCCAACTGTTGCAAGAAAAAGCAGAGTTTTAATATTTGTAAACCCCAACTGCAAGGTGTATCGTTGAGTACTTGGGGTGTCGTCCGCAGGGAATTGTGTTTCCAACTACCAGAGTTCACTAGAACGTCTCAAGCTAGGCGAGATCAAAGGGTGAGAAGAGGAAACTAAACTACGCTACAAACACAGAAACAAGCGACTTGGAGTTGTGATTTTACCAATGGATGAACCAACTAACCAAGATGAGTCCTAACCTACCCAAACTACGCTACGAACAAGAGATGGTCGGTTGCACCATTAAAGACCACCCAAGCCCTCTCTCAAGGGTCATGAGCTAGTCTAGTTAGTCTAACCGCCTATTTTCATGGGGTTAGCCCAACTAGACCACAAAACTAGCAACCCCGGACCTAACTCGATTCGGATACTATTCTCATGTCCCGAACTCAGCCATTCCCTCTCCCACACTAGCAAATTGACCTCAC
Source organism: Carnegiea gigantea (assembly GCA_029747015.1). Lineage (NCBI taxonomy): Eukaryota > Viridiplantae > Streptophyta > Magnoliopsida > Caryophyllales > Cactaceae > Carnegiea > Carnegiea gigantea. Next base: position 69,852 of record JAKOGI010000123.1, on the reverse strand, counting down.
CTCTCAACATAAGTCAATTGCCCAAAAATATGGATGAAAACCCTCTCAGGCATTTCATCGAACACTTGGCGGGCGTGAAGGAAAACTCTAGGTTCTAAGCATGGATTGAGTATGGTTAGGCCAAATACAAGATTAATTAGCCATCAAGAGGCTAATCACAACCCAAGCCAACACAATCTACCAACAAAACATCAAGAACACATCAAAACCTAAACTAACCAACAAGAACAAGAACATGAAGAACAAAGCAAAGGAAATGAATTAAAACGAATCTAAACAAGTAAATAACATAAATTAACAACGAAAACTAAACATATAAACTAAACAAAGCAAATACAAGAATTAAAACAACAAAACATAAAAAAGAACAACAATGAAATAAATAGAGAAAGGGGGAGAAAACGTAGTCTTGAATTGATGAAGGAACTTGAAATCCAAAGGTTGAATCCAGTGTTACAATCTTCAATTCTAAACTAATCTCTGTTATTAACTAAAATATACCCTAAACTAACCTAGAAAATCGCCAGAGCGAAAGCCCCAAACGACAAAACGAACGAACCCCCCAAACAGACGCCCGAAATGGGTTTAAATCGCGAAACCCAGGCCCGACGCACGGCCGTGCCTGGACGCACGGCCGGCCGTGCGCCACCACGCACGGTCAGAACGCACGGCCGTGTGTCTGGCCGTGCGTGGCTTCGGCCACCGGTGCACGGCCGTGCCGACCTGCAGGTCGGCCGTGCACCGTCCTTCGCTGCTGCTTTTCGCCCGTTTTCGCTGATTTTCGTCATTTTGTCCCATCTTCGTCCCTTTCCGTAGCGTTTGTTTGATTTAGAGTTATTTCCTACAAAACATAAATAAAACAAGGAAAAATCCTATAAAAAGTTATTATACGATCAAAAAGTAGGTGAAAGAGGCACGTAAAATGGGTAAATTTACCGTTCAACACCAACCAATTAGTGCGAATTTGGGACGAAATCCGAACGAACCAACCACGTTCTGGTGCCGAATTGGAGCTCGAACGCGTGCCCCAGGTATGGCCATACACTCCAACTCTTAGTTGTTTCAATTTCCTATAAATTAGGGTGGAAATCACCTCCTAAAAACACCCGATTCGACCTCAATTTAGAAAGTGATTTTGGGTCATTTCTAGGGTTCGAATTTCGTGAGTTTGGGTGCGAGTTGGGTCTGGTTCGAGCGTGGGGGAAACAAGAGCCGAAAGATTTGGAGTTGTTTGAGCCTAAAGTCAAGCCGTTCAGCCCTTCGAACGAAACACTTAGCTCGGATTCGAGGTAGGAATTTCTTTACTCCTAATTATTACTATTTCAACGATTTAAATTGAATTCAGTTAATGCATGTCGATTCTGAGCTTAGGGATCAATTTGGATAAATTGGAATTGATATTAAGAAATCACAAGTGCGGCACTGATTTTGGGTTGAATGGCATGTTGATTCGATGTGTGATTGAGTGAATTGATCAGTTGAAGAATTTGGAATAAATAGAATATGCTATAGGATTGTTATAGTATCAGTTCGTCACACTTGAATCCTGGTTGAAGATTAAAGAGTTCAACCGAGTAAATGAAATGATGGTGGAGTAAAACGAATCAAGTCTAAAGGTTACGATTAAATCAGTTTGGGCTTGTTCGAAGTCTATTCGTAGTTATTATAGTGGAATATTATGCCTATGATCCATGGTTTGCGAACTGGAAAGTAAATGCCGCTTGAAGTCTCTATTTGTGTCAGTTTAGTATACGCTAATTTCTAAGTTGACTATTTAGCATGAATGTCATACTTATATATGATTGTTTTATGTATTGTTGGTTTATTGATGACAATATTTAACCGAGTTAGTAGTTGGATGGCTTGAGGTGAAACTATTGCATGGTTTGAGGTTCTTGTGGTCGGTGCTGTGTGAGGAGGGAGCCTGGGTTGTGAATTGCCGCAATCGTGTGGATTGCGAGGCCATGTGTGGCTCGTTGGGCAGATTCTACCGAGTTGTGATATGAAGTGTATGAATGTGCTATGTGTGAATCCTTTTTCCCCTCAATGTGCTAAGTGACATTAAGTGAATAGTTTTCGAAATGCAGACATGTTTAAGAAAGATTGTTAAATGCATGTTTTCATGATTTCGAATGCTTCTAAGTACTTAACAATTGTCTGGTAGTTTATGAAAATGTTTGTAGCCTATGAGAAATCCTAAATCATCGAACTACTTAGTTAGTGACTCGACTGAATAATCGATAGGTTTAGGAAGTTTAAAAGTGAACTAAAAGTGAGTTTGAAAATGTTTAAAGCCTTGGTTTGTTATGACTTATCCTCGTGTTTAAAAGAATTTAAACGACTTGAAAAGGGCCATTTCAAGGCTAATTATGGGTTTAGCTGATTGTATGCTATTTGTGTATTTAAATTTCTATTAAGTTTCGAGTTACACTTCATTAACTCCATCCTGTTTAAGAAACGTTCACGTTGAAAGTTTACAAAGAAATCTTGTTATCGTCTAAACAAGCCAAATGCTTACAGTTTTCAAATAGCAGTAAGTTTGGAGCGTTTCAAGCCTTCAGTTTACTTACACACCTTCCTTTGAGTTCAAAAAGGGATTGAAATGAATTATAAAAAGACAACTGAGGATTTTATTACGAATCTAGTTTGAATTAAACGCTAACTAAGTACTTTAAGTTCCAAATGGGTTCCGTTTTATGAATTAATACCTATTACGTTTAAAAGAAGCTTTTAAGCTAAAAAATGAAGTCGTTTCTATGAGTTAGCAATCGTTTTACATTTATAAGAAGCCTTTTAGTTAAATACGAAGTCGTTTTTTTTAATGATTTAGCAACCCTATTGCACTTATTCGAAGCTTTCAATTAGAAATAAATTTGTTTTACGATTAGGCAGCCTTATTACATTCGTGAAAAGCCTTTTAGTTAAAAACGTAGTCGTTTTGCAACTTAGTGGAGACTTATTACGTTTATACGAACCATTCAAGTTAGAAACTAAGTCGTTTGACGATTTAGTAAACGTGTTACGGTCATAAGAAACTTTGAAGTTTAAAGGGAAGTTGTTTTAAGTATTAACCAATTTATTGCCTTTATAAGAAGCTTTTAAGTTAAAACCGAAGTTATTTTGCGAGTTAGTAGCCGTATTACGTTTATACGAAGCTTTTAAGTGAGAAATGGAGTTGTTTTACAAACTAGCAAACGTTTTACGTCTATAAGAAGTTTCTCAAGTTAAAAACGAAGTCATTTTGCGAGTTAGTAGCCGTGTTACGTCTTTACAAAGCTTTCTAGTTAAAAACGAAGTCGTTTTACGATTTAGCCAACTTATTATGTTCGTACGAAGTATTCAAGCTAGAAACTAAGTCGTTTTACGATTCAGTAAATGTATTACGTTTATAAGAAGTTTTTAAGTTTAAAGCGAAGTTGGTTTACATATTTACAAGCTTATTACGTTTTAAGAAGCTCTTAAGTTTAAAAGGGTGTCGATTTACGTGTTAATAAACTTATGATGTCAATAAGAATCTTTTAAGTTATTTACGAAGTTGGTTTACGTGTTAGCAAACTTATTACGATTCTGAAAAGCTTTTAAGCTATTTACGAAGTCGATTTATGAATTGGCAAACGTATTTCATTTATAAGAAGTTTTAAGCCAAAAACGAGTAAACTACAAACATTCAAAAGGTTATGATCGTTTTATTTAAAAAGTAAGTTCTCAGCCAAGTAAGCATTTGAAAAAGAGAAATGAAATACGATCTTAAAGGTTAAGAAAGTGCTAGGCAATTGGCCAGAGGGTAGGAACTGGACTCAAGATATAGGTTATCTTGGTGTGAGCTGTTCTTGAAAACTGGACGCAAAGATGGCGTGAGCTGTTTTCCCCTAAAGAAAAGTTAGGAACTGGACTCAAGATATAAATTATCTTGGTGTGAGCTGTTCCTGGGAACTGGACTGAAGATATTAGTTATCTTAGTGTGAGCTGTTGCCCAGATAAGTTATGATGTGTGACGCGTAAGAAAACCTTGAGGGGGACTGGACTCAAGATATGATTATCTTGGTGTGAGCTGTTGCCCCACAGAGGACAATATCGAAGTTTGAGTTTATCTGCTGAAACGCGTTTTGGCCAAAGGATAAGTACGTATACCCCGGGGATGACGTAGAGTAAGAGTGACGATCTCACTTAAGGGCGGTGTTGACCTCCCTAGCCAGCACAGTAAGATGTTTTTTAAAGGAGATATGGCTTTTTACCATTCTAAATGGTTCAGGAAAGAAAAGAAATTCTTTTAAAGTAACACGAGCCTCAAGAGGCCAAGTAAAGCGTTCTTAAGAAAAGAAGAAAGCTTTCAAATGTACGAAACCTCCATATCTTTTATGAATATGTCCTGAATATAGTTTAAATGAAGTTTCAAATGAAGTATAGCTACATCCTAGTAATGCATCATACATTTAAGCTTTTCAAAGTGCTTATCTTATGAAAGAATATTCTTGCAAAGTCTTCTTACCAATTTGGGTGTTTCAAGAGCTCTTAGAAAGAGTTATAAGCATTGAAGGAGTTAGCATGATTTATAAATTTTTATTTGAATATAACGAGAGTCACTGTGTTTTCACAAGTGTGTTTGAAAGCATCATATTCATCCTTGTGCTACTTGATTAAGTGTCTGAATGCTTGTTAGAAAGAAAGATTGGTCATTAAGGACCTAGGAATGAGTTGAGGGGTTAGAATGAAGTTTTAGGAGGGGTGATCTTTCCTCGAGGATTTTGATTGCCTAAAATGATAGTAATAGTATGAATGTGTGATATGTGGCTATTATTAGTATTATTGCTTGCAACGGTTTTGGGTTTTAGGGAGTAGGGGAAATTCTCACTGAGCGTGTGGTTGCTCATTCCATTACTTTTCCCCCCTTTTTCCCAGACTTTTGTTATGACATGTGGAAGTCAAGCTACTTACGCGAGCTGGAGTCTACCCCTACTTGAAAAAGAGTCATGTATGCCTTATGGAAATAGATTCAAGTGTTTAACGAAGTGATGTAATGTATTCCCAGTCTGTAATATTATAAACTAAGTTTTCTAGCTCAGATAATGCATATTGTTTATGAGTCGCTCTGTATGGCCATGTGAGCTAACCATCTGTCGAGTTAGACGTCTTTATTCTGAATTAGCTGTGTTTTGGGATGTAAATCCCAGTGATTCGGTTGTGTAGACCGTTGAGATGTGCCTTTTACTTTTCATGCATTAAAGAATTATTCTAGTTGGTGTACTCCGAGCGGGTGGCTCGTTGAGTTATGAACTCCGGCGTGTGGCCGTCGAGCTTCTTTTAAATGTTATGTGCTTCCTTGATTTGCAGGGGATTATTGTAAGGCTTTTAGCCTGGAAATGGTCAGTTTTTAGGGGAAACTCTGTCCGTTTCGTCCCAGGAGTTTAGTAAAAAGTAAGAAAACGTAACGCTCCTAACCCTAGGGGCTGGGGGTGCTACATTTTTTTTAATAAAGAAATGCATAAATTTATCATAGACGAGCATTTACTAATGTATTATGATGACTTCAACTCCTTTGTATTATTTTCGTAAATCTATTATGAACTAATGTTAGAAAAGTGTAAGATATTCCACATAATAATTATTGATCATCATAACATTCGATGAATTGCTCCAAAAATGCTTCAAAACGCTTCAACCTACTTCAACCTGCTCCAACTAGAGATGCGAAAGTCTGACTTGACACAATAACCCGACCCAAACTCGACCTGAAGTTACAGAGAGAAATCTGAACCCGTCACGAACCGAACCGATTTTGACCCGAAGTCAATACGATTTGACTGTTTAGTTTGAAAACATGTTTTTTAAAAATTTTGAGTGTACCTAAATTATTTGCAAGGCTGACACGAAATTGACTAGTTTATTAAATGGGTTAACCCGAACTGACTCATTACCTAGTCCTAGCTCAAACCTGCTTCAACCTACTCCAACTTGCTCTTACATATTCTAATCCACTGATTGTTAGTCAAACCTGCCCCAATATACTTCAATCTGGCCCAACCCACTAACCGCTCTTCCAAAATGCTGAAAACAGACATACCTTTATTATTTCTAAGCAAGATATCATGTTCAACTCTTATGAATATAGAATATCTATGATTGAAGAATTGTATTTTTTATCAGCTAATATTAGCTTGACTCCAAGGTCCTATTAGTTATGAGTATATTGGCTGAGTGGTTAGTGGGTTTGAACAGGTCTGAATAGTAAAAAGCATATTTGAGCAAGTTTGAGTAGGCCTGAATTGCATTAAGCATATTTGACTAGTAATTAGTAAATTGGAGCAGTTTGGAAGCAAGTTTGTGGTTGAGTTAGAGTAGATTGGAGTAGGTTTGACTAATAATTAGCAAATTTAAGTAGGTTGGAGCATATTAAAGCAGGTTGGAGTATGTTTGATTAGCAGTTAGCAAGCTTGTACAGGTTAAAACATATTAGAGCAGGTTGAAGCAAGTACAAAGGCCCTGTTCTTTTCATTGAAAAATTGCAGGTGTGGGATGGGTGGAAGTAGGAAAGGGGGGAAGGAGTGAGTGGAAGTGGGTAGGAGTTGTATTTTTTTTTTTTTTAAAAGTATGGAAAAGGAGGGATGGAGTGGGAAAGGGTTGAATGAAGTAGAAGAGTTGATGTAAGTTACATATTTTGTTTTTTTAATGTAATCTTTTATTTGTAATGGTAATTATTGATGAAAAATTTTTTTAGATTGAAAAAAAAATTTTTCTGTGTTGACTCAGGTACGAAATATTGTTTTATGGCCGTTGTTACACACAAAAAATTGTAATTTTCGTTATTCATAAAACAAATTACGGATATATTTTTTTCATCTATTAACCAAATACGGACAGCAACAAAAATACACATATGTTTAGGCATTTTTCTTTTCGTTGGCAAATTCAAATTTATCAACCTCAACCAATTTCAATCCACATCAATCCACTTCATAAACTTCAATAAAAAAAAAAATACCAACTTCAGCTAATTTCAATGCACTTCAACCCACTTCAACCAACTTGAACCCATTTTCCACTATTTTAACCAACTTCTACCCATCATATAAAAAAAATTCAACCCACTTCAACCTACTTCAACCAATTTTAACAAAAAATACCCACTTTAACCTACTTCAACACACTTTAATAAAAAAATATACACTTCAATAAAAAATACTCATTTCAATCTACTTTAATCCGCTTGTACCAATCTTAACCTACTTCACCCATTTACCAACTCATATTTCTAACGAAAAGAACATGCCCTCAGTACACGGAAAACGATCATCTCCAATTTGTGTGAAGACCTTCCAATATTTTGTTATTAACTCACACGAAAAAAAATATTTGCTCAAAATACACGTACAATACATTTGCACTTCCTGTCACGTATTACAAATAACGCCAAAAAATTTTACACGTTCCTTCATTATGCCGGAAAAAACATCTGTAAATTTGGCCCCAAATTACGATGAACGAAAAATAAATATGTTACACATACAGGAACAACCATCCACGCTTTAGTGACTTATAACAAATATTTCGTAACCAGTGCACAAAAAAAAAATTAATCATCTCTTCCATATACAGAATCAAACACAAAATATCTACCAGTCACAAAAAACTAACATTTGCTTGACGAAGCAGAAAAAATTATTATTTATTCAATATATATAAAAAAACTACGTCATTTACAATTTCCGACACAACTAACAAACATTTCCATAACATTCGAAAAATAAATAAAACTATTCGTAATTGTTATCAGATTATTCGTACACACAATTACATAAATTATACAAGTTTTCAAAATATGGAAAATAATAGTTATATGTAGAAGTGGAAAGGAGTAGGTGAAAGTGGGTGAGAGTGAGAAGGAGTGGAAAGGAGTGGTATCTTTTTTAAAGTGTGGAAAGATGTGGGAAATGGGGGGAAAAAGTAGATGGGAGTGGGACGGAGTAAGTTGGGTTCATTAAATTACAAAAGAGCAGTGCCTAAATTTAATATGTTCATAATGACCAAGTCCTAAGTGTACGGAGGATTAAATATCCAAAAAAGGAGGGGAAAAAAATCGCCCTTACGTATTGAACAAGTCTTTTGGAATTGGCAATCGTGATTGGAAATGAACAATTTCGTATATTGCCAATCGAGACTTCGACGGTATTAAAACAGTAACTACAATATGGAGGGGGGGGGGCGGGATTAACTAAAATCTTCTCAAGAGAATTTATAACTACTTATTTGGTTGAGGACCCTGGCATGCAAATCGTCTCGGGCATTCTGAGATTTCTAGCCCTCCATACAGTAGTTTTCGCAAGCCTGATAGCAACTTTCTTCATCCTCTGCCAAAAATGTAAATCAAACAACAAATGCTAGAACCATTAGAAAAATAATCCTTCAAGTTTTCCCTTTTTATTCTTTGTGGTGAAACAAATACTATACATAGGTAAAATTTGACCATACTAATGAGAATTTCATGTATGAATTTTATCGGAGGCCAGTTTAACGAGTATCTACCTTTGCTACCTGCTCGAATCGGCTCACAAGCTTCAGTTGCCGCACAACCAGCTATGCAAAATGCTCCCCGGAAAGCTACTTGGCTTTCCTGGAGAAACTTTGTAAAAGTAGTTTCATCTTTCCCGGCTATATTCTTCAAGCATTCCATTGGACATTCATGGTCTTTGGGATCACATTGCTCCCCACACGCATTCAACTCATCAATTATTGGAAAATCTCTCTTTGTGATGGACTTCAAGTTCTTTGCTGCCACACCGTTAGCATAGCTAGATAAAAAGAAGACAATCACTAAAGTAGCAGCAATGTATTTGTTTCCTTTCATGGAGAGCTCTGTGAATAAAATATACAATTGGTATCTTAAGGCAGTAAATATATGAATGCTTTTCGTAGTGCAGTCAATAAAAATGAGTTTTTGTTGCCCAAATTTATAGGTATATGTTAAACAGAATTGTGTCTGAGAATGTGATACAGCACAATTCTCTCCTCCGTTGTTTTATTATCATAAACGTGGCATTATCTTCACCATCTTTTTTATCATAACTTCAAATTGTCACGATTAGTTCACTCCTCTTTTATCATAAAAATGAGGCGGCTTGGTCTCGTTTGATCTCTAATTAGATAATAAGATTCCATTTAGCTCCTGTTCCCTACCCACCCAAAAAAAAAAAATCACCACCCAAGGTTAATCACCACCCAAGGCTTTTCTTTCTTGAAGATTTAAACGGCTCCACTTCTTATTCAGTTAAGAGATTACAATGTTGAGTGCTTGACCCCACAACAGTTCCATTCAAACTTCAAAGGCTAGTCACTCAATCTAGAGATATTCTCTTAGATCTGCCACTCAGCTAAGTACATTAAGTTGAGTTACTTACTAAGTATTGTTTCACTCAATGTTTAGCCACGCAATCCCGAACTTACTTGTTGCAAGTTCTCTTCCAAAGTTTGAATCATCACAGGAAAGTACAAGAAGGAGAGTATAACAAGAGTACAATTAGATGCTTTATCACAATGTATTCAGGTCTTGTGTCTTGCTACTTGCTTCAACTCTTCTTTATATAGCCTTTTGATCTTCATTGGAACAAAATTGGCAAATCTCCAGTATGTGTAGCGGGATCTAGTGCCGTCAAGATTTGAAAGTCATTGGCTCCAACTTTGAACTTTGCATATTTAGGTCTTGGATGTAGTAATGATGTGACATTATAAGATCAAATTTGAGTTGAAAAATCTTGCTTTGAATGTCATGAATCTTATAAAAAATAAGCAACACAATTCCACAAGACATTTCAATGATATGTCAAAGATACCTTTCGTGAATTTGGCATATATACTTTGATTAGTTTAAATGGCACATGAGCTTTCAAAAAGTGTCAATAATTATCATCAATCAAACTCACAATATCTTTAAAGATATTGAATGTAATCAATCACAAGATTTTATGAAAATTCTTTCCAAATAAGACTCACCATGTTTTGGAATATATATATATATATATATATATATATATATATATATATATATATATATATATATATGTATATATATGTATATATATATATATATATGTGTGTGTGTGTGTGTGTGTGTGTGTGTGTGTGTATTAAAAGAAAACAAATTCCCTAAAATTTTAACAAGTGTCATTCCCACAAAATTTTTAACATAATTAATAGTTTCTATTGTTCTAAAAAAGGAGTTAGTCAATTACGAATGAAAGGTTTTCTTTAAATAAAATATTTTATAAAATTGATTACAATTATAAATATTTTCTTTCCAAATAAAAAAAAAGACAATGCTTATTAATGATAAAATATTATATTGTATTGCTTTTGATAAAAAAAATTATATTGTATTACTAAAAAAAACTACAATATTACCAAAAACAACATATTATATATGTTATAATATGGCAATTTTATGCAAATAGAATAGCAAACAAAAATTAAAGTTGATTCACTTCAAATGTTAGGATGCAAAAGTTTATTAATTTTGATAACATTGATTAATGAGTTCAAAACAATACTGATGGCTAATACATTTTCATTATAATTTTAATATTCATGTCCACATTGCAGCATTCTTTAGTTTTACATGCAAATACTATACTTGCTTTTATGCTGAATTAGTTGTTTCATAACCTATAAGCATTTTTTGTTGTCTATAATATATTTCAATGAATAGTTAAAAAGGAAAAAGAGATATCACTAAAAGAAGTTAACATATTATTACTGTAATATGTGAAAACTTACCTTTTTTTCATTTTTCAACACATTAGAGTTCAAATGAGTGTTAACAATTTTTTGATCGTAAGAATATTTTCCCTTCAACTTGCACATTCTTATTGTGATATGCTTACTATCAAACTTCAAATAATTTCTATAATTTAAAAACTTATGAAATTTTTCATGTATCTCATGTGTTCTTAACGGTTTGGCAATGACATTAAAATCAAAATTTAAATCAAACATGTCAAACATAAATATCAAGACAATATCTCAGCATATCAAACATGTGTAAAGCACTAACAAAGATTATAAAATCCACGAACAAGTTTTCAAATTCAGTTAACAAACTCTGACCGAAAGAGACCAAAGCTCACATAATATGTGTAGCTTTGTAATCACTCCAAACTTTGAAGGAATCATTCATAGGACTTTGAACACACATAGGCAACTGAACATAGGACTTTGACAGAATTAGATCAAAGTTCATGTAAATTTATAATTATGACACTTAATGCTCACATGCCAAACATATATACAGATCCAATCTTTACATCAAGCAAGCTCTAATCACAATATATCTTAGCAAAGTCAGATCAACTAACTTTGACACCATTAAACGATTAACAATCGTGTATTCAAGGTCTTACTCAGTGACTTTGACTGAAACAAAAAATCTTTTTCGAAGTGGGTTACATCAGACAAGATAGGAATTATGCAAAATGCTCAAATAAGTCGAGAAGTAATAGTTTGTATGTTAATAACATATAAATTAATGACATATATCGAACACACTTTCAACATGTCAATTCATTCAAGTGCATACATAATAATGTTTTTGACTTTTCTCAATTAAAACATATCAAATACAACCAAGTCAACACTGTATCAGATTGTGCCACCCACGTTTTGCTGCTTTTGCACACATATTATCATTGTTGTGAGTGTGTGTGTGTACATAAATATATATATATATATATATATATATATATATATATATATATATATACACACACACACATATATATACATATGTATATACACATACATATATACATATATATATATATATATATATATATATATATATATATATATATATATATATATATATATATATATATATATATATATATATATTTGGGACTCTGCTCCAGCGGTTAGAGATGAGGAATAGGGGTTTGCATTTGCTGTCTATGGTGTTCTACTCATTTTTTTTGGGAGGGTAAATATTTACATGACTTTTTTCTTGTTATTCTGTGGATTTTTGGATCATTCTTGGCAATATTTTTAGCTTTTGTTGACTTCTGTCCTTTTTTAATTATATATATTCATGTAATTTGGTTTCGTGTTCCATCATAATTATTGTACTGTACAAGCTTTACACAAGGGAACATCATTTGATGGGATCACTGTTGTTTATGTTCTACTTATGAAGATATTATCTTGAATTGTATAAGGTGATAACAAGCAACAACTCAAGGCTGAATTAATCCTTGTTTTCAACACAGGATCAGGACTTCGAGAAGCATGCACTACTGTTCAAGAAACCTGTAAGGTGAACTCTTGAAAGAGTTCCTCCTCTTTAAGTGTTTTTGATGTTCAAGTTGGAGAATTGAAGGAATATATATAGATGGTAAGAAAATAAGAAGGTAATAAGAGAATTAGCTTAATTGACTTATCTCCAAGATGTGATCATGACTTGTGTTATCTCGGGGTTTATAAGAAGTTCTCTTGTGGAAATGTCATGCTAGTATTCTATAATTTTTAAAGATAGAATTTATCACTTAATATGTTTATTTCTTTTAAAAATAGGTAGTTATGTAACGGGTGTTCGTCGTCTCGAAGTTTATTAATTTTACTAGTTCATGGTCTTTCTCCTAGGTAATTTCTATTAAATTTCTTTATTTTTAATTCGTATTTAGATTTTTCTCACTTTTCCTATGTTTGTAATTATTTTAATAAGATTCCTTTATCTTGTCTTTTAATTATTCATGATTTTAACTTTGCTAAGATGACTCACTTGTTTACTCTCGTTAAAATTACACAGTTATGTTCTTTTGGTTGCTAAGATGAATGACTTCAAAAGGTTTTGCCATTTAAATTAATTGATACCCACAATCACATTTATGTGATGGTTAGTGTCTTAAAAGTTAACATCAAACAGAAGAATTAGAATAAACTCATACATTTAACTCATTTTTTGCAAATTTTTTTAAAATACTCCTTTTCTTTTATTGCTTCAAACTCATCTGAATACAAAAATGCCATTTTAGTTAAACTGAAGGACTGTATCAAGATATTACCAAGTCATTAATTGTTCTCAAAACTGAAATATAAAAGAAAATAGTAAATGTAGAAATATTACAGGGCATGCAATAACACAAAAGCATTGAATTATTTTATTTTAACGAATTTGAAATAATGATGAGAAAATAAACCGGAGAGAATGCCAGACTTGTGATGAGAAAACAATGATGGAGAAAATTGTGGTCTGTCACATGCATTTTTGTACCAAGTGGTTGTATAAATTTCGCATGGAATACTCATTTTAGATCATAAGCAGTTAAATTTACAATTATTTTAGAGGTGCTTTCTGTTATTGACATACTTGTATAACTGAGCATGGAAGGCCACAAAATGACTAGTCTTTTGGTGGTTGCATTTATTATTTTAGCAACACACACAAACAATGTTCTTGCAAAGAATATTAAATCCGTGCAAAAGGATGAACAATTGCTTCAACAAAAGTTACCTTTGTGGTCGGCTTTGAAGCAATGCATAGACAATTGCCAACGTGAAAATCGTGATTGTCCAAATGCATGTCTAAAGGATATCGCCGGCAAGGATCAAGCTGCTTTTGTCCAGTTTCTCAAAGAAGGTCAGGCCGCTTCTAGAGGAATATTTTGCATAGCTGGTTGCGTCGCCACTGAAAGTTGTCAAATCGTTGATGCAGGTAAGTTGTCAATGACCAATTCTCCAATCAAACAAAATTATATCCTTAATTTTGATATGTATTCATGATCTCTGCATCATACTTACCATTCATACTAGTTTTTAAAATTTCTCTGTAGTCACTAGCACAAAGACCCTTTTCGAGAAATAGAGATATTTATATTCTTATGCTAAATTAAGCAAGAAAAAAATAATTACAGTATTTAAGGATTCATAAATTTGCACAACATATTTCAAGAGTTTAACTATTATTCGGGTTCTCTATGACCCTTGAAAACATAAATGCATGAAAGTACATTTTTAGAAATTAAGTAATTAACCTTCAAAAAATGTTGATAAAACTTGAAAGATTATTCTTTAATTAGACATTTTAGTTTAATTTATTTGCTCTTTAATTAATTATTATTATTTATTTTTTTTGGGTAGGTCAAGGCTGCGCCGACGCTTGTGAGAACTTCTGTTTCGAAGGGAAGTGAATGTATCCAAGTGCAAGTATCTTCTTGGATTGTTAGTCAAGAAACAAGATATGCCATGAAATCAGTTGAATAATTGCAAATTATGCCAATTATTTAAGTCCTGGTGTACTAAAGCCTCTGCAAAAATGGTAGTTTTGTTTCTTCCCCAAGGTGGAATAATTATAATGCCATGTAATTTACTCTTAAGTTTTTTGTTTCATTTTTTTCTTTGGTTAATTTAGTGCAACAACTTTTTCACGTAAATTTCAATTGGTTTCTTTCAAAATTGAGAAATATTTAGTCCAAAATTTGGGATACATGACATCGATTTTGTCCATGAAGAGTTAACTTCCTTAAGCTTACAATATATTTTATTAATATGTTTTGATGAAAGACAAAAGGAGATTAATCAATTGATATGTTCTTCATATTATATTAGAATTATCTTAATATTTATATTGTTTAAATATGTTATGATTCTAAGTGGATATTGGGGTGCTCATACATATTACTTAATTGATTTGATATAAGTTGTCATAATATATTGAGATGATTTAGTATTCAAATTTGAATATGTTATTTTTATGATATTATATTGGGTTATTCAAATTTGAATATGGGGTTATGATGCTATATTTATCAAATGTCAAGATTTGCTTAAAATATGATATTATCTTTTGATATTATATTGTGAAAGATTGTGCTACAAAATAAGCAAATTTCTAGATGATTATCTCAGCAAGATCCTCTGCAAAAATTAAGGAAACTAGCCGTTGGAGATCAAAAGGAAATTATTGAGCAGAACAGTGAAATCCAAGGCCTTGAAAGGTAGGTTCAAGGCCTTGAAATGACCTGAAAAATCAGTTTTCCTTAACTGGTGCAACGATCACTTACCTTGTTTCTCTCCAACCTCTTCAACACCTTTTGGCTATAAAAAGGAGAGGTATTGGCAGCTGGAAGAGATATAAGAGAGAGCACAATCAAAGAAGAAGAAAGAGAGCTACACTTGCAAATTAAGAGGAGGAATTTGAGAAGAGTTTGAGCTTACATTGACATATTTATTTTGTTCTTTATTAAAGAAGTGTATCTTATAATTGTTATTTTCTTTGTATTGGGTTGGGCTGATTAGTCGGAGGGCCGAGGACCCAAGCACAGTTGAGGAGCAACGTGTAATTTGGGACACCTATTATTGTAGGGTTAACTAGTAGGTTGTACGATTAGTGAATCGTATGTAATCGACCGACTTAATAAAAGAAAGAGGTTCAAAATCCCATCGGTGAGGGGCACATATGATAAAGGACTAGGCATGCCAAACTTCTATAAATTATGTGCTTCATTTATTTTTCCGCAGTTTCTATTTCGATTATCTTGCGACTTTGATTATCGGCCTATTCACCACCTTCTAGGGTGATTTAACTAGCCAAAATCGGGCTAATAAAGAGTTATGCAAAGAGGTAGACTAATTCATCCAAGTTGGTTAGGAGTTACATTAGGAAGAATCAAAGAAAGGTTGGCTTTGTAGCGTGCTTTATTTTTTGTTTTTTATGGTTTTTTTTTCCAATCAAACCACCTAAAATTTTAATTACAGCATGAAAAACCATCATAATTTTCAACGGCACATTTTCTTATCTAATATCGTTAATTTTTTCAATGTAACAGTTAAAATATTGCCCTCTTTTAAATGTCACACCTGGCTTAGTTCAGATTATATTCGGAGCTCAGTGCACATTGTTAGCCCGATTGGGCTAGTTAATTCCCCTTAGAGGGGGTGAATAAGATGATGATCAAACTCACAAAATAATAAAAATACGAAAAAGTAAATATGGACAAGACACGAGTATTTTTTAATGAGGTTAACCTCAACCAGGCTTAGTCTCCGCCTAGAGTTCCTTAACTCTAGGATTAGCCTAATTTTATTAGAATGGATAGTTACAACTCTAGAGTACACCTACTCTAAATCTCAAGTCACAAGTTCACATTTTCAACAAGGTTTGGTGGAGTTGACACTTCAACTCTATAATTCCACCCAATTACGACTTTGAACAATACAACTTAATTGAATGAACAGCAAATCAAGGCTCAATGTATGCAGATAAGTATCATCGTCTGTGCTCGTTCTTCTTCACTTCTTCAGCTGCAAATTCCTCTTAATTTATACCCAAAAGATGTTGGAGAGGTTGAATGAATATTTGAAAGGTGACCGTTGCATCAAACAAGGAAAATCAATCTTCCATAACATTTCAAGGCCTTGAACTTAGTCTTTCAAGCGCTTTAAATTCACAGCATTGCTTAACGTTTATCTTTTGATCTACAACGGCTAATTATCTTATTTTTAGCTAAAGATCTTAGCTGAGAGAATCATCTAGAAGCTAATCTTTAGCATTATAATCTTTCACAACATAAACACAAAAGATATTATCATAATTTAGGCAAATCTTGATATTTGATAAATATAGAATCATCATCTCATAATCAAATTTGAATCACCAAATATAAATATCAGAAAGATCATAAATTCAAATTTGAATTCTAAATCATATCAAGATATTGTGCCAATGTTCACTTAGAATCCCAACATGTTTAAACAATATAAATATTACAGTAATTCAAATATAACATGATGAATATATCAACTGACCAATTCCTTTTTTTTTGGGTCTTTAATTAAAACATATTAACAAACACATCTGAAGCTTAAGGGAAGCTATCAATCTTCCCCTTTTTGATAAATGACAAAACCCTATAAAAATAGATCTTATGAACTTACCCATGTGTTCGCAAAGTAAATTAACTTACCCTAATCTTTCTCCCCCTTTTTGTATTTCATCAAAAAGGTTGCGTAGGAAGGAGAAATCCAAAATGCATGTTTCATATGCAATACTTATGACCTTACACGTAGTACCTTCAAACTTATCCAATAAGACATTAGTACTAAGAAAGAGGATTCCCTCTTAATTTATGGAAAAATTCAATATCGAATGAAACATACAGCCATATTAGCTTTTCAAGATTATATCCTAGATTAAACTAACTCCCCCTTAAAGAACAAATAATCAAGATTATGCATAGAGTTGGCAAGAGATGCTATGAGATATAAAATATAAGCAATTGAGATACACAAAATAATTCACCCCCTTTTCTACGACACATACAAATTGCAAATTGATACATATGTATAACTCCTCCTTGACATTGTAATGGCATATAAATGTGCTCCTCCTCAATATAATGAAGGAAATGCTAATATCAAGGTTAATCACATATGCCAACACACATTAACTTAATATTCTCATGAGGAACACATAGATGCACATAAGAGCATTAATACAACAATTCTCCCCCTTCAAGAATAAATCAACGTTCTAGCAGAATAATCAAGTAATAAATTTTTTTCCTTATAGAAATAAGCAACATCATGTATGTAAATATTAGAGATCATAACAATTATGGACCCAAAAAAAGACCACATACAAGATGTCATCTAAGCATAAAAATAATAACATGCCGTAGTAGCATAGAATATGATGGAATATTAATCATGCTCATATTCCAATGATAGTTAAGGAAATTAAACTTCAAAATTTTGAAATCAAAATGTCACAAATAGGAAGTAAATCATGCAAAGGAACATTGCCTTTTGTTTAGCACGAATCCAAATATTACTACTATTCAAGATGTTGACATAAAAATTTAAACCTTGAGTTTTAGTTATTTACAAATACCTACCTTCTACCTAATTTTCAAGGCCTTAGACTGCGTTAGGACCTTGAAATCTGGGCAATAATAAAACAAGTGACTTACCTTATTTTTATTTTTAGCAAACCATAACTTACTATATGCCATTGCTAAGTTCCAATTTTTTCTTGTCCATTTAAATTTTTAAGAGGATTAGATGCTGTTTAAAATTCATTATTAATACCTAAATGAGGAGTTAATAACTTATCACAATTCAAAAATGACGTGCTTTGATCAAATCTTGATACTGTTTTCTTCTTGTGTTCAAAATTATTAGAAGTTAGAAGAATTAATGATGTAAAATTTTTCTTTCCCTCAATCTTGACACATTTTCTTGATTTAACACCAGAATCAAGAGCTTTTGAAAGTTGAAAATTTGGCGTAGTATTTAAATCATAAAAAATGTGATAACGTAGAGATAAACTATTATTTGAAAGTTCAAGCATGGATTTTACCTCACATTTATCACTTTGGCGAATAGATAAATAACAAGAATCTTTATTTTTCTCACCATTTTCAAGTAACTCCGTAATTCGGGTATACTTCACATCATTACGTATAAGGCCTTGAATTTGATCACCACTTTCACATTCTTGCTCTTCAAGTAACTCCTTCTTCTATTTTTTTTTTTTTTTAATTGTCTTTTAGCCAAACATATTAATCAACACATCTTAAGCTTAAGGGAAGCTAACACACATTTCTTGAGCTAGGGGTATCTGATCATGCTACAATGGACGTTGGAGGTAAATCACCAAGGGACTTTTAGGAAGGGTTCGTTTAAGGTCCATAATTTACTCTAAGCTGTCTGGTAGACTTAGTGGTAAGATTGCTACTAGAACTGATGAATTCATCGCTTCCCACATCATGGGGATCTAATGAGGAATGAGAAACGATTTTCTTGTCAACTCATGAAGCTCAGAAGGCTTGAAGAAAATATCGTATTGCAGAGACCAAATTAAGCAGAAACACATATATCTGGGGATCCAACTAATGCCTATTTTCGCACCTGTATTAGAGTTAAATATGCTAAGCATAATATAGAATATTTGGTGGATGACAAAGGGGCTGTTGATCACTTTTCAAAATCCACAAAAATAAAATAAAATTTAAGATTACTACAATGTGTTAATTTTACTAGTTCTTGTTCTTGCTCTATTACAATATATGTTAATTTTTTTAATTAATGTTCATAATTTGCTCACTTTTTTTATGTTTGTAATTATTTTAATAAGATTCTATCATCTTGCCTATTGATTGTTTGCAAATTCAACTTTGCTAAGATGAATGGTATGTTTACTCTCATCAAAAGTTATACATGTATACTCTTTTGGTTGTAGAAGCGCAATCGTGTAATGACAAATTTAGGCATTGTAATTAGGTATTCAGTAACCACTTTCAAAGGTTTTGCCATGTGAACTGATCGGTATTCATAATCACATTTATCTAGCAGTTAGTACGTTGAAGTTCAACATTAAACAAAAGAATTAGAAGAACCACTTGCATGCATGTATTTTTCTTTTGATGAAAATTTTCAAGTACACCTTTTTTTTTAAATCACTTCAAGTCCACCAGAATACAAAAATGTTATCTTAGGTAAACTAAAGGGCTGTATCATCAATCATTCTCAAAACTGAAACAGAAAAGAAAATAATATTGGAGATATATTACATGGCATGTGATAACACATAGGAATTGAACTACTCTAACGAATTTGAAATAATGATGAGAAAATAAACCGGAGAGAATGCCAGGCTTGTGATGAGAAAACAATGATGGAGAAAATTGTGGTCTATCACATGCATTTTTGTACCAAGTGGTTGTATAAATTTCACATGGAATACTCATTTTAGATCATAAGTAGTTAAATTTACAATTATTTTAGAGGTGCTTTCTGTTATTGACATACTTGTATAACTGAGCATGGAAGGCCACAAAATGACTAGTCTTTTGGTGGTTGCATTTATTATTTTAGCAGCACACACAAACAATGTTCTTGCAAAGAATATTAAATCCGTGCAAAAGGATGAACAATTGCTCCAACAAAAGTTACCTTTGTGGTCGGCTTTGAAGCAATGTATAGACAGTTGCCAACGTGAAAACCGTGATTGTCCAAATGCATGTCTAAAGGATATCGCCGGCAAGGATCAAGCTGCTTTTGTCCAGTTTCTCAAAGAAGGTCAGGCCGCTTCTAGAGGAATATTTTGCATAGCTGGTTGCGTCGCCACTGAAAGTTGTCAAATCGTTGATGCAGGTAAGTTGTCAATGACCAATTCTCCAATCAAACAAAATTACATCCTTAATTTCAATGTGTATTCATGATCTCTACATCATATTTACCATTCATACTAGTTTTTAAAAGTTGTCTGTAGTTACTGGCACAAAGACCCTTTTCGAGAAAGAGAGATATTTATATTCTTATGCTAAATTAAGCAAGAACAAAATAATTATAGTATTTAAGGATTCATAAATTTGCACAACATATTTCAAGAGTTTAACTATTATTTAGGTTCTCTATGACCCTTGAAAGCATAAATGCATGAAAATACATTTTTAGAAATTAAGTAATTAACGTTCAAAAAATGCTGATAAAACTTGAAAGATTATTCTTTATTTAGACATTTTAGTTTAATTTATTTGCTCTTTAATTAATTAATTTATTCTTTTGGGGGATAGGTCAAGGCTGCGCTGACGCTTGCGAGAACTTCTGTTTCGAAGGGAAGTAAATACATCCCAGTGCAAGGATCTTCGTGGAATGTTAGTCAAGAAATAAGATATATGTCATTATGAAATTAGTTGCATAATAGCAAATTATGCCAATTATTTGAGTCCTAGTGTACAAGAGCCTCTGCAAAATTGGTAGTTTTGTTTTTTTCCCAAGGTGGAATAATTATAATGTCATGTAATTGACTATTATGGTTTGTTTGATTCTATGTAATCAAAGTGGTAATACAATCAAAGCGGTAATGGTGATTCCATTGTATGTAATAAAGATTGCATTGTAATCATATTTACCTTAATCTATACAACTACAATTACTTGACTTTTCCTAAACTATTATGATTGCATACTTTTGAATTAAAGTTTACCCAATTATAAGTTATTATATTTGGAAACTTTTTCTCTCTTTTCTCCATTATCTCTCATGTACTTCCCATTTCTTATTACTTTGACACCATTTTTTTAAAGGTTTGAAGCCCCTCTCACCCCTCTCCTCTCTATATTAGATAAAATTTATCCTAAGCCATGATCGTATTATTGTAATTGCATTTTTATACGCTCTAAACATCATGTCTTTCTCTCTCTCTCACATCATCATCATCATCGTCATCATCATCATCTTCTCTCTACTTGGTAAACTTGAACAATATTACATTATTGTAATCTAGAAGAAATAGAGTGAAGTAAGTCTTATGTGAAATATTGTAATCATGATGATAAAATATTGGATGATAATTATCAACAAAGCTACAGATAACTAAAATAGGCAAACAAAAAATGTGAATTGAATTGTAAGTACTTCACATCACGTGTAAAATTAAGTATTGTTTGTAGATGAATTCATTCTATTACACTTGTAAAAACTTTATAACCATATATTGTAATGTAATTATTATTCCATTTCATCACACTAATAATTGCATTACATGGTTGATTTTATTACATAGTGATTGCATTACTTTCAACCAAACGCTACATTATGTTTTTTGTTTCATTTTTTTCTTTGGTTAATTTAATGGAACAACTTTTTCACGTATATTTCGTTTGGTTTCTTTCAAAATTGAGAAATATTTAGTCCAAAATTTCGGATACATGATATTGTTTTTGTCCATTAAGAGTTATACAAAGAGGTAGACTGATTTATCCAAGTTGGTTAGGAGTTACATTAGGAAGAACCGAAGAAAGGTTGGCTTTTTGTAGCGTGCTTTATTTTTTGTTCTTCAGGTTTTTTTTCCAATCAAACCACCTAAAATATCATAATTTTCAACAACACATTTTTTTTATCTAATATCGTTAATTTTTTCAATGTAACAGTCAAAATATTGCCCTCTTTTAAATGACACACCTGGCTTTGTTCAGATTATATTCGAAGCTTAGTGCGCATTGTTGGCCCTATTTGGCTAGTTAATTCACCCTAGAGGGGGTGAATAGGGTGATTATCAAAGTTACAAAATAATAGAAATACGAAAAAGTAAATGCGGACAAGACACGAGTATTTTTTAACGAGGTTAGTCTTATCCAGGCTTAGTCTTCGCCTGAAGTTTCTTAACTCTAGGATTAACCTAATTTTATTAGGAGGGATAGTTATAACTCTAAAGTACACGTACTCTAAGTTCCAAGTCACAAGTTGACACTTTCAATAAAGTTTGATAGAGTTGACCCTTCAACTCTATAATCCCACCCAATTACAACTTTAAACAATACAACTTAATTGAATGAATAGCAAATCAAGGCTTAATGTATGCAAATGAGTGTTGTCGTTTGTGCTCGTTCTTCTTCACTTCTTCAGCTACAAATTCCTCTCAATTTATAATCAAAAGATGTTGGAGAGGTTGAATGAATATTTGGAAGGTGATCGTTACATCAAACAAGGAAAGTCAATCTTTCATATCGTTCCAAAGCCTTGAACCCAGTCTTTCAAACCCTTAACACTTGCAGGGATTGCTTAACATTTATCTTTTGATCTCTAATGGCTAATTACCTTATTTTTGGCTAAAGATTTTGGCTGAGAGAATCACCTAGAAGCTAATTTTTAGCAGCACAATCTTTCACAATATAAACTTAAAAGATATTATCATAATTTAGGCAAATCTTGATATTTGATGAATATAGAATCATCATCTCATAATCAAATTTGAGTCACCAAATATAACATCATAAAGATCACATATTCAAATTTGAATTCTAAATCATATCAAGACATTGTGGCAACTTATATCAAATCAATTAAGCACTATGTACTGTCATGCCAATATTTACTTTGAATCACAATATATTTAAACAGCATAAATATTAAGATAATTCAGATATAGCATGATGAACATATCAATTGATCAATTCTTGTGTTTCATCAAAATATATTAATAAATACATCTTAAGCTTAAGGGAAGCTAATAATTTCTCCCTTTTTGATGAAAGACAAAACCTTGTAAAAATAGATCTTATGAACTTACCTACGTATCCACAAAGTAAATTAGCTTACAGTAATCTTTCTCCCCCTTTTTGTATTTCATCAAAAAGGTTGCATAGGAAGGAGAAATCCAAAATGCATGTTTCATATGCAATACTTACGAACTTACACTAAGTACCTTCAGAGTTATCCAATAAGAGCATTAGTATTAAGAAAGAGGATTCACTCTTAATTTATGGAAAAATTCAATATCAAATAAAACATATAGCCATATTAGCATTTCAAGATTATATCTCAAATTAAACTAACTCCTCCTTAAAGAATAAATAATCAATATTATGCACAGAGTTAGGAAGAGATGCTACGATATATAAAATATAAGCAATTGAGATACACAAAATAACTCACTCCCTTTTCCACGACACATACAAATTGCAAATTGATATTATGTATAACTCCCCCTTGACACCTTAATGGCATATAGAGGTGCTCCTCCTCAATATAACACTCATAAAAATGATATAGAGGAAATACTAATATCAAGGTTAATCACATATGCCAGCACACACACAAAGATGCACATGAGAGCATTAATACAACAATTCTCTCCGTCAAGAATAAATCAAGGTTATAACAGAATAATCAAGTAATATAATTCTTTTCTTAAAGAAATAAGCAACATCATGTATGTAAATATTAGAGATCATAACAACTATGGACCCAAAAAAAGATCACATACAAGATATCATCTAAGCATAAAAATAATTACATACCATAATAGCATAGAATATGATGAAATATTAATCATGCTCACATTCCAATGATAATTAAGTAAATTAAACTTAAAAATTTTGAAATCAAAATGCCACAAGTAAGTAAGTAGATCATGCAAAGTAACATTGCCTTATGGTTAGCAAGAATCCAAATATTACCACTATTCAAGATGTTGACATAAAAATTTAAACCTTGAGTTTTAGTTATTTATAGATAATAACATCCTACCTCCTGCCTAAGTTTCAAGGCCTTGTACTATTCAGGGCCTTGAAATCTAAGCATTGACAAAATAAATGAACTTACCTTATTTTTACTTTTGGCAAACCATAACTTATCATATGTGTTGGGAAATTGTTAACCCCATCCTTATGTAATGTAAGGTTTTGATGATAACAAACACAAATGGAATATACACTTGAGTGTGTTGATCGAACAGGTTTCAAATACTGTTTGGAAAACTTTGAAATTGCTTGATTAACCATGGTCGAGAACAGGTCTTAAGAACAGTTCCTTAGAACAGCTGAATGGCAAAGAACTCAAAGCGCATCAGAGACATGAAAAACTCCAGGAATAGCTCAGAAAACAGTTCTGAGTAAACACCACAGTATTGAAGTAACAAGTCAAGATCCTATGGATGCTGTCCGGTTGATTCAACAAGAGTCTTGGTCTGTCATAGGTTTTATTTTCTTAGATTCTTGTTAATATGCCACTTGGAAGAACTCGATTTAACATTTACTTTGAATGATTTTTAAGAACACTATCTCAGATCAGTTCTGAGATCAGCGTTCAGACTGTTTTCAAGTCAAAATGATTTTTTCACAGTTTTTCCAAAATCTTGGGCTGACGGTTTTTGAAATTATTTGAGATATATTTTCTGTTATCATTAAACCCAGGATAAGTTATTTTTTTGGCTTTGAAATATATTGTGGAGATTTTGAGTCTAGCTTTTTAGGGGAAATCTTTTACAAAATAAACCAAACTCTTATTTTTGGAATATGAATAAGAAAATAAGAAATTTTAGGATTTAGCTACTGAAAATATTAGTGACTTCCCATAATTTTTTTTTGGTGCAAAAAGATCTTATACTTGTGGCTCAAGCACACAAAGATCTTGTTGCCCTCTACTATTTAAGGAGCTTCTCCACCTCCACACAAAAGTGGGTCTTACACGGTTTTGCACACGGTTTTTACAAATATTTTTGAGAAGGTTTTTACACGGTTTTTCTAAGGATTTAACTTGCAAATCATATTTTCAGAAAAACCCTCAAAGTGTGTGTGAAAATTGAGTCATCTTCCTTGGCATACTAGGAGCAAAATTGTACCTTACATTCGCTTAGTTAGAAGCACAAAAGTGAGGTGTATTTTTTTTATTCTCTTCTTTCATCAAAGTGAGAGTTGAGTGTGTCCAAGCCTAGGGAGGCTTTGGACGTGTGTAATTCGTCTTAGGAAGACAATTACGTGAGTGTGTCCAAGTCTGGGAGACTAGGACGTGGTGTGTAACTAGTCTAAGGGTAGACAGTTACGTGTGTTGCAATTGTAACAGAGAAGGTTACCTTTGTAACGTGTTTAGCCCATTTAGTGGAAGTGTGTGAAAATCCTACTGGGGTAGGTCGTGGTTTTCGCCTCGGTTGGGCTCGAGGTGTTTCCACATAAAAATCCTGTGTTCACACTTTTCTACTTATTTCCGCTGTTTTACACTCTCTGAGCACTTTACAAACAATCCGTCCGAACACGGCCTAAGCCTGTTTCCAGAAAATTGCGAAAATTTGCCAACACAATTCACCCCCCTCTTATGTTAGTGTACTCTCAAATCTAACAAGTGGTATCAGAGCAGGTTCTTATCTAAAAGATTAACATCTTGAGAGATCCTAAACATGAGTACACTACATGGCATGCTTGAGGGGCAATCCATAACTCAACCACCATACTTTAGTGGTCAACATTATAGTTGGTGGAAGAACCGAATGGAAAACTACATTCAAGCTGAGGACTACGAGTTATGGATGCTTATCAAGAGTGGACCACTCATTCCTACAAAAGTGATCGAAGATGAAAGCAAAGTTCACAAAAAGCCTGAAGAGTTCAATTCCGAAGATTTCAAGATGATGGAAAAGAATGTAAAGGCCAAAAAATTCTTGTATTTTGGTCTTGGTCCTGATGAGTATACTCGCATTTCCGAATGTGAGTCAGCCAAAGAAATCTGGGATGCCTTGCAAGTAGCTCATGAAGGTACAAATCAGGTAAAACAATCGAGAATTGAGCTTCTTATGAGAAAATATGAACTGTTTAAGATGGGTGATAAAGAAACAGTGATGGAGATGTACACCCGTTTCACCCATGTCACTAATGAGCTAAAATTATTAGGAAAGTCCTTCACCACCGAGGAGTTGGTGAGGAAAATCCTACGATTTTGGCCACAGTCATGGGAGGCCAAAGTCACGGCTATCCAAGAAGCCAAGGATATGAATAAAATCACCTTGGACGAGCTTATTGGTAATCTCCAAACTTATGAGCTTAGAAGAAGCTCTCAACTGAAAGAGGAGACCAAGAGAGACCGAGGCCTTGCTCTAAAGGCTTTGGAAGAGGATGGTTCGGACCTTGATGAAGAAGAACTGGCCATGATCACCCGAAAGATTCAAGAAGTTCTTCAAAAAGGTCAAAGAGAACAACAAAAAGAAGAACCTCAGCAAGCCCAGAAACAATGACCGGGAACAGTTCACTGGATGTTTCAAATGTGGTAAACATGATCACATTGTGAAAAACTGTCCACTGCTGAAAGAGGAACAAGAGCCCGAACAGTTCAGGAAACAAGGCAGGGAACAGGGTGGAAACAGTTCTGCCAAGCGCTTCTCAAGGGCAATGCTTGCGGCTTGGGGTGATTCTACCGAGGATGAGGAAGGGACTGAAGAGGAAGATGCTGCCGTAGTTCTTATGGCCAGAAGTGATTCTGATTCAGATGATGAGCCTCTGGACAGCTTAGTTCAACTTAAGGGTAAGGTACGTGGTCTAAATAAAGCAAAACTTGAAGAGTTATTAGTTACTTTGATGGATGAGTATGACGCTATTAATTCTAAAAATTGCATGTTAAAGGATGCATGTTCTGAGTTAAAAAGGGATATTAGAGAATTAGAGCATGAAAACAAAATCCTTAAAAGTGAAAAAATTGAAATTGATATGGAGAACAGTGTTTTGCATGAAGACCTCAATAAGTTCAAAGAAACCTTAAGTATGAAAGAAGAAGCTTTTGCTACTGACCTCACTAAGATTGAAAATGAGTCCCTTGAACTGAAACAGAAGGTTGAATCACTGCTTATTGAGAACAGTAAATTGCTTGAAAAATTTAAACAAGTAGAATCAGACCTTGTTGCAAACAGGCACTGGAACAGGTCCTCACAGGCGCTGAATTGGCTGAACACTCACTATGACCAAGGCAAAAGAGGACTAGGCTTTGTGACTAAGCGCACCGTTTACCCTGTTAATAGAAAATATGTGGGATTACCTAAAAATATTGTTTGTTTTCATTGTGATAAAACGGGGCATTATTAGTATACTTGTCCTATAAGAAGGTATGCCATGGAAAAGAACTTAATTCATGTAAAACAAATATGGGTTAGAAAAGATGAGATTTGCATGTCTAAAAGAATGGGACCCAAGTGGATCTAGGTTCCCAAAACTAACCCCTAATTTGTTTTGCAGGCTAAAATGAGGGGGAACAACCGAGCAAACAACTCAGCAAACAACCAATTGTGGTATGTGGATAGCGGTTGTTCACGGTATATGACTGGTGAAAAATCAAACTTCCTCTCACTTACAGCCTCTGATGGAGGGAGTGTGGCATTTGGAAACGGCAAATCAGGGACAATTGTCGGTATAGGTAAGATAGGTGAGTCACTCCCCTATTCAATTGACAATATATATCTGGTGGATAGTTTACAACATAATCTACTTAGCGTGTCCCAACTGTTTGATAAAGATAACCTAGTAGTGTTTTCCTCAAAACAATGCATGGTTGTCAATATCAACACATGATATGTTGTGTTGAGGGGGAAGCAACACAAAAATGTGTATAAAGTAAGTATTCTCTCACTCGCCCAAAACAATCTGACTTGTTTAAGTGCTTTAAATAATGATGTCATGTTGTGGCACAAGAGACTAGGCCATGCAAGTCTCTCACTCTTGAATAAACTTGTTACTAAAGGCCTAGTAGTCGGCCTACCTTCCATCAAATTCAATGACGACAAGGTATGTGACGCTTGTGCCAGGGGTAAACTTTGAATGGTTTTTAAGAACACTGTCTCAGATCAGTTTTGAGATTAGCGTTCAGACTGTTTTCAAGTCAAAATGATTTTTTCACAGTTTTTCCAAAATCTTGGGCTGATGGTTTTTGAAATTATTTGAGATATATTTTCTGTTATCATTAAACCCAAGATAAGTTATTTTTTTGGCTTTGAAATATATTGTGGAGATTTTGAGTCTAGCTTTTTAGGGGAAATCTTTT
Organism: Carnegiea gigantea; assembly: GCA_029747015.1. Classification (NCBI taxonomy): domain Eukaryota; kingdom Viridiplantae; phylum Streptophyta; class Magnoliopsida; order Caryophyllales; family Cactaceae; genus Carnegiea; species Carnegiea gigantea. The sequence continues at coordinate 41,571 of JAKOGI010000123.1, read as the reverse complement.
ACAAAATAAACCAAACTCTTATTTTTGGAATATGAATAAGAAGATAAGAAATTTTGGGATTTGGCTACTGAAAATATTAGTGACTTCCCATAATCTTTTTTTGGTGCAAAAAGATCTTATCCTTGTGGCTCAAGCACACAAAGATCTTGTTGCCCTCTACTATTTAAGGAGCTTCTCCACCTCCACACAAAAGTGGGTCTTACACGGTTTTGCGCACGGTTTTTACAAATATTTTTGAGAAGGTTTTGACACGGTTTTTCTAGGGATTTAACTTGCAAATCATATTTTCAAAAAAACCCTCAAAGTGTGTGTGAAAATTAAGTCATCTTCCTTGGCATACTAGGAGTAAAATTGTACCTTACATTTGCTTAGTTAGAAGCACAAAAGTGAGGTGTATTTTTTTTTACTCTCTTCTTTCATCAAAGTGAGAGTTGAGTGTGTCCAAGCCTAGGGAGGCTTTGGACGTGTGTAATTCGTCTTGGGAAGACAATTAAGTGAGTGTGTCCAAGTCTGGGAGACTAGGACATGGTGTGTAACTAGTCTAAGGGTAGACAGTTATGTGTGTTGCAATTGTAACAGAGAAGGTTACCTTTGTAACGTATTTAGCCCGTATAGTGGAAGTGTGTGAAAAATCCTATTGGGGTAGGTCGTGGTCTTCGCCTCGGTTGGGCTCGAGGTGTTTCCACATGAAAAATCCTGTGTTCACACTTTTCTACTTATTTCCGCTGTTTTACACTCTCTGAGCACTTTACAAACAGTCCGTCCGAACAAGGCCTAAGCCTGTTTCAAGAAAATTGCGAAAATTTGCTAACACAATTCACCCCCCTCTTGTGTTAGCGTACTCTCAAATCTAACAATATGCCACTGCGAAGCTCTAATTTTTTCCTGTCCACTTAAATTTTCAAGAGGATTAAATGCTATTGAAAATTCATTATTAGCACCTAAACTGTTAAATTTTTAATATCATTTAGGCTTTAAGCAAAGAGTCATGCACATAAGCTCAAATGAGGTTCCATCCCAAAACCAATTGGCAATGGTTGGAGTAACTCACAAGCTAATATACATGCTCAAGCCCTTTGATTTCATCAATGTGGGACAATACCTACTATCATATTCTTTGAATTTTATCAACGTGGGACAATGCCCACTTTCATACTCCAACACGCCCCCTCACGTGTAAGCTACTAACAGAGTCCAATACACGCACACAATTTTAATCAAATGAAGACGGTGGCAAATCAACATCGAGCAACCCGCTCTGATACCATGTTAAATTTTTAATATCAATTGGGCTTTAAGCAAAGAGTCATGCACATAAGCTCAAATGAAGCTCCATCCCAAAACCAATTAGCAATGGATGGAGTAACTCACAAGTTTATATACATGCTCAAGCCCTTTGATTTCATCAATGTGGGACAATACCCACTATCATATTCTTTGAATTTTATCAACGTGGGACAATGCCTACTTTCATACTCCAACATAAACAAGGAGTTAATAACTTCTCACAATTGAAAAATGAAGTGTTTCGATCAAATCTTGATACACTTTTCTTCTTGGGTTCAAAATTATTAGAAGTTAGAATAATTAATGACGTAAAATTTTTCTTTTCCTCAATCTTGACACATTTTCTTGATTTAACACTAGAATCAAGAGTTTTTAAAAGTTGAAAATTTAGCGTGGTATTTAAATCATAAAAAATGTGACGACTTGTAGATAAACTATTATTTGAAAGTTCAAGCATGGATTTTACCACACCCTTACCACTTTGGAGAATAGATAAATAGTAAGAATCTTTATTTTTCTCACCGTTTTCAAGTAACTCCTTAACTCGGGTATACTTAACATCATTACGTATAAGGCCTTGAATTTTATCACCACTTTCACATTCTTGCTCTTCAAGTAACTCCTTCTTCTTCTTTTTTTTTTTTTTAATTGTCTTTCAGCAAAACATATTAATCAACACATCTTAACCTTAAGGGAAGCTAACACACATTTCTTGAGCTAGGGGTTTGCGATCATGCTACAATGGAGGTTGAGGGTAAATCACCAAGGGACTTTTAGGAAGGGTTTGTTTAAGGTCCATAATTTACTCTAAGCTGTCTAGTAGACTTAGTGGCAAGATTGCTACTAGAACTGATGAATTCATCGCTTGCCACATTGTGGGTATCTAATGAGGAATAAGAAACAATTTTATTGTCAACTCATGAAGCTCAGAATGCTTGAAGAGAATGTCGCATTGCAGAGACCAAATTAAGCAGAAACACATATATCTGGGGATCCAACTAACGCCTGTTTTCGCGCCTGTATTAGAGTTAAACATGCTAAGCATAATATAGAATATTTGGTGGATGACAAAGGGGCTGTTGATCACTTATCAAAATCCAAAAAAAAATAAAAATAAAATTTAAGCTTACTAAAATGTATTAATTTTACTAGTTCTTGTTCTTGCTCTATTACAATTTATTTTAAAATTTTTTTTAATTAATGTTCATAATTTGCTCACTTTTTCTATGTTTGTAATTATTTTAACAAGATTCTATTATCTTGTCTTTTGATTGTTTATAAATTCAACTTTGCTAAGATGAATGGTATTGTTACTCTCATCAAAAGTTATACATGTATACTCTTTTGGTTGTAGAAGCGCAATCGTGTAATGACAAATTTAGGCATTATAATTAGGTATTCGGTAACCACTTTCAAAGGTTTTTCCATGTGAACTTATCGATATTCATAATCACATTTATCTAGCGGTTAATACGTTGAAGTTCAACATTAAATAAAAGAATTAGAACCACTTGCATGTATTTCTTTTTTGATGAAAATTTTCAAAGTACACCTTTTTTTTTAATCGCTTCAAGTCCACCAGAATACAAAAACGTTATTTTAGGTAAATTGAAGGGTTGTATTGTCAATCATTCTCAAAACTGAAACAGAAAAGAAAATAACATTGGAGAAATATTACATGGCATCTGATAACACATAGGAATTGAACTATTTTAACGAATTTGAAATAATGGTGAGAAAATAAACCGGAGAGAATGCTAGGTTTGTGATGAGAAAAAAATGATGGAGAAAATTGTGGTCTATCACATGCATTGTTGCATCAAGTGGTTGTATAAATTTCACATGCAATACTCATTTTAAATCATAAGCAGTTAAATTTACAATTACTTTAGAGGTGCTTTCTGTTATTGACGTACTTGTATAACTGAGCATGGAAGGCCACAAAATGGCTAGTCTTTTGGTGGTTGCATTTATTATTTTAGCAACACTCACAAACAATGTTCTTGCAAAGAATATTAAATCCGTGCAAAAGGATGAACAATTGCTTCAACAAAAGTTACCTTTGTGGTCGGCTTTGAAGCAATGCATAGACAATTGCCAACGTGAAAATCGTGATTGTCCAAACGCATGTCTAAAGGATATCGCCGGCAAGGATCAAGCTGCTTTTGTCCAGTTTCTCAAAGAAGGTCAGGCCGCTTCTAGAGGAATATTTTGCATAGCTGGTTGCGTTGCCACTGAAAGTTGTCAAATCGTTGATGCAGGTAAGTTGTCAATGACCAATTCTCCTATCAAACAAAATTACATCCTTAATTTTGATACGTATTCATGATCCCTACATCATACTTACCATTCATACTAGTTTTTAAAATTTCTCTGTAGTTACTAGCACAAAGACCTTTTTCAAGAAACAGAGATATTTATATTCTTATGCTAAATTAAGCAAGAAAAAAATAATTATAGTATTTAAGGATTCATAAATTTGCACAACATATTTCGAGAGTTTAACTGTTATTCTGGTTCCCCATAACCCTTGAAAACATAAATGCACAAAAGTAAATTTTTGGAAATTAAGTAATTGACCTTCACAATGTTGATGAAACTTGAAAGATTATTCTTTATTTAGACATTTTAGTTTAATTTATTTGCTCTTTAATTTAATTTAATTTAATTTTTTTTGGGGTAGGTCAAGGCTGCGCCGACGCTTGCGAGAACTTCTGTTTCGAAGGGAAGTAAATACATCCAAGTGCAAGGATCTTTGTGGAATATTAGTCAAGAAATAAGATATATGTCATTATGAAATTAGTTGCATAATTGCAAATTATGCCAATTATTTAAGTTCTAGTGTACTAAATCCACTGCAAAAATGGTAGTTTTGTGTCTTCCCCACGGTGGAATAATTATAATGTCATGTAATTTAGTCTTAAGTTTTTTGTTTCATTTTGTTTTCTTTGGTTAATTTAATGCAGCAACTTTTTCGAGTAAATTTGTCCATTAAGACTTATGCAAAGAGGTAGACTAATTTATCCAAGTTGGTTATGAGTTACATTAGGAAGAACCGAGGAAAGAAGTGCTTTATTTTTTGTTCTTTAGGTTTTTTTTTCTATCAAACCACCTAAAATTTTAAGTGCGGCATGAAAAACCCTCATAATTTTCAACGGCATACCTTCTTGACTTTCCAAGGTGCTTTGTTTTTTTTTTTTTTTAAAAAGATTTTTTTCCAGCAAACCACCTAAAATTTTAGATACTTCATGAAAATCATCATAATTTTCAATGACACATTTTCTTAATTTTTTCAATGTAACAGTATTGCCCTCTATTAAATGGCATACCAGGCTTAGTTCAAATTTTATTTGGAGCTTAGTGCACTGTTTCTTTAGTCAGGGGTAGGGCTGGCAAAAAACCCAGATCCGTCTAGAATCTGCGAAATCCGCCCCAATTGGTATGGGTATGGGTGGTGAAAATGTAAAAAAAAAAAAATGAGTATGTGATAAGTATTGCTAAAATGGGTATGGTAGGGGTATGGGTATGGGTATAGGTCCTACCCACCCCATACCCTTTTTATCAATAACTACCCCATACCCGCCCCATATAAAGCTTGCACCAATTTGTTTGATGTTCTAATTTGTGACTTATCTAGGATATTTTGCTAGGTGCTTTGAGTTGTATGATATTCAAGATTTCGATGAGACATTTTGTTAGAAACTATAATTGTCAAGTGCTAATTTATTGCTTTAATTGACATACTTTTAGTTGTATTTGACGTAATTTGATATGTTGTTAGAAGCTGGGCGTTAATGTGGTATATTGGCTATTTCATGTCGAATAGGGGTACAAAATGGGTTTAATTCTCTTGTCCATATATATCCGAATAAAACCCGCATACCTACTATATCTAGTGAGTATGGGTATGGGTATAAATTTATAACACCCGATAGGTATGGGTATGTGTATGGATATCAATTTTGAAAACGTGTATGGGTGAGGGTACGGCTAAACCTGCTTCGTACCCACTCCATTATCACCCCTAGTCAGGGGCATCTGATAATGCTGAAATGGAGGTCGGGGTAGATCGCCAAGTGACACCAAGGAAGGGTTCGTTTGAGGTCCAGGATATTTGAGTCGATCACCCAAAGTCAGGGGTATCTGATCATGCTAAAATGGAGTTACATTCTCTCTGAGGAGCAGCAGCTTCTGTCTTACTGCAGAATCCTGGCTGTTAAGAAATCAAGGCAATCTATAGAGTATTCTACACAACAACGCTCCTAGGCCTACTGGATACAATCTCTAAGAAAACTTAGCAATTTGTTGGAGATGATGTGTGTGAGGCCGGCAAGGCCTTATTTAGAAATGTTGAGCTTCTTATGTCCAGCTCTACCGTTGTTACTCTTGTGGCTGTGACAAAAGCAGATAATCCTTCATTTGTGCATCAGTATAGGCTTATTACATGTATGTACTTTATCTGTTTGTTTTATGCATGGAGCACCTTAGCAAAATGTGTAGAATGAATGCAGCCACTCGTACGTTTTAGTTTCATTCAAGGTGAAAGAGAATTTCTTTAACTCATATCATATTTGCTAATGATCTCCCTTTTTTTTTTTTTTACAAAAGGGAGATGATGTCTATTTCTCATGCACTTGGGATTTTGGATAATTTTAGTGAGATGTCTAGCTTGAGATTAAATGCATCAAAATTTACTATCTTTTTGGGGAGTTGCTAAGGTTTATTAGGAACAAAATTTTACAGAACCCTGGATTCACAAAAGGTGTAGCAGACTCCAAGATAAAGCTTTAAAAATAAAACAAAATGCAATTAACTTATGTTAGGCTAATTAACGTCATACTGATGTTGCTCAACACGAGCCGTGTTAGGGCTATTTTAGCATAGATGTTCGATTTCTACTCAGTGTATGTAATTTACTTCCTATTTTTTGCTATATAATGTGAGATCAATAGGATTCAGTGTGGTATTGGATAATTTAACAAATTACGAGAGTATCACTTTTCTTAAGACTTATTTGCTATACCACAAATAATCCTGGAGATAAGAAGTTGAAGAACAAGTGTAATGTTCAAGGTTTTCACAAACTCAATCGATGAGGTTCTATGATCACTCACATAGATTTTGTATGTTACTTTTGCATAAAACTTCCTCTCCTAGATATGTGCCTCATAAATATGAAGGAACATCAGCAATGATAGGTGTTCCTCGAAAAGACACATCCCTTGACTTAAGAGGCATCATTCCGAATAAGAAATACCAGAATAACTAATCACCATAGTCCGTGGAGGGGACTATGAAGAAACCATGGTCCCCACTGCCCAAAAATCAAGGCAAGTCGGGGAGGGTAGCCAGCCACGAGCACCCCGCGGTGGCCACCACAGACTGTGGTGCCACCTACGGTTAGCCCGTGATGGTGACTGTCTCCTCCCCCCTCTTCCTTTTTTTTTTTTTGTTTCTTTTGTCTTGAAAACTTATCCCAACAATCCCCCGTCTTTTCAAGACATACAAGCCCTACCATTCCAAGGAAGAAAGGAGATACACAATAAAAACAGAGTAAACCTGGAGATTCATAGTTATTAAAAGTATCTTACGATTTGAACTTTCACTTAGTGAATATAATTTCAATTAATCTGAATGTAATAGTAGACACGTTATTGAACTATACATCCTTTTTGATTAATGAGATACACTTCACACATAAATATCAAGTTACACTTAACATTTGACACTATTATCTGGTCATGTATCCATATCCTTCATGAGTGCATGAAGCCAAGCCCTACAACCCTTTGAAGCAGCCACACTTCACACTCATACAGGTGGACCTTAGAATCATGCTCCTATAATACAAGGCATTCAATCAAGGTCTATTGAGAGCATAACTCACCCTCGTATAACATTACAGTTCACAAGCACTCTTACTTTGGGATAAAATATGTAAGTGCTATCAATCACTATATAATGTTGTCACTCATTAAACTTAAGACTTGGCATCATATCAAGGTTTAAGTTAAGACTTCATTATTAGTGATCAAAGATGTGGGCTTAAGTTCCATCTTCCTTGATGTTTTCAACACCACTAAACCTTTTATTAGAGGATCTGTAAGATTCTCACTTGTTTATGCATAACATAACTTACACTGATCACCCCATCCTTTATCATTGGTGAACATATGCACGTCTAAGTTTGAGGTGTCTTGATTTTCCATTATATACATGACTGTAGACGTCATATAGCCTTGATTTGCTATCACAAATAGATGGAGAAAGGAGACATTGACTTTGGCCATAAGGGTACTTCCAATAATAAATTTCTTGGCCATTTCGCCTCCTTGCTGGCCGCTGTTGTAACACCTCCAACCCAAGGGCTAGGAGTGTTATCGTTTTTCTTGAAATTCTGAAAATTTAAATTTCGTTGAAGATGCTATTAGGTGACAGATTATATGAATTTAGCATTGACACTAGAATAACCATCACGTTTAATATGATAGAGTCACTAAACTGATGATTTCACTATACCATACAGTAATAGGCCATATACAGGAATAGATCTCTTCGATAAAACATGGAATGATAACCATAAGGTAAAACATGTAATTATGTCAAGTGAATAGTACACTAATGATGTAGCAATATGCGCTTTGAACTTCACATGCTTGTTTATTAAAGTACAATATTCTACAATCCGTCATATGGACTGAGATTCTTTATTGACCTGGTTCTTCTACCAGTTGACAGAGTTTTATAATATATAACTTTGAATTTCTGCCTTTTGACAGATTCTGTCTTTTGGCAGACAATGAACATTGAATTTGAATTTCTACCTTCTGGCAGAACGATGAACATTAAACTTGAATTTCTGCCTTTTGGCAGAACAATAAACATTAGCTTGAATTTCTGCCCTTTGGCAGACAATGAACATTGAACTTGAATTTCTGCCCTTTGGCAGACAATGAACATTGAACTTGAATTTCTGCCTTCTGACAGAACGATGAACATTAAACTTGAATTTCTGCCTTGTGGCAGAACAATAAACATTAAACTTGAATTTCTGCCTTTTGGCAGAACGATGAACATTAACCTTGAATTTCTGCCTTTTGGCAGACAATAAACATTGAACTTGAATTTCTACCTTTTCGCAGACAATGAACATTGAACTTGAATTTCTGCCTTCTGGCAGAACGATGAACATTAAACTTGAATTTCTGCCTTTTGGCAGAACAATAAACATTGAATAATCGATAAACTTTCCATAAACTCACAATAATCAATATATTTTCAATAAACCTTCAACGATCGATAAACTGGGATTGAGGGAGAAATCACGGTGGGGGGTCACGGGTTTCAAACCCTTGTCGCCCTCTTCCTCCTCCCCCCTTCAAAGAAGGGGCTTCGGCCCCTTAAATAATAATAATTTCTTTTCTTTTTCCTTTTTTTCTTTTCTTTTGGATAATTACCTCGTCATGTCATAATTAATATGAGCTTATCCACTTGTCATATCATCATTAATTCTCAATATTTGATTCAATAAATTATAGGACTAGTCTCAAGGTTCGCTAGCTCAGTTATGTTCGGGAGGCTGCGCAATGTAGTGCCCGATATAATTCTAAAATAGAAAGAATATTCTTTTCAATAAAAACAATACCTAAGCAGGCATGTCAATGTGATTTCAATTTTTAACAATATAAAATGGCGGAATAAGGGGGATAAAATCCTGGGTGTTACAGCTGTTAAGGCTACAAACTCAGCTGCCATGTTCGAATCAGCAATGCATGTTTGCCTCTTGGAAGCCCACGATATTTCCCCACCACCAAGCAAGTATATCAAATATGATGTCGAAGCATAATCCTCTCTATTACTTATCCAACTTGCATCTGAATATTCTTATAAGATCGAAGGATAAGAGAACATACCATAGTCCTGAGTTTTCTTAAGGTATTTCAAAACTCGACGTATTGCATGGCAATGAAACTCACTAGGACTACTAGTATATCGACTTAATTTCTCAATGGCAAGTGCAATACCCGCCCTTGTGCTTGTCATGACATACATCAAGCATTGTACAACCTTTGTATATTCAAGTTGTGCAATAGATCTTTCACTATTTTGAGTCAACTTGTAAGTTGGATTGAAAGGCGTAGCTACTGGAGAGCAATCTTGATAGTTCAACCTACCAAGTATTTTCTCAATATACTGAGATTGACTTAAGCAAATGTCATCATTATTTCTAATGATCTTAACATCGAGTATGACATTGGCTTCCCCCATGTCTTTCATAGAGAACTTAGAAGAAAGAAAACCTTTGGTTTTCTCCACTTCCTCTAAATTAGTTCTAAAAATCAACATGTCCACAATACATAAAATATAATCACACCTTTTCCATGCTCAAACTTAGAATAAACACATTTGTCGGATTCATTGATACTAAAGCCAAATGAGAGCATTACTTCATCAAATTTTTGATGCCATTGCTTGGGAGCTTGCTTTAGGCCATATAAGGATCTTATAAGTGTGTATACTTTCTTTTCTTGGGCTGGGATTACAAAATCTTCTGGTCATTTCATATACACACTCTTCTTCTAACTCACCATTTAATAATGCAGTTTTTACATCCATTTGGTGAATTACTAACTTTTGAATCATAGCTAGAGCAATGAGTACTCTAATGGTTGCAATCCTAGCTATCAGTGAATAGGTGTCAAAGTAGTCAATATTATATCTTTAATTAAAGTCCCTTATTACTAACCGGGCTTAGAACCTTTCTATGGTGCCATCTACTCTCATTTTTCTCTTAAAGATCCATTTTGATGTAATAGGTTTACATCCAAAGAATAAATCATCTAGGATCCAAGTATTATTTCCACTATAGAGCCCATTTCATCTTGGACCGCTTTTTTCCAGAAATGAGCATCTTGAGATTCCATAGCCTCTCTGAAAGTGCTGGGATTTGAATCAATGCTGTGAACATAGGGAATTGCATTTTCATTGTGTTTAGTGCTAAATTGTCATATTTTATATGCCTCTCTCACCTAATTTTAGCTCGTATAATAACCTAATCTTTAGAATTTTTACTTGTTTTGTGTAATTTTGTAGGTAATAAGATCGATCGAGCAAATTTGGCAAAAAAAAAAGCGAAGACGAAATGAGAATAGCTGGAAGAATGCGAAGCGAGAGACGACGGGAGGCATGGCCGTGACCCTTCTACCGTCGCCACCCTGCAGGTGGCTGGGCAGGGGGCCATGATGGCCACCTGTCTCTTAGCGACGGCCGGCCGTAGCCCCCTCTGCCCCCCTGCACGCTGCTTTGGCCGTCTTGTTTCCTCTTTAAAAGGGGTGTCTTCGGTACTTTGAGGGGGTTCTTTCGACGACTTTTAGGATAGGTTTAAGTTAGATTTCAGCCAATAAAAATCTTAATAGGAGGATTAAATTTAGAGATTAGATGATATTTTGGATTCAAGCTTGCGGATTTCAAGTTTATTCTTTCAATCAAGCCTAAGTTTTCTCTTCTCTTTGTCTCTCTGTTTTATATCTTGTTCTTATTTTGATTTTGTGAGTTTGATTCTTCTATTTGATTTTTTTTGGTTTAAGTGTTTAGTTTTCATTGTTAATCCATGTTTAGTTAGATTGATTAGATTAGCTTAGTTTCTTTCCCTCTCCTCCCTAGTTCATGTTTATGTGCTTGTTAGTTTAGTTGTAGTTAGGTTTAATTACATTTTGTGATGATTAATAGCTAGGTTTTGGTTGGCTTAGGTTGTGATTAGCCTCTTGATGGCTAATTAGACTTGTATTAGGCCTAACCACACCCAACTTGTGCTTAAAACTTAGAGTTTTCTCTCATGCCCGCCAAGTGTTCGATGAAATGCTTGAGAGAGCATTCATCCATATTTTTGGGCGATTAACTTATGCCGACAGGTGAGATCGATTAGTTAGTGCGGGAAAGGGGGTAGCCGGGTTCAGGAAATGAAAATAGTCCCGATCCTAACTAAGTCTGAGGGTTACTAATTTTGTAGTCTAATTAGGCTAACCCCATAAAAATAGGTGGTTAGACTAATTAGACTAACTCATGACCCTTGAGAGATGGCTTGAGTGGTATTGTTGGTGCAACTAACCATCTCTAGTTTTCTGAATAGATTAGGTAGGTTAGGACTCATCTCGATTAGTTGGTCCGTCAACTGGTTAAATCATGACTCCAAGCCTCTTTTCTTGTGTTTATTAGCTTACTTTAGCTTTTCTTTCTTTCCTCTTCACTTGGCCTAGATTGAACACTTAAGTTAATCCCGGTACTTGAAACCCAACTCCCAGTGAACGACACCCTGAGTACTCGACGATAAACCTTGTAATTAGGATTATAAATATTAAAACTCAAATTCTTCTTATCACAATAGAATCCCTCGTCCCTTCTACTAGGTAGACAAAGAAATCCGATCCAAAGGATTTCTTCTTTCTAATCTGCTTATTCCTTCTTATTCAACTATGTCTCCTTGTTCTTGACCATTACTTAGAGATATAGTACTTGGAAAAAGATCATTGGGTTTAGGAATTGAAGAGAATCTATTCTCGTTAAAAATTGCATCTATAGATTCTATTACGGTGTTCACTGAATTATTTGGTTCAATGAACATAAACCTATAGGCTTTGTTATGTTCAGTATAGCCTATAAAGATGCACTCAATTCCTCTTTCTCCTCATTTTCTTCTCTTGGGTTTCGGGACTCTTACAATAGCCCTACAATCCAAACTTTGAAATGACTCAGGTTTGGTTTTCTCTTATTCCATCACTCAGAAGCAGTGATAGAGTTCCTCTTATTAGGAACTCTATTTAGGATATAGCATGCTGTGAGCATTACTTCTCCCCAAAAACTTTCACTTAAATCGAAATTAGAAAGCATAGCATTTACCATTTTAGTTAATGTTCGGTTTTTCCTATCTCCCACACCATTTTTTGATATGGTGTGCATGGTGTTGTGACCTCATAAATTATACCGATAGATTGAAAAAAATTTGGATCATAATATTCACCACCTCTATCTAATCTTAGTCTTTTAATAAATGTTTCACAATGCAATTCAGAGTCATTCTTAAAGATCCTAAACTTGTCTAGTGTTTCTCTTTAGCATGCAATAGACGCACTTGGTAATATCTTGAAAAATCATCAATGAAAGAGACATAGTATTTCTTTCTTCCAAAAGAAGAAGTGCCATGAAAGTCACCTAAATCATATGAACTAATTCAAGTAATTTGGTGAATCTTTGAACATTAGGAAGAGAACTTCTAGTAATCTTGGTTAGTATGCAAGTGTTGCATTTCTCTATGTTTTCATCAAATGTTGGAATTAACTCAAGTCTAGACATTTCTTTCAATCTTTTGTAATTCACATGTCTAAGACGGTTATGCCATAAAGAATGAACAAACATATAATTAAGTAGAATCATTCACTTTATTAGTACTAGAAGTAGAGATTACATTTAGTTTAAACATATCACTACAAGCATAGCCCTTTCCCACAAAGACACTATCCTTGGATGGAATAAAGTTATCGGATTTATACACTTATTTGAAGCCAAACCTATTCAAAAGAAAACCAGAAACATGATTCTTCCTAACTTCCGATGCATAGTATACATCATTTAATGTGAGAGTTCTACAGGAAGCAAAGACTAACTCTACTTGGCCTATTCCTTTGACATTAACCATAGATGTGTTGCCCATGTGGAGCACCTTCCCATCTTCAACCGGCTCAAGAGTATTGAAGGAGCGGTCCTCATACACATGATTGGAAGCACCCGAATCAACCCACCAATCACTGTCACTTTGGACAACACTGATTTGATCAAGGATCATGGCTACAAAATTGTCCTTTGCTTTAGCCCTTTGGTTGTTCAATCAAGGCCTCATCTTGTTCCACTTCTGTCTGTCACTCGACTCTCCATCTTTGATCACATGAATCTTAGAGACATGCTCCTTTGATTCATCCTGCATATGTAATTCTTCTTCTATACGAAGATGGTTAGCCAAATCCTCAAGAAACGTGTCTTCTTTCTTATGTTTTAGGGTTCTTTTAGTGGCCTAAGGGAAAGATAAGCACGAACGGGGAAAAAGAACCTCTTATTATCTTTAGCAATTTGGCTGAAAACTAATAAGGAGAGGCGTGAAATTTGGCAATCTACAAAGTCAAAAAAACAATACACTATTGCAACAAGCCTAGGGATGGCAGTGGGTCTCGAAGCCGACCCAGACCTATCAGATCCAACCCAATTTAGAGGATATGGGTCTAATGAAATGTGACCCAACAAGTCTTAAGCAGGTTTGGGTCCAAGGGATGTGGGTCTGGGTTTGGGTCTGGATATGAAGAATCTAAACCCGGACCCAACACCAGAGCCATTTAAGATCCATTAATCTTTTTTTAAAAAATATGACAGAGGCACGTTGGTTAAAATAACTCTGAACTAGTAAATCCTAAAGCCACTTTGCTTCCTGCAAGTCGTAAAAGAAGAACTATTTTGTTACACTTGTTTAAATTTTGATGGATTATTTCTTTATAGTTTGTATTAGAATATTAATTTTGGTGTGTAAAATGTAAGTAAGAAAACTTAACTATGGTACGTGTTGCTAGAATATTATTTTATTAAATACTGCGCCTTCTAAATTCAATTATTTGTCTTTATAATGTGTTAATTGGTGTTGGGATGGGGAAAAAACAACATTTAATGTGAAAAACAGTTAGGACTCATTTAGTAGGGGTGTGCAAAATCGGTTAACTTGAATTTTGATTAACTGAAAATTGGTTAATGGTTTTTCAGTTCAAAAAAATTTTCGAACAGTAACCAAACCGAAAATCTTGGTTAATCAATTTTCGGTTAACTGAAAATTTCTGTTCGTTCAAAACCCGAACCGTAACCAACCCGAAAAAGTCGGTTACCCCGTTTTTCGGTTTAGTCAACCGATTTTTAAGTTCGGTTACTAGTTAAGCGTTCACAAATAATTTTAAAAGTATACTTTTTTACCTAAATTTTTCATTTTTTATGACTGATTTTTTTATAAAAATTAGTTTTTGATTACCATTCATAAATAATAAAAAAAGTGCACTTTGTTACCTAAATTATTTATTTTCTGTGTATAAATTTCTTGGAAAAAAAATGAATTTCGTTTCGGTTAACCGCCGGTTAACTAAATTTTGAAATTGTGTAAACCGTAACCGAACCGAAAACCGAAATCTTTTTTCAGTTTGGTTAACCAAACCGATTTTTTTGAAAAAATTGTACGGCCAAGTGGTTTTCCGGTTCGCTTTTTTCGCTTTTTCGGTTCGGTTTTCGGTTTTGGTTTTTTTTGCACTCCCCTACCATTTAGAACCTGTAAACCCGTCAGACCCCCAGGATCCGGGTCTAGGTCTGGGTCTAGGTCTGGGTCTGGATCCAGGTCTTATCTTTTCAAATCCATTGGGTTTGAGTCTAGGTCCAAGAAATTTAAATGGTCTGGGTCCAGATGGACCTGACCTAAATTCGAGCCGTCGCAATCCCTAAAACACCGTTTCTCAGCGCAATTGATAGGGAGTGTTTGGGGTTCGAATCACCGTGACAACAAATTTCCTTGCGTTTGAAAAAAAAATTATAATTTACGTTCGGGCAACATGCGTTCTGTGGTGTGTGTATTGCACACGCATATCTCACATATACAAGTCATGTGATGGATTCACGTAAGACCTACTCAGAATATTTGGTTGACCCACAATCGGGACCGTAACTAAACCAAAAAGTGATTAGCATATTTTTCAATTTGGTTACTGCAACTTGTTCAAAATTTAGAAAATTTAGAAGACAAATGAAGGATTATTTAATTCTTTTTTTTTTTCAAAATTTTTACCTGACTTTCCCGAAGCCCAAATGAAAACCAAACTTTTTTTTTCTTTTTGGTTAGTAATTATTTTAAAATTTTGGTTTTTTTGGCACAATTCTAATGGCCGGGTGGTGGACAAAGACAGACGTTTTGCATAGGATGAGAGAATAGAGGTGTTGTTTGTCTCTTCCTCATAATTGATCATCAGACATAGTATTGATTATCACTAAAACTAAAACTATTGATCACTAAAACTAAAACTATTAATTGCCAAACATATCCATCACAGTTTGTGTTTATAATATAGGTTTTTATATATGATATTAGTTAGTTACCGATAGATTTTTCTTGTAGCTAGCAATCATGGAAGTTAAATATGTTTGGTAATCGTGTCTATTATCGTTATATGAGTAGAATGTTTCATTCATATAGTCACTGTGAAATTACGATCATTATAAATATGTTTGTTGATCATATACTATACGATCAGTTTGTAGTTAGGTGAGCTTTTTTTTAAAGTTTAGATTTATTTTGATCAAAAGTCATAATATAAGTTTTTTTGTACTCTATTAGTTAGTAATTAATAGATCCAGTTTTAATAATCATCATAATTATATTTGGTGATTAATTGATCTATCTATGATGAATGCGTTTGTTGATCGTAAATTATACACTCAATTCTAGTTAAGTGAGCTCCATTAGTTTTGCAATTTTGGATTTATTTTCATGAGAAATCATAATATATGTTTTTGTTTATAATATCAGTTGGCGATCAATAGATTTAGTTTTATTGATCATTCGATTTATGTTTGTTGATGTATTGATTTATTTATGTAGGTCATTCTAAACATGTTCTTTGATCACAAACCATATCGTTAATTATAGTTAGGAGAGCTTTTATTTTTGATGTATTTGAGCTCATTCAAAATCATAATATATGTATTTGATTATAATTTTAATTACTGTCAATAGTTTAGTTTCAGTGATTATCAGTACCATATTTGATGACCAATTCTAGGTGAGAGACAGACAATACCTCTAAACGCTCATTCTACTCAGCTCACGAAGCAGATCATCCTACCTAAGTAGTCCTTTTTTCCTATATTTTAAACGAATTCACTAACAATGAGAATAATATGATTAAAAAAGTTCAATATTTATTTATTTTTCAGAGTACAATTTGTTTAAAATTTTTTAAGCTTACTAAAGTGTATTAATTTTACTACTTCTTCTTCTAGTTCTTGCTCGGTGACAATTTATGTTAAATTTTTTTAATTGATGTTCATAATTTGCTCACTTTTTCTATGTTTGTAATTATTTTAATAAGATTCTACTATCTTGTCTTTTGATTGTTTATAAATTCAACTTTGCTAAGATGAATGATATGTTTACTCTCATCAAAAGTTATACATATATATATATATATACTCTTTAGGTTGTAGAAGCGCAATCGTGTAATGACAAATTTAGGCATTCTAATTAGGTATTCAGTAACCACTTTCACAGGTTTTGCCATGTGAACTGATCGATATTCATAATCACATTTATCTAGCAATCAGTACGTTGAAGTTCAAAATTAAATAAAAGAATTAGAAGAACCACTTGCATGCATGTATTTCTTTTTTGATGAAAATTTTCAAGTACACCTTTTTTTTAATCACTTCAAGTCCACCAGAATACAAAAATGTTATCTTAGGTAAACTGAAGGGCTGTATTGTCAATCATTCTCAAAAGTGAAACAGAAAAGAAAATAATATTGGAGATATATTACATGGCATGTGATAACACATAGGAATTGAACTATTCTAACGAATTTGAAATAATGATGAGAAAATAAACCGGAGAGAATGCCAGGTTGTGATGAGAAAACAATGATGGAGAAAATTGTGGTCTATCACATGCATTTTTGCACCAAGTGGTTGTATAAATTTCACATGGAATACTCATTTTAAATCATAAGCAGTTAAATTTACAATTACTTTAGAGGTGCTTTCTGTTATTGACATACTTGTATAACTGAGCATGGAAGGCCACAAAATGGCTAGTCTTTTGGTGGTTGCATTTATTATTTTAGCAACACACACAAACAATGTTCTTGCAAAGAATATTAAATCCGTGCAAAAGGATGAACAATTGCTCCAACAAAAGTTACCTTTGTGGTCGGCTTTGAAGCAATGTATAGACAGTTGCCAACGTGAAAACCGTGATTGTCCAAATGCATGTCTAAAGGATATCGCCGGCAAGGATCAAGCTGCTTTTGTCCAGTTTCTCAAAGAAGGCCAGGCTGCTTCTAGAGGAATATTTTGCATAGCTGGTTGCGTTGCCACTGAAAGTTGTCAAATCGTTGATGCAGGTAAGTTGTCAATGACCAATTCTCCTATCAAACAAAATTACATCCTTAATTTTGATACGTATTCATGATCCCTACATCATACTTACCATTCATACTAGTTTTTAAAATTTCTCTGTAGTTACTAGCACAAAGACCTTTTTCAAGAAACAGAGATATTTATATTCTTATGCTAAATTAAGCAAGAAAAAAATAATTATAGTATTTAAGGATTCATAAATTTGCACAACATATTTCGAGAGTTTAACTGTTATTCTGGTTCCCCATAACCCTTGAAAACATAAATGCACAAAAGTAAATTTTTGGAAATTAAGTAATTGACCTTCACAATGTTGATGAAACTTGAAAGATTATTCTTTATTTAGACATTTTAGTTTAATTTATTTGCTCTTTAATTTAATTTAATTTAATTTTTTTTGGGGTAGGTCAAGGCTGCGCCGACGCTTGCGAGAACTTCTGTTTCGAAGGGAAGTAAATACATCCAAGTGCAAGGATCTTTGTGGAATATTAGTCAAGAAATAAGATATATGTCATTATGAAATTAGTTGCATAATTGCAAATTATGCCAATTATTTAAGTTCTAGTGTACTAAATCCACTGCAAAAATGGTAGTTTTGTGTCTTCCCCACGGTGGAATAATTATAATGTCATGTAATTTAGTCTTAAGTTTTTTGTTTCATTTTGTTTTCTTTGGTTAATTTAATGCAGCAACTTTTTCGAGTAAATTTGTCCATTAAGACTTATGCAAAGAGGTAGACTAATTTATCCAAGTTGGTTATGAGTTACATTAGGAAGAACCGAGGAAAGAAGTGCTTTATTTTTTGTTCTTTAGGTTTTTTTTTCTATCAAACCACCTAAAATTTTAAGTGCGGCATGAAAAACCCTCATAATTTTCAACGGCATACCTTCTTGACTTTCCAAGGTGCTTTGTTTTTTTTTTTTTTTAAAAAGATTTTTTTCCAGCAAACCACCTAAAATTTTAGATACTTCATGAAAATCATCATAATTTTCAATGACACATTTTCTTAATTTTTTCAATGTAACAGTATTGCCCTCTATTAAATGGCATACCAGGCTTAGTTCAAATTTTATTTGGAGCTTAGTGCACTGTTTCTTTAGTCAGGGGTAGGGCTGGCAAAAAACCCAGATCCGTCTAGAATCTGCGAAATCCGCCCCAATTGGTATGGGTATGGGTGGTGAAAATGTAAAAAAAAAAAAATGAGTATGTGATAAGTATTGCTAAAATGGGTATGGTAGGGGTATGGGTATGGGTATAGGTCCTACCCACCCCATACCCTTTTTATCAATAACTACCCCATACCCGCCCCATATAAAGCTTGCACCAATTTGTTTGATGTTCTAATTTGTGACTTATCTAGGATATTTTGCTAGGTGCTTTGAGTTGTATGATATTCAAGATTTCGATGAGACATTTTGTTAGAAACTATAATTGTCAAGTGCTAATTTATTGCTTTAATTGACATACTTTTAGTTGTATTTGACGTAATTTGATATGTTGTTAGAAGCTGGGCGTTAATGTGGTATATTGGCTATTTCATGTCGAATAGGGGTACAAAATGGGTTTAATTCTCTTGTCCATATATATCCGAATAAAACCCGCATACCTACTATATCTAGTGAGTATGGGTATGGGTATAAATTTATAACACCCGATAGGTATGGGTATGTGTATGGATATCAATTTTGAAAACGTGTATGGGTGAGGGTACGGCTAAACCTGCTTCGTACCCACTCCATTATCACCCCTAGTCAGGGGCATCTGATAATGCTGAAATGGAGGTCGGGGTAGATCGCCAAGTGACACCAAGGAAGGGTTCGTTTGAGGTCCAGGATATTTGAGTCGATCACCCAAAGTCAGGGGTATCTGATCATGCTAAAATGGAGTTACATTCTCTCTGAGGAGCAGCAGCTTCTGTCTTACTGCAGAATCCTGGCTGTTAAGAAATCAAGGCAATCTATAGAGTATTCTACACAACAACGCTCCTAGGCCTACTGGATACAATTCATGCTTCTCTAAGAAAACTTAGCAATTTGTTGGAGATGATGTGTGTGAGGCCGGCAAGGCCTTATTTAGAAATGTTGAGCTTCTTATGTCCAACTCTACCGTTGTTACTCTTGTGGCTGTGACAAAAGCAGATAATCCTTCATCTGTGCATCAGTATAGGCTTATTACATGTATGTACTTTATCTGTTTGTTTTATGCATGGAGCACCTTAGCAAAATGTGTAGAATGAATGCAGCCACTCGTACGTTTTAGTTTCATTCAAGGTGAAAGAGAATTTCTTTAACTCATATCATATTTGCTAATGATCTCCCTTTTTTTTTTTTTTACAAAAGGGAGATGATGTCTATTTCTCATGCACTTGGGATTTTGGATAATTTTAGTGAGATGTCTAGCTTGAGATTAAATGCATCAAAATTTACTATCTTTTTGGGGAGTTGCTAAGGTTTATTAGGAACAAAATTTTACAGAACCCTGGATTCACAAAAGGTGTAGCAGACTCCAAGATAAAGCTTTAAAAATAAAAGAAAATGCAATTAACTTATGTTAGGCTAATTAACGTCATACTGATGTTGCTCAACACGAGCCGTGTTAGGGCTATTTTAGCATAGATGTTCGATTTCTACTCAGTGTATGTAATTTACTTCCTATTTTTTGCTATATAATGTGAGATCAATAGGATTCAGTGTGGTATTGGATAATTTAACAAATTACGAGAGTATCACTTTTCTTAAGACTTATTTGCTATACCACAAATAATCCTGGAGATAAGAAGTTGAAGAACAAGTGTAATGTTCAAGGTTTTCACAAACTCAATCGATGAGGTTCTATGATCACTCACATAGATTTTGTATGTTACTTTTGCATAAAACTTCCTCTCCTAGATATGTGCCTCATAAATATGAAGGAACATCAGCAATGATAGGTGTTCCTCGAAAAGACACATCCCTTGACTTAAGAGGCATCATTCCGAATAAGAAATACCAGAATAACTAATCACCATAGTCCGTGGAGGGGACTATGAAGAAACCATGGTCCCCACTGCCCAAAAATCAAGGCAAGTCGGGGAGGGTAGCCAGCCACGAGCACCCCGCGGTGGCCACCACAGACTGTGGTGCCACCTACGGTTAGCCCGTGATGGTGACTGTCTCCCCCCCTCTTCCTTTTTTTTTTTTTGTTTCTTTTGTCTTGAAAACTTATCCCAACAATCCCCCGTCTTTTCAAGACATACAAGCCCTACCATTCCAAGGAAGAAAGGAGATACACAATAAAAACAGAGTAAACCTGGAGATTCATAGTTATTAAAAGTATCTTACGATTTGAACTTTCACTTAGTGAATATAATTTCAATTAATCTGAATGTAATAGTAGACACGTTATTGAACTATACATCCTTTTTGATTAATGAGATACACTTCACACATAAATATCAAGTTACACTTAACATTTGACACTATTATCTGGTCATGTATCCATATCCTTCATGAGTGCATGAAGCCAAGCCCTACAACCCTTTGAAGCAGCCACACTTCACACTCATACAGGTGGACCTTAGAATCATGCTCCTATAATACAAGGCATTCAATCAAGGTCTATTGAGAGCATAACTCACCCTCGTATAACATTACAGTTCACAAGCACTCTTACTTTGGGATAAAATATGTAAGTGCTATCAATCACTATATAATGTTGTCACTCATTAAACTTAAGACTTGGCATCATATCAAGGTTTAAGTTAAGACTTCATTATTAGTGATCAAAGATGTGGGCTTAAGTTCCATCTTCCTTGATGTTTTCAACACCACTAAACCTTTTATTAGAGGATCTGTAAGATTCTCACTTGTTTATGCATAACATAACTTACACTGATCACCCCATCCTTTATCATTGGTGAACATATGCACGTCTAAGTTTGAGGTGTCTTGATTTTCCATTATATACATGACTGTAGACGTCATATAGCCTTGATTTGCTATCACAAATAGATGGAGAAAGGAGACATTGACTTTGGCCATAAGGGTACTTCCAATAATAAATTTCTTGGCCATTTCGCCTCCTTGCTGGCCGCTGTTGTAACACCTCCAACCCAAGGGCTAGGAGTGTTATCGTTTTTCTTGAAATTCTGAAAATTTAAATTTCGTTGAAGATGCTATTAGGTGACAGATTATATGAATTTAGCATTGACACTAGAATAACCATCACGTTTAATATGATAGAGTCACTAAACTGATGATTTCACTATACCATACAGTAATAGGCCATATACAGGAATAGATCTCTTCGATAAAACATGGAATGATAACCATAAGGTAAAACATGTAATTATGTCAAGTGAATAGTACACTAATGATGTAGCAATATGCGCTTTGAACTTCACATGCTTGTTTATTAAAGTACAATATTCTACAATCCGTCATATGGACTGAGATTCTTTATTGACCTGGTTCTTCTACCAGTTGACAGAGTTTTATAATATATAACTTTGAATTTCTGCCTTTTGACAGATTCTGTCTTTTGGCAGACAATGAACATTGAATTTGAATTTCTACCTTCTGGCAGAACGATGAACATTAAACTTGAATTTCTGCCTTTTGGCAGAACAATAAACATTAGCTTGAATTTCTGCCCTTTGGCAGACAATGAACATTGAACTTGAATTTCTGCCCTTTGGCAGACAATGAACATTGAACTTGAATTTCTGCCTTCTGACAGAACGATGAACATTAAACTTGAATTTCTGCCTTGTGGCAGAACAATAAACATTAAACTTGAATTTCTGCCTTTTGGCAGAACGATGAACATTAACCTTGAATTTCTGCCTTTTGGCAGACAATAAACATTGAACTTGAATTTCTACCTTTTCGCAGACAATGAACATTGAACTTGAATTTCTGCCTTCTGGCAGAACGATGAACATTAAACTTGAATTTCTGCCTTTTGGCAGAACAATAAACATTGAATAATCGATAAACTTTCCATAAACTCACAATAATCAATATATTTTCAATAAACCTTCAACGATCGATAAACTGGGATTGAGGGAGAAATCACGGTGGGGGGTCACGGGTTTCAAACCCTTGTCGCCCTCTTCCTCCTCCCCCCTTCAAAGAAGGGGCTTCGGCCCCTTAAATAATAATAATTTCTTTTCTTTTTCCTTTTTTTCTTTTCTTTTGGATAATTACCTCGTCATGTCATAATTAATATGAGCTTATCCACTTGTCATATCATCATTAATTCTCAATATTTGATTCAATAAATTATAGGACTAGTCTCAAGGTTCGCTAGCTCAGTTATGTTCGGGAGGCTGCGCAATGTAGTGCCCGATATAATTCTAAAATAGAAAGAATATTCTTTTCAATAAAAACAATACCTAAGCAGGCATGTCAATGTGATTTCAATTTTTAACAATATAAAATGGCGGAATAAGGGGGATAAAATCCTGGGTGTTACAGCTGTTAAGGCTACAAACTCAGCTGCCATGTTCGAATCAGCAATGCATGTTTGCCTCTTGGAAGCCCACGATATTTCCCCACCACCAAGCAAGTATATCAAATATGATGTCGAAGCATAATCCTCTCTATTACTTATCCAACTTGCATCTGAATATTCTTATAAGATCGAAGGATAAGAGAACATACCATAGTCCTGAGTTTTCTTAAGGTATTTCAAAACTCGACGTATTGCATGGCAATGAAACTCACTAGGACTACTAGTATATCGACTTAATTTCTCAATGGCAAGTGCAATACCCGCCCTTGTGCTTGTCATGACATACATCAAGCATTGTACAACCTTTGTATATTCAAGTTGTGCAATAGATCTTTCACTATTTTGAGTCAACTTGTAAGTTGGATTGAAAGGCGTAGCTACTGGAGAGCAATCTTGATAGTTCAACCTACCAAGTATTTTCTCAATATACTGAGATTGACTTAAGCAAATGTCATCATTATTTCTAATGATCTTAACATCGAGTATGACATTGGCTTCCCCCATGTCTTTCATAGAGAACTTAGAAGAAAGAAAACCTTTGGTTTTCTCCACTTCCTCTAAATTAGTTCTAAAAATCAACATGTCCACAATACATAAAATATAATCACACCTTTTCCATGCTCAAACTTAGAATAAACACATTTGTCGGATTCATTGATACTAAAGCCAAATGAGAGCATTACTTCATCAAATTTTTGATGCCATTGCTTGGGAGCTTGCTTTAGGCCATATAAGGATCTTATAAGTGTGTATACTTTCTTTTCTTGGGCTGGGATTACAAAATCTTCTGGTCATTTCATATACACACTCTTCTTCTAACTCACCATTTAATAATGCAGTTTTTACATCCATTTGGTGAATTACTAACTTTTGAATCATAGCTAGAGCAATGAGTACTCTAATGGTTGCAATCCTAGCTATCAGTGAATAGGTGTCAAAGTAGTCAATATTATATCTTTAATTAAAGTCCCTTATTACTAACCGGGCTTAGAACCTTTCTATGGTGCCATCTACTCTCATTTTTCTCTTAAAGATCCATTTTGATGTAATAGGTTTACATCCAAAGAATAAATCATCTAGGATCCAAGTATTATTTCCACTATAGAGCCCATTTCATCTTGGACCGCTTTTTTCCAGAAATGAGCATCTTGAGATTCCATAGCCTCTCTGAAAGTGCTGGGATTTGAATCAATGCTGTGAACATAGGGAATTGCATTTTCATTGTGTTTAGTGCTAAATTGTCATATTTTATATGCCTCTCTCACCTAATTTTAGCTCGTATAATAACCTAATCTTTAGAATTTTTACTTGTTTTGTGTAATTTTGTAGGTAATAAGATCGATCGAGCAAATTTGGCAAAAAAAAAAGCGAAGACGAAATGAGAATAGCTGGAAGAATGCGAAGCGAGAGACGACGGGAGGCATGGCCGTGACCCTTCTACCGTCGCCACCCTGCAGGTGGCTGGGCAGGGGGCCATGATGGCCACCTGTCTCTTAGCGACGGCCGGCCGTAGCCCCCTCTGCCCCCCTGCACGCTGCTTTGGCCGTCTTGTTTCCTCTTTAAAAGGGGTGTCTTCGGTACTTTGAGGGGGTTCTTTCGACGACTTTTAGGATAGGTTTAAGTTAGATTTCAGCCAATAAAAATCTTAATAGGAGGATTAAATTTAGAGATTAGATGATATTTTGGATTCAAGCTTGCGGATTTCAAGTTTATTCTTTCAATCAAGCCTAAGTTTTCTCTTCTCTTTGTCTCTCTGTTTTATATCTTGTTCTTATTTTGATTTTGTGAGTTTGATTCTTCTATTTGATTTTTTTTGGTTTAAGTGTTTAGTTTTCATTGTTAATCCATGTTTAGTTAGATTGATTAGATTAGCTTAGTTTCTTTCCCTCTCCTCCCTAGTTCATGTTTATGTGCTTGTTAGTTTAGTTGTAGTTAGGTTTAATTACATTTTGTGATGATTAATAGCTAGGTTTTGGTTGGCTTAGGTTGTGATTAGCCTCTTGATGGCTAATTAGACTTGTATTAGGCCTAACCACACCCAACTTGTGCTTAAAACTTAGAGTTTTCTCTCATGCCCGCCAAGTGTTCGATGAAATGCTTGAGAGAGCATTCATCCATATTTTTGGGCGATTAACTTATGCCGACAGGTGAGATCGATTAGTTAGTGCGGGAAAGGGGGTAGCCGGGTTCAGGAAATGAAAATAGTCCCGATCCTAACTAAGTCTGAGGGTTACTAATTTTGTAGTCTAATTAGGCTAACCCCATAAAAATAGGTGGTTAGACTAATTAGACTAACTCATGACCCTTGAGAGATGGCTTGAGTGGTATTGTTGGTGCAACTAACCATCTCTAGTTTTCTGAATAGATTAGGTAGGTTAGGACTCATCTCGATTAGTTGGTCCGTCAACTGGTTAAATCATGACTCCAAGCCTCTTTTCTTGTGTTTATTAGCTTACTTTAGCTTTTCTTTCTTTCCTCTTCA
This sequence comes from Carnegiea gigantea, assembly GCA_029747015.1. Classification (NCBI taxonomy): domain Eukaryota; kingdom Viridiplantae; phylum Streptophyta; class Magnoliopsida; order Caryophyllales; family Cactaceae; genus Carnegiea; species Carnegiea gigantea. The sequence continues at coordinate 16,109 of JAKOGI010000123.1, read as the reverse complement.
CTTGGCCTAGATTGAACACTTAAGTTAATCCCGGTACTTGAAACCCAACTCCCAGTGAACGACACCCTGAGTACTCGACGATAAACCTTGTAATTAGGATTATAAATATTAAAACTCAAATTCTTCTTATCACAATAGAATCCCTCGTCCCTTCTACTAGGTAGACAAAGAAATCCGATCCAAAGGATTTCTTCTTTCTAATCTGCTTATTCCTTCTTATTCAACTATGTCTCCTTGTTCTTGACCATTACTTAGAGATATAGTACTTGGAAAAAGATCATTGGGTTTAGGAATTGAAGAGAATCTATTCTCGTTAAAAATTGCATCTATAGATTCTATTACGGTGTTCACTGAATTATTTGGTTCAATGAACATAAACCTATAGGCTTTGTTATGTTCAGTATAGCCTATAAAGATGCACTCAATTCCTCTTTCTCCTCATTTTCTTCTCTTGGGTTTCGGGACTCTTACAATAGCCCTACAATCCAAACTTTGAAATGACTCAGGTTTGGTTTTCTCTTATTCCATCACTCAGAAGCAGTGATAGAGTTCCTCTTATTAGGAACTCTATTTAGGATATAGCATGCTGTGAGCATTACTTCTCCCCAAAAACTTTCACTTAAATCGAAATTAGAAAGCATAGCATTTACCATTTTAGTTAATGTTCGGTTTTTCCTATCTCCCACACCATTTTTTGATATGGTGTGCATGGTGTTGTGACCTCATAAATTATACCGATAGATTGAAAAAAATTTGGATCATAATATTCACCACCTCTATCTAATCTTAGTCTTTTAATAAATGTTTCACAATGCAATTCAGAGTCATTCTTAAAGATCCTAAACTTGTCTAGTGTTTCTCTTTAGCATGCAATAGACGCACTTGGTAATATCTTGAAAAATCATCAATGAAAGAGACATAGTATTTCTTTCTTCCAAAAGAAGAAGTGCCATGAAAGTCACCTAAATCATATGAACTAATTCAAGTAATTTGGTGAATCTTTGAACATTAGGAAGAGAACTTCTAGTAATCTTGGTTAGTATGCAAGTGTTGCATTTCTCTATGTTTTCATCAAATGTTGGAATTAACTCAAGTCTAGACATTTCTTTCAATCTTTTGTAATTCACATGTCTAAGACGGTTATGCCATAAAGAATGAACAAACATATAATTAAGTAGAATCATTCACTTTATTAGTACTAGAAGTAGAGATTACATTTAGTTTAAACATATCACTACAAGCATAGCCCTTTCCCACAAAGACACTATCCTTGGATGGAATAAAGTTATCGGATTTATACACTTATTTGAAGCCAAACCTATTCAAAAGAAAACCAGAAACATGATTCTTCCTAACTTCCGATGCATAGTATACATCATTTAATGTGAGAGTTCTACAGGAAGCAAAGACTAACTCTACTTGGCCTATTCCTTTGACATTAACCATAGATGTGTTGCCCATGTGGAGCACCTTCCCATCTTCAACCGGCTCAAGAGTATTGAAGGAGCGGTCCTCATACACATGATTGGAAGCACCCGAATCAACCCACCAATCACTGTCACTTTGGACAACACTGATTTGATCAAGGATCATGGCTACAAAATTGTCCTTTGCTTTAGCCCTTTGGTTGTTCAATCAAGGCCTCATCTTGTTCCACTTCTGTCTGTCACTCGACTCTCCATCTTTGATCACATGAATCTTAGAGACATGCTCCTTTGATTCATCCTGCATATGTAATTCTTCTTCTATACGAAGATGGTTAGCCAAATCCTCAAGAAACGTGTCTTCTTTCTTATGTTTTAGGGTTCTTTTAGTGGCCTAAGGGAAAGATAAGCACGAACGGGGAAAAAGAACCTCTTATTATCTTTAGCAATTTGGCTGAAAACTAATAAGGAGAGGCGTGAAATTTGGCAATCTACAAAGTCAAAAAAACAATACACTATTGCAACAAGCCTAGGGATGGCAGTGGGTCTCGAAGCCGACCCAGACCTATCAGATCCAACCCAATTTAGAGGATATGGGTCTAATGAAATGTGACCCAACAAGTCTTAAGCAGGTTTGGGTCCAAGGGATGTGGGTCTGGGTTTGGGTCTGGATATGAAGAATCTAAACCCGGACCCAACACCAGAGCCATTTAAGATCCATTAATCTTTTTTTAAAAAATATGACAGAGGCACGTTGGTTAAAATAACTCTGAACTAGTAAATCCTAAAGCCACTTTGCTTCCTGCAAGTCGTAAAAGAAGAACTATTTTGTTACACTTGTTTAAATTTTGATGGATTATTTCTTTATAGTTTGTATTAGAATATTAATTTTGGTGTGTAAAATGTAAGTAAGAAAACTTAACTATGGTACGTGTTGCTAGAATATTATTTTATTAAATACTGCGCCTTCTAAATTCAATTATTTGTCTTTATAATGTGTTAATTGGTGTTGGGATGGGGAAAAAACAACATTTAATGTGAAAAACAGTTAGGACTCATTTAGTAGGGGTGTGCAAAATCGGTTAACTTGAATTTTGATTAACTGAAAATTGGTTAACGGTTTTTCAGTTCAAAAAAATTTTCGAACAGTAACCAAACCGAAAATCTTGGTTAATCAATTTTCGGTTAACCGAAAATTTCTGTTCATTCAAAACCCGAACCGTAACCAACCCGAAAAAGTCGGTTACCCCGTTTTTCGGTTTAGTCAACCGATTTTTAAGTTCGGTTACTAGTTAAGCGTTCACAAATAATTTTAAAAGTATACTTTTTTACCTAAATTTTTCATTTTTTATGACTGATTTTTTTATAAAAATTAGTTTTTGATTACCATTCATAAATAATAAAAAAAGTGCACTTTGTTACCTAAATTATTTATTTTCTGTGTATAAATTTCTTGGAAAAAAAATGAATTTCGTTTCGGTTAACCGCCGGTTAACTAAATTTTGAAATTGTGTAAACCGTAACCGAACCGAAAACCGAAATCTTTTTTCAGTTTGGTTAACCAAACCGATTTTTTTGAAAAAATTGTACGGCCAAGTGGTTTTCCGGTTCGCTTTTTTCGCTTTTTCGGTTCGGTTTTCGGTTTTGGTTTTTTTTGCACTCCCCTACCATTTAGAACCTGTAAACCCGTCAGACCCCAGGATCCGGGTCTAGGTCTGGGTCTAGGTCTGGGTCTGGATCCAGGTCTTATCTTTTCAAATCCATTGGGTTTGAGTCTAGGTCCAAGAAATTTAAATGGTCTGGGTCCAGATGGACCTGACCTAAATTCGAGCCGTCGCAATCCCTAAAACACCGTTTCTCAGCGCAATTGATAGGGAGTGTTTGGGGTTCGAATCACCGTGACAACAAATTTCCTTGCGTTTGAAAAAAAAATTATAATTTACGTTCGGGCAACATGCGTTCTGTGGTGTGTGTATTGCACACGCATATCTCACATATACAAGTCATGTGATGGATTCACGTAAGACCTACTCAGAATATTTGGTTGACCCACAATCGGGACCGTAACTAAACCAAAAAGTGATTAGCATATTTTTCAATTTGGTTACTGCAACTTGTTCAAAATTTAGAAAATTTAGAAGACAAATGAAGGATTATTTAATTCTTTTTTTTTTTCAAAATTTTTACCTGACTTTCCCGAAGCCCAAATGAAAACCAAACTTTTTTTTTCTTTTTGGTTAGTAATTATTTTAAAATTTTGGTTTTTTTGGCACAATTCTAATGGCCGGGTGGTGGACAAAGACAGACGTTTTGCATAGGATGAGAGAATAGAGGTGTTGTTTGTCTCTTCCTCATAATTGATCATCAGACATAGTATTGATTATCACTAAAACTAAAACTATTGATCACTAAAACTAAAACTATTAATTGCCAAACATATCCATCACAGTTTGTGTTTATAATATATGTTTTTATATTGATATTAGTTAGTTACCGATAGATTTTTCTTGTAGCTAGCAATCATGGAAGTTAAATATGTCTGGTAATCGTGTCTATTATCGTTATATGAGTAGAATGTTTCATTCATATAGTCACTGTGAAATTACGATCATTATAAATATGTTTGTTGATCATATACTATACGATCAGTTTGTAGTTAGGTGAGCTTTTTTTTAAAGTTTAGATTTATTTTGATCAAAAGTCATAATATAAGTTTTTTTGTACTCTATTAGTTAGTAATTAATAGATCCAGTTTTAATAATCATCATAATTATATTTGGTGATTAATTGATCTATCTATGATGAATGCGTTTGTTGATCGTAAATTATACACTCAATTCTAGTTAAGTGAGCTCCATTAGTTTTGCAATTTTGGATTTATTTTCATGAGAAATCATAATATATGTTTTTGTTTATAATATCAGTTGGCGATCAATAGATTTAGTTTTATTGATCATTCGATTTATGTTTGTTGATGTATTGATTTATTTATGTAGGTCATTCTAAACATGTTCTTTGATCACAAACCATATCGTTAATTATAGTTAGGAGAGCTTTTATTTTTGATGTATTTGAGCTCATTCAAAATCATAATATATGTATTTGATTATAATTTTAATTACTGTCAATAGTTTAGTTTCAGTGATTATCAGTACCATATTTGATGACCAATTCTAGGTGAGAGACAGACAATACCTCTAAACGCTCATTCTACTCAGCTCACGAAGCAGATCATCCTACCTAAGTAGTCCTTTTTTCCTATATTTTAAACGAATTCACTAACAATGAGAATAATATGATTAAAAAAGTTCAATATTTATTTATTTTTCAGAGTACAATTTGTTTAAAATTTTTTAAGCTTACTAAAGTGTATTAATTTTACTACTTCTTCTTCTAGTTCTTGCTCGGTGACAATTTATGTTAAATTTTTTTAATTGATGTTCATAATTTGCTCACTTTTTCTATGTTTGTAATTATTTTAATAAGATTCTACTATCTTGTCTTTTGATTGTTTATAAATTCAACTTTGCTAAGATGAATGATATGTTTACTCTCATCAAAAGTTATACATATATATATATATATACTCTTTAGGTTGTAGAAGCGCAATCGTGTAATGACAAATTTAGGCATTCTAATTAGGTATTCAGTAACCACTTTCACAGGTTTTGCCATGTGAACTGATCGATATTCATAATCACATTTATCTAGCAATCAGTACGTTGAAGTTCAAAATTAAATAAAAGAATTAGAAGAACCACTTGCATGCATGTATTTCTTTTTTGATGAAAATTTTCAAGTACACCTTTTTTTTAATCACTTCAAGTCCACCAGAATACAAAAATGTTATCTTAGGTAAACTGAAGGGCTGTATTGTCAATCATTCTCAAAAGTGAAACAGAAAAGAAAATAATATTGGAGATATATTACATGGCATGTGATAACACATAGGAATTGAACTATTCTAACGAATTTGAAATAACGATGAGAAAATAAACCGGAGAGAATGCCAGGTATGTGATGAGAAAACAATGATGGAGAAAATTGTGGTCTATCACATGCATTTTTGCACCAAGTGGTTGTATAAATTTCACATGGAATACTCATCTTAAATCATTAGCAGTTAAATTTACAATTACTTTAGAGGTGCTTTCTGTTATTGACATACTTGTATAACTGAGCATGGAAGGCCACAAAATGGCTACTCTTTTGGCGGTTGCATTTATTATTTTAGCAACACACACAAACAATGTTCTTGCAAAGAATATTAAATCCGTGCAAAAGGATGAACAATTGCTCCAACAAAAGTTGCCTTTGTGGTCGGCTTTGAAGCAATGTATAGACAATTGCCAACGTGAAAATCGTGACTGTCCAAATGCATGTCTAAAGGATATCGCCGGCAAGGATCAAGCTGCTTTTGTCCAGTTTCTCAAAGAAGGTCAGGCCGCTTCTAGAGGAATATTTTGCATAGCTGGTTGCGTTGCCACTGAAAGTTGTCAAATTGTTGATGCAGGTAAGTTGTCAATGATCAATTCTCCAATCAAATAAAATTACATCCTTAATTTCGATGCGTATTCATGATGTCTACATCATACTTACCATTCATAATAGTTTTTAATTTTTTTTTTTTTTGTAGTTACTAGCCCAAAAACCTTTTCGAGAAACAAAGATATTTATATTCTTATGCTAAACTAAGCAAGAAAAAAAAATAATTTCAATATGTAAGGATTCATAAATTTGCACAACGTATTTCGAGAGTTTAACTATTATTCTGGTTCCCCATAACCCTTGAAAACATAAATGCACAAAAGTAAATTTTTGGAAATTATAATTGACCTTCACAATGTTGATGAAACTTGAAAGATTATTCTTTGTTTAGACATTTTAGTTTAATTTATTTGCTCTTCAATTTAATTTTATTTAATTTTTTTTTGGGGTAGGTCAAGGCTGCGCTGACGCTTGCGAGAACTTCTGTTTTGAAGGGAAGTAAATACATCCAAGTGTAAGGATCTTTGTGGAATGTTAGTCAAGAAATAAGATATATGTCATTATGAAATTAGTTGCATAATAGCAAATTATGCCAATTATTTACGTTATAGCGTACTAAATCCTCTGCAAAAATGGTAGTTTTGTTTCTTCCCTGAGGTGGGAATAATTATAATGTCATGTAATTTACTCTTAAGTTTTTTATTTCATTTTTTTCTTTATTTGATGCAAGAACTTTTCCGGGTAAATTTTCATTGATTCCTTTCGAAATTGAGAAATATTCAGTCTAAAATTTAAGAAAACATTGATACACGATATTGATTTTGCCCATTAAGATATGCAAAGAGGTCAACTAATTTATCCAAGTTGCTAAGAAGTTACATTAGGAAGAAAGATTGATTGCAAGGCTCTTTGCTTCTTGCTTTTTTAGGGTTTTTTTCTCCATCAAATCACCTAAAATTTTAGATACATTATGAAAAATCATCATAACTTTCAATGACAGATAATCTTCTTATCCAATTGCGTTATGGTATTTTTTTTCAATGTAACATTTGAAATATCGCCCTCTTTCAAAAGTCAAACCGGGTTTAGTTCAAATTATACTTGGCGTTTAGTGCACATTTTCCTGAGCCAAGGGTATCAGATCATGCTAGAATGAGGTTGGGGTAAATCACTGAGGGTCTTTTAGGAAGGGTTCGTTTACATTCCAGAATATTTAAGCCGATCACCCAGAGTTTGGGCAGATTGTGGAGGGATGGAATAGGGATGTGAGAGGTTGTGCTATGTACAAGATTTGTGAGAAATTGCGCTCATAATACATGATCGCAAACCTTATTCAACAAAGAAGGAGCAAATAATGTTAGAGTATAAATATATTCCTGGGCCTAACAAGTAGGTTCTCGTGGTATATTACTGATCCAACAGCGCTAGGCCATGGTGGCATATATAAGTATGCTGCCAATCTGCCTTTTGGTTTAAGTCTGTATTTGGTGGTGAATTGTTTGGGAGTAGATGAGTGCTAGGTAATGTGTCATACTATTGGTCAGGCTCCTACTATCCTATGCTCAAGGTTTCGGATTGGAGCCTTTATCCGTAAAAATTTTCTATAAAACTAGAATCGTCCCCTTTGAAAATTTTCCAAGTCTCACACCTTCTTATCTTACACTAACATTGTTTTAATTGTAACATCTAAAGTCTCACGTTTTTCCTATTATTGCACCAACTATTTTTCTGGTTTAATATATTTTTAATTTTTTGGTCCAATTTCATACTAAAGTGAATATTTAAAAGAATATCATTTTGGATCAAATGCCAAAAATTCTTAAGGTTTTATGTTATGAAATTTCTATGACATAAATGAACAACAAATTGGACACAAGGTCTACAAAGCACAACAAAATGTGACATTCTTTTTGCAATGGCTGAATCCCACGGTATGCAAGAATACAAATCTTTTTCCTGATTATTTAAAAGCCAAAAGGCTCAATCAAGATATAAAAGATAAGTGAAGAAATAAAACACCAACCAAAGATACCAAAAAGGCTACAACACAACAGCTACAGCAGCAAAGCAACAAATGCTAGGAGCAATAATGGTCAAAACAAAGCTGCCACTTCCAGCTAAGGAAACATGTTGGGACTTGCACTATATGTTCTGAGTTGATAATTTCACTCAAATTTAAATTCATGTAGCGTTAGCAAATTAACTCGAAACCCTTTCTAATTTACAAGTAAGTCTTGATAGTTGCTTAAATTAGACTTGAGAAGTTAAGTAAGCGCATACACACACACACACTCAAGAGAACTTAGAGAGAGAGAGCGCATTTGGGAGAATGCTTTGTATTACACTTGGAATGCTTTCAATGGCTTGATGTACAAGTGAGCCCTCTTGGGGGTTTAGACACACATCCACCTCCTCAATTGGCGGTGGAGATCTATCTGATCTTACGGTTATCATTACCCATCTATAATGTTCTATACAAATATCTAGAATTCTATACAAGTATGGAATAGTGTGAAACATTCTAAAATAATCTAGTACAACCTAGAAGGTCCTACAATACTCCACAAGGTCCTAGATCTTCTAAAAAATTCTAGAAAAGTCTAAAAAACTTTAGAGTATCCCAGAAGGGTCTAGACCACTCCAAAGCATTCTAACTTATTCCAGAAGGTTCCAGAACCTTGTGAGGGATCCTGGAACATTCTAAATTTCTCCAGAAATAGGATGCGTGACATATAGCTCTTTCACGACACCCAAAGCGTAGAATATTTGCGCTAGTGGTGAATTATATATCAAATCTCAACTTCAAGGCTTCTAAACTCAATATATTGAATTGTATGACTTTATACGACAATAAAACTAAATTAGGCTACTTTGGGATATGGAAAAGAGCATAGGCTATATGCATGTGATTTTTTATTTTTTAAGAAGAAATTAGCCTTTTTTTAGTTTTCCACAATTGTATAGGTGGTCCAATTTGAAATCGGAGGAAATAATAGGTATGATATAAGAGCTTTAGTCACTGCAAACTAGAAGTTTTGTTATTCTTTTGTAGTCTTTTTTATTAGTAATAAAGTTTTAAAGTCACCAAATTTACACCAAAAATGCACAAAAATCACTAGGCTTTAAAATGTATCACTATTACTCGACTTTTTAGTTTTTGGTTTAAAAATCGCCAAAATTGATTTTGAAGTGCCATATCATTTTCACATCACTTAAAAACACAGTTTGCAATTTGTTTTTTTTTTTAATGAAAATCCGATTGAGCTTTCAAGTTTATAGAGGTTAGGTGTTTCTAATTTTCAAGTACTTAAAATTGGAAACAAGAAAACAAAAATCATATTTATTGCAACCTAAGCATTTATTTGCAGAAATTCGATATTCTAGTGTTAAGACCAAAAAGAAGTAAATAACAAAATAAACTATTACATGTTGGCAAAAAAATTCAAGTAATAACTAACTAATTAATACTCTTCTTTCACAAAATCTTGTGTTTGACTATCTCATGTTTTGTTTTCGTAAGACGACCTTGTTTAGATTGCGTGCACATAGGATCAAGCTGTTGCAGTGTTGCTGCATTTTTGTTAATTCAATGTATATCTATTTAATATCTAAACAATTTCGTAACCATCGCGTCGTGGCATGTTAGTGTGCATCAAAGAAATAAATGATGCAATGGGTTTTTAGGTTACATGTTTGAATCTAGTTCTAGGCATTTTGTTTTAGTCCTAAGGATGGAAGTACTACAGAATCTTAAAAATCAGACTAAAGGTTGCCTCATTTTGCACGCGAATGAAAGGTAAAAATGGATCTTAAGTGGGCATAGTTTCGAAAATAGGTATAGGTATGGGTATAGATTCTTAGAACCTGTAGCTAATTCTATATGTGACTTTGCTAGTAAAAGCAGATAGAAAAATATGATAAAACCTAATTGTTGTGTAAAATTACAACAAGTAGACAATATTAATGTAATTAGCAATGACAAGTAAGGGTCCTGTTTGCAGGGAACTTATTTTGAACCACCAGAACTAATTCAAATGCTCGATCTAGTCAACTAATCACTTTAATTGTGAACAACTAATATTAAACCAAAACTGCTGAGTAATAATAGATTGAATTGAGCAACAAATGGTAAAAATCCTAGGTTGGGGTTCACCATTCTATTATGTCTAATCAATCGTTAAACCTTTCGAACCTACCCATGCAAGCATTTGGTGTGGATGGATTACAAATTTAACACCCATCTATGTCTTCTTTCAAAGGTCATTAAATTAGCCAAATTGTCCAATCATCTATTTTTATGAGATTAGTAAAAAGGCCGCAAGATTAATTAGGGTTCTAATTGGGCTTAGTAATTACTCAATATTAAGTAATCGCTAAGCCCAATTAGAGCCTTAGTTATTTTCATATTAGGATTTTCAATTGCACACAAAGACACACTACAAAAAGGTTTCAACTTTCCGTTGCTTCTCTAAACCCTAGTTAAGAATGGTAAAATTGTTATGTTTTGAGACTTTCATCAAACAATTGATGGACTAAACAAGTAGGGGACTAGTGAGAATCTAAAACACAACCATGGGCAAGTTCTACAAAGGGCATATACAAGCTACAGCCAACTCGAGATGGGAATTTAGCGTCTATTCATATTAAGAACAACAATTGTAAAACCTAAATGATGTGCATGATTGACACAAAAACCTAGAAAGGCAATAACAAATATAGAGAAGCAAACTTGAATGAATTGAAGTAGAAATAGCAATTCAATCTTCAAGATTAATGATCTCCAATCAACAAGAGTCTCCAAATTCTCCCTAATAAACCCCAAAAATCGCCTTTAAGAAAATGCTCTAAGATAGTCAAAAAATATAGTGCAAAATGTATGTCTCATTAAGTTTGAGAACAGCTTTAGTATGGTGAAAATAGTCAAGACACACAACCATGCTTTAACGCACAGCTGGTTGTGCAAAATCATAAGGAGAAATGCACGGTCATGCAAAAGCACATGACATGCTGCGTAACTTTCTAGTTTGTTGATCGCTTGATATGCACGGTCTTGTACAATGTGCATGGGTAGTCGTGAATCTCTTCAGCTTTTTAGTAAATTTGCTTGAACATACATACATGCACAACCGACCACGCAAATGCTTTCAACTTTGTTCCTTGATTCATTGACCTTTTTGTTGACTACTCAAACCTCATCTCTATCCAAAACATTGCTCTTTGCTCATCTGTAGGCCATCAAATGTGAATTCCCTTGAAGTACGACAAAAATACCTACAAAAAAGAAACTTAACCCAAATAAAATGATTTCATGCAAATGGGAGCAAACATGACCAGATTCCTTACTAATCAATGAAATATGTAGAGAAGAGTGGTGAAATCAAGGGACCAAAACAACAAAATTAGAGGTTAATCAAATCCCTCCTGTGCTTATCTATTAGCTATTCCCAAGCAAGACTAAAACATGATCGAATTGAAGAGGGAGTAAAAACCTCTATTTGTTCACCTCCTTAGGCAAAGCAAGTGATAATCAATCAATTAGGTATGACCACACATGACAGTAAGACTATTCAAGGTGTACAGATACAGTTCGAAAAACAATTTAAAGTTATTTCTAAAATCGCACTTCTTAGTCTCGACACTTAGCTAACCCATATTATAACTCACACCAATCAAGATGTTCCCAAACCAGTAGTGAACTAGCCGGTGTGGTAGAATCTCTCACATAGAATAAATAAGAAGACTTACTTTTATGTGTTTAAGATGACTTTGGCTCTCTCAATCATCCTAGAAAAGTGTCAACCTTACCATAAGCTTGGTTATATTCTCAATGCTCCACTAAAGTGAAATGACAATCTAGAGGCTTGTTATGGGTCATAATGGGGTTTCAAGTTAGAGGTGAAAAAGTGGCAAATAGATTTGGGAAATGTGGAGCTAGAGCCAAGAGACTAAAGAGAAATACAAACATTCCTACAAAGATAACAAATTGCCATATCACACCACATTTAATGACTCAAGGATAAACCCCGAAATGAGCTCAAAAGGTGAGTTGACACAATTAATAAAACATCATATTCACTAATCATGCCAACACTTTTACCTAAAACCCCTTTCTCAACAGGTGGATGGCATGGATGTACATTTCATTAGCATAACTCAAACTCATTTCATGGCACATTTTTAACACATCAAATTCAAAAGAGGATGACAACAAAATTCCAAGAAAATCACAATCTCATCATCTCAACAAAATATCCAAATATGACCACCAAAATAAAAGAATCAACACACCACACTAACCATCAACACTCATCGAAGCAAAGTCCCATTTAGTCTTGGCATAATGATAGAAAATTGTACTAGGGCAAGTGTTAAGTGGAAAGGTTTGTAACGAACGAAATCAACCAAAGCACAAAGGATTAACAAGAACAAGAACAAGAACAAGAACAAGAACAAGAACAACAACAACAACAACAACAACAATAACTTTTAGTGTGGGTTTTGCCTTTGAGGGGTCTAGGAAAGTTCAAATGTAGGCAGTCTTATCCCTACGCACATGACTATACGTAAAGAGACCGTTTCCAATAGACCCGCATAAAAGTTCTAAAAAGATATTAAGATGCCGAAAATTGGTGATAGAATAATTTAGCAAACATAAGACCTCATTACTTAAAATAACATAAGTTAACATGAATAATAGATCAGGGGTAAGAGTTTTGCGTACCTTGAGCAGCAAGCGGCGATATATCATTAATCTAGCCAATAGCAGTCTACATTCATACAATCAGAGGTGGATGGGGGTCGAACCACCATAGCAAAGAGGCTACAACTCAAGCAATCAGAGGTACAATAATAATACCCTAACTGAGATCAATCTACTAGCCTACAGGATTGCATAACATGCAGAAAAGATAAATAGCTAGTACAACGCAACAATCACTACAGCAAGAAAAGTCAAATGAAGGATTAGAAGCACGCCACCCATGATCTGCAACCTTAATAAATTAAGAAATGCCTCCATTATGTTGTCAAATATACATACTATGTGTAGTCTTAGGAAGAAACAAACCAAGTTACTAGAAGATATGCACAAGGAAGGGCCACACAAGAAATCAGAAGAACGAAATTACATGACTGTAAATAGTCTAAACAAGCCCAAAAATCTTACAGGACACACTACCAAGAGCATTGCAATTAGCTCTACAAATGTCTCACTTGAAAAGGTCAATCAATCATAATAAGAAGCTCTCAAGGGCAGCCAATGTATAAGACTAAGGCAATGTAATCAGAACATTTCAAAATCATCATTCAAAAGGATTTACCAAGAATAGCTCACAATAATTCACAATTACACAATCAACTGGCACCATGTCTCGACTCATCATCACAGTAGAGGCTTTTAAAATCTCTCGTTTTTCAAAATTTTGTTTTAATTTTTTTTTCCAAAGCAATGAATCTATCTAAGGTAATCAACAAGTAAGTTAATGGAGAGATGTAACACACCTCTACCCCCGACAGGCGTCACATCGCAGGATCCTCCAAGAGAGCCCCCTAAGGCTGTCGTGACTAGAGACTTCTTTTAAGGATTCGATCTAACATTGAGTTAGTTAGGGAATTCTGGAACAAAACTACAAGAGTTCCACATGTATTTGCAACATTTATAAAGTTGAAAGCAAACTTAAGAAGTATCTGGTGACATTACAATAAAATTTAAAGAAAGTAGGAGTTTTCCCACGAGTCACACACTCGGGGTTGAGGCTTATGCCATTACAAACGTTTGTTCAATTAATTTACATAGATTGTAACCTGGGCCAGAGCCAACTACATGCTTGCTTCGTACTTTTCTTTACCCAAAATACGAGAACATGTAGCTTCACAAAATGCAGCTTCGTAAAAGATACTTTCAGGTAACGATTGGCAATCCTATGTCAGGTAGCATACACGATCTTTCAATCATCACCTGAGGAAAAAGGGGAAAGGAATGGAGTGAGCTACCACATGCTCAGTGAGTGCTCCTCCACTCCTTAAAAGAAAACCATTTGCAGACAATATTACCTATAATAGTCACGTATCAAGTATTTATGTAATACTTATCGTATTAAGCTATGTGACACAACTCGTAGGCCCTTCCTTGGCTAGATATTCACTTATGAGAGATTCTTAAATTCAAGGAACAACAAACATGCTAGGTTCTTTCTTACTCAAATCATGCACTTTTAAAACATACATGCTCGATGTATTATAAGAATATGGCCAGACATTACTTGAAGTCGCATTCAACTATGCTTAGGAATCTGTTTCATTAGGCATTTATAAAAATTTTCCTTTCATTCTGTGAAAACACTTATCATAACCTCTTGAGGTTCCCATTCTTTAAAAGAAATTTCTTTCGTATTGGTCGTATGACGACCCCTATAAACTTTTCACGTTTCATTCAATCCGGCCCCTTAATGGCCCTTAAAAATTTCTTTTTCCTGAAATACTTAAAATAGTGATTGCCAACTGCTTCTCTCTGCTTTTTAGGAAAATACTTCTGGCATAAGGTCATTACAGGGTGCTGATTGGGTGAGATCTATTCTCAATCCCATAGTGAGACCTAACACTCACGCTTAAGCTTTTACTCCTGGGATGGCTACATACAATATATTGGACCATTACCCTTGTCAAGGTCTTCTAGGATTTCCTAATACCAGGACTTATCCCTAGGCTAACATTATTCATATCATACTGTCCAAAGCACATTATTTTAGCCAATTTAAAGCGTGTGTCCATAACGGCTAATAAGTTTGCTGCCTCTCATAGCGAAATTCTTTTTCATACATCGCATTCTCTTTTTATTTAAATTCCTTAGGGATTACCCTGTTCTAGCAGGTTCACTCCCAAAAGTGCATTTGTATAGTTAAAATAGGCCATTGATCGCTAACAATTGTGACTAATATTAGTTATGACCATGAAAATCGTCTTTTTCGAACTCACCCTCACTCGTAAGATGAAACTTAATGACATAAAGGGAATGGGGTTTGCATGTAAGACATTCAATCACGTCATAATCAATTCAGCAGAATAAGCCACACATGGCCTTGCAATCCACACGATTGCGGTTAAACACAACCCATGCTCCCTCCTCACATAGCACCGACCATAAAGAACCTGAAAACTCTCATTAGTTCAACCTCAAGCCATCTGACTACCATCTTGGTTTTCAATTCTATAGCCATAGCATATTATCACGAAAGCCTATAAAGAAATGCATAATAGGGTTTATGTACTTACCGAGCAAGCAACACCATCCGGCGGTGCGCTATATCAAGCATATATAACCACATATACATATACATCTATATTGTCGTAACTTGAAATAACGCTTAACGAACCAGATTAAACTAATCAAGGCATGAACCTTATTGTATTCATATTTCACAGCAGAAGGTAAACATGTCATGTTCATGTTGTTTTCAAGTATAGTTTTTACTAACTTAGCAAGCATCGATTACATGCACGCATAGGTCACTGTAAGGCCATTTTTAAGCATAGATTAGCTAATTTTACATGCATCGTCTTAAGGCATTCTCAGGTGGTTTCGAGGACACCTTCGAACATGATACGACTAATTCAGCATACATCAACTTAGAGCACGTATAAATTGTTTCGAAGCTACTTATGAGCATGGGTTAACTAAACTAACCTATATCGATTCGAAGTCAATTTCAAGCGTTAATTAACTAAACTAACCTACATCGATTCGAAGCATTATTAGGTTGTTTCGAAGTTACTTTCTGCATGAATTAACTAAACTTAACATGCATCGATTGGAAGTATTCATATATTATTTCAAAGCTACTATTCAGGCATAAATTAACTAATTAAACAAGCATCGATCCGAAGTGTTCATTTATTATTTCAAAGCTACCATTCAGGCATAAATTAACTAATTAAACAAGCGTCGATTCGAAGTATTCATATATTATTTCGAAGCTACTATTCAGCCCTAGCGTACAAATTCTCCTAACCTGTTTTAAGCAGCATATTCAGGCTTGTAATTAGTTTAATTCTGAGCACCTTAGGATAGCCTAACATGCATAATCTGAATTGGATTTAATTCAAACAGGGCATGCATATATAGGGATAGCAACGAGTCATTTCTGAGCATAAACAGGCAGCCCATGCAAGTATAATTTGAGCATGATTTCAGTCCAACGA